>CM034156.1:549486982-550686982 GCA_019776745.2 Taxus chinensis | reverse complement strand
CACAAAATAAATACCAATATGATTCACTACTAAAGATAAACATCAACAACCTTCATGACATTACATAACAATGTGTTCATCACATAACAATGTGTTGACTGGATAAACTTTAAATGTTATTCCTATTTTTCATCAAAACCCTAGTTAGAAAGTAAAAATTGTGGAATATTCTCTAATAAAGGGAAGCAGAATATTCTCAAAAATTTATGTAAGACTTTACAAAACAAACAAGGGTTTGCATTGCAGCAGGAGTACCTGCCTTGGAGGTTGGTGGCGATTGCTAATGATGATGTATAGTCTTTTGAAACTGTAGTTTGTGTTGCCATTTTTTTTGGTTTCTTTTGCTATTCATTGGTTCCTGCTTTCCCTCTCATTGCCGATAGCATGTTTTTGGGCATTTCAATTAGTTGTGGGTGCCTCCCATTTGTTTGGGGCATTGACATCTGTCCGCATGCACTATTCGGGATTGGTGTAGAAAACGGTGACCAACCATGGCAAAGTTCTCCAGTTACTTGTATATTCTATTTGCTATGGGGGTAGTTTTTATCATTTGCCGTTCTGCTTTTCTTCTTTGTTTTTTTCTTTTGACATTTGGTTGCACCGCAAATTTTTGTGCGTGACTGTGGTCTGTCTTTGGTGCGAGCTTTTATGGTTTTACGATAGTTTATTTTCTAGTTTAGCAGAATAGAACGTTATGCATTTGAATTGTGTAAAAAAGTACATCGGTTACTGTAAGTATTGATGTTAAAGCAATCAAGGTTGTTGGAACAAAACAATGAAACCGTGAATGCTATAGAAATTACATTTAATGATATATATATATATATCAGATCATTTACATATCTCGTATCGGTTTTCCCTGCATCTGTATACGGAAAAAATTTAATTTCAATTTGATTTTGAAGTAAGTATAGAGTTGTACGCTAAAGGCTTCCATATGGCTCATTGGCGCAACTTCAAGGCATTGCGAAAAGAAAATGGAACCCATACTTGTGCAAGGCTTCCACATGGAGTTCAGAGAAGGAATGTGGAGGTTTTTCGATAGCAAAGAACTAACAAATCTGTATTTTCATGAGCATGGTTTTACAAGGAAAGATAGTCCACTCGTTCATTACTCACAGGTGATTAAATTGCATTTTCTACACACAAATTTTCATAAAAAAACATATTTAAATGTATGTCAAGTGCAGAGTTTTGGTAGATGCGGGTAAAGATTTTAACCAAGTGAAAGAACGAGACACTTTCTCATGCAATACAATTATTGTAGCATACCAAAGGTATGGTTATTATCACAAGGCAGTCACACTGTTTCACCATATACAACAAACAGGTCTTCAACCCAATCAGTTTACATTCGCCAACATATTCCCAGCTTGTGCCAAAATGGGAACTTTGGAAGAGGATATGGACATCCATCAAAGCATAAAGGATAGAGGAAATGTCCTGGTAGACATGTATGCAAAATGTGAAACCATAGACAAGGCACATAAACAGTTTGAAAAAATGCCTGGAAAAAATGTGGTCTCGTGGACAATAATGATTGCAGGATATGCCCAAAATGGATCTGTTGAAAATGCATTATAATTACTTACAAACATTCATGCAATTGCAATTGGCAGATGTGAAGCCAAATTCCACAATATTTGTCTGCATCCTCATTTCCTGTGCCAAAATGGGAGCTTTGGAACAGGGTATGGACATTCATTAAAGCATAATGGATAGAGGAATTTTGACTGATGTAGTTGCAACTGCCTGATATTCAGGCTCGCAAGCACCATAAAATCACAGGGAATTGAAAAGTTCTCAAAATGTCAGAGATGGAGAATATACAGAAGAAAAAGCTCACGTAACTCTAGAAGTTACAAATTTAACGAAGTGAGTGTTAGGATAACTCAGGCGCATTGCGGAGGTGTCGGGCCAACTCGAGGGTCTCCCAGTCGAGCTCGTGTAAGATGGAAGAGTTACGAGGGGCCACCACGTGGTGCCTCAGCGTATTTCCAAAAGGTGAAGGGAGAGTGGAGACCCCCAGTGTTGCGCGGGGCCTCCACGTGGTGCGAAGCGCCGTGGGCATAAGGTCAAAGGCTCGAATGCTTATGCGGTCATAGTGGGAGGATGAGTCTGAAATGAGGTGAGTCGACCGTAAAGGAGTTAGAGCACCCAACTCGAGGAGGTAAATCGAGCCAAGTCGGTGCATAAGGGGTGGTGTCTGTGTATTGAGGCTGCCATGACTTTCAAGCATAGAATGTAAAGTGCCAACATAGAAATAGGTGGGTCAACAAAAAGTCATGAAGGAGAAAGGTTCAATGCAGATCAAAAGAAGAGGGAGTGACATTACGCAAAGAGGACACGACATTCAGATGGTGGTCGGCAGTGCAAGATGAGAGCCAGTTCGGCCGAGCTAGAGCTAGGTATGTTCAATGCCAAATAGTAATAGCCCCCTCCCCATTCAAAGTAAAGACAAATGTAGATATGATGGGCCCACCAAAATTAAATGCAAATCATTTCAAATCATTATAAAAGATATGCAGGAACGTTAATATAGGGCAAAATATTTTCAATGCTAAAAGAAATTTTGGTCGAGTTTATTTATGACCAGCTCATCATCGTCCGGGTCATTTGGAAATGACTCACCTGCAGGGGTCAGGTAGCTCGGTCACATGTAACATAACTTAGTGGGCATCCCCTCCTTTTGAATGTCTTAACACATACAATGCTTGGATGCAAACATCCTAGTATTTCTGTGTAACCCAGGGAAACTCGATATTGCTCCATCCACTCCAACTTGGGTCTGTGACCTCCTGGAACCCATAACTCACCAAGGATAAATTTGAGCTCAATCTATTTTAAATGAATGGCTCTGTGCTTGAAAATATAAATCTTAGTTCACCTCACGTGGATTCAGTTCTCATGACTCACTTCAATGCATCCATAGCTCAATCATGAGCTCCCTGAAATAGCTCAGTGTGTTCTTGTAAAACTGGTCTCAGTCTACACAGAGCAACTCGATGGTGTATAACTTGTTTGACAATGTAATGGCTCAGTGATGAACTTGAGAGCCTTTTTGACAACTCGTCTGTCATCTTTATGAACTTGATATGGCTTAGTCAGCCTGATGAACAATGTATGAGTAGCTCGGCCACTCTTTTGATGATTTTGCATAACTCGATGATGAGCCCTAGATCATGAGCAGATTGGTTCTTCAAGCTCATTTTAGACTCTTCAACCTTCCCATTTTACAGCTAGACACTAGTAAAGAAAAAAAACCCATTAGACCAATGTGGCCTACATGTCATAAAAAATTATCAAATCTCAGTCTGGACTTTCAATTGCAAAGGAATTATCATCATAATGATGAAAATGTTAATACTTACACTTAGGAAGTCTCCAAGGCTGAAGTTTTTTCCCTCTACCCACTTAGCATAAGCAACACTAGGCTACACGAGCTTGTCCCCAACTGGGTAATTCTTGTATCCTTCCACTTCCACAGCCAAAAATCACTACAAAATGGAGTACCCATATCATGATTCTATCCATGATTGGGTAAAGATTGTATGTAGCGAATTAATCACACACAAGAAACATTGCATATTGGCGTCATATCAAAGAGAAACTAATGAATATGCCAACATGTGAATTTAAGACAGAAAATGGAAGATTGCCTATGTTCAATTACAAATGGAAAGAAATCGCACTAAAAACTGTGACAAAACCAATGTAACTCACGTGGAAAACATCTACCAACTCGTTTTTCCGTTGAGACATCAAACTGAATATCAAATCCTATGTGGGAGCCATGTGGGGACAATTATAAAGGTTTTTAAAGACAAGTTAAGAGTAGATTATTAATTGACCAAACATTTATAAACATTTTTAATCAGGTAATGGGATCTAATCACTTACTTCTCACTATCCACTCCATCATGGTTTAAATCCTTGGATGAATTAAATTCTAACATAATTATCCCTCCATCAGATTAATTATCTAAATAAAAATCAGTCATTTTCCTACATCTACAGTAAAGCATCAGCATTATGAGATGTTATTTGCAACCCAAAAAAAACATACATGGTAGCAGAAGGTTTGAGCATTATTCTGTGGTAATGATAATATCATTTCAACCATCTTCAAACTGTCCCCATATTTTTTAATTTATGGGTGAGCTTTTGGGGATCCTCAAAGCCTTCAAGCCAACATTCAAGGTGGCTCCACTTGATGATAAATATTTCATTATCAACTGGAGTGTTGAGATTGAATCTGCCGGTGAGAATTTTCCCATAAATGTGGTGTCTGAGATGGTCAAGGAAACAATTGCTAATACTTTTAGGACAGTTGAAGGGTACCTTCTTGGCGCAGTAGCTTGACTGCTCCTATAATGGTGGCTGGGTATAGCAGAAGCTCATTATCATAGAATACGTGGCACACATATTGGCTGTGTCCACAACCTCCACCTTCTCCTTGGAAAATGTGAGGAGCTGCACATCTTCTCCATACTTGATCAGATTCCTACACCCAACATTTCCCTCTTCTCCTTCAATGGTTTCAACGCTTTTGAAGAAAGAGGGCATGATATTTGGAAACAATTTTGAAGGGGCCCTGATGGTATCCTAATACTGCTTTACAGGAACTTTCAATTCCAAATCCAAGCTCAGAGCAATGGCCATGTGAATGAGACAAACCACCCTATTACAAAAATCAAATGAGCGTTTCGATAAGTTTTTTTTGAATCCTAAGAAAGTTGTAGTCCATGTGGCCACTCCTACTACCACAGTTTTTTCTCTCTCCTCAAACTCCATTTGTCTCTCCTACGGTTTTTTTTTTCTCCTCTCCATGTTTAGTGTCATCCTAAAACCCCTGCAATAATCCATAGAACTTAAAACAATAAAGTAGGGACAAAACAAGAGGAAAACTGTCAAGGTCAAAATTGAAGTTGGAAATGTTGTTTTCTTCAGCAAATCTACGACATCAAGAAAGGTGGATAAATCATTTACATATTTGTTTTCCCTGAAAAAGGTTGTGGAATTTGGCTTTACATCTGCCAATTGCAATTGCATGAATGTTTCTAAGTAATTATAACACATTTTCAACAAATTCATATTGTGCATATCCTGCAATCATGGTATTCCATGAGCCCACATTTCTTTGAGGCATTTTACCAAACAGTTCACGTGCCTTGTCTATGCTTCCACATTTTGCATGCATGTCTACCAGGCAGTTGCAACTACATCAGTCAAAATTCCTCTATCCATTATTCTTTGATGGATGTCCATTTTGCACCCTGTTCCAAAGCTCCCATTTTGGCACAGGCTGAGAGTATGTTGGCAAATGTAAATTGATTGGGTTGAAGGCCTATTTGTTGCATATGGTGAAACAGTGTGACTGCCTCGTGAGGATAACCATGTCTTCTGTATGCTGCAATAATTGTATCACCTGTGAGAAATGAAAGAGTGGACTGTCTTTCCTTGTGAAACAATGCTCATAAAAATATAGGTCGAAATCAAACAGATTCTAAAAAAACATTTCCATATCAAACAAGGAACCCTATTTTATGTAACAAGCCACATGTCTCTAGGATCTGACAATAGGGCGAGGTGGACAAGAAACACCTGCAGTAGATGGCAAAGCCTGAAAGGAAACTAAAACTTTAATTAAATAGGTAGTATCTGAGCAGGAGGAAAGAAGCAGCTCGGGTAATGAGGGCATTAGTGAAAACCAATCAGAATGATTGGAAAATAAATTTTACAAAAAACTATAGCTCCAAACAAAATAATTTGTTGAAATATTTGTTTGAGACACTACAATCGCACCGGTATAAAAAAATCAGCCACTAGCAAACTGCCAGCCCACCGCATGGAAATTAATAGGAGAAGGCGAAAACAATAGTACACTGCCAGTAGCAGGTACTAATAAACCATTGTGAAATGCACTCTCCATAATAAAACTTTATTTTTAGTGAATTCTTCTATAACGAATGGAATATTTTTTTCATTGAACTTTTGGAGAGGTATATATGTATACTTACATGGTGGTGATGAATCATGGATTTGAAATTAAAAAAATCTCTAAATCCTTGAATATATACAATTAAGATTTTAGAAAAGTATATATATTTTGCTAAAAAATTATGGTAAATTGATTTTTTTGGAAATTATTTATTTTATTTTTGAAAAGATTGAATTTTATTTTAAAGAAAACCAAGGTTACATGGTTGTTTAATAATAACAATCTATTTGTAAGTATATTTTTAATTTCATTGATATTTTAAAAAAACATCCATTTAAGAAACAATAAAATGTGTGGTAAATAATAATAATAATAATTTATATGATTAAAATTAACTTAATCTATATGTATTTGTAGACACCTAATTTTGTACGGGCCTAATTAAATTTTAATAGTGTTTGGGTGTTTATGTGTTATTGATTATTGGTGTAAAGTAGGCTCTTGTTGATATTGATGCTTGTCTTTTTTGTGGCTTGAAGACACTTTTGAATTTGTATTGATCTTTATAATTTCGTCTACTTTTTATTACATTATAATCACTTTTAAATGAAATTTATTCAATTAATGGACATTGTGTTTTGAGTTTATCTCTTATGTGTTAATCTAATTATGTAGATATGGAAAATGATTTTACACTAAAAATGCACTACAACTAACAATACATAGAAGTCACTTGTAAATAAATTTCACTCAATTTAATGGACTCTACACTTCAATTTTAGATATGCATTACTTTGATTATGTAGATGTGGAATTTGGTTCTACACTAACAATGCACTACAAATAATCATATTACATGTACAATCACTTTTAAATGAATTTTATTCAATGTAAATGGATTACTTCTAATTTAACTCTTATGTGTTAAGTTGATTATGTATATGTGAAAAATGGGTTTACACTAAAATTGCACTACACCTAACCATATTGAATTGAACTCACTTGTAAATGAATTTAATTCAATTTAATGGATCGTGTGCTTCTAGTTTAACTTTGATGCTTGGTTAATTTAAAATAATGTAGTTGTGGAATGTGACTTTACACTAGCATTGAAATGCAACTAACCACATTACATTGGAATCACTTATAAATGAATTTAGTTTAATTAATTAAACCTGATTATTTACAAGAATATGAAAAGTTTAAGCACCTTATAAAATGATGTTTTATAATGCTATTTAGTTTTGTTTTAATTTTGGAGACAGATGTTGTGAAAAGATAGTACAATGTAGGTCCAACTCTTGAGATAAAGAAAATCTTAAAATATCTATAGAAATAGAGAAATCATCTTAGAGTCATATTTTTTTTTTCCAAAATTGTAATGCAATTTTAAGTCACTATTAATGAATTATATATGTGATTTGATTGACCATATCTCTTGATCTCCATAATGGAGGGTTCAACAAGCTCAAGACTTATTCTCCACACTAAGATGTTTGAATTATAGAAATATGTGATCTTGCAAACATATGGGAAGCATGTGCAAGTGAATTGGTGTCTCTATATCCATAATTGATATAATCTTAAAATGTAGGAAAGGAGAATGCAAATGGATACACCTAAATATGTTAAAATTTGTGAAGATGTTATTTTGTGAAACCTTAATCTTAGGATATGTGTGGTGTATATATATATATATATATATATATATATATATATATATATATATATATATATATATATATATATAATATGATGAGACCAAGTGCGGTATGAAATGTGTGTTTTTGGAGAAAACACCATGTGATTTCTTCGTTTTGAAGGAGTAAGAGATTATGCACCATGAAATATTCTTCATGTATAAAATCCAACCACACTCAATTAAAAAATAGTACTCTATCATCATAAGATACTCTTACTCCACACCCACCTATGATGTGGTTTCTTACTATTGTTTTTCTGTTTGAATTTATTTTCTTGGGTATTGTGTGTTTTTTAATATGTTTACTATATATAATACATTTTCTTATATAGATGATTAGCAAACTAACGTGTTCTCTAATATTTTTCCTCTTTACTTTAATAGTTTCATGTTTTTTTTTTCATTTTAGTTTTAAGGTATTTTAAGATTTGAATTCCTTATTATTGTGTTCTATATTTTAATACATTGTTATTTAACTTTCAAGTTTTTTTTGTCATGGTAAAAATAATCAATTTTTGGTTTTTTGTTCTATGACATTGACCACATTTTTGGCCGTAGGTTTTGGAAAGTATTTTCACCTATTTTGGATTTGAAATTTTATTTTTATTGAAAAAAAATTCCACTATAGGTATGGTCATTGACCCCATATTTGAGCATATCAAACCATAAAATTGTTCTAACTGTTTTGTACCTAAATTCCTAAAAAATTAGAAACTTGGTGTAATTTAGTTTAAATAACTAAGAAAATCAAACATAATAAATTGAATATAAATTAGGGAAATTTAGAGAGGAAAGAAAGATAGTTTCACCATGGAAAGGTCCAATATGAATTTGGTTTTAGATAAATCAAAAGGTGGGCACATATACCTAGAATTGGCTAAGAAGTATGTTGTCAAACTCTACATATAATATATACAGTATAAGAAATTCTATTTGATCATCACCATTGAACTTGGTCAATGTTGTTCGATGGTAGTCTTTGAGCTTGATGGTATCAAACATGGAAAATTGGGTCTAAAATGACATCAGGGTATTACAACTGTGTTTAGGGGCCTCAATATGCACTAATTGTGTTCCCATGTGTAGTGCCCACACCTCTTCGACATTTTCGTACTATGATTTTGGTTATTACTGATTAGAGACATAGACATTTTGATTATTGATATTTTGTGACTCACCTTGTGGATTGTATCCTAGCGAACATAGATAGATCTTTCAGTCTTGATGATGACCTAGTATTATTGTCTTTTATGCTAACATTTCGGGATGCTTGACAATGGTGATTGTACTTGGATTACTAGACTAACCATGTGATTTTTTTGATATCATAAATTTTTAATAATGTGATGATATTAGTGATCGGTAATATGTTAATGAGTGTATATAGTAGGAATGAGTTACATTAAATGTAGGGAATTGCATGGTTTTCATAAAATGTGAATTGGATTATTGATGATTGTAAATTATTGATTATAGTAGAATTGGAATGTTAAGAAATTATAAACAATTGATATAATTTCCTAAATTTGGTGATTATTTAGTTATGAATATGATGGTGTCAATTGATAGATATGTATATGTGTGTTTATTGCTTGATGTATGCTAAGGATTGTATGGTGGATGATTTATATGTGTTTTCTTTCCATGATGTATTGAATCATTGATATGGCTTGGAGGCCGAAGGGGTATTGTTTGGCTATTTACAGGGAATTATATCATGACAACAAGAAGGGGGTTAGGATACTAACAATGGAGGAATATTGGGCATTGGAAACAAGGTCACCTTGGCAACTTCATGTCATGTGTATTGTTGTGTTCTTGTTGAGTTGTTAAGAGATTCCCATGGGGGGATGACCTCAAAATGTGACCATGAGTTATGTATTGCTTTTCCCTTTTTATTTTAATTATTTTGTGAGTATGTGAATTATTTTACTGTGATGTATCTCCACTTTATTATTGCTAGTTAATGTGCTTTTGTATAAGCTGATTAACCTTGTTAAATAAGTTAATTAGGGATATGACAAAGGGGCATTTAATGGGCGTAGATAGTCCTCAGGATATCTTGATTTGAATTTGATTTGAATTTATTTTGATGTGTGCACTCAACCCATCCCTCAAATCCCGAAATTTGACTTCAAAGCCAATTTTAGAGGCTTGTGGGACAAGTTAAGCTTGTCCCATGCCTCTTAAAGTCACTCACCAACTATACCTATGATGTGGAGGGGTTGATTTTTACCTCATTATGTGTTTTGGGGGAGAAAAGAGGCCATTAATTGCACTCTCTTACTTATTCTTCTATTATGTCCTTTGAGGCATGTGGTAGTGCTTGGTGTGCAAGTTAAGTTTTTCATATCCTCACCAAACCTATTGATTAGCCTTGGTATTTGTGTTCGACCAAGTGAGGTGGATTGAAGGAGAGGGGATGTGGCATCCTACATGGAGTCACCTCAGCCCCTCTCCTCATCTTACTATTTCTTGATGTTGTGTTGAAGTTTTGGGGGTTACTCATTTTCCTTTTCCAACTTTCTCTTTTGAAATTAGCTTGGATTTCTTACTTGGAAATTTTGGAGGATTTCTTTCAGTGATTGGGTTGATTTTGGAAGGGATTGAAGTTTTTGGATTGAATATTGTGGAAGCTAGAATAGCAAGAAGGGTCTATGCCCTTGTTTTTCATTTACTTGTTTATGTTTTGCAAATGAATGTGTGTAGGTGTTTTTGTATGGGGTTTGGTGTAGTATGGCCTTAAGGAGAGTGTGGGAGAAAGAAAATGGGAACTTTTTGGGAGGGAAAAGGAAATTGTAAAACATTGTGGAGGGAGTACGAGTAGAGAGTTCCACCTATGGAGAGAGAAAATGATAAAATTGTTATACTTTGTGTATTTTGCATTGGGAGGGAAATTGGATATGTTGAGAACTTGAATGTGCACTTGGAGTTATTTGGGTGGAACCCCTAACTCATTTAGGAGGTAAAAGGAGGTGGTTCCCATGTTTCTATTCTCCCTTGGCTTAGATTATAAGCATATGTCTTGGGATTTATATTTTGTGCTATTGTGTTTGGTGTTGAATGTATTGCATGTTATGTTGGCTTGAGTGTTGTAATGTTAAAGCCCTTAAGTAATGAAGCCAAATTAAGAACAAACAAGATATGCTGCAAATATTATGAACTCCAAAAGAAAATAGATCTCCTTCTTTGTTATCAAATAATGAATTACAATGTTTCCTAAATATGAAAACAACTCCCAACTTGAGTTGCCAAGTAAACTCTAGCTAACTCTGACTAAATCTACTCTAGGTGGCGGAAATTACTATTTTTCAGTTTACTAGAACCTGCTATTCTTAGTAAGTTCGCATGCTTATTCCTACGGGCACAGAAATTGCCACGTATCTTCTACATCCCTAAATTAGAGGAATTGCCAACTTTCTAACTCATAATGCAATTAATAGACTAAAATTAACTAATGCTCAAAAATAGGAAAAAACTGAACTATAACTTAAATCCTAATTTTCGGCCTCAAGATGGCAGATTTAGGGCCCGAAAACGTGTCAAAAACTTGCCCCAACCGGTAGAGCGGGTTTCCGCTGCGTTCGTCTCATCGAAACACGTGGTTTCAAAAAAAAAAACGGACTCAAACGGACACCCGGAACTCAAGTTATGACCTTGTCAAGTTCCTGCTAATTCTGGCGCATCATTAAGAATTTTTCATGGTTGCTAAATATCCTCTATTTCTCTATTTTTGGGGCTCGGGGGTTAATGAGGAGGATGGATTCTCCTCCTCATTGGAATTATGATTACGAGGAGAGTGTTGCCTACTCCCCCTTCCTTGTTATTGTGTTTTGAAGTTGAAGAAATGAAGGATCATAAAGTTGCCATCTTGGAAGGAGTTACATTGTGAAGAAGATCAAGAAAGAGAGACTATCTTGTACACCTTGTCATGTTGATTTCCTCCTTTGTGGAGGGCTTGTATGTATTGTTATTTTAAAGAGAGTTCTTGTAAAATTCATTTACCAAACTATGTATTGTAATATTTGAAAGAAGAAGTTGTAGGTTGTATATGGTTGGAAAAGTAATCCTTTCAAATCAGATTTGTATTATTATTCCAGAAATGTATATGTTGTAGAAGAGGCATGTGAAGGTTGTAACTTTGTTGTTCTTATATCCCCTTTTAAAATTGTAAATTTATACCAAGCGTGCATTTGATTTTCAATGGAAATTATCCTTATTTGAAATGAATCTACAAAGAAGAATATGTTTTGGTGTTCTTTCAAATGATCTTGTTGTATGCCATTTTCATGTCAAGAGAAAAGTGAGTTTTATATTTGAGTATGTTTATACCTTACCTCTTCTTTCAACTAGCTATGAAATGATTATATTTATTTCTTCCTTAAATTGTAAGACCCATACTATTGTTGATTTAAATGGAACATTATCAAAACATAAATTCACCCAAATAACTCTTTGATTGAAGAGAAGTTTACCTTTTTAAAGTAAAACTCTCTCAAAACAATAAGATTATCAAACTATTAGAACACACACACACACATATATATTACACACTTAAAAGAAAGGAGTGCTTATATAAGTGTATTTATATAAATTATATTAGACGTTTTAAATAAAATAGTTATTTATATATATTATAATATTAAATAAATATTAATAAGATATTTATATATTAAAATAATTGTATATACTATACATGTATATAATAATAAGTAAAATCATTTAAGAAATATATGCTACGGGCATTTAGAATGTTAGTTTGTATAAAGTAAACTTTTTATAAAAAAATAAACATTTTAAAACCTAACTAAATGCTAAATCAACCTGATTTTTTTTTACAGGAAATAAGGTTAATGATTTACATGGGGCGCCCTAAATTACTATGGCCCCAATTATTTTTTTTAAGAATAAAATAAAAAATTAAAATCTTAATACTTTCCAAAGTGGCCTGGATTCCTTCAAATTTTTTTTTTGAAACAAGGTAGGTATTAAATGAAGTTCATGGGCCGCCATATTTGTTAAGAAGGGGCTATTGTTTTGTATTAAAAAAAGAGAGAAGCCCTCAGCGTTTGTTGCACAGTGCGGCCATATTCACAGGTTGGGCTGAATTATTTTACATTCCAATATTAATAAATATTAGTATTGTGTGTGTGTCTGTGTAAATCGCATTATTTCGGTCATCTTATTTAGGCCACGGATTTGTATGAAAAAAAGAAAACAAAGAAATTCCTTGTAAATGTATAAGCATATGCACACACATACACACACATATATATATGTGTGTGTGTAAATACACCCACAAACTTGCAAATATCTAATCCGGGATAAAATAAAACATGGGTTGATGGATACCCACAACCGGATTTTGGTGGGTTCCTTATAATAAAAAAAGGGGAGAAAACCACATTCTGCAACCCTGTGAGCAATAATAAAATGGGGAAAGAGTTCCTCCCATTTGCAAAACCAGAATAAAATTTCTCCATGGTCTCCCCTCAAGCTTTTATGGCTTCCAACCTCCTTCCTTCCCAAACTTGCAAAAAAAACAAGCAACAAATGAAAACAAATTAGGGCAAAAGGGACTAAGAATATATCATAAGAATTTTTAAGGAAATCTTGATCCAAGGGCTTTAATAGATTTGATCTAAGAGTGAAGGATTGTCCCTTCAATTTTAAGTTGGTGGCATTTTCATGGGAATGCGATTTAAATAAAATGTATGGGTAATTGGTTAATGGGGCCACGTAGTGCTTAGTAAGTTAGAATAAATTGCAACCCTTTTGTTTATTGAGTAACAATTAATTTATTTGGGTTTGAATTTAGGGGTTGAATAAATATTATTGAGCATGGATATTTATATAGATAATGATAAAGGGGATTAGTTTAATTTAAAATAAATAAATAAAATGTAAAGTTGATATAATAAATAATGGGTATGGATGTTAAGGTTAATTTGTGAAATAGATCTCAAACCACTTAGGAAAATGAAAATATTATGAAATCTATAAGATTTTGTATGGGTAAAGCAATGTGTTTAAATTATTCATGTTTTAAATAAAAATTAACGGGGAAACCTTATAAGAGGGTTGGTTTTTGAAATGCATTTAGAGATTAAATTAATAATATTTAATTATTAATTTAATTATGATTAACTTATGAATGGGTAGATGTTAACAAACGTACATTTGTTTTTTTACCACAATTAATATTTATCACCCGTGAGACCTCCTTTGAAAAAAAAAAAAATTACCGTAAATTTCCTAAGTATTTAATGAGTTTTGTTTTGGTTTTTATGCATCAAATTTGTGCACGTTACACTTGGTATCAGAGCCGTGGGTTCAACACTTGAACCTCTGGGATTAAAATAATACTAATGATGATAAATTCGTTGGATTGTTGTACTCGCCCAAGTGGACATCTTATCGAAACCGGTTAATGGGAAATGTTAATTTAGTTTGATATTCTTGTGAACTTCTTGAGTGATAGGAACTTAGTTCCTTGTGAAGATGTTGGTTAATGGGTTCCTAATTCTTGGCTATGGTTGTGTGACGATGTTGACACCATAGAGACCCTCTTTTATCTAGATTGCTATTTGGTTTGATGAAAATTTTGTGGACTTAGTGCTAGAGGTAACATTTAAGGGTCAGTTTGGAGGAAAACTAGAGGTTGATTAGTTGTTTAGATATCCCCTTTTTCTTCAGTAGTTCGGAAAGTTGGCTATGGTTGTCACTGTGTGGACTTACTCCCCATATGGGAGAGTAGATATCAAGACATGGTGTCACATTTTATCCAGTTTGTATGTATGTTCTTAGATATGAGATCGATGGCTAGTACCCCCTGCCGACGGGCAAGGAAGGGCTACAAAGTGAATGTGATGTGGACATTTCATGTGTTTTATATTTGTAAAATCAAGCTATTTTATCAAGGACCAACATATTATTTTAATGATTTGATTGAGAAGCTTTGAGGCTCTTCTTAGTACCTTTATTTTATGGTGATATTTTCAAGGATGGAAATGCGACTACTTAGCCATTTCTTCTTATTGCTGAGATTTCTTTGATTTTATCTCTGTTTGGTGACTCGGAGCTCATCTGTTTCGATGGCCACATGGATAAATGTTATCGAGACTGTTACGTGGTTTTTTCTTATCTTTTGATGAGTTGGTTCTATTATGTTGTGTTATGTTCTCTTGTTGTATGGGGGTACACCCTAGGTGCCTTGATTTTTACTCTAGGTGATTCAAGTCATGTCTTTGATTTTGGAGTGACGGGATGTTGTGTGTCTAGGACCTTGGAGTAATATTTTTGTTACTCGACTTTCCTAGGGAGAGGGTTCTTCACGTCGTGCAGTATACTTGGTAATTTTGATGGTGAGTATGTTTTTCTTACACCCTAGTATGAGTTTGTTCATCATTAGGATAGATGTGATACTCTGTGTGAACTTATGGATTATGTCTAGGGATGGATAAATCTTGGATAGGTATAGGTTTTTAGAGTCCTCATCTTCTTGTATTATTTAAGAAAGATCGACGTGTTGGACATAATCATCTTTGGTAAATATGGTTATACTTAAGTTCCTTTGAACTTTGTGCTTAAATAAGTAAGCTTGTTTAATCTCGAGGGCCCATAGACAAGTATGCATTGGTGTTAAACCTCTTGAATTGTTTAGCATATACCACCCTATGACCCATTATTATAAAGTTTATGATTACATAGATATGGATACATTGGACTCTTTGGAAATTGTGCTTATAGATTTTGGTTTTATAAGTCTTAAGTTTCCGACCTTGGCTATGTTTATGTCATGCTCTTTCATCCAAGGCTTTAAATTTTGGACTTAGAGGTTATGTTTGAGTAGATCAGTTGACTGTCCCTCTTGATATTTTGATGTCCTCTTGGTGAGGGAGTGTGGTGTTGTGGTGTAACCTCTCCCCCCGTCGTCTTAATTTCTTGGTTGATAATATCTTGTGGAGGTATAATTTTTGTTTGGAAACTATCTCACTTATATATAGTGAACCTATTTTGAGTATAAGACGCAAACATTGTTCTCTTTCTCACACTAATCTAAACCTCTTAAACGCGTAAAAGAAAATTTATAACTTCTTAATGTACCTCTTCATCATATCTTTTATCGATACTTGTGGAGACTCACTTGGAACACATCGGTAATGTATGTAACTTATGGGAAAACTCTTGTAACTTGGTGGGTTCCATTTTGGTTAATGAACTCTTGTTTTCTATGAACTTAATAAGGTGTTAAACTTGGCTCTTCCTACTCATTAAAATTCAATTGGTAATATGATAAACCTAAGCATATTATAATTCTATTTAGGAGACTTGGATGTTCGAAAACTTAATAAGTAATGTGGACATTAAGGAAAATGGTTCCTTACTCTAACCTTGTAGTTTAATTGAAGAAATGAAAACTAGGAGAAAAATAGCAAGAATCCCCTTATACTTTCCCTAGAAGTGGAATGGGTAAATTTTTCCGTCTATATAGAATGGCGAGAAATCATGTCAACATTGATGATGATCCTTAATGGCACAAGATTTGGGATACCATAATATAACAAATTTTTTAGTTAGAAAACCTTATAAGAAATATGTTGAGCGAACTATAATTACAACTTGTGTTTTGGAATATGGAACATGTAATTTTATGAGATTGAACACAAGTAGAATGTGCAAATAAAACAACCTAAATTATATAATTTGCTATTGCAGGCCCTTAAAATTTATAAAGGAAATAATCTGAATGATAGAACTAATTGAAAAGTTCCCTTGAGCTACTGTATGAGTGTCTAATCTTGATGGAGCCCTAAGATTTTGGGTGTTACAAATAATATTGAAATATTATAAAAATGTATTGAATCTATATATCCTTAGTATAACATATATTATGTTATCATTGTAAAAGTATCATGATCTTTTACAGCAATTAGTACGCGATATAACACTAGAAGTCTAAATCATGAAAGAATAAGTCACTTCAATGCTATACAAGTATAAAAAAAATAGTGTGAATCTCACAACAAACTCTAAGGTTGAAACCATGATAATAGGATGATTAGACATCCCTTGTTAAATCAAAAAACAAACAAATGTATAATGGTTATAACGCAAGTTACATGCTAGAGCATTTATGGATCTCTCAATGGATGGTATGAAATTTTGTCTATAAGTATACATAATGGATTTTATCCCCTTGTTAGAATGGATTAATTGTTATGTTCATATTGATGGGTCCTACGTTCCTTTTGTTGATGGTGATAACATTTTGAACCTTTAAATTTGTCAGCCTACCCTTATGAATGGAGTACCATATTGATAGTGATATGTTCTAGCCATTTTTTAATCCCTTGAAACATAAATGTGTGTAATCCTCCTTGGTGGATCCTTTCAGGTTGTTATACCCTTTTTCCTCTTGAGTTTGATAGGTGCATGATAGGTGGTGTTTTAGGAGTGAGTCTATATTTCAAATTTTAAGAGAGGCACTCTCCTTGTTTCTGGAATAGGCCATTGGCGACCTGTACTTATTGAAAATCTAGGGAAACATATGTAAAGGATATGGAGAATTTTGAAATTAACCTTCCTTTTGGGGAACCACGATGGTTTTTCCCCTTGTCCTTTGTTATATAAAAAAAGGGGAAGAGAAAATAGGAGATACTGTTTAATTGATTGCACTTCTAAATCATAATGTGTGAGAAAGATGTGTTACAACATTTAGCCAAAATATTCAAATGTTATGGTAATCTGTGTGGCCAAGAGTATGCCTATTGTTTTATCATTAAAATTTAAGTGAGACCTTTTGAATTATATGAATTACCTGCCAATGATTAGTCTTGCTTCCTTGTAAATGATTTGATTAAAGTTAGGTGTTTTCCTTGTTGTTAAACCTCGTCTTAGCGTGGTCCTGAATTTTTTAGAAATATTAGTGAGTAGGTGTTTTTTCCTGTGCAAAACTGAATGGTTGTGATTGTTAGTTGTTAACCTTGTCTAAAATAACAAACATTGAAGTATAAATTCAACCCAAGTGGAAGTCTTATCTTCCTTTTTACCATGTATTGTTATACCACATGTGTGGCTACATGGACACACTGTTGTACACAAAATTTCCTATTATTTTTGGACCTTGGTTTTAATTTCATTGGGATTCCATCGACCATTTTCCTGTCTAAATGTTGTGTGTTATAATCTGATTAACCTCGTAAAGATTATTCTGACCGTTTGTATGCGTTGTTTTCCTAACGCGAAATATGACTTCTCAGGAGGAATTCAATTCTAAGGAGAGTGGAGAGGTAATGCCTGCTCCTATTCGAAACATATCTGTACAATGATTTTGATTATATCATGGGCTATAGACATATGGAAATTTTGATTATTGTTATGTTGTGACTCACATTGTGCATTGTATGGACTCCTAGCAAACATGGATAGAGATATTCTGCACTTGATGATGACCTATGTTTTGATTTTGTATTATTGTTAACATTTATGGGATTCTTGACGATGCATGATTAGTACTCGGATTAATGGAATAACCATGTGATTTCTTTGATGATCGTAAATTTTTAATAATGTGATGATATTAGTGACTGGTAATATGTTATTGAGTGTCTCCTTGTAGGAATGAGCTACATTGAATGTAGGGATTTACATGGTTTTCGTAGACTGTGAATCTGGATTCATCTGATACTTGTAAATGATTGATATAATGGTGGAATTGGAAGTGTTATGAAATTTTAAACGAATTGTTAGAGCATTGTCCTAACTTTTATTATGATTTTGTTATGAATATGATGATGTTCAATTGATGGATATGTACATATGTGTTTATTGCTTGATGTATGCTGAGGATTGTATGATGGATGATTTATATGTGTTGTATTTCCATGACGTATTGATACAACCTGAAGGTTGAAGGGGTATTGTTTGGCTATTTGCAAGTGAATTGTATCACAACAACATAGAAGGGGGGTAGGAGACCCAACCGTAATGGAGGAATATCTAATGGCATTGCAAGCAATGGTCACCTTGGAAACTTTCTGTCATGTGTAATGCTATGTTCTTGGTTGAGGATGGGAGGAGGTCCCCATGGGGGGATGAGCTCAAAATGTTACCATGGGTTATGTGTTTCTTTTCCCTTTCCATTTTAATTATTTTGTTAGTATGTGAATTATTTTACCGTGATGTATCTTCACTTTATTATTCTTAGTTAATGTGTTTTTGTTTAAGTTGATTAAACTTGTTAAATAAGTTAATTGGGGATGTGAAAAAATGGCATTTAATGGGGGTAGATAGTACTTGGGATATTTTGATTTGAATTTGATTTGAATTTTTTTTTATGTGTGGACTAAACCCATCCCTCAAATCCCAAAATTTGACTTTAGAGGCTTTTCAGACAAGTAAAGCTTGTACCATACCTCTTAAAGTCACCCAAAAACTATACCTATGATGTGGGGGGGTTGATTTTGGCCTCATTATGTGTTTTGGGGGAGAAAACAGGAAATTAATTGTACTCTTACTAATTCTTCTATTATGTCCTTTAAGGCATGTGGTAGTGCTTGGTGTGCAAGTTAAGTTCATCATATCCTCACAAAACCTATTGATTAGCCTTGGTATTTGTGTTTGACCAAGTGAGGTGGATTGGAGGAGAGGGGATGTGGCATCCTACATGGAGCCACCTCACCTCCTCTCCTCATATTTCTATTTATTGATGTTGTGTTGAAGTTTTTGGGGTTACTCATTTTCATTTGCACACTATCTCTCTTAGAATTGGCTTAGATTTATTTCTTGGAGCTTTTGGAGGATTTATTTTGGTGATTTGATTTATTTTGGAAGGGATTGAAGCTTGTGGATTAAATATTGTTGAAGCTAGAATGGCAAGGTAGGAAGTTGAATGTGCACTTGGAGTTATTTGGGTGGAACCCCTAACTCATTTGGGAGGTAAAAGGAGGTGGTTCCCATGTTTCTATTCTCCCTTGGCTTAGATTATAAGCCTATGTCTTGGGATTTATATTTTGTGCTATTGTGTTTGGTGTTGAATGTATTGCATGTTATGTTAGCTTGAGTGTTGTAATGTTAAATCCCTAAATAATTTTTCATGGTTGCTAAATATCCTCTATTGCTCTATTGTTGGGGCTCAGGGGTTAATGAGGAGGATGGATTCTCCTTCTCATTGGAATTATGGTTAGGAGGAGAGTGTTGCCTACTCCCCCTTCCTTGTTATATTGTGTTTTGAAGTTGAAGAAATGAAGGAGCATAAAGTTTCCATCTTGGAAGGAGTTACATTGTGAAGAATATTAAGAAAGAGAGACTATCTTGTATAACTTGTCATGTTGATTTCCACCTTTTTGGAGGGCTTGTATGTATTCGTATCTGTATTTGTATTTCAAAGAGATTTCTTGTAAAATTCATTTACCAAACTATGTATTGTAATATTTGAAAGAAGAAGTTGTAGGTTGTATATGGTTGAAAACTAACCCTTTGAAATCCAATTTGTATTATTATTCAAGAAATGTATATGTTGTAGAAGAGGAATGTGAAGGTTGTAACTTGGTTGTTATTATATCCCCTTTTAAAATTGTAAATTTATACCAAGTGTGCATTTGATTTTCAATGGAAATTATCCTTATTTGAAATGGATCTACAAAGAAGAATATGTTTTGGTGTTCTTTCAAATGATCTTGTTGTATGTCATTTTCATGTCAAGAGAAACGTTAGTTTTATATTTGAGTATGTCTATACCTTACCTTTTATTTCAACTAGTTGTGAAATGATCATATGTATTTCTTCGTTAAATTGTAAAAAACATACTATTGTTGATTTGAATGGAACATTATATTTAAAAAATTCACCCAACTAGCTCCTTGATTGAAGAGAAATTTACCTTTTTTTAGTGAAACTCTCTCAAAACAATAAGAGTATAAAAATATTAGACCCATTTAAATCAGGGTTCATTTTAAGATCCCCCTCCAAAAAAATCTTATAGAATGGGTGGCGAATCTCCAAAATGAACTTTCAACAAAATGATGAATATCCAAAAAATTGATTCGCGTCAAAGGCGATTTTATAGACCATAGTTTTGTATGATTATGAAAAGTTGGACAAATGTTAGACAATCATCTATCTATCATTAGACAGGTTGAGTTAGACGTTCATTCATGTGCCATCAGATAGACTAGGTTGGATGACCGTGTCTTCTCTATTAGATGAATTGGATTAGATTGGGTTAGATGGCCATCTATTTGGCATTAGACGATGTTATGTCAGGAAAATGTCTTCCCTAGATATAGACACAATTCTACCACCATGACCATCCCTTCGACAATGGATGGTTGTCTATCGTGCAGGGAAAATTTTAAGGGTCCCTCCGAAAAAATCCTTAGAAAATATTTGGTGAATCTGTGAAAATTAGATTTTGCATGGATGGTGAATATCAATATATCACGATATCTCTATTAAATGCTACTAGACAATAGCTTTTTTATATGCTACTGGCCGGTAGCATATTTTATGCTACTGACTGACAACATATAAATATGTTAATGGCCGGTAGTATTTTTTCTGCTACTGGTTGACAACATACCTATATACATTGTCAGCTGGTAACATAAAAATATGTTGTTGAATGACTATATTCATGAAAATTTTATGAATTTCTATTTCACGGGAATGACAAATTCACCCCTAAAATTAACTTGCACCCATAAAATTTTGGCGAACTAGTCCTAAGATCAACTCTAAAAATTTGTCAATTTCAAATTTCAAAAACCAGAATATTTGTGAATTAACGAATATTCACCACTAAAATTTTCCCTTATTTAAATATACATACATATTTATACAAATTTCATATATATATATATATATATATATATATATATATATATATATATATATATTACACAAATTAATTTACTTAAAAGAAAGGGGTACTTATATAAGTGTATTTATTTATATTATTATATATATAAATAAATATATTTATATAAATTATATTAGACTTTTTATATATTGATATATATTATAATATAAAATAAATGTTAATAAGATATTTATATATTAAAATAATTATATATACTATACATGTATATAATAATAAGTAAAATCATTTAAGAAGAGATATTCTATGCACATTTAGAATGTTATTTTTGTATAAAGTAAAAATTTTATGAAAAAATAAACATTCTAAAACCTAACTAAATGCTAAATCAACCTGAATTTTTTATATGAAATAAGGTTAATGATTTACATGGGGCACCATATATTACTATGGGCCCAAATTTTTCATAAGATTAAAAAAATTTAAATCTTACTACTTTCCAAATTGGCCTCGATTACTTTATTATATTTCCGAAGGAAAGTATATTGCTTTCACCATAGCTATTAATTGTTTTCTCATAATCAATAACAATATGCCACCTGTCATATTTATTGTGTTTTGTGAATTGTATATGAAATATTTGTGGGAATATTTTGTTTCCTTTATTAAAGAATATTCTTTTTTCTTTGCTTTCTATAGTTTTGTTCAAAAAAATTAAATTGAAAAAGATAATAACAAAACATGGATTTGATGGATGGATGGTGCAATGCAGCCAAAAGTGTAAGGCATCATAAATATTTATAACAAACAAATTAAATGTTGCATAACAAAGAAGATGAGAATTTTAGACCCCTCACCCAATTAAAATGTGGTTTGTTTTTTAATTTATAGGTCATTTACCTATTGTGCTATATCTTACATGGCATTTTACAGATTTGAGTACAAACAAATTGAAACTCACATAGTTTTTTAGAAGGCTAGGGCATTTTTTAACATTTCAAGTGAACCATGATTCGGATTTATTTTAATTGTTAATTAAATTGCAAACTGGTTCAAACAAATTAAATCCATTGTTATATGTAAATTTAAAGAGACAGATTAAACAAAAACAAAAACATGAGAGTGCAAAACCCCTTTCATCTAAAAAGATTAGAGACAAACAATGTTTTTTATTTCAGAAATGAATAACATAATGTTTTTATACTTGAAGTCTATGTTAACACTTGTATACTCTAATTCTATGTTAACATTTGTATACTCAAAATCGATGTATAAGTTGTCACTCTACAAACAACTACATACAATTTTCTTCTTTGTACCCCTTAATGCACTCCCTTCGGCAGTATTTGCCATATCATGGCCTTGTTTTTTTTGGAAACAAGGTAGGTATTAAATGAAGTTCATGGTCCACCATATTTGTTAAGAAGGGGCTATTATTTTGTATTAAAAAAAGAGAGAAGCCCTCGGCCTTTGCTACACAATTTGGGTCAAATTATTTTACATTCCAATATTAATAAATATTAGTTGTGTGTGTGTGTAAATCACATTATTTTAGTCATCTTATTTAGGCCACGGATTTGTATGAAAAAAGAAAACAAAAAAATTAAGGCATTATATATACATATACATACATATACATACATATACATATATATATATATATATAGATATATATACATATATATATATATATATATATATACATACATACATACATACATACATACATACATACATACATACATATATATATATATATATATATATATATATATTTGTGTGTATATAAATACACCCACAAACCTGCAAATATTCAATCCATGATAAAATAAAACATGGGTCAATGGATACCCATAACCGGATCTTGATTGAATATTTGCAGGTTTGTGGGTGTATTTATATACACACAAATATATATATATTTGTGTGTATATAAATACACCCACAAACCTGCAAATATTCAATCCATGATAAAATAAAACATAGGTCAATGGATACCCATAACCGGATCTTGGTGGGATCCTTATAACAAATAAGGGGAGGAAACCACATTCTGCAACCCTATGAGCAATAATAAAATGGGAAAAGAGTTCCTCCCATTTGCTAAACCAGAATAAAATTTCTCCATGGTCTCCCCTTAAGCTTTCATGGCTTCCAACATCCTTCCTTCCCAAACCTGCAAAAAAACATAAGAATTTTTAAGGAAATCTTGATCCAAAGGCTCTAATAGATTTTATCTAAGAGTGAAGGATTGTCCCTACAATTTTAAGTTCGTGGCATTTTCATGGGAATGAGATTTAAATAAAATGTATGGGTAATTGGTTAATGGGGCCACGTAGTGCTCAGTAAGTTAGAATAAATTGTGACCCTTTTGGTTATTGAGTAACAATTAATTTATTTAGGTTTGATTTTAAGGGTTGAATAAATATTATTGAGCTTGGATATTATAGATAATGATAAAGGGGATTAATTTAATTTAAAATAAATAAATAAAATGTATAGTCGATATAGTAAATAATGGTTATGGATGTTAATAATTTGTATGAGTGAAGCAATGTGATTAAAATATTCATGTTTTAAATAAAAATTATCGGGAAACCTTATAAAAGGGTTGGTTTCCGAAATACATTTAGAGATTAAATTAATAACATTTAATTATTAACTTTAATTCTTATTAACTTACGAATGGGTAGATGTTAACAAACGTACATTTATTTTTGACCGCAATTAATATTTATCACCCGTGAGCCATTGTTTAATCAAAAAACAAAATTTACCATAAATTTCCTGAGTATTTAATGAGTTTTGTCTGGTTTTTATGTGTCGAATTTGTGGGTGTTACATTATGTAACTAATCAAGTCATTGGTTGCACCAAAATTCAAATAGGTAAAATCGAGTGAATGCAAAGAAACTAAACAAAACTTATTTTCTTTTCATTATATAAAAAAGCAATTGGTCAAATATGAAAATACTTATTCCTTATGTGTTTTTAGATATTTTTCATATAATGGGCTTCCCAACTCAATGTAGAATTAAAACACTAATCCATCAAGGTATTAGGTTGGCTACTTTCTCAAAGATACATTGATATTCCATCATTGGGTGATGAATTCTATGTTTTTTTAGAGATTGAATTGACATTATATTGTTACAAATGCTTTTTGGGGATTGATATTCCCTAATTATGTTCCTAATAACACCAATCGAGTGATTGATTAGGGAACCAAGTGTGAATAATATATGATATATGATAAGGCTAACAATAATAAATACATAATATATTTATAACTATCTATATATGTAAATGAAATCCATCTATTTTATATTTATAGACATATTAAACTAGAATTAGGACACCATTAATTCCAAATTAACATTAAAAAATAGAATAATGGGGACTGCACCCTGAATTAGAAAAACAAACAAGGTACGCTAAGGAGTGTCACTAGCACTCCATATGACATTCCTAGAAACTTAGAATAAAAGAGACAGGGAATAGAAAGGTGAACAAAAAGGGGATCGTGAAGATAACCAATAAATACTTGAACACCATATAATTTAGATCAATGGATGCCAACAAAAAAATTACAGAAAAAGGTGTAAATTTAACAACTAATAAATATCCAAGTGTCATTTTTCCCTATATGAGAGACATTCTATTTCAATTATCCTATTTCTATATTGTTTTTAGTTAAAATTTTATTTCTTCTTAATGGTAATATTTTTCATAATACTAATATATTTTTTATTACAAACTATTATTGTTATACTAATGTGTTATAAAATAGTTTTTAAAATATGTCACTAGTATATTTATAATATTTAAATACATCTATCTCGAAAATATTCAGAGATAAAATCTTAATGATCTGGAGGATTTTTCACTATGAATATCTTCCCTAAACTTCCCTAAACCTAGACCATGCTAAATGCAAATTCTATCGCCGGTCAAAGTTAAGGTCGTAAACGGGTCAACCCTGGTCAACATGTGGACCAAGTGGACCAAGGTGACACGTGGTAGTTGGCCACAAGGAAAAATTTATGGTATTGTAATGTTTCAAAATTAGTTCCATGGTATAGATCTCGTCGTAATCTTTTCGACGCATTTTGAATGGACCAAATCTGAGTTCGTATGCAAAAGATATGCATAGTCAAAGTTGTGGTCAAATGATGATGTGGCACACTCTGACGTGGACAAATGACATATTATGGGCATGACACTTGGAGATTTGTAGTGGCTTTGGATTTAAAATAATAATAATAATAATCTATTTAATCCATTCCACGTGAATAAGCCTAAATCCCATGGGATAAGGAGGATTTTGTGGCCAAAAAGCTATTTAAAGGCTTATCTTATCCCTTTCCCACCAAATGTGGGGTCAATGGCTAAATTGGGCACCTAAACCTATGGAAGGGGGATTTGAACCCTTGATCTGTGCCAAAATACTTATCATCCTTACCAACCCACCACTTTTTAGCAAGTGATAGAATATGAGATCACTTCTATTTAAAGGGACCTTTTGGTAGGTTTGTGAATGGACAACGAAGGACCAGTTTGCAGAGATCACCATTTTTGAGGCACTTACAGTCCAAATTTTGCATGGTGTAAAAAAAAATTTGTTCAGAATTCTGAGAGATTTCTAGAAATGTAATTTTTTGTTATAGGAAGTGTTTTATATTTTCCTGTGTAGGCATTTTTCCATCACAATTTCACAGAACAACGCACGAGGAGCAGGCAAAGATCTGCATTTTCCAACCACTTCTGGTCCAAATCAGGCCATGGAGTAAAAAGGAAGTTTTTCATAATTTCCTCTAGTTTCCAGGAAATGTAAACTTATTTTATGTAGGTGTTGTATATTTCAAGTTGTAGATGTTTTTTGAACATAATTTCACAGGAAACTATCAGTGAAAATATTGTAGGGGCCACAGATGGACTTGGGAACATTTCTGGTAAATTGAAGAGTTCCAAGAGGTCTGAATCAGCTCATTTGTAGGTATAAAGGTCTGTTAAGTCAATAGTGAAGGGATATTGTACTTCATTGGAAATTTAATAGATCGATTCACTTTCTGTGAATCCAGAGACGTAGCCTTCGAGTGAACTCCATTATCAAGTTCTTGTGTTGTGGATTTGATTTCAGTTTTTAGAAGCTTTTGATCAGATAAAAACATTCAAGTTAGTTTATTTGATTAATTATTAAAGCAATCACAAACTGGTTTAATTGGAAGGAAGTAAATTTCAGTATCCATAACCCACAACAGATCTGAATACACTTATTAACTTGGATTTAAATATCAGATTGAGTGCATTCTAAATCAACTGTGATTATTTTATTTGGATTTGTGATAGATTCAGATATTTCACTTAAGTTGAAAATTAAGGATTAATTTGATCTTTTGGAAGATTTTAAGTTTGGGGCTTTCAAGAACACCCATAATTGATAAAAAAAAGAACTCTTGATCAAGTTGAAATCTTTTAAAGTTAAGAATCTGAGAATTTTCTAAGTACTGGAAAAATTTCAAGTACCATTTTCAGATCAAGTTGGTATCAGAGCAGGTGATCACGCTTGTAAACTTGCTAATCTCTGAGTAATTTTATTAGATTTGGTTTAGCTCTTGATTTGGTTTAGTTTGGTTTCTGCATTTTGGCTTGATCTTTCATTAGCAGTGTGCAGAGTTTGGAGGAACAAGTGTGTAGGAATCATGGGCAAGATGTCCAACAAGACCAAGTTTGAATAACTTGAAGCATGTAATCATCAGATTCAGGAAGAGAATTCCTTCCTGAGATGTCAGGTGTTAACTCTAGAGGAGAAACTTGACACATTGAAAAGAGAGCTAGAATCCAAAAATGAGCTCTTGATGGTGTTGCAGATTGAAGGACCTAAAAAAGAGGTACCTATTACTGTTGATGCATCCACTATGACAGATGAGTGCACAGTAAGTATGAAAACACTTAATTCCTCTCCCAAAGCTAAGTTAGATTCAGAAAGTGTGCTTGGTGAATTTGAAAAACACACTAAAGGTATAGGATCTAAGCTTTTAAGTAATATGGGTTTTAATGGAATTGGCCTTGGTAAGAACAACCAAGGCATAACTAACCCAATCTTGGTAGAGGAAAGGCCTCGACATGCAGGACTAGGATATGCTAGAGCAGGGGAAAATGGTGATTGGAGAGAGTTCTAAATCAGCTTGGAAGAAGACAAGCTTCTAACAACCAAGTGTTATCCCCACTTAGCATCAGGTGGTTCATCCTCATCAGGAGGATCTAGTAAGAATTCACCATGGAGAGGTATAGAAATCCCTCCACCTTCTATTTACCATGGTTCTAAAAAGAAAGGTAAACAAATTGATCCCTTATCTACATTGGAAAAATTTGGCTATGATTTTCAAGCAATGTTGAATAGTTACCCTTGCACATTTTGTGGGTTGTCTAATCATTGTGTGGCCAAGTGTAGGAAACAGAAGTCCATATTGGAACAGATTGAGAAAATGCATTCTCCTAACCCTGGCTCGACTAAGAGAATCAAGGTAAGGTTCCTAAAAATGTGGATCCTAAAAAAGTGGATCAGATATTTTATGGTCACTGTAAGAAACCAGGTCATGAAATTGAAAAATGTTGGAAGCTACATCCAGAACAAAAATTAAAGTTTGTTAAAAAGGATCACATTTTAAACCAACTATTTTGACCACTTAGTGGCACATGTAAAAACTGAATTGAATCAACCCCCTAAACAGGACAGTATGTTGAGTAAGGTGGGTAAGCAATTTATCAGTTTTATGTTTGCATAGTTGATTTGTGGAATACATGCAAACTAACAAAGTAGTTTTGGAAATCCTATTGAATTGTGAAAGGGATAAGTACCAAATTTATTTTTCTGCTTTGGTGTTGGTGAAGTATCCTAAAGAGGAAATAATCAGGTGACATGTTTAAAATACTTGATGTAATTTTCTTTTTGATGGTTTTACAACTTCATCTTTCAGCAACATTTACAGTTCAGTGGGCATGATCATTGGTTGGATGTCTATATTTGGATTGTAGTTAGTATGTTGTTATTGTGCAATTTGTGGCATGTAGGCATTGTTTGTAAGTGTACAACTTATACAAACTCTTTGTTTTCTATACATGATTTTTGCACATGTGTAAGTCTTATTGATAGGCTTAAATATTTGTAACTATCAGATATAGTTGCAAATAGTATGTACAAGTTTTGCACTAACAAGTTGTGAATGTAGGTTACATTTGCATTATTGACAGTGGTGAGTGGTGAGTGCAGGATCATGATGTACAAAAGAGGAATATGGCAGTTACAGTGTCATATGAGTTGCAGTTCAGTGCCATTGGGTTAAATTACTATTATTGGCATTTGAATATTGCAATATTTTGGAAAAATTACCATGCTATAAACTGGGTTTTGTGTTTGTATTATGCAGAGAACGTGTGTACAGTTCAGCAGAGTGAATTTCCATTTTGAGGTCAAAATGGTCTTACTGGGGAGGAGTGATCAGGAGGATTTTTCACTATGTAGATCTTCCCTAAACTTCCCTAAACTAGACCATGTTGAAGGGCATTCTTGATACCTTTCTGATGGTATGTTGAACTTCAGAATCAAAGTTCGTATGCAAATTCTATCGCTGGTCAAAGTTAAGGTCATAAACGGGTCAACCCTGGTCAACAGGTCAACAAGTGGACCAATGACAAGGTGACACGTGGAATTTGGTGAACAAGAAAAATTGATGGTCTTGTAATGTTTCAAAATCAGTTCCATGGTATAGAGCTCGTCGCAATCTTTCTGACGCATTTTGAACGGACCAAATCTGAGTTCGTATGCGAAAGATATGCATAGTCAAAGTTGTGGTCAAATGATGACGTGACACACTCTGACATGGACAAATGTCATATTATGGGTGTGACACTTGGCAGGTTTGTAGTGGATTTGGATTTAAAATAATAATAATAATAATAATATTTAATCCATTCCACATGAATAAGCCTAAATCCCATGGGATAAGGAGGATTTTGTGGCCAAAAAGCTATTTAAAGGCTTATCCTATCCCTTTCCCACCAAATGTGGGGTCAATGGCTAAATTGGGCACCTAAACCTATGGAAGGGGGATTTGAACCCTTGACCTGTGCCAAAATACTTATCATCCTTACCAACCCACCACTTTTTAGCAAGTGATAGAATATGAGATCACTTCTATTTAAAGGGACCTTTTGGTAGGTTTGTGAATGGACAATGAAGGACCAGTTTGCAGAGATCACCATTTTCAAGGCACTTACAGTCCGAAATTTTCAATGGTGTAAAAATAAAATTTGTTAAAGAATTCTGAGATATTTCCAAATGTAAAGTTTGTTATAGGAAGTGTTGTATATTTTCCTGTGTAGGCATTTTTCCATCGCAGTTTCATAGATCAGGCACGAGGAGCAGGCAGAGATCTACATTTTCCAACCACTTCTGGTCTGAATCAGGCCATGGAGTAAAAAGGGAAGTTTTTCATAATTTCCTCTATTTCCAGAAATGTAAACCTATTTTATGTAGGTGTTGTATATTTCAAGTTGTAGATGTTTTTCAAACGTAATTTCACAGGAAACTATCAGTGAAAATACTTTAGGGGCCACGGATGGACTTGGGAACGTTTCTGGTAAATTTGCCAGAGTTCCAAGAGGTCTGAATCAACTCATTTGTAGGTATAAAGGTCTTTTAAGTCAATAGTGAAGGGATATTGTACTTCATTGGAAATTTAATAGATCGATTCACTTTTGTGAATCCAGGAGACGTAGCCTTCAGGTGAACTCCATTATCAAGTTCTTGTGTTGTGGATTTGATTTCAGTTTTTAGAAGCTTTTGATCAGATAAAAACATTCAAGTTAGTTTATTTGATTAATTATTAAAGATCAATCAAAAACTGGTTTAATTGGAAGGAAGTAAATTTTAGTATCCATAACCCACAACAGATCTGAATACACTTATTAACTTGGATTTAAATATCAGATTGAGTGCATTCTAAATCAACTGTGATTATTTTATTGGATTTGTGATAGATTCAGTATATTTCACTTAAGTTGAAAATTAAGGATTAATTTGATCTTTTGGAAGAGTTTAAAAATGGGGCTTTCAAGAACACCCATAATTGATAAAAAAAGAACTCTTGATCAAGTTGAAATCTTTAAAGTTAAGAATCTGAGAATTTTCTAAGTACTGGAAAAATTTCAAGTACCATTTTCAGATCAAGTTGGTATCAGAGAGTGATCGGTTGTAAAATTCCTAATCTCTGAGAAATTTGGTATTAGAGTTGGTTTAGCTCTTGATTTGGTTCAGTTTGGTTTTTACATTTTGGCTTGATCTTTCATTGGCAGTGTGTAGAGTTTGGAGGAACAGGTGTGTGCAGGAATCATGGGCAAGATGTCCAACAAGACCAAGTTTGAAGAACTTGAAGCATGTAATCATCATATTCAGGAAGAGAATGCCTTCCTGAGATGTCAGGTGTTAACTCTAGAGGAGAAACTTGACACATTGAAAAGAGAGCTAGAATCCAAAAATGAGCTCTTGATGGTGTTGTAGATTGAAGGACCTAAAAAAGAGGTACCTATTACTATTGATGCATCCACTATGACAGATGAGTGCACAGTAAGTATGAAAACACTTAATTCCTCTCCCAAAGCTAAGTTAGATTTAGAAAGTGTGCTTGGTGAATTTGAAAAACACACTAAAGGTATAGGATCTAAGCTTTTAAGTAATATGGGTTTTAATGGAATTGGCCTTGGTAAGAACAACCAAGGCATAACTAACCCAATCTTGGTAGAGGAAAGGCCTCGACATGCAGGACTGGGATATGCTAGAGCAGGGGAAAAGGAAATTGGAGAGAGTTCCAAGTCAGCTGGAAGAAGACAAGCTTCTGACAAGCCAAGTGTTATCCCCGTTAGCATCAGGTGGTTCATCCTCATCAGGAGGATCTAGTAAGAATTCACCACGGAAGAGGTATAGAATCCCTCCACCTTCTGTTTACCATAGTTCTAAAAAGAAAGGTAAAAAAATTGATCCCTTATCTACACTAGAAAATTTTGGCTATGATTTTCAAGCAATGTTGAATAGTTACCCTTGCACATTTTGTGGGTTGTCTAATCATTGTGTGGCCAAGTGTAGGAAATGGAAGTCCATATTGGAACAGATTGAGAAAATGCATTCTCCTAAACCTGGCTTGACTAAGAGAAGTCAAGGTAAGGTTCCTAAAAATGTGGATCCTAAAAAAGTGGATCAGAGATTTTGTGGTCACTGTAAGAAACCAGGTCATGAAATTGAAAAATGTTGGAAGCTACATCCAGAACAAAAATTAAAGTTTGTTAAAAAGGATCACATTTTTAAACCAACTATTTGACCACTTCAGTGGCACATGTAAAAACTGAATTGAATCAACCCCCTAAACAGGACAGTATGTTGAGTAAGGTGGGTAAGCAATTTATCAGTTTTATGTTTGCATAGTTGATTTGTGGAATACATGCAAACTAACAAAGTAGTTTTGGAAATCCTGTTGAATTGTGAAAGGGATAAGTACCAAATTTATTTTTCTACTTTGGTGTTGGTGAAGTATCCTAAAGAGGAAATAATCAGGTGACATGTTTAAAATACTTGATGTAATTTTCTTTTTGATGGTTTTACAACTTCATCTTTCAGCAACATTTACAGTTCAGTGGGCATGATCATTGGTCAGATGTCTATATTTGGATTGTAGTTAGTATGTTGTTATTGTGCAATTTGTGGCATGTAGGCATTGTTTGTAAGTGTACAACTTATACAAACTCTTTGTTTACTATACATGATATTTGCACATGTGTAAGTCTTATTGATAGGCTTAAATATTTGTAACTATCAGGTATAGTTGCAAATAGTATGTACAAGTTTTGCACTAACAAGTTGTGAATGTAGGTTACATTTGCATTGTTGACAGTGGTGAGTGCAGATCAGGATGTACAGAAGAAGAATATGACAGTTACAGTGTCATATCAGTTGCAGTATAAGGCCATGGGTGAAATTCCTTTTATTGGTTTTTAATTATTGCAATATTTTGGGAAAATTACCATGCTATAAATTGGGTTCTGTGTTTTTATTATGCAGAGAACGTGTGTACAGTTTCAACAGAGTGAATTTCCATTTTGAGGTCAAAATGGTCTTACTGGGAGGAGTGATCCGGAGGATTTTTTACTATGCAAATCTTCCCTAAACTTCCCTAAACCTAGACCATGTTGAAGGGCCTCTCGAGACCTTTCCTGATGGTATAATGAACTTTAGAATCAGAGTTCGTATGCAAATTCTATCGCCGGTCAAAGTTAAGGTCGTAAACGGGTCAACCTTGGTCAACATGTCAACAAGTGGACCAATGATAAGGTGACACGTGGTATTTGGTGACAAGAAAAAATTGATGGTATTTTAATGTTTCAAAATCAGTTCCATGGTATAGAGCTCATTGTAAGACTTTCTGACGCATTTTGAACGGACCAAATCTGAGTTCGTATGCGAAAGATATGCATAGTCAAAGTTGTGGTCAAATGATGATGTGGCACACTCTGACATGGAAAAATGGCATATTATGGGTATGACACTTGGCAGGTTTGTAGTGGCTTTGGATTTAAAATAATAATAATAATAATTTATTTAATCCATTCCACGTGAATAAGCCTAAATCCCATGGGATAAGGAGGATTTTGTGGCCAAAAAGCTATTTAAAGGCTTATCCTATCCCTTTCCCACCAAATGTGGGGTCAATGGCTAAATTGGGCACCTAAACCTATGGAAGGGGGATTTGAACCCTTGACCTGTGCCAAAATACTTATCATCCTTACCAACCTGCCACTTTTTAGCAAGTGATAGAATATGAGATCACTTATATTTAAAGGGACCTTTTGGTAGGTTTGTGGATGGACAATGAAGGACCAATTTGCAGAGATCACCATTTTCGAGGCACTTACAGTCTAAATTTTTCCATGGTGTAAAAAGAAAATTTGTTCAGAATTCCAAGAGATTTCTAGAAATGTAAATTTTTTATAGGAATGTTGTATATTTTCCTATGTAGGCATTTTTCCATCGCAGTTTCATAGAACAGGCACGAGGAGCAGGCAAAGATCTGCATTTTCCAACCACTTCTGGTCTGAATCAGGCCATGGAGTAAAAAGGGAAGTTTTTCATAATTTCCTCTAGTTTCCATAAATGTAAACCTATTTTATGTAGGTGTTTTATATTTCAAGTTGTAGACATTTTTTGAACGTAATTTCACAGGAAACTATCAATGAAAATACTGTAGGGGCCACAAATGGACTTGGGAACGTTTCTGGTAAATTAAGAGTTCCAAGAGGTTTGAATCAACTCATTTGCAGGTATAAAGGTATGTTAAGTCATTAGTGAAGGGATATTGTACTTCATTGGAAATTTAATAGATCGATTCACTTTTCTGTGAATCCTAGAGACGTAGCCTTCAGGTGAACTCCATTATCAAGTTCTTGTGTTGTGGATTTGATTTCAGTTTTTAGAAGCTTTTGATCAAATAAAAACATTCAAATTAGTTTATTTGATTAATTATTAAATCAATCACAAACTGATTAATTGGAAGGAAGTAAATTTCAGTATCCATAACCCACAATCAAGATCTGAATGCACTTATTAATTTTGGATTCTAAATTCAGATTGAGTGCATTCTAAATCAACTGTGATTAGTTTATTTGGATTTGTGATAGATTCAGTATATTCACTTAAGTTGGAAAAATCAGATTAATTGATCATATTGGAAGAGTTTAAGTTTGGGTTTTCAAGAACACCCAAAATTGAGTAAATTGAACTCATGATCAATGTTGAAATCTTGATAAAGTTAAGAATCTGAGAATTTTCTAAGTACTGGAAAAATTTCAATTATCATTTTCAGATCACTTAATAAGTTGATTTTTAACATACCACAATTATAAATAGATTTATTACCCTCTTAAAAAACCCACTAAATGGTGAAATATTGTGTCAATATAACGACATCAATGCGTAAGGATTGAAAAAATATTTTTGGACAAAAAATGGGCTTTAGTTTCCATTGTATGACTAAGATGTTACAAAATTTTTAGTTGACTTCTCTAAGGAAAAAAATAAAAACTTCTTATCTTTTTTATAATTTGTAAAAGGTTTTTTTTTTAATAAAGGGAAACGACCCTTGTACAACGAGCAAGGAAGACTAGGCCAATACAACCATATAAAACAATAACACTTTCTACCTATAAAAATAGATAAATGTCAGCTTCACAGCTATAATAAAGCAATAAAATGACTAAACCACAACCAAAACAAGCCTAAACAACCCAAAACAAAAGAAATGAGTAGATAGGGGGAGCTTTTAAATTACCCATTTTGTAATATTTTGTGAGCACATGGTCATCTTAGATTGATAATTTTTCCTCTTATGGTTCTATTTCCTTTTTTACGAACCTCCGTCTAATTTTCCGGCTCTAGGGAGAAAGGGATCACACATTAGTAATAAGAGTGTTATACATATTGATTTAGCGTTAAAAATTACAATTGAATATAGGATTATACAAAGTGAAAAAGTAAAAATATAATTAAATATAGTGTAAAAATATGTAAAATCCATCTCATGTAAAGCCACCTCTTGCACTAAAGTTTAGAGTTAGTATAAGTCAATCTAGTATATGTTTCAAACATTTATGTGAATATATGTATTACGTATTATGAGGTTAATCTCTTATTTTCAGTGATGGAATTTTATTAAACAAAGGTAACTTAGCATTCATAAATAGTACGAGATCTAATATGTTCCATGACACCAATGCCAACACACAACTTTAAAATCATTATAATTTTTAATGTTGGAGAGTCTTCTAATATTTTTTTAGAAATATCTTCATCTCACACCCATATTCTATGTAATAGAAAATAAAACCAAACCCTTTGAGACATAAAATATTTGGCTTGATTATAGTTCATGTTACATAAGGGGATTTTTGGCTTGATTATAGTCCATGATAACATATGAAATCAAATTTATAAATCTTGATCGCTAAGGAAAATACCATGGAATGAAGAATAATGGTCTAGATTTAATGGTTCTTGTTGTTCTCAAATTTCTCTCAAGTGGGTGGTAGATCACATAATGTAATCAAGTGGGATGATGATGAAGAGTGAAAATATTTAGAAGTAGATGATAGCAAGGTAGATTTATGGAATTTTATACAAATAAGAGGTGCATAGTTTGTGGTGAATGATTTACTATTTTATATTGATGTGTTCAACATATATTGGCTTATGTTGCTTGTTTCGACTCCTTCCACCATACCCCAAATTAGGGATTTTTTCTAAAAATTAACTTCTATTGGAATTACAATGGGAAGGACTTGGGATTTCAATGATGGAGGAAGGAGGGCTCTTTAGAAGTCCCCTAATGCTAATGATGAAGATGTCTTCAAGGTGAATATTTCAATCATATATACATGCATGCATCATATATTCTGATAGATATATAATTGCTATATTTTTTATATTTCAAGCCTTGGAATTTGTAATCAATGAGGTCCAAAAGTATATAATTAAGATTATCCTACTTTTTTTTCAACAATTGGGGTCATTTGGAGGGAAATCACAATATGTGAAATGTGGAAATAGTGAAAGTTTAAGCTTGAATTTTGAGGCCACCTTTTTTTTTTTTCGAATTCCACACACATTGCCTACTTCTAAAAGCATATCAAAGTGAATATTAATTCTAATTACAACGTAAAATTTGGAAAACAAATAAAATTGGAATATTTTTAATGTTTTCTATACTTTTTAGGCCTATTATACTAAACCCCATTATGATTTATAGATTTATATTTGCTATCCATTTCTTAGATAGGTAATATATTCTTGTGTGAATATCATAATTTAGAATGTTTTGACTAGAGTAAACACTATCACTAATATTACATATAATGAGGGGTCCAACTATATTTTCTTGATAACTAATTAATGAACCACACTACACCTCTGATCCATCTAATGACACAATATAGGCATTTGAATTATATAAGACTTTATTGAATCCTAACCTATTCCTTTTCTGTAGATAATGAACTGATTTCCATCACACAAATAAGTAAATACAAATACATGTGGTTGTGCATGGCCTTCAATATACTATATGTTAGATTTTGCAGTGTCATATGCATACATTGACTTTTTCATCGTGCAATAAAATACATGTTATAGGGTAGTAGAAAATGCAATGAAGTGTTATGACAAACTTTTAGGTGAAAATAAGTGATTGATTATAAGGCAATTGTGGTGATGATGACTTCCTCTACAACTTCCTCAGAATAGGGGACTGATTTTCCTTTTGTTTTCTAGTTTTCATTTAGTATAAAATATAGAATGAAATAATTGAGAAACAAGTTCTCTAGTAGGTACAAATTGAAAAACATTTAGTGTCTTCAAATGACATTAAAATATTTAACATAGTTTTGATTGTTGACTTAATATATTGAGGGGATCATGATAATTTTTAGTTATCAAGTCGACTTCAACTCATACAAAACTCATTGGTATCACTCCATACAAAGAAAGTGATAACGTAATTTATTTGTAATTTCCTCCTTCTTGATATAGAAATTGCTACTATTCCACACTCTAAACAAACAATATTTATACTTTGATTTTGTGTCAAGTAATTAAATTTCTTTATCCACTCCTTGTTGAATTTATTGCCTTTTAAAGACCATACAATGGAAAAAAACAATTTTGATACTTCATTCTTATGAATGAACAATATGAAAGAATTATTTGTCACTAGTTTTCAATTTTTTATGTATCAAGTACCAGAGTCTAAAATGCATTACTTTTCCATGAAATCTATAAGGGTTCTTGAACTTCTATTCATGCACTGAGCTAAATTAAAGGGTGCTTGAATTTTTATTCGTGCACTCATCTTTTGATATGAGATTTACATAAAGTTGATTGAATAGTTATAAACATGCTCTATGTGTGTAAGGGAGAAAAGTAACTAATCAAATGGACTTGTTTGTGTCTATTTATAGTCAAGAACATAACAAAAAAAAACTTAAACTTTTTGGGAGCCAATAAATTAGTTAGTGCATAAGGAGTAGATAGTCAACTATTTTTAGTGCATGCTACTAAAATAGAAATGCATTCCATATTTTTGTGTCGGAATTATGTTTTTGAACATCAAAGGTTTGGAAAATCTTGTTTGAAATAAGCTAGGATGTTGCAAACAAAGCAATGCTGAAATTCAAAGAAACAAGATACAAAACTACAGTTCAAGAGTTTACTAGTAAATATATCTTAAATACATCTGTTTGCAAAACACGGATAGATATAAATCTCAAGGATTTTATTTTGGATTTCACACATATAATGTTGATTAATAAACCCATTGCATTTTGTTCATATTTTCCATAGGATAATGAAAATAAATCTTTATTAGCTAAGATAGGGCCTTACACTCTATGGTATAGCAAAAATATTACTATTTTTGGATTGACTTTTCAAAGTTAAAAATATATTTTTTAGTTAAGTAGACAAATTTCATGGTCACAATTGCCTTGTGACGGCTAAATAGACAACAAATTTAACATAGAAAATAAAGCTTTGCATGGTTAGAACATCACATCCCGCACCTTACTAATATTGTAGAGCACCTATCCATATAATAGACAATGATCATGAAGAGAAAATATCAAGCTTGAATCATAGAAATGTAACTTCATAACTTAAGAAAACCCTGGCTAAAGATTTGACCGTGACAACCAAACCCCACAGTTTGTGTGGATGAGGCCATTGCAACTCTTGAGTTATTTTGATAGAGAAAAAGCCCTTGGAATCTAAAAGAATTACAGTAGAAGTGCATCCCTTACCAAGAGTGTTTCCTCTAGTGTGCATTAGTAGGGGTTAAATTTGACAGTTGTTTAGACTTTTTTTTGTGATTTTAGCCGTAAAATACTTGTAAATATTTGAAATAATTGTTACACGTGACTTGTATATTTACAATGTGACCATCATTTTTTATATAGATTTATATATAAATTATATCAATATGTATATAATCATTAAAAAACTAAATAAATATACTTATTAATGTTCAAATAATACTATTTTGTATTTTTTGAAAGGAAAAATAAAAAATTTACCATCATCCAAAAATTGTTTAACATACATAGGTGGCCGTCAAATTTAACCCCTAATTATAAACTGGTGATTACTTAAAATAAAATATGGTAGCATATTTCTTCCTCTAGTTTCAATGCCATTTGATTGGAAATAATTCTTTGTGCATCAAAATTATGTAATATTTTAAAATGTTTTCAAATAATATTTTTAAAATCATTTGCAGCTGCTAGCAACCAAAGAAAGTGATTGAATTGATAGCAAAGATGTGACGGTGACTTTCTTTAGGAGAATGACATTCGTATTTTCTTTTCTTTTCTTTTTTTGAGATTTTCCCTTACCTAAAAATTACAGAATAATGCCAAATTCAGATGTGTCAGTGTAAATTGGAATGCAAAGGAAATATAAGGCTCTCCAATTACATTTATATACATTTTCTAGTCATGTCTAGATAAATCCTAAGTAGTTTAGCTACTTGCAGATGTTTCCTTTTCTTTGTATTATCTCATGTTCTCTCCAATAATCTAGAATATGACCTATCTTTCATTAGCTCAACAAAATGATGGCTTATGATTGGCTCGACTCAAGGAAAAAATTAACATGTTCTCCATAATTAGAAGAGACATATGGATCATGTCGTGTCCAGCGATCTCACCATACTCAAAGACGAAGAGGTCCTTGATATGGATCTGTTTCTATGCATAACTTTCATGACACCATGGTCTTCTTTTGCAATACTTGTTCATTACAAATTAACTTTGAGTTTATTTTTGAGACATTTTAATTCCCCGCCTTGGGACACCGGAAACCACACCAAAATGTAACTAAAAATATGGGTAAAAGTTTTTATAAAGTGAACAATTAATCCTTACACTTTGCTTAACAAATTCTCATTAATAATTATTTCATATTAATTTGATTAACCCAAATTAATTAAATACTTTCCTAGTTCCCAAATTATTTATTTATTTGTTTCCACTATCTTGGTTTACCCTACTAAACATTTGCTAGGGTCACTTGGGAACTTTACACCCCCTTTTTATTTAATTACTCCCCAATCGCCCTCCTTTTATTTTATTTATCATTCCCATTAAATACCCAATGACTTAAAAGTGGTGTAGGGTTACATTTGTGTTGGTCTGAAAATCTGTCGCTCTGGGCAGATCTATGGGATAGACGAGCCAACAGTGTGCAGGGCATAGCCCCTCTTTGAGTTAGCAAAGAGAAACTGGTTTATTGCTATTCTACCAGCAGGAATCTGTGCAAGTCCCACAAATTCTACCTTCGGGGATTTGGGATCTCATCCCAGTAGGGTGTTTCCGACTGTGAAAAGAAAGGAAAAGAAAGAGAAGATGAAGAAAGAGCAGGTCCGAATGAAGAAAAGAAATGAATTCCAAAGCAGAAAAGATCAGAAGGTTTATGTTTTGGGATTGGTAGTAAACAGAGCCAAACCTACTTGCATAAACGAGCAAAGTAATACTGATGATGAATATATGACAATAAAATAGAAGTAGATTTAACAGATTAAAACACATAGATCTGACATAAGAAAGATCTGATGCAAATAATACACGTATTCAGCACAAAGTATAAATATTGTATTAATAATTCCTTCTGTTACAAAAAGCTCAAAGTCTTTTCTCCTCACTCCTATTTTTCATCTGAAAGATATTCACTCATCCATCCCCAATACAACAAGTATTGGAGTATTTATAGAAGAAGGAGAGAAAAGAAGGAAAAAAGGAGCCAACCACCTATTTACAAAACATCTAAAAGTCATGTTGACTTTTGACAATTTGATGGATGACATCATCCCATGGTGCAACATGGATGATGTCATCATTTGTGCCAACATACTTTAGATATTTAAAAGAAAGTCGAAGAAGAGAGAGACGAAGAAGAAGAAGAAGAAGCCACTATTCATCATTGTCATCCTGCGGCTGGAAGGGAGTAGCCTGCTTTTGCTGCTGCTCAGGTGACGAGATGTGGAATTGGGCGCGGTATTCCATGAACTTGCTGATCATGGGCCCTAGTTGATCCTGGGAAGGATCCTTGTGTCGCTCACTGATTGCCTCGCAAGTATCCTGCTCGTCTATGAGCTTCTCTAGGATTTTGGAAAATTCTTTCTCTGCTTCTATGAGGAACCCGATGATAGTCCCGACAGGCCAACAGGTTATTGATGGACTCTGCGTCAAAAGTGACCTCTGGCCCCAGCCCTCATGAAACAATATCCTTAAAGATCTGAATTGTTTCATCGACCTTTCTTAAGGCGAAGGAAGGAGTAAGCAACCCTGGAGACATGTTGAGAACGATTTGTTCCATTTGGTGCATTGTGTCCAGGACTTCTTCCTTTACCTTGTCGATCTTTTCAAGGACAAACTCCAGTTGATCCATCCAGTAGTCCAGGGTGGAAATGAATTTGTTGAGGGCTCTGGGATGACCAAAGACACCGAACTTGACCAGATCTTCGACTGAACAGTCGAACATTTGTTGAAAGGTCTCATGCTGCAGCCTAGCATGGTCTAGCTCTTCTGATATGGGTCCTACTAATGCTTGGAGTTCTTTATTTGCCTTGTTGATCATCAGATATAAATCAGAGAACTTGGCGATTACTCATTCACTGTCCTTGAGGATTCTGACTCCTCCAAGCGGAAACGGCCATGCCCTGCTCGCCGATCTTTGCTATATTCATTAATTTTATCCTAGCTCAGAGCGCTCAGGAGTCTCGGTGGCAGTTGAGGGAGGTGCACTACCCATCTTCTGTAAGGCTTGGAGCAGATGTTTGTTTTGCTCTTTTAACAGCCTTTTCTCTTCTTTAGCTTCTTGAAGCTTCTTACAGAGGGCGTTGACTGCAGATAGGGGCCTCTCCTTGAAGGCTTTCCGAAGACGTACCCATTGTGACTTGGGTCACTGTATAATCTATCGGAGACAGATCCTTTTTATCCTTGAGGGGATTGGGGTATGCGATCTCCATTACCCTCTCTCCCAAAGCACTCTGAGAGAAGCGCATGACGGGATTCTGCTTCTTTGCCCCTTTTGACGGGATGACGGAAAATTCCATCGGAGCGATGGGAAAAATTTTATTTTCTTCTGACTTAAGTGATGGGAGCTCCAGGCTGGACTTATGGGAGAAGGGCCAGAAAAAGAGAATGGGGCAGCTGCAGTAGTAGAAGGGAAAATGAGGAAACACTTGGAGGCGGCATCGAGAGGGAAGCCGAGGAAGTGCTCACGGGAGGAAGAGATACTGCAGGAGTGGAAGACATAGGAAGGGTAAGGGCGCTCAGAGATGAGGGAAGAAATGGAGGGGGACATATCTGCGAGAGGAAGAGAAGATGGATGAAGAAGCTGGGAGGAACTGTAGAAGAAGGGGGGAGAGGACACGACTAAAGGAATGGCCGCTTGAGTCACTCAAGGAGGGGAAGGAGGAGGAGAAGAAGGGACAGAAGGGACCTCAAGTGTCTGTAGCAGTGCCGACATCTTGAGTGGATGGGCCTATTGGAACATCTTCTTTCGCTTCTTTCTCTGGAGAAGCCAGAGTTATAACTTGTTCTGGTGCAGCGGAAGGAGGACTCTCAGGAGCTTCCTCTTGAGTGGTGCTGGATTCACCCTCTTTACTTTTACCCTTGCCTTTAGGCTACTGTTTTGATCGAGGAGGTGTGTTACCCAACGGACAGGTCATGAAATCAACTCCAAGGTAGATGAGCCCATTCATTCCGGCACCAATGCTCTGTCCTGCACAGAGTTTCCTTGATCGTTTCCTCAATTGTCTGAGGAGATTTGGTTCTATCAATTTCTGCAAAAGGCCAATCGTCCCCACCTGTGTCAAGATATACTTGATCCACTTCCTCTTCAGTAGTTTGGTAGCCTTTTGGGGACGAGGGCCTACCCCATATTGGATGATTTCTGCCAAGGCCAACCGAGAATGGTCCTTCCTCCTAAGCTCCACCTCATGATATAGGTCAATGTAAACATCCTCGATCTGAGGGATGTGGATTGGATCGAGCTTTTCCCTAGGAAGAAAATTTCTCGGAGTCGAAGGTAGGCCTTGCTGGGAAGTCATGTTTCAGATTTAGCAGCTCCAGCTCTGCAAACATGTCTTTTTCCTTGTGGTGAGTTAGACATGTATATCTACCCACTGTGAGGGGGAAAGGAGTTCCACCCTTCTTTCTTTTTTGGCACTTTTCATGATAAGTGACCAGCTGTCTTTACAGCTCCAGTAGGAATCAACTTAGGCCCAGTATACCTTGGCAGTCTAGTTGGCTCTCCCAAGAAGTTGGCTGCCCTCAGATATGTGAATGTGGGGAATTGGGTGAACAGGGCCCCCCATTTCTCAGTGGCTGCCACTATACTCTTGGTTGTGCGACCGTAACTCATATTTGGCCTCAACAGGTAAGACGATGAAGTAGAAAAATGCATCATTGATCTTTGTGAATTGAGGGATGCTATTTTTCCAGCTTCAATTCTGGATAGTATTCATAAAATTTTGACCTGGGGCCAAACCCCACTCCACGTCAGGGATGGATAGTCTCTCTCTGAAGTTGTAGTGTAAACAACATAGGAATTCATGTAGAATCTCCCAGTTGTGGTAAATTGTTGTAGCTGCTCAGAGATCATGCTGCTTATTATTTCCGCCCAGCAAAAGCGTTGATCGGGCACATTCTTGTTCATAGTCTCTAAGTACCGCAACATCCATTTGTGGAAAAAGTGGGCGTCAGGAAGCCCAAACACCCTGCTCAAGAACGTGATAGTTGTCGCTGAGCTCCTCTGAAAAATCACTGCGGTGAATGATTTGTGGCCATACGGGTCACTACCTTTTTATTTTTCAGATAGACCTCGTTCATCAGCTGCATACACTGATCTTCATTGTCCTCCCATGTCCTTAATGCACTCATCTTGGCCTGACGGCCACAAAGTGCCGATGATGAGGAATGCCGAGTATTATCTCAAAGTGTGCGGGCAGTGAGGTTGATTATGACCTCGCCCTTCTCATTTACGACACATCTTGTTGTCTTTGTTATAGCATCGGGAAACCACCATCATGAATTCATTGTTCACAGGCACTGACTGGGATTCCTCCAGCGAAGTGCAGGGCACTGCCTATCAGCTTGTCCATCCATGGAATTCTTGTAACTTTCTGAGTTATGACCCAGAATTCCTCCATATCAATATACCCCAACTTTGAATCTCTGATGTCCAGGTCACACTCGGCCTGGGAGTCGGGCATTCTGACCCTCTGATATTTATACTTCATTTCCTCTTCCGTGAGTTTGGCCTTGCCTTTGGATTTGGTGGGTCTCTTGCTTGATGTTGACATACGTTCTTCTGATTTTAGCTGATGAATCTGCAAAGAATGAGAAGTGAAACCCAATCGGAGAAAGTTGCGTCAGCTGTTTGATTTGCCATTGAAATGCTGACAGAAGAAAGAGTTAGCAATTTAAAGGCCTCGGGGCGCATGGTGCACAGATATTGCAGTTTGCAGTGCTAAATAGGTAAGGCGCACAGGGAAAGAGTGTTGCAAGGGATAAACCAGCGCCAAAGGGTTGCATGGCGCATTAGACACTGCAGGGGTGCGTTTTGTGTTGTTGCGAGGACAAGTGCGCCTGCGCCATGTGGATGCATTTTATAAAGGGCACACGGAATCTTTGTGTTACACGGGAACAGGATGCGCCTGTGGCACATGTATTCATTCATGTTGCATGGAAATTCAGTGCGCCAAAGGCACATATAGGGTTTAATTAACATGAACATTTTGCGCGCCTAAGGGAACTTGCTGCGGCGCAATGGAGGGTCTGCATGACACAATGTTACTATGATGAGAGGACGCGCCTGCGCCTTTATAGCTTAAACAATTGGCGCATAGGGTAGAGCTGTTACATGGATGCTGGGTGTGCCAAAGGGCACAAGAATTATTTATGTTACATCTAATTTTGATGCGCCGAGGGGCGCATGGAAAGCATTTGCAGCATGCGAGGGAAGTGCGCCATGAGGTGCGCATCCTTTTATGACGTAAACATGCAGGAAATGCACGCCATTGACGTGGCTGCTCTTTGTGTAATAGGGGGCGGTGGGTGCGCCAAGGGCGCAACTGTTTTTAATGCTACATGGCGAGCTCATGCGCCAAAGGAGAAAAATAGTTTTCTTTGTAGGTTTGATTCTCAGAGGGTTTCCACATTAGGCCAAAACTCTCTTTGCAATTTTTTACTGGGTTGATAGAAATGGTTTTAAACCAAGGTTTTAAGCTATTGCTCAGGACAAGACCCTTCTCTACCAGCAGATCTGGAAAGAGGAGGAAAAATGGAAAGATAGCAGGGGGGGAGGGACAGCAAGTTCATGGGTGAGCGCAGCGTAGCGTAGCAAACCACTCAATTGATTTATCAATTGAGGGCCTCTATATCTGCACTCACCTGACGAAATCTAAAGAGGGTGAGGGCCCCCAATCTCTCTATCTGCCAGATCTGATCGATCGAGATCGAGATCTATAGAGAGGGGAGCGGAGGGGCCCGCCCCTCTCTCTCTGGAGGGGCCCCCCAATCTCTCTATCTAAGGGTATAGGGGGCGAGGGTGAGGTTGAATATCTATAGAGAGAGGGGGGATCTCACCAGATATGATATATAGAAAGGGGGTTGAATATAGAGAGAGGGGGGATCTCACCCGAAGCCCCTCTCTCTATATATGGGTGAGGGGGAGAGGGGGGCCGGTAGGGTGTGCTGGTGCTGCTCGACCCTTCATGTGATTGATAGATTCTACTGCAATGGTCCCTCGAATTCGGAAAGTAATGACCGGGATGGCCAACCCAATAGCGGATTCCGCAGCTGCTACCGTTAACACCGATAAAGCAAATGATTGACCCATCATATCATTCGGATAAACGGGAAATACCAAAGGGTTCAAATTGATGGCTAGTGACATTGATTCAATGGACATTGACATAATAGTAATATTCCGCCTATTTGGGGAGATTCCCCGAATACCTGAGAGGGGAATGATCATAGGAAATGTTGAATATTTGATACGATCCCTTTTCGGGAACGTGGAACGGAGGGGAAATTCTGGAGGGGACTTGATTCTGAATTTGAAATCGATCACTGGGGCCCGCTCTTCTCTTCCATGCCGTATCCCACTCCCAAAGGGCCGGCTCCGCTTCTCTGTCCCAGATGGATGCTTGCGGAAATCTGTGATTGTCTCCATAGATGGATTGATCTATGATCGACGCAATGGTCCCCAACCCACCCACCCAATATTGATCTTATCTTCTCTTCTCTCTCTTTATTACATGGCCACTCTTTGCTCTTTCTTTTTGCGGCCAGTCCATCTTCGTAATCATACTATACTAGTCCATTTCGTTTTAGCAACTCCTTCCCTCTCCTCACCGAGAGGGAGCTGACGACAATCCGGGGTGGCAGCTTTTTTCGAGGACTAGGACGATTATCCCCCCCTTTCCGATAGCAACTGAGTTTACGTCCATCCCTGGTCGGGTACAGTTCCCTTTCTCTTCCTCGCCTTGTAGCCGTCACCCAAATCCGCGCAAGTGTGTCTACACCCTGCCCCGAATTCTCAGAGTCGGACCCCTGGGAGCACCCTTTCCCGCATATCCATACAATACTCAAGTAGGCGGGGCGTGTGAGGTACCCACTACCCCAGATTACCCCACGATCCCAAGACATAGATGGATGTCGGTTCGGGAATGCTATGCCTACACACAAGACTACCCTTCTTCCCGAGAGCTTCGCGGGGGGACCGCCCCGTGGGGGGTTTACTGCACAAGGCTTCTACAGAGGGAGAAGCTCCCAGTGAATAGAAGGTTCTCAGCTCTACACAACATAGGGATTAGCATGCTTTCAGGAAAAACATGGAATAGTAAAAGATCTGGCATGCGAAACACGGTGATCCATGAGAAATTCGTGAATTGGAAATACTATAACATACTCTTTCCCATAACTTTCTATACTGGACCAACCCACTAGAATGCGAATAGGGATTGGAAATGTGGTCAATACCACAAAGAATGAGGGGATACCATCTAGACCCATGTACAAATTGATGTTCTCATGAGGAAGCCATTGAATGGTTCCCATGAATTGGAATTCAGCCGTGGAGGAAATCAAATTGTATCCGGAGAACGAGGGAGTACAAGAAAGTGAGGGGAGAGACGCACAGACCAATGAATCGTATCAATCGTATTCTTGAGTTTGGAATGAAGAGGAGGATAATACTCCCCAGCACGGGACACGGAATCAGACCACTCAGATCGGAATAGCATTCACGAAATTGCCGTAACGTAGAAACATTGGGGGGATTCGTTGGCAACACAACAGCAGATGGGGCTCCCAACACGAACGGAGGAGTGATGGGTTCCTCCATGTTTGTCTCGATAAGAGTCTTCCCCCCGATCGATCTGGGGGGGAGCCGAGCCCTCTCTCACCCCCCCTCTCTATATATGGGTGAGAGAGGGGGGGGGGGAGAATACCGAGATAAGATAGAATAGAGAGGGGGGCTCTCCCCCCAATCGATCTGGGGGGGATCCGAGCCCTCTCTCGCCCTCCCTCTCTATATATGGGTGAGAGAGGGGGGGGAGAATACCGAGATAAGATAGAATAGAGAGGGGGGGCCTATAGATCCCATATAGAGAGAGGGGGGGGCGCCCCACCCCTTCCTATCTTATCTTCTATATCCGGCTGATAGGGGGAAGATCGTCCGGAGAGAACCCAACTTTCCAGATCCAGAGAGAACCTGGAGAGAATATCTCTTTATTCTCATCTATAGATGGGCGACCCTATCTAGAACTATCTATATGGAGGGGTCCCCTATATATGGCATCTATTATGTACGTGATATGACTGATGAATATAGACACCCCTAGAAATAGCTACTCTAAAGGCCCCCCCCTCTCTATTCTATCTTATCTCGGCTCCCATATCTATATATAGGGGGGAGAGAAGGGCTCAGCTCCCCCATATAGAGAGAGGGCCCGGTATTCTCTATATCTCGGCTCCCTATCCATATTCTATCTGGGGCTGCCCTCGACTGTATAGAGAGATAGATGGCCCCACCCCCTCTATATAGATCTGGGGGGATCTATATATAGCCGCCCTCGACTACCCCCATATATAGATAGAGGGTACCCTCAGATATGGCGACGGTCGAGAGGTAAGAGCTATCCTCGGTCTCCCGGCCCCTTTTCTTAATAAGGTCGCCAGATAGAAAGGGGAGGCCCCGAGAGAACTATAGATGTCGGCGCAAGGTTCTTCCTCTCCCGAAGCCCAACCCCTACCTATCTCCCCTCTATTCTATGTTCTATGGAGGGCCCCCCATATCTATCTATAGGGCCCCTATATTCTATTCTATTATATCTCAGCTCTCTATCTTCTATGGGAGATCAGATCTGGGCGCCACCCCCTCTCCCCTGAACTATCTTATCCATCTGGCTATCTATCTGGGGGTCTTTATATCTATAAATGGCGCCCAGATCTCTACTCCCCTATACTCTATCTGTGGCGATGGTATCCCCATCTCTACTCTATATAGACGGGATGGGATCGATCCCCTATAGAGATCTGGATATGGGCAATCACTCACAACTCATATCATCGATCCCTCCAGTTAAGTTTTGATCGAGATGAGATATCTGGGGGGCCAGATAGGGATATAATGGAATCGACTGAATGAATGCCATATATCTATATCCTTCTGCTTCCCACTGAATGGTACACATACCAAATATCTAGATATAGGGCCGATAGGGCGGAACGGTACACACACCATTCATAGATACCGATACAGTCATCTAGATTACAATTAAAAGAGCCTATCTATATCTGGGGTAGGTGGGCCTCCCTTCTCTATATAGGGGATATAGAGGGCCTATATAGAGATATGGGTGTGGTTAGGTAGGTGGGGGTAGCTATATAAAGTAGGGGATGATCAGACGCCATCCGTATATATATCTATATAGAGAGTTCACCCCTTCCATAAAAGATAGGGCGGCTTCATCCCAACCCCCTATATGGTATGGGAGTGGGAACCATCCCTCGGCCTCTCTAGATATCGGAGCACATCCCTCATAAACTAGCCTAACCACACACCCACCGATGAACCCGCGGGGACACATCCCTCAGAAACTAGAGAGTGGGCCTCAGAAATAGTAGAGTGGGAACCCCTTAGCCCTATCCTATATATTGATAACCCCACCCCACCGATTCTAGTTGGCTCCCATCCGATCACAGAATATACCGGATCCCAGCTACGCTACATAATAGATGGCCCCCCCCCCTCTCTATTAGATCTCGGCTCCCCCATCTATATATAGGGTAGGGAGGGGGGTGCCCCATATCTGGATAGGGGAACTATGGACTTAGCTAGCTCTGTCTCTCATTCGAATCAATTGAGTGCCCGAATATTGAGCACCATTACAAATACCCTATATATCATCTGGGAGTGGCATCCATTCCATTATATACGTGATATGATGACGATTCCAGTCTCGAATCTAACATCACGAACTAATATAATATAATATAATATAATATAATAAAGAGGATCTATATGACTGTCACCCCCAACCCCACCCCCTATAGATCTTATCTGATCTATATGGCAGGGCAGTCATATCGGTAGTGACCCATATCTATCTATAGGGGAGCATATAGTAGAGAGGGCTTCTTCCCAGCCCTATATATAGAACTATAACTGTCACTAAATTCAATTCCTATCTCAACTGCAACTGGAATATAGATATTATTCATTCAGCTGTATAGAGGGTGATTGACCCCCTCTCTAGATATGGGGGGGGGCGGGACACGACACCTAGTGGATTAGTCACCATACCGTACCGGTTCTCCATTTGATATGAAGTTGGGCTCCGCATATAGGCATATAGTTATAGCTATAGTGGAGGTGGAGGGAGGGCCGCCCACTGTCTAGATAGGCACGGGAGACTAGACTCTAGTGCAACCTACACCTAACTACCTACACCCATATCGTCATAGGGCCCCCCCCCTCCATAGAATAGAGGGGCCCTATAGATATATCTTCTCTGGGGAGACCCCTACATATCTCATCTCTAGGGGGGGTGCCTCCTCTATAGGTTCCCTCATCCTTCCCATAGATAAGATCTCTAGGGGGGTGGGGGGGCCTGCCTATCTATAGGACCCCACCCCTATATATAGATGTAGATGTAGTTAGCTTAGTTCTGAGCTATACGCTCCGTTCTGTATTTCGTATTTCTTCGTATTTGTAGCGGCCAGCCCCAGAGAGATAAGATAAGATATAGAGAGAGAGGTGAGCGCAGCGTAGCATAGCGAACCACTCAATTGATTTATCAATTGAGGGCCTCTATATCTGCACTCACCTGACAAAATCTAAAGAGGGTGAGGGCCCCCAATCTCTCTATCTACTAGATCTGATCGATCGAGATCGAGATCTATAGAGAGGGGAGGGGAGGGGCCTGCCCCTCTCTCTCTGGAGGGCCCCCAATCTCTCTATCTGAGGGTATAGGGGCGAGGGTGAGGTTGAATATCTATAGAGAGAGGGGGGATCTCACCAGATATGATATATAGAAAGGGGGTTAAATATAGAGAGAGGGGGGATCTCACCCGAAGCCCCTCTCTCTATATATGGGTGAGGGGGAGAGGGGGCCAGTAGGGCATGCTGGTGCTGCTCGACCCTTCATGCGATTGATAGATTCTACTACAATGGTCCCTCGAATTCGGAAAGTAATGACCGGGATGGCCAACCCAATAGCGGATTCCGCAGCTGCCACCGTTAACACCGATAAAGCAAATGATTGACCCATCATATCATCTGGATAAACGGGAAATACCGAAGGGTTCAAATTGACGGCTGGTGACATTGATTCAATGGACATTGACATAATAGTAATATTCTGCCTATTTGGGGAGATTCCCCGAATACCCGAGAGGGGAATGATCATAGGAAATGTTGAATATTTGATGAGATCCATTTCGGGAACATGGAACGGAGGGGATTCATTTCTTTATTTTCAATCCAAAACACACCCACAAACAGCCAAAAACCACAAAAACAAAACACACGAAGGGCAGAAGGCCACTTACCCGGATATAAACAATGAAAAAGCGTGAGAACGGGTCCACAACGTGATCGAAAGCGACAAGGCAGGCACGCTGACAGGGTCAAAGAAAATAATGAAAATAGTCACGTGATTTCTTTGGTGACAATGACAGCGCAGACGTGCCTATATATAGGTGAGGTAGCAATAAATGCACCACCAACTTTTTAAAGGGGCGCACCAAATGACCTGTCGACACGAGAAAGCATGCGCCCTTTGGCGCACCGAAAGACTTGTCAACATGAAGATATGTGCGCCATGGCAACACCGAAAGTGGTGTTGACAGAAGAAAATGTGTGCCTTTGGCGCACCAAAAAGAGGCGCAACAAAAGTTTCTGTCGACAGGAAGGCGCATGCGCCTTGGCGCACGCAGGAAGGCTTCAACATGGACAGGTGCACCAAAATGCCTGCTGACACAGGAAAGCATGCGCCAAAGTATTAAAGGGGGCGCATCAACTTTTGATGTTGCATAGTCATTATATGCTCCCGGCCAAAAGACTAAAAATGACTAAGTTCGGAAAACCAGATTTCCCGGAAAGGGATTTTGCAACGTTCCGAATGCAAGGGATCCCTAACGAGGAATCAGAACAAAATTTTTGGTATGGTTATCTATAAAATTGCCCTTGTCAATTTTACGGGGAAAACAGCTGGCTCTTTCTAGGGACTATCCCTGAGCAAACTCGGTGGTAGAGAATCCCAGGTCTCATGTGCCTATCCATTGGGTAACAGAGTCAAAAACAAGGGCGACCAGAGGGGCGAACAAAGGAAACAGAACAAACCAGAAAGAAAACACACGAATGAAAACAAACACACAACTAAAGCAAACTATACAAAGAAGAGAGAAAGCTCTACTTCCTGAAGATTTTCAGATGCTTGCCCACTATAAGGAAACGGGAGCTTGGTTTCATCCAGTTATGAGAGATAGAAACTATTCTCTCTGTTGAGCTTCTTGATCTTGAAAGGTCCTCTCCACAGGGAATCAAACTTCCCATGCATACCTTTTGGCTCTCTTCACTTGTCCCACAGAAGGACGAGGTCTCCCAACTGGAAATTCCTTTGCTTAGCTTTTTTATAGAACAGTCTCTTGACTTGATTCTGATGTTCGGTGATCCTATCGACCACTCTTACTCTCTTTTCTTTGAGCTCTGTCAGATACATGATCCTCTTTTCAAGAGAATTTTGGAAAGTTTCATCTTCGATAGCTCGTGCCAAGCGCAGAGTAGGAAGTTCAGCAGAAATGGGAAGCTCGGCATCAGTGCCATATAACACTTGAAAAGGTGACATACCGAGGGACCTCTTGGGAGTAATGCTGATCTGCCCACAAAGAATTGTATAAAGACTTGTGCCACATTCGTTGATTTTTCATCCACCAGTTTTCGTATGATGGTCACCAAGTTCTTGTTACTGGATTTTGCCTGACCATTTCCCTAAGGGTAATAATCTGAGGCGTGAGCCAAATTTATCCCTTATTCATAACAAAAACTAATAACTTCCCGTGAAGATAAGTTAGAAGCATTATTAGCAACAATTTTATTGGGAACGACAAACCTGACAATGATATTTACTTTAATAAAACCGCAAACAACCTCAGAAGTGGCATGTTTGACAGGTATGGCTTCCACCCACTTGGTGAATTAATCTGTTGCTGTTAGGACATAACTATGTCCGACACTCGATTGGGGATTGAGTGCACCAATAAAATCAATTCCCCACTGCCTGAATGGTTCGTTGACAACAACCAGCCTGAGGGGAAAAGCAGCCAACTTGGGCTTGCTGACGAACTGTTGGCAAGGTTCACATTTTGCTACCTAGGTGGCTGTATCATGGAAAAGCATCGGCCAATAGTACCTGGCTCAGATGATCTTGTGTGCCGTCACGGAAGAGGAGAAATGGCCTCCACAGGCTGAATTATGAAAACTTTCAAGTAGCCTTACCTGTCTGTGGCTTTTCGAAACATCGTAAGAAGACACCATCTATCCTGCATGTTTGTATAAGCCATCATCCCATATGACATATTTAGCTTCTCTGAGCTTTATAGTGCGCTTCTCCTTTACAGTTAGGTGAGCTGGAAATTCTGCCGTAGGTGAGGAAGAAAGCAATGTCGGAATACCACTCATCGCTGGTTGCAACAAATAAGACCAGAGGTAGAGAATGCGCTTTCTCCAGCTGGCTTTGTGCTTCATTGAAACAATCATCCTTTTCTTCAGGGCTTTCTGAATCTTTGTTTTCAGCCATAAGCTGACATAAACCCTTGCCTCTTACCAGCTTGGTTGGTTTTATATCCAGGTCGTACTCCTGGACCTTTGCAATCCAATTCCCTCACAAGCTTCCTAACTCCTGTTGAGTTAGAATTGATTTAACTACCGTGTCGGGAACCAACACCACCGTATGAGAGTTTAAAATGTAATACCTGAAGTTCTTGACTGCTTTGACAATGGCGAAGGCATGCTTTTCCAGTTGAGACATTTTTAGTTCGTGAGGCTTGAGGGGAGAGCTCATGAACGGAATCGGAGATTCAATATCCTCCTGAATTCTTTTGCATCAAGATGGCAGACACAGTATGCTCAGATGCGTAACCATACATGATAAATTCCTTGGAAAAATCGGGACATACCAAGACTAGAGCGTGAGCGACGGAAGCTTTTATCTCTTCGAATGACCTCTTTCCTTCTTCACTCCATCTGAAATTTGGTGACCCCTTCATCATGTTTAATATGTGGCGAGTTTTCTCAGCAAATTCGGGGAACAAAACGCCTGAGAAAGTTCACCTTTCCGAAGAAATAATGAATGCCAGTCTTACTTGTAGGCAAAGTAAGGCTCTGAATAGCCTTAACTCTTTCGGTATCTATCTTTGTTCCTTCTTTGCTAACAACATGTCCTAGCAACTTTCCTTCTGTGACTCCAAAAATAGACTTTTTTGGGTTCAAGGAAATCCCCATGTTCTTGGCACCTGGCCAACACTTGCTCTAGGTGATCACAATGATTACTTCATTGTTTAGAGAACACAGTCAAGTCATCCAGATAAACGACAATGAATTTCCCCATCATACCTTTGAATGCCAGGTCCATGGCCTGCTGAAAAGTGGCGCCAGCATTGGTTAGGCCAAAAGGCATCCTGCTATAGGAAAATGTACCCCAGGGAGTAGTGAATGTTGTTTTAAATTGATCTTCAGGTGAGAATTCAATCTGATTGTAGCCTGAAAAACCATCAAGCGATGGACAACATTTCTGATCTAATTACTGCTTGCAGAACTTGATCCATTATAGGAAGTGGGTAGTTGTCTTTCAAGGAAGCCTGATTCAAATTTCGAAAATCTATGCATATGCGTATTTCCCCGTTCTTCTTGTGTACTGGCACAATGTTTGCTACCCAAGTACTGTGATGGATAGGAAAGATGATTCTCGCATCCAGCATTTTCTGAATTTCAGCCTGGATGGTGCCTGAGATCTTAGGATTATAATGCCTCTGCTTCTAGCGAAAGGCTTTGACGTCTTCTTTCAATGGGATGTCGTGCTGGACGTCTTTCAGCTTAAAATACTTTAGATTGGCATAGGACCATGCCAATACATCCATGTATTTCTTCAGCAACTTGACAAATTTCTTCTTCTCTTCAGGCGTGCAAACATTTTCCAATGTTCACAAATTACGGGGTGTTCTACCAAACCTAAATTAACCGGTTTGGTTTCTAGGAAAGAGTTAGCACCATCTCCCCTTTTATTTTTCACAAAACGGTCATGCCTGTCTGAACAACCGTTCCAGAGAAACCAGGCCCTTCGGAATTTTATTTCCTTTGAGCTGACATATGTCATCATTCCCTTCAAATTCATCGTCTTGATCGATGACTGATTCGCGGCACAGTAGAATTGGATCCTTCAAAATGTAATTCCTTAAAATTTTCCGCCTTCTCCAGAAAGGCAATGAGTTGATTATCATCGTTTGAATACTTTCCAATGCTGAGAATTGTCTGGCACGCTCGGGTGGAAAACCACCTCAATGATGTATTTGTTTGTTTTCAAACCTGGGTGAGGGAGCATGAGGGATGTCTGAAACAGCCAATGAATCAGCCATGTCATTTTGAGCTCTTAGAATGGATTCAATTGAAAAATCATCAAAATCTTCAATGCTGTCCCACAGTGCGTTACGGTAATGCCTGAGCATTTCATTCTTCACTTGATAAATCCTTTTAACTTGATTTACAACTATCTCCGCATCACCTTGTACTTTTAGATTTTTGACCCCTCTTTCCTTTGCGGCTTGCATGCCAAGTAGCAAAGATTCATACTCAGCAGTATTATTCGTGTTAAAAAACTGCAACTTGAAAGAGAGAGGAATAATCTCCCCTTCGGGAGATATTAGCATAGCTCCGGCACCACATCCACTGGTTTTGCAGCTGCCATCAAACTGCAAGGTCTAGATCTTATTAAGATCTTCTTCTTGAACGAGAACAACCATTTTTTCGGACTCAGTAGACAAGAAATAGTTCCCCATCCCTGATGATTCGAAAATAATTTGAGCTTTGGGATCCTTAGAGCTAGTAACCAAGTACTTCTTTTGTAATTCTGGCTCCAAGGTCTACATTACACCTTTGACCGGGGATACTAGACTTAGGACCAGTCCATATGAATTTCCCCACCAACTTCGCTGCAAAAACTTCTTCCCAGCAAAATTTCGTAGGCTGCTGGAATGTCAGCAACGAGGACGGTCATCTTTACTCTTTTCTCTAGGAATGCTGCAAATGCAAATTACGCATCTTTGATTTGACCAATCAACGGAACCTGCTTGGTTTCTAGGGAATAACATCTGCCAAAAGGCTTGGTAAGGGTGAGGCCCAAAGCATGGGTGAATTTTTGCCGGCATGACGTTATCAGAAGCTCCGGAATCAATTATGCAGTTACTCAACTTGTGACCATTGATTAGGAGGGAGAGATAGAAAGGTTCTATCTTGCCTGATGCAGATGTTGAGGGCAACATTTATGTGGGGATTCAGGAGGAGTGGAAAGGATTCCTTTCGGGGGAAACCTGATTAGATATAACAGCTTGGCTTTGAATATACTTAGTCAATCTTATAAGCTGTTCGGGATTTGACTAAAGGTACTCAGCTTCAGACATTTGGATCTTGGTCTTTTTTACATGATCTATGATATCAAATGTGGCCAAGGGTTTGGGCTGGTGAAGGAATGAGTCCCTCACTTCATGATGGTGGAGTAGGAGTACTGGTCTTGATAGGAATATGATAGGGCTGATTTGGAGGAGTAATGGGAGGAAAATATTTCCTTGTAAAAGACTTAACAGGGAGTTGAGTAGGAAGAGGATTACCTCTTTTAGCAATGGTTGGAGGCACGTTTGACACGGCCTTCTCCTGCTGCACATGGGCAGCGACCTCTGCTTCTTTTCCTTGCGAGCGGGTAAAAACAACATATGATTGTCCGCTTGCATAGCCTTGTGTACCTTCCTCTTCATCAAATTCTTCCTCATCAAATTCCATATACCCGATAGTAGAGTCGCCAATCGGTTCACCGACGTCTTGATCATCTTCGCCTTGAGACGAAGGTTCTTCATAATCTTGTTCCTCTTCTTCAATGTCGGCTAGAGCATTGACTGGAGGAGCCTCAAGCGCCAACCGTGGAGAAGTTATAGGTAAGCGCGGCCTTTGTGACACATTGTTGGGAACAAAATTCCTCCATGGAATATCCCAGTACGAGGAACTGGGGGAAGCTTGAGCCAACTGCTTCTTCAATGCAAGCAAGTCATTCGCCATCTTTTGAAAGGCTGGATCAGACGAAGTAGTGGACGAAGGGCTCGAAGATTTAGGCTTGGAGGATTCCCTTCTCAATTCGCCAGATATTATCAAATTATCTTCAATTCGGATGGCAGCAGCCTGGGTGAGAATTAAGGTAGCCACTTGCTCTTGCAGGAGCAAGAAACTTACTTTCGAGCTCATAGCATTCACGAAGAAACACTTCTGATTTTCCGGTGTTGGAAGCATGGCAACAGGGACGCGGTTGATTAATGCATTGAACCTGGCGATAAAATCACGCATGGTCTCATTGGCCTCCTTTTTCAGGTGAGTGATCTGTGATAACAAAGCAAATGCATCTTCTGAGGGTTTGTACCTGTCTTCAAAAGCATCCCGCAAGGTGGCCCAACTGGTAATAGATCCGGCCGGCAAATGCTGAAACCATTCAGCTGCAGGCCCTTGTAGAGTTTCCAGAAAAAGGTGAACCGACACATCCTCATGAGTTACATCCAGGATACTGCATGACATGATGAATGCAGATATGTGCGAATCCGTGCTTTGGTTTCCGCTCCCGTCGAATTTGGGAAAATTCTTTCGGTTTCCGTGAGGGAGCGCGTGAACAGGATGTGGTAATGCGAGAGGACCCATAGCATTTCCCCATGGCACCGCCATCTGGACAGCTGGAAAAAGAACGCGGGCTGGGAGTGCGGTTCCACTGAGCAATAAAGCACTGCAAAGGGATGTAGAGGCTCCTTGTGAAAACCGGCTCTTCCGTGGGGGTGAGGCGCTTCTGGTCGACCGATCAGCTGAACTTAGTGATGAAAAGCACGTGCCGGTGCTACACTGAAATTGTGCCTTTGAAGCCGATCGAAAGTAGGATCGACTTCTCCACGAGCTCGCCTGCCACGTGTAAATGGCTCACCTGCCAGCGTACCTTCCAGATCTGGAACGCTGTGGTGCAGATTTAAAATTTATTTTTGGGTGTACTTGCTGATTTTCTGGTTTTTCTGACAAAAACCAGTAGCATGTACTTTTCTAAATATTTAAAAACTATCCTCTTTTGAAAACCGATTGCGGTTAATGACAAATAACAGCGAGGATAAAATGATAGTGAAGATTAGCAAGCTGATTTTCAGATCTAAATTTGACTTTTTTCAAAGGGTTTCAACACTTTTGGTAAACAGTCAAAAACTCAAATCTACGGCAGAATACAGATTTTTATAAAAACTCAGTGAACTAAAGATCTCCAACTAGTCCAGATCTATGGATCTCAGAAGAAAATTTTTGATTCGGAGAACTTTTGCAAAATTTTGGATTTTTAACAAAAAGTGCAGATTTTGCAAATAGGCAACGACTTTTCTGATTTTTCCAGATTTTCTATCCTACCACCATCATAGATCTGATAGATCTGTTCGATCCCCAGCGGAGTCGCCAAAAACTGTTGGTCCGAAAATCTATCGCCTGGGTAGATCTATGGATAGACGAGCCAACAGTGTGCAGGGCATAGCCCCTCTTTGAGTCAGCAAAGCGAAACTGGTTTATTGCTATTCTACCAGCAGGAATCTGTGCAAGTCTCACAAATTCTGCCTTCGGGGGTTTGGGATCTCATCCCAGTAGGGGTGTTTCCGACTGCAAAAAGAAAGGAAAGAAAGAGAAGATGAAGAAAGAGCAGGTCCGAAGGAAGAAAAGAAATGAATTCCAAAGCAGAAAGGTCAGAAGGTTTATGTTTTGGGATTGGTAGTAAACAGAGCCAAACCTACTTGCATAACCGAGCAAAGCAATACTGATGATGAATAAATGACAATAAAACAGAAGTAGATTTAACAGAATAAACACATAGATCTGACATAAGAAAGATCTGATGCAAATAACACACGTATTCAGCACAAAGTCTAAATATTGTATTAATAATTCCTTCTGTTACAAAAAGCTCAAAGTCTTTTCTCCTCACTTCTATTTTTCATCTGAAATATATTCACTCATCCATCCCCAATACAACAAGTATTGGAGTATTTATAGAAGAAGGAGAGAAAAGAAGGCAAAAAGGAGCCAACCACCTATTTACAAAGATATTTACAAAACATCTAAAAGTCATGTTGACTTTTGACAATTTGATGGATGACATCATCCCATGGTGCAACATGGATGATGTCATTGTTTGTGCCAACATACTTTAGATATTTATAAGAAATTCAAAGAAGAGAGAGAAGGAGAAGAAGAAGAAGAAGCCACTATTCATCATCATCATCCTACGGCCGGAAGGGAGTATCCTGCTTTTACTACTACTCAGGTGACGAGATGTGCAATTGAGAGCGGTATTCCATGAACTTGCTGATAATGGGCTCTAGTTGATCCTGGGAAGGATCCTTGTGTCGCTCACTGATCACCTCACAAGTCTCCCACTCGTCTATGAGATTCTCTCGGAGTTTGGAATACTCTTTCTCAGCTTCTATGAAGAATTCGATAAAATCCCGATAGGCCATCAGGTTATTGATGGACTCTGCGTCAAAAGTGACCTCTGGCCCTAGCCCTCACAAAACGATCTCCTTGAAGATTTGAATTGTTTCATCGACTTTTCTTAAGCCGAAGGAAGGAGTAAGAAACCCTGGAGACATGTTTAGAATGATTTGTTCCATTTGGTGCATTACGTCCAGGGCTTCTTCCTTTACCTTGTCGATCTTTTCAAGGACAAACTTCAGTTGATCCATCCGATAGTCGAGGGTGGAAATGACTTTGTTGAGGGCTCTAGGATGACCGAAGAAACTGAACTTGACCAGATCTTTGACTGAATAGTCAAAAATTTGCTGAAAGGGTCTCATAATGCAGCCTAGCATGGTCCAGCTCTTCTGATATGGGTCCTGCTAACGCTTGGAGTTCTTTATTCACCTTGTTGATATTCAGATATAAATCAGAAGAACTTGGCGATTACTCGTTCACTTTCCTTGAGGATATGACTCCTCCAAGTGGAAATGGCCATGCCCTGTTCGACCAATCTTTGCATATTCATTAATTTTATCCTATCTCAGAGGCTCAGGAGTCTCGGCGGCAATTGATGGGAGGTGCACAGCCCATCTTCTGTAAGGCTTGGAGTAGATATTTGTTTTTCTCTTTCAATAGCATTTTCTCTTCTTTAGCTTCTTGAAGCTTCTTGCAGAGGGCGTCAACTGCAGATAGGGCCTGTCCCTGAAGGATTTCCGAAGACGTACCCATTGTGAGTTGGGTCACTGTATAATCTATGTCGAAGACAGATCCTTTTTATCCTTGAGGGGATTAGGGTATGCGATCTCCATTACCCTCTCTCCCGAAGCACTCTGAGAGAAGCGTGTGTGATGGGCTTCTGCTTATTTTCCCATTTGGACGGGATTACAGAAAATTCCATCGAAGCGATGGGAACTTTCCTTTTCTACTAACTTAAGTGCTGGGAGATCCAGGATGGAATTATGGGAGAAGGGCCAGAAACAGAGAAGGGGACAGCTGCAGTAGTAGAAGGGAAAAACGTGGAGACACTTGGAGGCGGCATCGAGAGGGAGGCCGAAGAAGTGTTCACAGGAGGAACAAATACTGTAGGAGAGGAAGACATAGGAAGGGAAGGGAGCTCAGAGATGAGGGAATAAATGGAGGGGGACAGGTCCGCAAGAGAAGAGAAGATAGATGAAGAAGTGGGAGGGACAGTAGAAGAAGGGGGAGAGGACACGACCAAAGGAATGGTCACTTGAGTCACTCGAGGAGGGGAAGGAGGAGAAGAAGAAGGGACAGAAGGGACCTCAAGTTGCTGCAGCAGTGGTGACATCCTGAGTGGATGGGCCTATTGGAACATCCTCTTCTGCTTATTTCTCTAGAGGAGCCAGAGTTACAACCTATTCTGGTGCAGCGGAAGGAGGACTTGCTGGAGCTTCCTCTTGAGTGGTGCTGGATTCACCCTCTTTACTTTTACCCTTGCCTTTAGGCTATTGTTTTGATCTAGGAGGTGCGTTACACAATGGAGAGGTTTTGAAATCGACTCTGAGGTAGATGAGCCCATTCATTCAGTACCAATGCTCTGTCCTGTGCAGAGTTTCCTTGATCCTTTCCTCAATTGTCTGAGGAGCTTTGGTTCTATCAATTGCCGCAAAAGGCCAATCGTCCCCACCTGTGTCAAGATATACTTGATCCACTACCTCTTCAGTAGTTTGGTAGCCTTTGGGGACGAGGGCTACCCCATATTAGATGATTTCTGCCAAGGCCAACCGAGAATGGTCCTTCCTCCTAAGCTCCACCTCATGATATAGGTCAATGTAAACATCCTCGATCTGAGGGATGTGGATTGGATCGAGCTTTTCCCTAGGAAGAAAATTTCTCGAGTCGAAGGTAGGCCTTGCTGGGAAGTCATGTTTCAGATTTAGCAGCTCCAGCTCTACAAACATGTCTTTTGCCTTATGGCGAGTTAGACATGTATATCTACCCACTGTGAGGGGGAAAGGAGTTCCACCCTTCTTTCTTTTTTGGCACTTTTCATGATAAGTGACCAGCTGTCTTTACAGCTCCAGTAGGATCAACTTAGGCCCAACATACCTTGGCAGTCTAGTTGGCTCTCCCAAGAATTTTGCTGCCCTCAGATATGTGAATGTGGGGAATTGGGTGAACAGGGCCCCCCATTTCTCAGTGGCTACCACTATACTCTTGGTTGTGCGACCGTAAGACATATTTGGCCTCAATAGGCAGACGATGAAGTAGAAAAATGCATCATTGATCTTTGTGAATTGAGGGATGCTATTTTCCAGCTTCAATTCTGGATAGTATTCATAAATTTTGACTTGGGGCCAAACCCCACTCCACGTCAGGGCTGGATAGTCTCTCTCTGAAGTTGCAGTGTAAACAACATAGGAATTCATGTAGAATCTCTTAGTTATGGTAAATTGTTGTAGCTGCTCAGAGATCGTGCTGATTATTATTTCTACCCAGCAAAAGCGTTGATCGGGCACATTCTTGTTCATAGTCTCTAAGTACCGCAGCATCCATTTGTGGAAAAAGTGGGCGTCAGGAAGCCCAAACACCCTGCTCAGGAACATGATAATGTCGCTGAGCTCCTCTGAAAAATCCCTGCAGTGAATGATTTGTGGCCAACGGGTCACTACCTTTTTATTTTTTAGATAGACCTCGTTCATCAACTGCATACGCTGATCTTCATTGTCCTCCCATGCCTTAATGCACTCATCTTGGCTGACGGCCATAAAGTGCCGGTGATGAGGAATTCCGAGTATTATCTCAAAGTGGTGGGCAGTGAGGTTGATTACGACCTCGCCCTTCTCATTTACGACACATCTTGTGTCTTTGTTATAGCATCAGGAAACCACCATCATGAATTCATTGTTCACGGCACTGACTGGGATTCCTCCAGCGAAGTGCAGGGCACTGCCTATCAGCTTTTCCATCCATGGAATTCTTGTAACTTTCTGAGTTCTGACCCAGAATTCCTCCTTATCAATATGCCCCAACTCTGAATCTCTGATGTCTAGGTCACACTCGGCCTGGGAGTCGGGCATTTTGACCCTTTGATATTTATACTTCATTTCCTCTTCCGTGAGTTTGGCCTTGCCTTTGGATTTGGTGGGTCTCTTGCTTGATGTTGACATACATTCTTCTGATTTTAGCTGATGATCTGCAAGAATGAGAAGTGAAACCCAATCAGAGAAAGTTGCGTCAGCTGTTTGATTTGCCATTGAAATGCTGACAGAAGAAAGAGTTAGCAATTTAAAGGCCTCGGGGCGCATGGCGCATGGATATTATAGTTTGCAGAGCTAAATAGGTAAGGCGCACAGGAAAAGGGTGTTGCAAGGGATAAACCAACGCCAAAGGGCGCATGACACATAGACACTGCAGGGTGTGTTTTTTGTTGCTGCAAGGACAAGTGCGCCTGCGCCATGCGGATGCATTTTATAAAGGGCGCACAGAATCTTTGTGTTACACGGGAATAGGATGCACCCGTGGCGCATGTATTCATCATGTTGTACGAAACTTCGGTGCGCCAAAGGTGCATATAGGATTTATGTAACATGAACATTTTGCGCGCCTAAGGGAACTTGGCGTGGCGCATGGAGGGTCTGCATGACACAATGTTGCTGCGATGAGGGACGCGCCTGCGCCTTTATAGCTTAACAATTGGCGCACAGGGAAAAGCTGTTACATGGATGCTGGGTGCGCCAAAGGGCGCATGAATTCTTTATGTTGCATCTAAGTTTGATGCGCCGAGGGGCGCATGGAAAGCATTTTCAGCATGCGAGGGAAGTGCGCCATGAGGGCGCATCTTTTATGATGTAACAGGTAGGAAATGCGCGCCATTGGCGCGGCTGCTCTTTGTGTAATAGGGGCGGTGGGTGCACCAAGGGCGCAACTGTTTTTAATGCTGCATGGCGAGCTCATGCGCCAAAGGAGAAAACAATTTTTTTTTAGGTTTGATTCTCAGAGGGTTTCCACATTAGACCAAAACTCTCTTTGCAAGTTTTACTGGGTTGATAGAAATGGTTTTAAACCAAGGTTTTAAGCTATTACTCAGGACAAGACTCTCTCTACCAGCAGATCTGGAAAGAGGAGGAAAATGGAAAGATAGCAGGGGGAGGGATAGCAAGTTCATGATTCATTTCTTTCTTTCAATCCAAAACACACCCACAAACAGCCAAAAACCACAAAAACAAAACGCACGAAGGGTAGAAGGCCACTTACCCGGATATAAACGATGAAAAAGCGTGAGAACGGGTCCACAACGTGATCGAAAGCGACAAGGCAGGCACGCTGACAGGGTCAGAGAAAATAATGAAAATAGTCACGTGATTGCTTTGGTGACAATGACAGTGCAGACGCGCCTATATATAGGCGAGGCAACAATAAATGCGCCACCAACTTTTTAAAGGGGCGCACCAAATGACCTGTCGACATGAGAAAGAATGCGCCCTTTGGCGCACCGAAAGACTTGTCAACATGAAGATATGTGTGCCATGGCGCACCGAAAGTGGTGTTGATAGAATAAAATGTGTGCCTTTGGCGCACCAAAAAGAGGCGCAACAAAAGTTCTGTCGACAGGAAGGCGCATGCGCCTTGGCGCACGTAGGAAGGCTTCAACATGGAGAGGCACACCAAAATGCCTGCTGACACAAGAAATCATGCGCCAAAGGATTAAAGGGGGCACATCAACTTTTGATGTTGCATAGTCATTATATGCGCCCGGCCAAAAGACCAAAAATGACTAAGTTCGGAAAACCAGATTTCCCGGAAAGGGATTTTGCAACGTTCTGAACGCAAGGGATCCCTAACGAGGAATCAGAACAAAATTTCGGTATGGTTATCTGTAAAATTTCCCTTGTCAATTTTACGGGATAACAATATGGACCCTAGGATTAATCAAATCTTGTCCCTTGATTTGAATCTTGCCCTAAAGTTACCCTAACTCAACTTAATGTTTTCTTTTCCTTTCTTTTCCTCTTCTCATTTGTTTTGTTTTGTCATTTGTATGTGCAGTTTGTGGAGGAGCTAACAGAGAGATGGATTCATGGAGCTTTTTTCTGTTGAGGAGAAAGATCTCATTATTATATCATGTATATTATATTTTTTTTGTGTAAACTTTCTTACTTGAAAATCCTTGGTTATTGGGTATGTAAAATACCCACAAATCTTCTTTTGTTGAATAACACATATCTTCCTAAGAATATATATATATATATATATATATATAGTGAAACAAATTTATTTAGAATACTCAACCATGAGAAATCTGAAGTTTCCTTTTTAAATGCCACGGTTTTGGGTGTATGAGGGTGGCGGTTTGGAGAGAGGGGAGGTGTGGTGTTGGTGGATGAGAGGGAGGATGGCAGCATGGAGGTGTGTGGGGAAGGAATTTGCATAGACGGTGGAGTGGGGAAGGGCGGGGTGGTAAGGGTGTGAAGGGTTGGGGAGGGTTTGACCCTCCCCACATTTCATTTTTGTTTTGTTTTAATACATTAAACTATTTCCAATAAAGTTTACATTATTATTTTTTTGTGGATTTATTTTTATTAATATATATATATATATATATATATATATATATATATATATATATATATATATATATATAATGATATATTATATGATCTAATATATTCTAGAATATTACAATAAAATATGTACTGCAATAATATATATTAAACAATGAATAACTTTGTAAGAACATACTATAGTTATATTTTAAAATGTAACTATATGGAATATATTTCAATATATTTATATCATATGCTATGAGAAGAAGATTGATACAAGTTGTGAAATAATACAATTTGGGTTGTTACCTACATGAACTATGTAACTTAATTATTTTTTTTGAAACAAATCTAGATTAAAATGATTTACTTATTTATGTGATAAAAATAAGAATGTAGCAAATTAATTAAAGTAGGAGGGAGGCTTGAAACATGATTACAAATTTTTAAGGGAGAAAACTAACTCACATTAATTTCCTAATAAGATAGATTCTTAGATTTCACATGGAAAGGAAGTAAAACTAATTCCATTCTATTCAATGATGTTACCAAAAAATTACAAGAGGATATTTATTGCAAGAAATATATTATTTCCATGCAATACTAATCCTAAGGCCCTATGTTATGACTAGATTTCTTTTCCAATGCTCAAGAAAAATACATATTTCGGATTTTCAAACAAGAAGTATTTCCAAAAACGAAATAACACATTTTTTCTTTTGAAAAACATATTTCCAATCCCTAAACTTTCTTTTCAAAATGGAGTTCCAATCAATTTCATTTTAAAGGAAACATCTATTTTACAAGATCTCTTTTACAAGGAGCTTAAGTTCACAATTACATCATGATTCCAAAATAATTAAATTACATAAGAATCAACATAAAAAGTCTTCTTTCCAAGATTGAAGGAAGGTTACACATACAAATGTGACACTAGTTTTCAAGTGATCCCAAATCACAAAATGGAAACTTTACATTACAAATAATCTTCCCAAATATCCATAACAATAAAATTACAATGAGATTAATGTATAAAAAAATGGAGAAAACAATGAGAAGGCCCTAACGACAAGAAACTCCAACCATCTCCATACTTGAGCTCCAAATTTGAGTGCTTTTCCAAGAGACCAACACAAAGATTAAGGGATTGTTTTACCACCCAACCTATATGCATCATTACATGCCTTTCCAAAGGTTTGAAAACATGCTAGCCTCCCCCAAGCCCATAGGAGAGAGATCTAGCTTCCACAAATGTGCACAAGATTTAGGGAGACATAAACAACAACATATTCACATACAATACAAGTCCATGCACTAAATAAAAGAAAACATTTAACAAATAAAATAAAGAAGGAGAAAACCATATTCATCCTCATGAATGTGGAAGAGAAGATGAGATACACAAAAGTGCCAAAGGTGTGATCCAACCATAGGATGCATACTGAAAATTTCTTCACAACCTCCTTATTATTCCAAGACAAAAAACCCTCCTTATTGCTTCACCTATTCACGTAAATCCTTCTTGGGAGGATTTTCAAACCCATTGGGTTTCCTCTCCAAGAATAGGGAAGGGGGTTTGAACCATATGAACCACCTTCCCCACCTCAAACCATATGAGGGAGTGAAAATAACCTACATGGCTTTCCCATCAAGCCATGAGGTTTAAGAAGGAAAATCTCTTCCTTTTCCCCCAAAAAACTCCAAAACCCCATCAAATCATATGATGGATGGAGAAAAATAAAATAAACATACCCAAGGCAATATAAAAAAATATGCAACAAAACACACATTTCAACTATAAGCAAGCTAAGATCTAACATGACATGAAACATAGAATGAGATCAAAATTTTACCTCCAAAATCTCTCCAACACTCTAAGGTTTTACAACTTCCTTATCCAAGCAAGCTCTAGCTCCCAAAAGTCTCCAAGCACCAAGCCAAAAGATAAAACAAAGTTCTCTTTCTTCCCCATGAGGGATAATTTGAAGAAAAGCCAACAAATTTCCTCACCAATGAGGGGTTGACATATGTCACCCCTCTCTTCCATCCAAGTCAAAGATTCCCATAAAAAGAAGAAAATATAAATTCATTTTAAACACTCTTCTCCCAAATTGCCCAAAAAGAAAATAAAAAAAGTTTGTACAACTTTTTACAAAACACACATACCAATCAATCTTACATGCATGGTGACAAAAGAGAGGAATAATGGGAGGGAAAATCATTCTATGCCTTGAAATTAATCCCCCTACCTAATAGGTATGGTCCAAAGGATTATTTTCATGCTAAGTGAACTCCCAAAACTAAAAGGGGTCACTTAAAATGCCATAACTAGCCCAATTTTGGGTTTGGCACATTTGGGCACAAGTGTCGAGGATGTGGGGCCCACTCAAGGGTACACATGTGACCCTAATCCTCTCTAATTAACACCAAATTACCCAAATACAAAACTTAATGCAAGACCATCAAGTCCCCAAACCTAGTTTACTTAACAAAATAAAACAACCTAAAAAAATTTAATTTTACATGACATTTAACATTACAACTAAGGGGTCACTCATGATGCTAAAAAAATGAAAACAAACACAAGGAATCATACAACTAACATGGTTGGGACCTTAACCCCCATGGGTCGCTTGTGCACAATTTGCGTAGCCACCTTGAAACACACATTTTCCTGTGACCTGTCACATGCACACTCAATGCACACATTAAACACATATATCCAATACAAGTGTAAACCATCTACTCTATAAAATATCAAGTCTAAACATGCAAATTAATGATATCAAAACATCAACGTGGAATCGTAAACGTGAAACATGCCACTCAATTTCATCATACGTTAGTCATTACAATACATATAAATGTCATATCACCATGCCATCATGTGTCCTCATCAATAAATCGAATACTCTATAAAATCAAGACATGCTACTAAACTAAGTATCCGACATATATCAAATGGGTCCAAATATCATAGCAAATATGTTAGTATCCTCAACATCTAATGAAATGTGTCATCATTCTAATCAAAGCTAGATTGGTGATACACGCTTAAATCACCATACATGTCTATAAAGATCCAATAACATAGCATAATGTCCAAAATATATCAAATCCCTATCAAATCATGTCTATGAATAAATAAGTCAACAAATAACTGTGGCTATAAAAATGTGGGCACTACATCCCCCTCTCCTAAAATAAAACTTCCTCCTATAAGTCACTAGAGGAGATAGGGATATCTAGCCCTCAATGGTGTAACATTCTATCAAGTAGATATTGTATCATCATATTTGTCCCACTGCACTCTAACTTGGTCCAAGTCTCAACCCTGAAGGGCCAACCCCAGTTCTCCATTATACGTATGGGCTCCAATCTCCACTTTCCTCTATCCTCTACTTGTAATGCCAACCAATCCAAAACATGAGAAACATCAGGTACATATATACATAGTACAAAAACATGAAATACATCGTGGGCCCATGTAAGGTGTGGTGGCAAAGCTAGGTGATAGGAAATTAGACCGATGAATCTCTAAAATATAAAAAGGCACCACAAAATGAGGTGATAGTTTAGAACCCTTTCCATAGTGGATTGGGCTCTTATGTGAATGAACTCTCAAGAATACTGTAACCTACTAAGAAGTGACGATTAGTCCTCTTGGTGTCTGCATACGCCTTCTAGCATGCTCTGTCCTACTCAAGACGTTATCTAATCAGAACAACCTACTACTCTAAGTTCTGTAGGTAAGTTGGTCCCAAAATAATCCCGTTATCTAGTCTATCCCAACTCAGAGGTGTCTTGCAAGGTCGACCATAAAAAGCCTGGTAGGGATCCATACCAATGGAACTGTGATAGCTATTTTTTGTATGCAAACACAACTAAATGAAGATAATCTTACCACTTCTTCTGCTGTGCCATCACATACATCCTCAACATTTCCTCTAGTACCTGATTAACCCTCTCTGTCTTCCCATCTATCTCTAGATGGTATGTTGAGTTGAAATTAATGTGAGTACCCAAAACGGTCTGAAAGAAAGTCTAGAAAACTTATGTGTAAATGGTATCCCTATCATTGATGATGGTCTTCAAAATCCCATGCAATCTAACAATGTCCTCCATAAATACTTTGGCAATGGCCTGTGCATCATAGGTGACCTTGGTTGGCAAGAAATGCGCAACCTTGGTCAACTTATCCACAGTGACCATAATGACATCATGATGATATGAAGACATAGGGAGTCCTACTATGAAATCCATGGAGATCACATCTCATTTGCACTCGGGAATATCATGAGGATTGTAAAAGTCCTACGAGATGATAATGCTCTTCTTTGACCCTCTGGAACTCAAGGAAATATGATAAAAATATGCTATGTCCCATTGAAGACTAGGCCAATAATATAACTCCCTTGGATCAGTGTGTATTTTATTCACTCTTGGATGTGTTTACATATGAAGCTCAATGAGCCTCTAGAAGAATGAAGCTACGCAAATCACTAGACTTAGGAACATAGATGCACATATGGAACCAAAGTAAAACCATCTTCCTCTAAAATGCACCCTAAATATCTACCCTCTAATGAACCATGTGACTCCAACATCTGTCTAGCACCCTCATAAAACCTGTCCTCTAGGAAGTGCTGAAAAATCTTGCCTCTCAAGTTTGATTGTAGTGTCAATGATGCAAGCACATGTCACCTTCTACTAAGTGCATCTATAACGTCAGTTTCCTTTCCTTTGATATACTACACCTCCATGTCATAATCACATAGGAACTCCATCCAACGCCATTGAAAATCATTGAGGTTCAACTGTGAGAAGATATGTTGCAAGCTACAGTGATCTGTACTCAAAATGAAATGCCTACCCAAAAGTAAATGACACCAACACAAAAGAGCATGAACAACCACTTCAAGCTCCAAGTCATGAGTAGGATAGTTTAGCTCATAATATTTGAGCTTACATGACTCAAAGGCAATAACTCGATGCTCCTGTATAAGAACTACTCCCAGACCCCTCTAGTGATGCATCAATACAAAAAACAAAATCCTTTGTTGGATCTAGAACTGCTAAGATGGGCACCATGGTTAACCTTTCCTTGAGAAATTGTAAGGCCTTCTCACACTTTTATGACCAATCAAAATTCTTCCCTTTTTTTGAAGGGAAGTAATAAGGTGAGAAATCCTAGAAAATTCGTGAATAAATCTATAGTAATAACCTGCTAAACCCATAAAAATCGTCACCTCAGTAATTGATGTGGGTGTTGGAAAATCAATTATACCTTGTATCTTAGAGTGATCTACTGAAATACCCTCTCCTAATATGATGTTTCATGTCATCACCAATCCATCACTATGATAAGTCTCCATCGAGAACTCCTCGTGATATGATTATTTACTAATGCACGGCTTTTAGTTTGGTGGTGGTAATCTAGAAACACAATAACAGATAAAACACAAGAATACCATAGACTATGATACAACGGAATGATGAAAAATCTGAAATATAAGTGTAAATTATATTAACAACATGAAATTGTTACAATCTCACACATGAGGTACTTCAAGTGTTACGAACTTCACTTGCCTTCCAACAATAACTATGGGAGAAACTTCACAATTACACTTCTTAATGACTTCTTTAACACACCTTCTAAATGATGGATTCCTTCACACACTTTCTCATAAAATATTTATCACTACTCCCTTATATGCTAAATGAGGGGGGTGGCCTCTTTATTTATAGAACTTTCAGGCTTATCCACCTTATCTCTAAGATAGGATAAGAAATTTACCCTGACAAATCATATTCCATACCTTAACTCTTATCTTTACATGTAGGCTTATCTTTTAAGATAAGATAAACCTTATCATTTCACATGGGTTCCACCTTTTTAGACTTTTTACAAATAAAATACACAAAATATTTATGACATCACTCCTTTTCCTTATTACCAATATAATATTTCTAATTCTTAATCATGTAGACCCTACTTTTCTACTTACCCTAACTTTGACATTTTAACATTACCCAACCACTTACAAAAATATTTACTTTTTACCAAAACATTCCTATTGTACTTTGACTATTACCATACTATACATTATTAGCTGTGTCATACCAACAACGTCGTTATCTTCTATTGGATGTCACTACTAATTATACTTAACAACATCTTATTCCTAATACATACATTAGTGAAATAGAAATTACGGAGGAAAATTTTAGTGTCGACTTCTTACCCCTTCCTAGCTTCTACTTTGTCCTCGAAGTAGACTATTCTGGTGCCTAGAAAATCTTTAACTTGTCATGGTTGACCCATTTCGTAATGGGATTACCATCCAATTCCTCCAGTCGATATGTACCATTTTCATGCACAACTATTTTTGTGGGGCCTTGTCCATTTGGGAAGAAGTTTTTTATGCCTCCTCTTTTTGTATCAAGAATCATATACTAGGACCAAGTCTTTCACCTGAAATGGAGACCAAAGGATCTTTTGATCAAAGTACTCCTTTTCCTTCATTTTCTTCTTATAGCTTGTATCCTTTGCTATTTCTCTCATTTCCTCTAGAAAATATAGATGGACTAACCTTTCCTTTACCAAATCACTTTCATTCATCCTTTCATTTAACATAATTCTCACAGTGGGAATATCAAACTCAATAGGAAGAACTAGATCAATGTCATAAGCCAACTGAAATGGGGAGTATCATGTTGCTGACTTTGATGTTGCCCTATATACCTACAATGTTGCATGACTATTTTTTATCCCACTTATGTACTTGCAAGGATGCATCTTTTTCTAGAATTTGACATAACACATAATTTTTTTGCTCCACCTTTCCATTTTTGCTTGGCTTGTAAGTTTTTGCCTTCTTGTGCTTAATAGAAAACTTGTTGAATAGGGCTTCTACCACCTCATTAATGAAGTGGCTTCCTTGATATGTTACAATTTCTAATGGGCAACCAAATCTGGTGAAAATGCATTCATACATGAACCTTGCCACTTCATCCATGGAAGTTGTTTTCAATGGCCTAGCTTCAACCCATTTGGTTAAATAATCTGTGGCAACTACAATATACTTATTTTGGCATGGGGTAGTTAGAAGTGGACCTACAATATATATTCCCCACTTTTCAAAGGGGCCAAGTGGAAGAATAGGGTATAATGGAGTTGATGAATTCTTACAGTTGCCATGTGTTTGACAAATATTATATGTCTTACAATAATTATAACAATCTCTAAAAAGAGTGGGCCGGTGATAACCTGAATCCAAGATCCTTCTTGATGTAAGTTGTCCATAGAAGTGTCCTCCACATGAAACATTGTGGAATTCTTCTATTATCTCCTTCCCTTAATCACGTCCAATTTACCTCTGGTACTGTCCATCATGTCCTATCTGAAATAATACTCCATGTAGAATAGAATATGGACGACTGGCTTGAGTAATCTTCCTCTTAGTCTTTGCATTGGCACCATCAGGAAACTTGAATTCATTTAGATAATTCCAAATATCTATGTATTCACTAGGGATTGTGTCAAGGGATAACAATGCTACATCTAGGAAATCATCATCATCACAAGATGAACCTAAACCACCATAGGCTCGAGAGAGTGAATCTGCATTGACATGCGTCTTTCCTAGCCTATCTATAATATCAAATTCAAATTTTTGTAGAAAAATTATCCATCTTGCTATCCTCCCTAATGGGTTAGTCTTATTTACAATATATTTTAGAGCCTGATGATCTATTACAACTATAAATATCTTCCTTAACAAGTAATTTCTAAACTTCTTTACACTAAAAATGATGGCTAGAGCCTCTTTTTCTGTTATAGTATAATTTACCTCAGCACTACTCATTTGTCTACTCCCAAAGTAAACTCGATGATCATTCCCATTTTTATTCTTTTGGCTCAGATTACTTCCTAGTGCTACATCTGAGGCATAAATATACACAATGAATGGCTTGCTCCAATCTAGATTCTTTAAAATAGATGAAGACACCAAAGCTTCCTTCATTTTTTCAAAATCTTCAAGTGTTAGGTTGTGGAGCTAGATTGCTTCACAGTTAGTATATAATGGAAAGTGACTGGTAAAATAGCAATCGTAAATAGTCAAAGGGGGAACCGGCTCGGTCACCCAGAACTGTCATCGGTCAGACAGGACTGATGTCGGTCAATATAAATGGGAACTGGTCGTGGTTAGGTCTAACTGGCACCAGTTACCTATGTGATGTGTTTTATTTTTAGTCATGGGATTTAAATATAGATTTTGTTTAAAGAAAATCTATTAGATGTAATTGCATAGCTAAGGAGAGCTAAGTTTATATATTTATATATAAGCATGAAAGTTAGGGTTCTGTAGAAGAGTCAAAAGAGGGATCGCATTAGATCCTCGATTCTCTCCTAGACTGAGAGAATGAAGATGAAAAAGAAGAAGAGGAAAAAGGAATAGGTTACATGAAGACAAAGACTCCATGGAGAAGAGCTAGACAGAAGGAATAACAGGCTGTTGTATTTCCTTTGTCTATTTATTGTCTCATTGTAATGGCTTGCATAGTATGCAAAGCACATAACATTTCTTCTCGTAAATCCACATGTTGGTGATATCTTGTATTATAGATCTATGTAGATCTAGTCTTGCATTGTAGATCCATGAGATCTTGTATTATTGATCCATGTAGATCTAGATATTATAGAGGTCTTGTTTGCATATTCACAATACAGTGAGAGCTTGGCTGCACAGTGGCAGATGTAGGGTAGCTTCAGGTATGTGAGATTTGGTTATGTTTGAGAGGCACAGGTGTAGTGCACTCAGGTAGATCTAGTTAGAGATCTAGAGGAGACACAAGTGGTGGTATGAAGGAATGATTTATTCTACTCAGGAAGATCTGGTTGGGGATATGGGAGGAGGAGATACTCTTGTGGAGATACATGTACTCTTGTGTAGAAGAGTTAGTTTGTAATCTCTTGTTATATTATATATACGAGATCTCTATCTTTGGTGGACATAGCCCACATTAGGTGAACCATGGTACATGCTTGTTATGTGTGAGTATACCTTTTTGTGATTTGGATTATTCTAGTTTATACTCCCACTGCTGTAGATTTTCTGGGGATTTGTTTGGGTCATGTGTGCATGATTTTGTTTGTTATTAAATCATAGCACTATTTCGCTGCCCCGTATTATCCCAATAACTGGTATCAGAGTAGCGTTTGTTTTTCTTGATGAGAAGATCACAAGAAGAGATTTAATCTCAAGTGGGAGATGGAAGAGTAAGGTTGCTGGAAATTACAGTGACTAACATCGGTTAAGTGGCAACCGACATTGGCAAGGTGACCGTGGTCGATTACAGGGTAACCGTGGTTGGTTATTGAGCATCCTGGTTATAAACAGAAAATCACAGATCTGAAGAAATGGAAAGATGCATAGAATGTATCTTGTTTTCTAAGGTGTCCCTAGTTCTTGGAGTGACAAAACATGTTTGTCAGATTGCAGATCCAGTTATTGAGGTATGGTTTTATCTCGGTATTGCAGTGCTTATATTATTTTTGGTTACACATGCATATTTGGGATTGTAGATCTAGATCTGAGAATGAGAAAAGGAGCAATTATGCATCCTTTGGTGCAGTTAGATGCACGGGCTTTGTTAGAGAGGAAATAACACAAAAGGAAGATGGGGCTTCCATTAGAGAAGTATATACTTCAGTTGAAGATGTGGTTGAGTGTCTTGGTGCTGGTAAGGTGATGTGTTTCATCTTGATGCAATTTATTATATGGAATTGATGTTAAGTTTTCTGTACAAGATTTGGATGCTTCTTGAAATGAATGGCTCACCTCAACTATCAGCTTCGGTTGAAGTAGGCACCTGGTGTGGTGTGCTATGCCAAATTGTGTGGCATTGGGTTCATTCCAGCAACATTGACATTGGTCTGAGAACTGAGGTCGGTCACAGAGGAACCGATACAGGTCATCTAACCATGGTTGGTTGGGGGATGACCGTGGTTGGTCTTTGTGGTAACTTATCTGTACAGGGTTTTTTACAGCAAGAGAGGGCAATTGGTTCTGTGTCCTATTTTTGGAGGATCAGGTTTCTAGCACAGTGTGTACAGGCAGAAACCTTGTTGATCACTTCAATGGTTTGGATCAGAAAGATGATAGAGTTGGCTCGGTTAGTCAATTGAGACTTTCAGTCAGGTATCTCTATATGGTTCATGTTTTATTTCTTTCGTTTGGAGTAATTGATATTATGTTTGGACTGTGTGTGCAAAAATTTACACCATGGTTTCTTGGCGTTGTTTGATTTTTATTTCCTGGTTGTGTGGAATCTTGAGGACAAGGTTTCTAGTCTAAGGATGAGATCCTCAATGAAAATTCATGGTTAGACACAGTTGCAAGTAACGAAATATTTTGAGTACACAGGATGAAAAGAAGTTGATTCACCTACTTCACAAGAAGTCCAAAATTTTTTGATGTAGAAGTATTCTTTGATAAGAAGGGAATAAGTTTATATTATCTTTCATCTGATTTTATTTCTCACTGATGTATTAGCAAGCAGTGCAAGGGATTTCATGTTCAGTTGGAGCAAGCCATGGTTGTTGGCATTATAGGATTGGATACACGATGCACATGCCGAGTGAGAGGATATTGCTACTATTCAGAGTGGCAGAGGCACTAGTTAGTTTTGGAGGACAGTTATGGATTTACAAGTATATTAAGTTTATTGCTTTGTGATGTCAATTCTGGTTTATTTTGTGGTGCCTGGATATCCCTACGGGATTACAGTTGATGGTTAGATTCAGTTGGGTGAAGATGATAGAGCAAGTTTTTTAGAGTTTTAAGGGTTAAAAGAGAAAATTGGACTTTTACAGAGACCAATGTCGATTAGGATTAACCGTGGTTAGTCATCTAGTAACCATGGTCAATCAGGAGTTGACCATGGTCGGTTAGGGGAAACCATGGTCGTTTTGGTCATAGGTTTGACAACAATGTTTATTTACCATTTTTAGATGGTGACCTTGTTTTTGCTTTCATCTTGGTTGGTTTGTGCAGAGTATGTTGATGACATTTTCGTTGGTATTTGCACTTGGTATTAGTCACATGGTTTAGCATGGATGTTATTAAGATTGATGAGCACATGATTCATATTCAGCTTTGGAGTTATTCAGTGGCAAACTTGGAGCTTCTGGAGAGCTGGTGATATGTATGGATGTACATGGTGAGTTTGTACATGTTGGATAGATTCAATCTTGTGAGTCTATGATGATGCAGATGTTTGATTTACACATGAATGCTTTAAGCATGAGTAGGGGATGTTTGTATTTCCTCTTGATTACTATGTTACTCCTTGATAGGGATGTTATCTACAGATGATTGTCTTGGACATGCTAGTTGTTTATGCAAGGTTGGATTTGTAGATTGCAGTGTTTGGATTCTTTGAGTAATGCAGGTTTGTCGATTGATCACCCACTGTTACAGGTAGAACTCATTTGGGTTATCTTTACATAGGATCTTGTTTTGCTTTTACATTTTATAGTTTGACTTGTCTTGGTCAGTTCCATTGGTGGTTGCATGGAGACATGGATATATGGATGGAGAACATGGTTGGTTTTACAGATATGGCTACAGATGCAATTGAGGCTCAGAAATTCAGTTTGAGTGGGAGATCTTGCAGGTGTGTTAGTCATGATGGCTTGGCTATATGAGAGGCTTGGTGTTACGATTCAGTGGGAGCTTGAGGCTTGGTGTCACATATTAGTTATAGCTTCGTGTAAGTTTGGTAAGTCATGGTTTTATATTCTTTGGTTTTGAGAAGATATTTTGATCTTTCAGGTTTTATTTCTGAGAGAATTATTGAAGGAAAGAATAGATGGTCTTCAAAGTGTGTAGAGGATGGTGATGTACAGGTATAGGTATAGAGGTTCAGAAATTTATCTCCAAGTGGGAGATTGTTAGTTGTGGAGCTAGATTGCTTCACAGTTAGCATGCAATGGAAAGTGACTGGTAAAACAACAACCATCAACGATCAAGGGGGGAACTGGCTCGGTCACCCACAACTGTCATCAATCAGAAAATATTGACGTTGGTTAGTGCAAGTGGGAACCAAACCATGTCATCAGTTAGACAGACAGACATTGGTCAGAGCAAGTGGGAACCGACCGTGGTTAGGTCTAACCGGCACTGGTTACCTATGCGATGTGTTTTATTTTTAGTCATGGGCTTTAAATATAGATTTTTTTTCAAGAAAATCTATTGGATGTAATTGCATAGCTAAGGAGCCCTAAGTTTATATAATTATATATATGCGTGAAAGTTAGGGTTCTGTAGAAGATTCAAAAGAGGGATTGCATTAGATCATTGATTCTCTCCTAGACTGAGAGAATGAAGACGAAGAAAAAGAAGAGGAAAAAATAACAGGTTACATGAAGACAAAGACTCCATGGAGAGGAGATGGATAGAAGGAAATAACAGGCTACTATATTTCCTTTGTATATTTATTGTCTCATTGTAATGGCTTGCATAGTATGCAAAGCACATAGTGTTTCATCTTGTAGATCCACATGTTGGTGAGATTTTGTATTATAGATATATGTAGATCTAGTCTTGCATTGTAGATCCATGAGATCTTGTATTATTGATCCATGTAGATATACCTATTGTAGAGGTTTTGTTTGTAGATTCACAATACAGTGAGAGCTTGGCTGCACAGTGGCAGATGTAGGGTAGCTTCGGGTATGAGAGATATGGTTATGTTTGAGAGGCATGGTTGTAGTGCACTCAGGTAGATCTGGTTAGAGATTTAGAGGAGACACAAGTGGTGGTATGGAGGCACAGTTTAGTGTAATCAGGTAGATCTAATTGAGGATCTGAGAGGAGGAGACACTCTTGTGGAGATACATGTACTCTTGTGTAGAAGAGTTAATTTGTAATATCTTGTTATATTATATATACAAGATCTCTATCTTTGGTGGACGTAGCCCACATTGGGTGAACCATGGTACATGTTTGTTATGTGTGTGTGTATTTTTTTGTGATTGTGATTTGGATTTGTTTGGGTCCTGTGTGCATGATTTTGTTTGTTATTGAATCATAGCACTATTCCTCTGCCCCGTATTATCCCAACATCATGTGCCTTCTTTCCTAGTTCATAGTTAACATCCTTCTTCAAGAACTGGGTTAGTGGCTGTGCAATCTTTGAGAAATTCTTGATGAACCTTCTATAGTAACCCACATGGCCTAAAAATGATCTGAACATACTTCTATTCATAGGAAATGGTAACTCTTTGATTTTTGAAACTTTATTAGGATCAGTACCAATACCATCTTTGGATACAACATGCCCTAACAAAATTCCTTTAGAACATCCAAAAACACACTTTTTAGGGTTTATCGAGGCTTGTGCTTCATCTAACCTTTGAAATGTTGTCTCCATCTGGTGCAGGTGGTCTATTTTTTTCCCATATATGCAAAAATCATCCAGAAATACTCTGATGAAGCTTCCAATGTAGGGTTCAAACACCCTATTCATTAAGCACTGAAATGTTTCTGGAGAATTACACAACCCAAAAGGCATAAATCTATAAGAAAACGTTCCTCAAGGAGTGGTGAACGTGGTCTTTAGCTAATCTTTCTCCGCTATAAAAACTTGGTTGTATCCGCTATATCCATTAGCAAAACTATAGCACTCCTGGCAAACTACTCTATCTAAGATCTGATCTGAGAATAGAAGAGGGTAATAATCTTTCTTTGTTGCCTTGTTGATATTTCTGTAATCAACACAAATGCATAGCTTCTCATTCCTTTTTATTGAGATCACAATGGGAGAAACCCATTCTAAATTCTCCATAACAAATATGAATCCTGCATCAGGAAACTTGTCTATTTCTTCTTTTACAGTCTTGGAGAACTTATATGGCATTTGTTTTATGGGCTTAACACCATCTACCAAATCAATAGAATGTTCTACCCAACTTACTTGGTGGAGTTATTTGTAATCAAAAGTGAATAAGTGTATGTACCTTTGAAAGAGATGGAGGTAGGATTCCTTCTCACTCTCCATCACAACATCACCAATCTTTATTTGTTGGAGATGATCATCAATTTCTTCTTCAGATAATTTTATGGGTTCATGATTCAGTGTGACTGGAAGGATATCCACGACTGAAACATCAACCTCACTTTCTTCATCTGTTGTGTCCACTTCACTGGTACTAGAGTAATCAGAGGATGTCCAATCATCAGTTTCATCACTTGAATCCACAAGTTTTGTCTTATGATGCCGATGGATCACATTTATCTTCACCCTCTCTCTGCCACATCCAAGTATCATGAAGCCTTCATTCTAGTAGTTTTTTGCATGAACTCTCCTTAGCCATGGCCTTCCCAAAAACATTGGGTATGCAACAATACCATTTTTCATCACCTAAAATTCTACCACACATATAACATCCATGACAAATATTTCCACATTTGAAACAACACCTTCCGGTTTAGTTTTTCCCTTATTTAATGACCTTAACATAAGTGTTGAGGGGCGAACAATTTTTAAACCCAACATATTCATTACAGACTCAGTTATTACATTAACTACAGCACCTCCATCTACTAAGACATAATTAATTGAAATACCATTACATAATACCTTAGCTTGTGGAGCGTAGGGATCCACCTCTGCTTCCAAAATAGGGACCTACACCTCCTTCTTTCATCGAGCATTGAGTCCACTTCGCAGCTCCTACCTCTTCTCAGAAGACAGCCAAAATTTGACCATATGTAATATTTATAGGCCTTTTGGACAGATCCTCTAAGATGGAGTATGGTCCTTGCCCCTGTGAAATCAAAAATCTTGCACACCCAACTTTCTTCTCCTATGTTTTTTACTAGTCTCTCCTTTCATCTTCTTAGGATCATTTCCATCTTGGTTATCTTTTTCTTTCTTTCTTTTTGTTACAAATATATCTGCTTCATTATTTATGCTCCTATCTACTACATCAAAAGAATTCAAAGGTGTTTTTCCTTTATCATTATCTCTTGTACCAGATGTAGAAGCTCTATGTGGACAATTATACTTATAATGACCCTTTTTATGACAACCATAATATACAACTTCAGATATATTTCTTTTTGTACCTCTATTTCCTCCCCGAGAACTAAATTCTTTTCCTTCAAGAAGATTAAAAGTTAACTGGTCCATCTTCCTGAGTAGATCTTCATACTCAGTAGATGTACTAGGAGAAAGATTTGTGCTCATCGAGAGTGGTTGTGGGTTATGGACCAAAGGTGTTGGTGTAGGCTCTACCTTAGCAACAATTTCTTTGGGCTCTTCTTCCATACTTTCTTCTTGCCTTCTTGTAATCTCCTTTGCTTGTTTGAGGGTCGATGGGTGGTCATAATTCACTCGTTGTCTGATCTCTGGCTTCATCCCAAGAATGAAGTGCTTATAGAGGACATTATCCATGCCATTCATCAACCCATCTGCTAATCCTTCCTTCCAGATCTGGGCATAGAGTTTCCTCCTTAGCTCTAGAATACGAGCATGATAATCCCTTATCTTCTCCTTCTCTCCTTATGATAGCTTTGTGACCTCGATCATGAGACCTGTATATTTCTGTTGTTCACCAAATTCTTTAGGAAAACTTTCAGTTAATAAATCCCATGAGTTTTTCACATTATCACCTAGTGTTTCAAACCACCTAAGGGTTGAACCATAAAAAAAGGTAGGAAAAAATTCAGTCCATTGTTCCCTTCTTATGAGGCCATTACAAATGCAAGATATTTTAAACTCTTGAATGAAAGAGGAAGCATCTTCATTAGATTGGACTGAAAAAATAGGAATCTTCCCCATTTTCAAAAGTAACCACAGTGAAATACCAACCCAAAAGTACAATCAACAAGACTTATGTGCACAAATAATTGAAATCGCTATAATAGAAAGTGACTTTAAACCTGTCTACAGTAAAATAGGAATGACCACGGTAAACTATGGTAAAAATTGACTTACTGTGGTAAAAACTAACTTTACTGTGGTAAACACTATTCATGGTAAAAAGTGAAGTTACTGCGATAAATACTATTCACGGTAAAAAGTAAAGTTATTGTGGTAAATACTATTCATGGTAAAAAGTGATTTTACCATGGTAACTATTATGCACGGTAAAAACAAGGTTACCCTCTAAATGATTTCTGACTAAGTGGAAATATCTCTCCAGAAACTCCACCAACAAGGAATGGTCCTGGTAACGGAACCAAAATGTCATCACCAATCCAACACTATGATAATTCTCCACTAGGAAATCCTTGTGCTATGATTATTTACTAATGCACAACTTTTAGTTTGGTGGTAATCCGGAAACACAATAACAAACAAAACACAATAATACCATAGACTATGATACAAAGGAATGATGACAAATCTAAAATATAAGTGTAAATTATATTATCAACATGAAATTGTTACAATCTCACCCATGAGGTACTTCAAGTGTTACCAACTCCACTTGCCTTCTAATAATAACTATGGGAGAAACTTCACAATTACACTTCTTAATGGCTTCTTTAACACACCTTCTAAATGATGGCTTCCTTCACACGCTTTCTTATACAATATTTCTCACTACTTCCTTCTATGCTAAATGAGGGGGGTGGCATCTCTATTTATAGAAATTTTAGGCTTATCCACCTTATCTCTAAGATAGGATAAGAAATCTACTCTGACGAATCATGTTCCATACCTTAACTCTTATCTTTACATGTAGGCTTATCTTTTAAGATAAGATAAACCTTATCATTTCACATGGGTTCCACCTTTTTAGACTTTTTACAAATAAAATACAAAAAATATTTATGACATCACTCCTTGTCCTTATTACCAATATAATATTTCTAATTCCTAATCATGTAGACCCTACTTCTCTACTTACCATAACTTTGACATTTTAACATTGTCGAACCACTTACGACAAATATTTACTTTTTACCACAACATTCCTATTGTACTTTGATTGTTACCGTACTGTACATTATTGGCGGCGGCGTAATAGAAATGCCATTATCTTCTATAGGATGCCACTACTAATTATACTTAACAAAATCCTATTCCTAATACATACATTAATGAAATAGAAATTACGGAGAAAATTTTTAGTGTCGACTGTCCCAAGTACTGAATTTCTATCTAAAAGAAGCTACATTTTTCCAAATTTCCAAACAACTTCTGCTCTCTCAAAACCTATAGCTACTGTCACAATTTCTCCTTGTGCTCCTCCTTGAAACAAGAATATATCAAAATATCATCTAGGAACACTAAGAAAAAGTGATCCAAGAAGGTCATGGATACTCCATTCATGAGGATCATGAAGATAGCTAGGGAATTGGTCAAACCAAAAGGAACAACAGTGAACTCATAATGCCCATAATGTGTGCAGAAAGTTATCTTATGTATGTCTGCATATGATATGCGCAACTGATGATAACCTAACTTGAGATCATTTTGGAGAACAACCTAACTCCTTGTATTTGATGAAATAAGTCATCAATCCTAGGGAGTGGATAACGGGTTCTTTATTGTGACTTTGTTGAGCTGTCTGAAGTCTACACAAACTCTAAGAGAACCATCCTTCTTTTTCACAAATATAACTGGTGCTCCCTAAGGAGATACACTAAAGTGAATGAGACCCTTCTCCAAAAAATCCTATATCTGTATCTTGAGGTCATGTAGCTCTAGATTCATGATCTGATAGGGTTCCCTAGAAAACGGTGTAGATCCTGGTACTAAACCAATAATGAAATCCACCTCTCTGTAAGGTGGTAACCCTGGAAGCTCACCTAGAAACACATCTACACACTCCCTCAAAACTGCCATGATCATCTAAGGGTGAATGACCTGGAGTGCTCTTTTATCGATCACTAATGATGATAAAATATAATTGACAACCTTTACAAATTCTCTAATTGATTTGCTTAGCCAAGATCATGCGCAAGGAGATAGGCCTTTGTATCCTTGAAATCACAACTGCACTCCCAAGATCATTCTGACAATCAGTGAACTTATTCCTGCAATCCACCTTGGCCTAATGATCCTCGAGCCAATCCATACCTAATACAACCTGATAAGAACCTAGAGGAATAACTCAGAGGTCAAGTGTAGTGGAGAAGACTCCTAAATCGAGTATAAAAATCTCCACATACGAGTCCATGGTGAGTTTTTTCCCTAGAGACCAACTCAACCTACCAACTATCTTGCTACCTAGCCACCACTAGCCCGCACTAGTCCACTACATAATGAGATATAAAAGAATCTGAAGAACCTAAATCAAAGAGTACTGAGATTGAAAATTCCCATGATAGTACCTGTCATCTTAATAATTGTGGTATGATAGTCAACCTGGTGGTTGTCAACCGCTGCATATACATGATGAGCACACCCTATGTCACCCAATTTTAGCTGAAATCTACGAGTTCTCTACATATCCATGGTAGTGGGTTTGTGCGGACACATACACACATAATGATCAAGATACCTGTAAATAAAACATCCTCCTGTACCCCTCTGAGATGGGGTCCCTCATGTACTATGGTGAACTGATCCTACTGGCCCAACCCCAGCAGACTACTGCATGCAAGTTGGTTATACCTGTTGCGTACCCTATCTCCTATCCCTGAATCCACCAAAACCACCTCTAGTACCATCTCTCTGTAAGATCTGAGTTTTTCTAGCCCTCTGTTGCTGGTGGCCCTGATGCTATGTCTGCTACTATGGATGTTGTGGATCCCTTGATACTTCTGGAGGAGGTCAGAATCCTTCTCTAGGGGGTGGTGTTGTACCCTGCGATCTCTGAATCTGAAAGGCCTGCATCTTCTCCTAAAATTTTCTCTTGTTTCTATCTCGGTGCTCCTGGGCCTTGGTCCAGTTATCCTCAGCTAAGTAGGCCTTCTAAATGACCTTCTCAAGCATGTGAGGAGATAACATCCTAACTACTCCTGCCATGTCTGCATTCAGGCCCCGAATAAACCTGTTAACCCATAATTTCTCATTTTGTAGGTATTCCATATACTGGAAAATATCTAGGAACCTTCTCTCATACTATGCCACTATGCCAGAGCCATGTCGTAAGTCATGGAACTCATTAATCCTCTTTTGCATGAAATAATATGACATATAACGATCCCTGAAATGCTCCTCAAACAAACTCCTAGGTCATTGTATCTCAAGTAAAATGGAGCTTGTGCTCCTCTTTCCCCCACCAAACACCTACTGTTTTGGTCATAGTGATGCTTTATAGTGAACTTGGAGTTGACAGAGTACACTCAAGTAGAGGAGTGAAGGTAGCTTAGTGGAGTGGTGAAGTTGACGAAGGAACCATGACTGATGCCTCAAAGCCATGGGTTGTGCCGATTTGTACATAGATGTGATGTAAATGAAGAGGATACTCTCAATGCATCACAATCAGAGCTCGTAGAGGATGAGCCTCAGCACCAAGAAGAGGTCCAATATGATGGAGGTGAGTCGTCTATCTCAAATAATTCCATGGAGACTCATGTTGAATGGAGCTACAATGGTACGATGGCAGCCTCTCATTGAGAATGAAATGGCTACACGACTTCATCCCACCTAAGATTACATGAAGCTCCAGTAACTCTGAGAGCTGCATCCTCACCTAGTGAGCTCGTCTTCTCCTGAGGGAGATGTGGTGACTATGGCATCAGGATTTTATAATGGTGGCAGAAATTACTGGGGATCACCTATGAAGGTGGTATAAGAGCCTCTGGTGTATGAGCTCGTTGCGATGAACGTGGGTACGCTACGATTTCAGGTGTAGCTGTGCACAAACCGGTCAACATGGAGCCCACCAATCGATTTAATGTCTTAATGGGTAATATCCTGTGTACAAGGTAATAATATAGGTTATTAATTTATTAACGGTTATGGAAATATGTTTACTCATAATATTTATTATTAATGTTATTTAAATATTATTAACTAATTAATTACCCAGAGCTTCTACGTGTGTAAACCATCTCTTGATACCAAATATAATGCCATGCCTCGAGACACCGAAAACCACACCAAAATGTAACTAAAAATTAGAGTAATTTTTTTATAAAGCGAACAATTAATCCTTACGCTTTGCTTAACCAATTCCCATTAATAATTATTTCCTATTAATTAAATTAACCCAAATAAATTAACTACTTGCCTGGTTCCCAAATTAATTAATTATTTATTTCCACTATCTTGGTTTACCCTACTAAACATTTTCTAGGGTCACTTGGGAAGTTTACACCCCCTTTTTATTTAATTACTCCCCACTCACCCTCCTTTTATTTTATTTATCATTCCCATTAAATTCCCCATGACTTATAAGTGTATAGGGTTACATATGGACCCTAGGATTAATCAAATATTGGCCCTTTATTTGAATCTTGACCTAAAGTTTCCCTAACTCAACTTAATGTTTTCTTTTCCTTTCTTTTCCTCTTCTCATTTGTTTTTTTTTGTCATTTGCATGTGTAGGTTGTGGAGGAGCTAAGGGAGAGATGGATTCATGGATTTTTTTCTTTTGAGGAGAAGGATCTCATTATTAATTATATTTTTTTGTGTAAAATTTCTTACCCGAAAATCCCTGGTTATTGGGTATGTAGAATACCCACAAATTTTCTTTTGTTGAATAAGAAAGATCTACTTGAGAATATATATATATATATATATATATAACTATAAAATAGTGAAACAAAACAAATTTATTTACAATCCTGAATCGTGAGAAATCTGCAGCTTCCTTTTAAAATGCTGTGGGTTTTGGTGTATGAGGGTGGTAGTTTGGAGAGAGGGGAGGTGTGGTGTTGGTGGATGGGAGGGAGGATGAATGCGTGGAGGTGTGTTGGGAAGGGAGCTACATGGACGGTGGAGTGGGGAAGGGCGGTGGTAAGAGTGTGCAGGGTTGGGGAGGGGTTCGACCCTCCCCACATTTGATTTTTTCTTTGTTCTTATACATTAAACTCTTTCCACTGAACCTTGCATTTTTAAATTTTTTGTTTGGATTTATTTTTATTTATATATATATATATATATATATATATATATATATATATATATATATATAACTATATTACCTAATGATATTTCAATTTATATTATTTAATATATGTTATATACTAATATATCAATTTATATTACCTAATGATATTTCAATTTATATTATTTAATATATGTTATATACTAATATATCAATTTATATTAATTAATATCTATTGATATATATATATATATATATATATATATATATATATATATATATATATATATATAATGATAAAATATGTACTACAATAATATATATTAAACACCGAATAACTTTGTAAGAACATACTATAGTTATATTTTAAAATGTAACTATATGGAATATATTTCAATATATTTATATCATATTCTATGAGAAGAATATTGATACAAGTTGTGAAATAATACAATTTGGGTTGTTACCTACATGAAATATGCAACTTAATTTTTTTGAAACAAATCTAGATTAAAATGATTTACTTCTTTATGTGATAAAAAGAAGAATGTATCAAATTAGTTCTAGTAGGAGGGAGACTTGAAATATGCTTACAATTTTTTAAGGGAGAAAGATAACTCACGTTAATTTCCTAATAAGATAGATTCTTAGATTTAACATGGAAAGGAAGAAAAACTAATTCCATTCTATTCAATGATGTTACCAAAAATTTACAAGAGGATATTTATTGCAAGAAAGATAGTATTTCCATTCAATGCTAATCCTAAGGCCCTATGTTATGACTATATTTCCTTTCCAATGCTCTAGCAAAATGCATATTTTAGATTTTCAAACAAGAAGGATTTCCAACAAAGAAATACACCTTTTTCTTTTTCTTTTTCTTTTGAAAAACATATTTCCAATCCCTAAACTTTCTTTTCAAAATGGAGTTCTAATCAATTTAATTTTAAAGGAAGCATCTATTTTACAAGATCTCTTTTACAAGGTGCTTAAGTTCACAATTACATCATGATTCCAAAATAATTAAATTACATAAGAATCAACATAACAAGTATTCTTTCCAAGATTTAAGGAAGGTTACACATACAAAAGTGACACTAGTTTTCAAGTGATCCCAAATCACAAAATGGAAACTTTACATGACAAAGAATATTCCCAAATAGCCATAACCATGAAATTACAACAAGAGTAATGTTTACAAAAATGGAGAAAAAAATGAGAATGCCCTGATGACAACAAACTCCAACCATCTCCATACTTTAGCTCCAATTTTGAGTGCTTTTGCAAGAGACCAACATAAAGAGTAAGGGTTTATTTTATCACCCAACCTATAGGCATCATTACATTCCTTTTCAAAGGTTGGAAGACATGTTAGCCTCCCCTAAGCCCATGGGAGAGAGAGTTAGCTTCCAAAAATGTGTACAAGATTTAGGGAGACATAAATAACAACATATTCACATAAAATACAAGTTCATGCACTAAATAAAACAAAACATTTAATAAACAAAAGAAAGGAGGAGAAAACCATATTCATCCCCACAAACGGGGAAGAGAAGATGAGATACCCAAAAGTGCCAAAGGTGTGGTCCAACCATAGAATGAAAACTAGCAATTTCTTCACATCCTCTATATTCCTCCAAGACAAAAACCTTCCTTATTGCTCCACCCATTCACCTAAATCCTTCTTGGGAGGATTTTCAAACCCATTGGGTTTCCTCTCCAAGAATGGGGAAGGGGATTCAAACCATATGAACCACCTTCCCCACTTTAAACCATATGAGGGGAGTGAAAAGAACCTACATGGCTTTCCCATCAACCCATGAGGTTTAAGAGGGAAAATACCTCCCTCTTCCCCCAAAAAACTCCAAAACCCATCAAACCATATGATGGATGGAGAAAATAAAATAAACATACACAAGGCAATATACAAAACATGCAACAAAACACACATTTCAACTATAAGAAAGCTAATATATAACATGACATAAAACATAGAATGATATCAAAAGCTTACCTCCAAAATCTCTCCAACACTCTAAGATTTTGCCACTTCCTTATCTAGGCAAGCTCTAGCTCCCAGAAGTCTCTAAGCACCAAGCCAAAAGCTCCAAAAAATATTTATCTGTCTCCCCCATGAGGGAGAATTAGAAGAAAAGACAAAAACTTCCTCACTAATGAGAGGATGACATGTGTCACCCCTCTCTTCCCTCCAATTAAAATATTCCCAAAATAAAAAGAAGAAAATATAAATTCACTTCAAACACTCTTCTCCCAAATTTCCCCAAAAGAAAATAAAACAAGTTTGTACATTTTTTTACAAAACACACATACCAATCCATATTACATGGATGGTGACAAAAGAGAGACAAAATGGGAGGGAAAATCCCTCAATGCCTTGAAATTAAGCCCCCCTACCTAATAGGTAGGGTCCAAGGGCTTATTTTCATGCTAAGTGAACTCCCAAAACTAAAAGGGGTCACTTAAAATGCCATAAATAGCCAAATTACGGGTTTGGCACATTTGGGCACAAGTGTAGAGGATGTGGGGCCCACTCAAGGGTACACATGTGACCCTAATCCTCTCTAATTAACACCAACTTACCCAAATATAAAACTTAATGCAAGTGGGGACCATCAAGTCCCCAAACCTAGTTTACTTAACAAAATAAAACAACCTAAACATAATTAATTTTATATTACATTTAACATTACAACTAAGGGGTCACTCATTGTGCTAAAAAAATGAAAACAAACACAAGGCATAATACAACTAACATGGTTAGGACTTAACCCCATGGGCCACTTGTGCACAATTTGTGTAGCCACCTTGAAACCCACGTTTTCCTGTGACCTGTCACATGCACACTCAATGGACACATTAAACACATATATCCAATACAAGTGTAAACCATCTACTCTATAAAATATCAAGTCTATACATGCAAATTAATGATATCACAATATCAACATGGAATCGTAAACGTGAAACATGCACAATGTCACTCAATTCGTCATTCATCTAATGAAATGTGTCATCATTCTAATCAAAGATAAATTGTCGCTACATGCCCAAATCACCATTCATCTCCATGAAGATCAAATAACATAACATAATGTGTAAAATATATCAAATCATGTCTATGAATAAAGAATTCAATAGATAATTGAGGCTATAAAAATTTTGGCACTACATAATGTTAGTGTAAATTCACAACACCCCCAAAATGACCTATGGATCTGACTTTTCTAAGGAAAAGTCATTTGGTGTGAATGGACAACATTAAGCTTTCCCAAAGTGTGGGACCTTTGCAAATGGGGAAATCTCTCCAGATTGAAGGCTAGTTCCTCTTCCTAAACTACCTACCACAAGCTATTCTAGTGCAGGCAAACTAAATGCTAATCCTAATTTAACTTGCAGAGGTTCTGATTCAAAATGAAATCCTACTCTAAAATGCTATACAAGGATGGACAAGGTTGAGAGAAAAAATGGAAATGGAAACAAAACTAAGCAAAAAAAGGAAAGGTGATACACCAAAGGAGTGTTGAACTCCTTGATTTGCAAATATGAACACAAAAATCCATGAAGATGCTACAATGGAAAAACATGCACAAATTACCAGAATGAAATGAAGGATCAAGAAGACAATAATAACTGCATGAGAGGATTGAAAATTGATCACAAAACATACATTATCATGCCCAAATTTGATACAATACGTTCCATTGGTAAAGAGGTAAAAAATGTCCATTACAATATCCATTGGAGAGGTCCAAAACTCCTTCAAATCTACCTGCTAAGGAAGAAAAGAAAGGAGCTTGCAGAAGCAAGAAACATCCAACATTATAAAATGAGCCAAAAACTAGCTTTTTAACACTTGAGCAGAAAGAAAGAAAGTAAAAAACGGGAAAATTGATTTGAGAACTTCAACCACTGAACAAGATTCATCTAATTGGCCTACAAAATGATGGGTTTCTATGAAAAATCCACTTCATAATTTGAAGTACATTGCTTTATAGACAAAAATAGAGGCCCATACTTCATTAATTTTGGTGGTTGGAGTATGTTTTCTGTGCCTTTTTTTACATGCCATAGACGTATTTTTCCAATTTTATCTCCCACAAATCTCCATCAAAAATCAAAATTGAACCCTCCATCGTGTAGAGGATCTCAACCAATTTCCAATAATATAAAGAACGTGAAAATCTGAGCTTGGGGATCGAAAGTTATGCCCCTTTGAAGATTTAGGGCAAAAATGGTGAATTTTAGGGCAAAATTCAGGGTCGGCAGCCGAAACTTGAAAATTTTCCGCCTTTTTTTTGAATTTGGGGAAAATTTCCCAAAAAATCCTCTGCACCACTGCCGCTCCACTAACCACGTGGGTCACTCTCCGATTCGCTGATGGAATCGCGGGCCCAAACTTCACCTTTTTTTCCTTTTGATTTTTCATTGGGAAAATTTCCTAAAATTTCCCTACGCGCTTCCTGTCGCTCTGTACCTGCCATGTGTCAGCTTCTGGTTTGCTTGGCAGGGATGTGCACGCTCAAATTTTTCCTTTGCACCTCTATCACTTTGGCAAAAAATTGAAAAATTTACTCCATGCCCCCGATTCCCGCTCGCTATCAAGGACACGTGGCACATCCTCATTTAATGCGGGGGCCTTCAGAACTTTTTCCTCCATCCTCCGCATGGGCTTGCGGGGTTGTTTTTGATTTTTAGCCTTTCGCTCTGAAAGGGGCTAAGTACCCAAATTTCTCTCCTTGCCTCTACTGCTGCACTTCCTTCCCCTTTCGTGGGCCTGCGGGCCAAAAATTTTCCTTTGCGCCTTTTGCCAACCCTCTTGGAATTTTTTTTTCCAACTTACCTCCGCCGGCCCAACCTCTGCCCTTGCCACGTGGCTGCTTTCTCATTGGATGCGATGGGCTTGTCTAGGGAAATTTTCCCCAAAAAACTCCACCAAGCCATAACTCAAAAATTACAAGGAGTTAGGAGGAAAATTTTACCTTTTTGAAAGGTGAGAAAATCCTCTATCTGATGAAGCCATTTCTAGAATATTTTGAGTGCTTGAAACATGTATGAAAATTGAAAGTTGAATCACAAGGAAGGAGAGAATGAAGGCAAGTTAGCCAAAATAAGTAGGGGGCTTATTTTGGATAACAATTTTAGTGACTCAGAGGGGTCATCTGCCTGCTAGATGAATGATCAGTGGCCTTTGAAGCATCCATTGGGCATGGAGTCAAGCCTGATAACTAATTCTGATTTGAACTATGAAAATCTGACCTCTGAGCCACTTGGAAACCCACTGAACTTGGAGTTGATCTTCACTAAAAATGCCACTGAAATGCACTGTGCAAGAGAAATACAACACCACCAAAAACTATGTACAAAATTTGAAATCATACATACCCTAAATGGGATATGCAGAGTGTGCACAAGCACTTCTTCTGCTAAAAGAAAACCTACCTACTCTACTCTAACTGGAAGCAAAGGTAAGCTAAACAAACCCTGCAACTGGTTGTGCAAAATAGCTCCCTTTCTTCAAAATGGGCAGCCATGCAATTGATTTGGAGCTGATCATGGCTAGTTAGGATGAGTGGAAAATCAACAAGAAGTTGGTCTTCTACCCAAATTAGCAAGGTATCAACTGAAGACAAATCTAATACCTCTTTTAGTTGCTCTGCATTTGGATTGAAGAGGTATGGCAGCTGATCCTTAGTACTTTGTAGCTCATCCTCATGCTTAGAAGCAAGCATGACTGGTTTGTGGCTTCTCCTTTGGCTCCAATGAAGCCAAATACCTTATTGGGCAAGGTTTGATCCATTTGATATGCCCATAGCTCTGATTTTCAACTCCAAAAATGGAGTCCTCTTGTAGACCTTCTTGGATGGATGATGTGGAAGAGGTGGTGAAAATCTTCTGCTCTTCCCCTTCCTTTTCCCATGAAGTACATGGAAGATATAAATCTTCCAAACTTGGTTCCAATGAGCTATCACAAAACACAGGCTGCTGTTTTTCAATGTTCTCCTTTGTAGCAGGCTCTTGATGTTGGAGAATGAATGGTGGAGAAGAGAATGTTGTAATTTCAGTTGGCTCCTCCTCAAGACATTCCTCTAAGTCTGATAAAACAATCAAACTCTTCGATTGTTCCTGCTGCAACAAAAGCTTTTCCCTCTTGCATGGTGACCTCCAAATCTGCATTTTCTTCACCATGTGTAGCTTCATTCTCAAACATGAAATTTTGTCAATTTGAACTCATCCAAAAAATCAGATTTTTGGAGAGATGAAGTGGGAGAGAAACATGAAATTTCTTGTGCCTCTTGTTCACAATTTGGACTTGTTTTGGTCACCTCCATAATGGCTTCATCAATCGAATCGGTCCCTTAGAATGAAAGAAAAAATGTATCAATAATGCTTCCTTCTTCTACTGTTGCAAAAGATGACTTGATCTCATCCATTTTCTCCTCAAAAATGAGATTTTGAGCTGGTTTTTCTTCTTCCATGATAACTGATTTTGCAGTGCAGATTGGATTAACATTTTCTTTAGGGAAAATGTCAAGGGAGACACCCAACTCATCACCAACAAACTTCTGATTCTTTTCCTCTTGTTCTTGTTCTTCTTCTGCTGCAAACTCAGCCTCAACCACTACTATTTATTCAACCCCAACTTCCTCTTCTAGATTTACCATCAAGGGGATTTTCGAAAACTCAAATTTGTGAGCCCAACTCTTCAGATTGTCTATCATTTCTATTTTTTTGGGCTCTTCTTCTTGTTCTCCTTGACTAATCTTATAATTTTCATCTTCCCTATATGGATCTGGGAATGCAAGAGGATGGATGGGTTGTGACTCAATTGATTTTGTAATTTGTTGTGGTTTTGGAGGAGGTAAAACTTCATTTTTCTTTGGATGGAATGGCTGTTTAGAAGGGAAAAGAATAGAAAAATTGAAGTGGGATGAGAGACTAGGAGATGGAGAAATGGGATCAACATTTGGGACAGCGTATGGGAAACTTGAAGCTTGACATTATTGAAATGATAAAGCTTGAGAGGGTGAAAAAGAAAGAGAAGGAGTTATTGAATGACTTACTCATTGACAAGGTTGATTCAGACTTTGCTCATATGCTTCTATCTCCTCAATCCATTGTGCAAGTTGGGGCAACATTTCAACCATGAATTCTAGCTTCTCCTGAGGGTTGTAGTGTCTTAGAATAGGACCTCCCCGTGGACATGGTGCTCTAAAACCAATCTGAAATGCCTTCATTTGTGCTTGAGCCCTTGATTGCACCATGTTTACCTCCATCTTTTGGATCTTCTCCAACAAATTTTCATTTTCTTCTTGACTTCCCTCACAATCTGTATACCCTTGTGCTTGACATGATTCATAGCCAAAATGATTTTCGCATTGCTCATATGGATATGCATACTAGTTTTGAATCTGCTCAAAATGCTAATTTGGAGGATTTGAAAAACATGTTAGAGGTAGGAAACATTGCTGCTATTGTAAATGTGAATCCCATGATGGAAATGAAGTCATGATTGAAAAAATTCATGGAATGGAAAATATTGAAAGGGATGGAAAGAAGAATGGAAGAAAAATCAATGAAAATGAATGGAAAGAGGGTCGGCAACTTTTGAGATGGGTTGTTTACCAGATGGAGTCGCCAGATGTGTTTGCAATTGCCTCCAAAGGCTGAAATCTTCACAGGAACACATCAACCTGAAAAAGATGAAGTGGAAAACCTCTGAGGTCCCACCGGGCATGCCAAAACTATTAGTGCAAATTCACAACACCCCCAAATGAGTTATGGATCTACTTTTCTAAGGCAAACCCATCTGGTGTGAATGCACAACATTGAGTTTTCTCTAAGTGTGGCACCTTGCAAATGGGGAAAAATCTCTAGATTGAAGCTGGTTCTTATTCCTCTACCTGTTTAGGTGTATGCATGCAATTCTTGCAGAGGTTCTGATTCAAATTCCTACTCTAAAACTACCAAGGAGACAGGGTTGAGAGAAAACATGGAAATGTAAACAAAACTAAGTAAAAATAGAAAGGTGATACACCAAAGGAGTGCTGAACTCCTTGCTTTTCAAATATAGACACAAATCATGAAGACCTGCAGTAATAAAACATGCACAAATTACTAGAATGCAATGAAGGATCAGAAGACAATAATAACTGCATGAGAGGATTGAAAATTGATCACAAAACATACACTATCATGCCCAAATTTGATACAATACGTTCCATTGGAAAAGAGGCAAAAAATGTGTTACAATATCTATGGGAGGTTCTGAAACTCATTCAAATCTACATGCTAAGGAGGAAATAATGTCTTGCAGAAGCAAGAAACATCCAACATTACAAAATGAGCCAAAACTGGCTTTTAACACTCTCGAGTAGAAAGAAAAAAAGTAAAAAATGCAGGAAAATTTATTTGGAACTTCAACCACTGACAAGATCTATCTAATTGGCTTGAAAAATGATGGGTTTCCATGAAAAATCCAATACTTTGAAGTACATTTCTTTACAGAGCAAAACAGATGCCCATACTTCATTAATTTTGGTGGTTGGAGTCGTTTTCTGTGTTTTTTGCATGCTAGAGACGTTTTCCCATTTTTATCACATATATCTCCATCAAAAATCAAAATTTAATATTCCATCATGTAGAGGATCTCAACAGCTTTCCAATTATATAAAGAACGTAAAAATATGAGCTCGGGATCGAAAGTTATGCCCCTTTGAAGATTTAGGGCAAAAATGACAATTTTAGGGCAAAAATTGGGTTAGAGGGCTGAAAATTGAAAATTTCCTCTTTTTTGAATTTGGGAAAATTTTCCAAAAACTCCCCACTCCACAACTACGTGTCGCTCTCCGATTCACTGATGGAATCGCAGGCCCAAATTTCTCCTTTTTTTCCTTTTGATTTTTCATTGGGAAAATTTCCCAAAATTTCCCCATGCCCTGCTGCTCCACTGCCACGTGACGCTTCTGGTCGCTTGCTAGGGACGCACCTCAACTTTTTCCTTTGTGCCTCTATCACTTTGGAAAAAAACCAAAATTTCCTCTATGCCCCCGATTCCCGCCACTGTCATGGACACGTGGCGCATCCTCATTCAATGCGGGGCCTTCGCAACTTTTTCTCCATTCTCCGCGGGCTTGCAGGCCGGTTTTTGATTTTTTTCCTTTCGCTCCAAAAGGGCTAAGTGCCCGAATTTCTCCCTACCTCCGCCGACGTGCTTCCTTCCCCTCCACAGGCTTGCGGGCCAGAATTTTCCTTTGTGCCTCCGCCAACCCTCTTGGCAAATTTTTCCAACTTACCTCCGCCGGACCGACCTCCGCCCCACCACATGGCGCTTTCTCATTGGCCACGGACTTGTCAAGGGAAATTTTCCCAAAAAAATCCACTGAGCCATAACTCGAAAATTACAAGAGTTAGAAGGAAAAGTTTACCTTTCTGGAAAGGTGATAAAATCCTCTATTTGATGAAGCCATTTCCAGAATATTTTGAGTGCTTGAAATGTGTGAAAATTGAAGTTGAAGCACAAGGAAGGAGAGAATGAAGGCAAGTTAGCCAAAATAAGCAGAGGGATTATTTTGGATAACACATACATTTTGAAATATTCATCATTTTGCAACTAACATTGGGATTTAACGTTGTGTTGATTGTAGATTACAACTCAGAACGTGACTCGAACCAAGAAATTTGACTGTGAATGGACGGTTTCCAGAGCCTACTATATACGCTCGCCAAGGAAACAATGTGGTTGTACAAGTTGAGAATAAGGGCCAATGTAATTTAACCATACACAAGCATGGGATAAGGAAATTGAGATCGTGTTGGGATGAGGGACTGACTTACATAATTACCCAGTGTCCCACTACTACAGAAGTCTTTCACTCACAATTTTACCATTACAAAAGAGGAAGACACGCTATGGTGGCATGCACATATTTTTTTATCTTAGGGATACGGTCCATGGAGCTTTAGTCATTTATCCCCGTCTTGGAAAGGATTATCCTTTTTCTAAATACGTTGCTCAGTTTCCTATATTTTTAGGTATGTTTCTTATGCGCAGTTTCTTTTACATGTTATGTAGTGATTGGTAATTAATTACAATTCAAATACTACACTGTCGAGTTTTTATTTTTATCCATAGTGTAGGGGAATGGTGGAATGTGAATGTGGAAGATGTGATAAATGACGTAATTCTAAGAGAAACGGTCGTGTGTCTAATAAGGCAGGGCCGTCTGGATTTGACACTGTTTGACAAACAACTAACTATACACAAAGACATTCATAAGCTCCAGTTTAATCTTATACCAAATTTATGGGAATAAACATAATCTTCACATTATGTTGGATTCTTGTTCAAGATTAACATTGGTACCGAATAGATATCTAAATATAATATACAAAAAAAATTAGTTCTACACGATTTCAAAATAGACAACAAAGAGAAAATAACTTTTGCAAAAAAAAAATACCTACAGAAACCTTGAAAAACTCTTTAGATGGCTTCTCATATAATTGGACAAATGATAATCCTGAGTACTTTTAATGATTTCCACTATTGATGTAAAACACTGGTCTTTATATTATTTCAATTAAAACATGGATACAATTATTTGGCTACTAGCTACTTTCCCTTGCAAAACTGTGTGAAAAACTATGTTAGTGGCCACTGCTAGAAGGAGATCTAGTCCATTGGGGAGTTTTGATACAACATAATGTCCATCTTATCTCACATAGAATATTAGACAATATCACATTGTGTTGTTTATTCTTCATATTATGTTATTGATAAAGATAACCGAATACTGATACTACTTAATTCATTAAAATAGATTTGAAAACTAAATCAATAGATCAACTAATGTATGGTGTTGTTCCATTCAAAAAAATATTTAGACAAACATCCATCCTCCAAAAATTACTATTTATCTATTTTCGTGGATAACAATTGTTTCCCTTTCTAAAGTCTTCGAAATACTTCACATCACAATTTTATATTGTTTTAGTTAAGCAAACCATTATTCATTTAAGCTTATTGCATCGACTTGTTAAATTGTTATGCCACCTATTTAAGTGTTCAAGTGATTAGTATACCATTTGCAAGAAGTATGATTCCAATTTTTAGAAAGATCATCAGGGAAGCCTAGGGTGTCTGATTCACAATACTTAAAATCTTAACATAGGTAAATTTCCTTGAAACCTACAACACCATTTTAAAACATCCAAGGTCCATTCTGCCGATGTTTTTTTAACTCTTATGCAATATATCGTTTACCCAATCAATCAAATTTATTTCAAACTACTTGGAGCATGCCTCCTTGTGGATCTTGTTTGTAAATATATTTCTATAATATTGAGTGAATGTAATAATTTCAATGATATATTTTAATAATTTTAAAATGTATAACCCAATTTCAAGGTTTCTGGGTTATATTCCCTTGATCTAATTAAGTAGGGAATATAACCTTGATATTAAAACAATGATATCTTTATCATTTCTAAACGGAATTTAAAATTTCAAAATGGGTTGGAAAGATTAGATCAAGGGAATATAACCGAGAAATTAATTTTAGATATTTTCCATAATGAGAAATTTTAGGCAAACAAATTGAAAATTTTAGAACAATTTACTTAATATACATATTAAAACAATGATATCTTTATCATTTCTAAATAGAATTTCAAATTTTAAAATGCGTTGGAAAGGATAAATTAATGGGAATATAATCTAGAAAGAAATTAAGATATTTTTGATTCGTTGTGAGGAGTTTTAGGCAGAAAAATTGAAAGTTTTGGAACAAATTTTATCTGAAAATTCTTTATTTAAAGAAAAAATTAAATAGATATATTTTACAATACAGTATAGAACTACATCCTCATGATCTACCTTTTTCAGTTTATTTCTATTTCTTTTTATTAATTTTTATTCTGTCTTTTTATTTTATTTGGTTTGAGTACTTGTATTTATACGTGTTATTTTATTTTTTTATTATGTCAGTTATATATATAAATGTTTGTTATATAAATATTTTATTTTTCTAATATATCGATTGTAATTTATTTTTATGTACATGGCCATGCCATGAAAACTGATGCCCCTCTAGAACTGTAAAATTCCTCTCGCCATAATAAGAAATGACTTATCCTTTTATCCAAACATTTTAAGATCTTGGAATAAGGAAAAGCTTTATAAATGGATATCACAATAAATCTACATTCCATTTTCACATTATGATACCCATAACCTTCACACAACATTTCCACAAGATCAAATGGGTCCCAATAATCAAACAAAGTTTCTACACTTTCCTCAATGGATCAATATTAAGTAGGTAATGGTTACAATTTTCTTAACTTCAACTCTTTCATCATTTCATTTCAAAGACAAGCTTACAATGGAGAAATTCAAGAACTTAATGATAGAGTTTTGTACATGGATTTATAACAAGATATAATTATCACTTTGAATCTTTTTACAAGAAACTTTGAATACTTCCATTCACATGTTTCACTTTCATACATTTTTCCAACATACCTATGAACTCAAATAACCTCTAATAGCTATCAACAAGCATTACAAGAATGGTTTTGATTTCTTTTTAAGAACTGAAGTAGAACAAGAAAAATAAGAGAGGGCCTTGATTTCACATTCATACCAATGCTAAAATTTTCATTTCGTTCCAATAATGAAATCAACTAATCCATATGAAATTTTCACACCACAATGTAAAAGCCATTGTTTCACTTCCATTGTACCAAGAATGACATCACACTTTCTCAAATCAATAAAGTATACATTTTACTATTTTCCAAAACAAAAAGGTAGATTTCCACGAATAGGAATACAATAACATGATATTACACAAGGGTAACAAAAAACCCAAAACTTAACAAAATGCTTCCTGTTTCCCTATTTCTACTCCGCCAAGTTGTACCAAAGAGGAGGTGAAGGTGGAATTCACCTCCCATATATATAATGAGGGTAAATAGCATCTTCATTGTACCATGAATCCCTTAACTCCCATGTGAAGAACTCCACAACCAACAACAAGGCTTGAATTACATAAGAATAACTCAAAAAAAACCCAAATTCAAATTTTCACCAATAAGAAAGTAGAATAGGTTGGGACACAAGAGATAAAGGGAGATAACTTTCCAAAATTTTAATAACACACTACCAATCCTACTAGGCTTGTAAAATGGGAATAATAGCCATCCCTATCACACTTGCCACTTTGTTAAGAAGTAGGAGTTAGTGGTTGGTTCCTCCATGGTTATACATACAACAAAAGAGCTTACATTTATCCTTCAAATTAAAATTTAAACACATTTATCACTCCACTAGAGCTAACCCCTCATCCCTTTGTTTCCCCCATTTTCAAAACATTTTTCTCTCCATGTTTTCCCACTTATCCTTCCAGTATGATCTAAAATTTCTCTCAAACATAAACAAACTTACTAGCCCCACATTGGGTACATAATAAGTAACATAATATAATTGGAATCATAGTGCATACTAAAGTGAACAATCAAAACAAAACATTCCATACAAAGGAGAGAGAGGGAGAGAGAGAGAGAGAGAGAGAGAGAGAGAGAGAGATCAACCATTTTTACAAAGAAAAAAAGAGAGGAATATACCCACCTCTTTCTCATCTTGTCCGCCAATTCTAAATCCATAACCACTTCACAAGAATATTGATTGCACTCCAAAAACAAGTAGCAACACTTTCTTAAGAAAAAATGCTTCCCCAGAATAAGAACCCAAACTTGTTTAAATAAGAAAGTTTCCAAATGGAACATTCCACAAGATTGTGCAAGTGGGAAAGACTAAAATCCCAAGATAACCCAACTCCCAATAAGAGCATTAATTTACCTTTCATGCCCACTTGGGAAAAAATCCAAATCCCCACAAAACCAACTACCAACCATAAATTTCACTTACATGGATTTGAAAAATAAATTTAAGAGATCAAAATAAGAAAATAAAATTATAGTAACAAATCACGTCACATGAAACTTAATCAAATCAATAAAAATACTAAATGTCTTACAGAAAATTAAAATTAAAGGTGGTTGAGAGAATTCCAAGGCTCATAATGGGGTTCTTTTGAGCCCCTAAATAACCAAAATGAGTAAAAAAATGTACACCTACCCCATGGGTAAGTGTGAGGAAAGGTTTTGGGAGTATGGGACAAGGTTTACTTGTCTCACTCACCACCCAAAAGTGGTCACTAAGCCCATATTCAAAAAACTTATTAACCATTAACCCATTTATATTTTAATTTAATAAAATGACCAAATAATCAAATTTACCAAATTAAAGGGTTCAAAATGAAGGAAAAATAATTACAAGTAAAAAAAAGTAACATTCAAATTTCATAGGTCACTTCAATATTTTCAACATGTAATTATTTCAAGCCCATGTGACCTTTGTTGGTCATGGAGCTTTGTGGGAGTTAGTCCCCATTCATCCTCTTTGATATATTTTTTATTTATTTCTTTGCATATGGATCTTGAGTACATGTTCTTCATCTGTACACTCATCACACACAACATACATTCTCAAATTGATAACATTAATTATATAAAATATAAAATTAAGAGATACGATCAATAATCAACAATATTCTAAAAATGGTAATAATGCATCCAAACATCATCATCATGTAAAAAAGATACTAAATATCATCATCATGTGAAACATCTGTCAAATATCGCCATCTAAAACATATATCAATATCATCATCTACAAAATTTCCAAAATAAGCCAAGTTTACTATCGGCACCCCGTGCTAACACGAAATAGTAATGCAAAACATAATCTCTGGAACAATTCATAAGGTCTAGGTACCCCTTTTCAAACAATGTATATAATGAGTGATGTACTGAGATTAGTAAGGTAAGGAAAACTAGATAAAAAGGGCCCAAGAGGAGTGGGAACTACAACTAAGCTTTCCCGTGATAAAAAATCTAGCGAAGAATTCCTTTTTGGGTAGTTTCAACCATCTTCCACTTTACCAACATATGTTATTCATACATATATGGTGCATATATCATTGGGTTCACCTAATCTATCGATGAAAAATGTATCTATATATCTTCTTGCAACCATTGTAATTACTACACATCCTATATCCACCCATAATGGTTTACACACTTCTTCATCTAACATGTAATCTCTTGAAAAACTTGTTCATACATTATAATATTAAATATTAAAATTACAATAAGGTGTATTCACTTCTTCTAATGTCATGGATTCTATGTAGTTGCTTCAAAATCCACTTACACCTAAAGTGGTTTCTAATGCATAGGGGTTACACATTTTGTCACTCATTTAACTAATTAGGAGAATCATTTCATCAACCTACTTCAAAGTCTGGAATACGAGGATCATCAACAAGCTTAGAGTGGTTAAAATATTGCAATAACTGACAATTATCACCTTGGATGGCTTACCAACTTCCAACCCTACTCTTTTTACTTCAAACAATTTCAATTAAACTTATACAATGAGTCATGATTCAAGAAACAACAAACTTACTCTTTCTTCCAAATTTTCCTTCTCTTTCCACTTCACTAGCTCCTAGCTCCAACATGCAATTATTGGTTCTTTAGCCTCCCTTGATATCTTACATAACATATGCCCTTTTTCTCATTCAAAATAATGTTATTTCAATTATAAAACTTGATACAGGAAGGATAAAACATCAAACTTCATCTTTCTTGCCGCAACTGCTCTTCTAGTGCTCTTAAGATCATATCCATAGGTAGCTTCATGGTTAGAGGCTTTGAGTTATACCCATAATAAAGTAATAACTATTCTAAAAACCCTTTATCATTAATGAGGTGTACCCTAATTTTTACAACCCAAATCCTTATTCTCTTCATTCTATCACTCCTCTTTTTTAGCCTTCACTAGGTCCTTATAGCCCCGGGTTTAGGTATTGTCAGTCATAACTTATCATGCATGTGATTTCTAAACACAAACTAGACATTTTAAAGAACCCATTTTCTTATTCCTTCTATGTTCTAAGTTTCAGGTTAGAATTCCTATTTTGGAACCTAATTCCTCTGTTATTTAACTCTCTCCAATAGCCCTTAAAATGTGTTGACTAACCTTCTAGAAGAATGTCATGCATTGATCCACTCTCGACCAATGAAAAATAAATATTCCTTTTAAATCCGTTAAAGGACTTGATAAATATCATTTCCGCTAATTCTTGTTTCAAGACTCACTGGTTAGATGCCGTAAACCTTGTATTTTACCTCAAAACCCTAATAATCACCATGTGAGCCCGAGAGGCTACATTTTCTTATAAAATTAGTTTTATTTATTTTCAAGCCTTGTTATTTGACCTCCAACATTGTATTTACTCCCTCCTTCATCCTGTGCTAACAATTAGGTTCAATAATAAGATTTACAACATCCATGATCAAAAGTTACATGCATGCATGCATGAATCAAGGTATAAAACCCTCATTTATTATCTTAGGAAGATTGAACCTTAGCTGTAGAAGGATTTATCATTTTTCTAAGACATAAATCCATTTGGATCTTGTGAAAAAAACATGAATTCCTTTACCAACATGGTTTCTAGAAAATCACGTTTCTTAGATTAACTATAATAGCACAACACAATATTTCTTAGGTACCTTTATCATGTAATGGAATATAAAAATACATTTAGTCCTCAAGGCCATGTGATGGCATCATAATCATTCTTATCACGTATGTATCCCTTTCAAACTTTACCAAACATGAGGAATGAGGTTAAGTTATCACATACTTATAAATGAAGACAATCAAGACTTGTGGGGCAGAGCATCATCCTTCCTTCACGATATTCTCAACTAAAACAATCACTCTCATGAACAAACAATGATAATAAACCTTCTTATCAATGCTTCAAATAGGAATATAATCAACGCAAGGATAAATCTAATATAAAAATAGAGTTATTGAGAAGAAGAGTAAACAAACACAATCCATTATAATACAAAACAACTGGTTATAGTTTATTACCCATATGTTTTATACAAAATTCAGGACTCTACCATTCTTCCTCAACTCTCATCCTTCCTTCCTCGAGGATTCTCTCCCTCAATCATTTTTACTTCTCCCTCTTCCCTTAACTAACTCCTTCATTCAAGATATATCCCTTTCTTAAAAAGCATAACTAACTTTTTAATGACTCATTATATACCCTTTAGGCCCAAACAACATGATGGGACACATTTACATATTCCTTAGTATTTGGTGGCCTTTATTTCACCCTAGGACCTCTAAACACACACATAGACACTTACATGATCTTAACAAACCCATTCAACTCTCTTAGATGCCTTTAAGATTTGAAATACAATTTTGGAGGGAAATAATAATTTGAATTTTCAATCTTTGAACTCCATCTAAACCCTTCTTCATGACTTGATCGTGGCCTATTACTCTTAATCTGACCTCTTTAATCTTGGTTGAATGAAAATTTGCACGTGTTGATTTTTTTCGATGATTCTCTTGCATTAGTTTCTTACCCTTTTCCCATTGGATTTGTCACTCTTAAAATCCCTATATGTGATGGCAAAGGGAAACCCATCAAACATATTCCATAATTTCATATAGATTGTTTTGACTACGCCTCTCAGAACATATTAATTACCAAGATCTTCCATAGAATTAAGGAATTTGTACTACAATGGCTCTATGATCTCCCCAAACATTCTGTGCACTCATTTACTACTTTGGAAAATCAATTCTTGGCACAATTCTCTAAAAATTGGGTATAAATTTTCTTATGAATAACCATCTAAAATACATGGATCTAATTTTCCTATCAACTATTATATCATAATCTACAAAACCATGCTTACTAAAATGAGAAATCCCTTCGTTGACACTAAATTACAAGAGCTTTATAAATAAAGATTTATTTCTCCCTAGTAAGAATCGTTCATATTTGAAAAAATTTGATCTTTTGACTATCTCTTTCATATAATATATGAGTGTGAAGAATTTTTTTTACATATAAACAAAATCATTTACATTTCTAATACTCTATCTAATAACTTTAATGTGAAGTTTCTAAAAAATCAACAATAAAAATAAATACTAATGATGTCAGTTGTTTCTAAAGAAACTATCAGTGTTATTTCTGAGCCAAATAAGCTCCAAACTCATCCGATACAAAAATGTTTTTACTCACTTACCACGTTCCCTACACATTGTTTTGAAATAATTACTTGAGTGTAATCTTGTTTCTCTCCCTCCACTATTTGAGATTGATACAAGAAAGCCTCTTGAAGCAAAAGTTTTGATTCCAATGTATACTAGGATTATCATAGATGTATTTGTGACATCATTCATGAATGTATCAAGATTCATCACTTCATTCAATATCTTTTCAATTCAAACACCATTGAATGGGATAATCCCACTAAATCTTCTAATCCAACCAACAATAATGCCGAATTGAAAATCTTTAACGATTTACTTCCCAAGCATGACACTGAAAAATATTCTTCATAAGTGCATAACACTTATTGTACAATGCCACCAATACCATCTTATGATCACCCTTTATATGAAATGATTGACATTGTCACTCAAACATCATCTCCTCTATGTCTTATAACTTTTGATGACTCTGATATAGATGACACAATTTTTTTAGATACTCTATCGATTTTGTATTTATTAATTGCATACCTATATGTGGTGTTTTGGTTGATCCACATAACAAGTATAATATCTAATCTCTCATAATACTTCAATATCATCACATTTCCACAACGAATCTCACATTAAATAATAATCCTCGCTACCAAAACATTACTTTACCTGTCACTATAAGTTTTATCACTACATTAGTTTTATTCTTAGTTGTTACTTCTTTCATATCTAGTACATTATGTTTAGGTATCCCCTGGCTATATAATATTAAATATATTCTAGTATTCAATCACCAATGTGTCAATTTTATTCATGATCAACAAGTTTTCAAAACTATAGGTGTTCCCTTCGAGTATATCTGTCCTAGCTTACCTATTCATCCTTTTACAGTTCTTATTCCTACTTGCAGTACATCTATGAATAGGTCTTTGGTTTCACACACTTTCCTCATAACCCTTTAACAATTATAGGTTACTTCCTAGACATGTGATCATCCACAATATATCCATTCACTGTAGTCATCCTAGGTCTCTCGATAGGCCTTTTATTCTATGCACATTGTCTCATAGTCCCCCTAGTCCTCCTAATAGGCATTTGGTTGCACACAATGCCTCTTACAACTCTATCTCTCCTAGGTATTCTCATAGTAATTTGGTTTCACACATTATTTCTCATAATTATCATTTTCATAGGATCCTTTTTCGGTCCTCTAGTGCACATACTCCTTCCATAAGTTCTCACTATACTTTTAGTGCTCAAGGAATGTCTCAACATACTCAATCTTCTAGTTCTCTGCATATTCTACTTCACATACTACTAATCTACTTTATCTCCCATGCATTATTTCCCCAACACTACTACTTTTATTTTAGTCACAATTAAGTCCCAAGATTTCACCTCCCCCAACAAATTATTCACCTCTTGAGGAGGTTCTCATCATATAACTTTACTAATACTCATCTTTGTTTTAAAAAGCTAAACATTTCAAAAATACCGAAACATTAACATGAATTCAAAATATAAAAACATTCATATATTTGTAAAAATAAAAAATCAGGACCTATACTATTAGCTTTAGTTGTTATCACTTTATATTACACACATTGTTTGTCCCTATTGCTTTGAAAGATATCTCTTTATTATTTTCACACATGCATTCACATGGTATATTGAGCTTGATACATGATGCACACAAAGTGGTACACAATGAAAGGTATTGGAAAAAACTTTACCCATACTTCCTATACATATGGTGGCATCTATTATACACTACACACATGTTATTGTTCTATTACAATACCTTTCTACTTGCTTATTACACTTGATTACATATATTGTGTACATGTTATCTTTTTAGGTAAAAAGACTAACATATGTGCCTTTTGAAATATTGAAACCTCTTGCTTTTTAAAATCTTATTTTTCATGCATACTTCCTTGTTTCATTAATTATGGCGCGAGTGTCTTTATTGTATTGTGACCCCATGGGTGTCCCATGTCTTTGGATATATGACTATCTCACATGAAATTATTTTTTAAACTATGGTTCTTGATTATCTTGTGACACCATGGATCTCCCCTGTTTACAAGATCTATTCCTTTTGTGTGACGTTTTTTCCATAACTATTGACTGAATTCATTGTTGCTGCACTTATTTTATTATTTTATAGAAAATCCTTCCTTTCCTCTTACATTTAAATGGGAAGATATAATAATTTTCCAATGGATTTGATGTAAATTCTTCTTATTCCATATCTCCTCTATTTCTGTGTTGGGTTACATGTACATAATAATCTGGTTCTCCTCAACACGATTGGGGACTGATCACCCTCAATCCTTCGATAATTTCATATGTAGACACTAAATTTTGGTATTCTTTTTCCTCATCCCACGTCCACTTCCCATCATCATCATCTTATGCATTCAGATCCCTCTTCTTATTCAAATTTCTATTTCCCTCCTAAACCCCATTTATTCATCTAATTCCTTAATTTCTCATCTTAATCCCATAATTATTTTATCCTTCCCAATCCACCCCTAACCACATGTAATTATCCCTAAACAAACCTATTATCCTAATCACATCCCTAAACACCCCATTTATCCTCCCTAGAATCTCATATACCCTCATTCAATTCCTTTCCACCCTCCAACCACCTTTTATCATTCATATGCAACCCTAATCGGCCTAAACAACTCAAACCCCTAATTTAACCTCTTTAGGACCTCTTGTCTCAAGTTGTGCATCATCTCCACCACCCAAATCAAAAAATTTCTACAGTCGATGATGACCTTGACGGGTTTCCCTTTGACCATGTAAGTACATCTCTACCCCTCCTCCTTAAGAGGATGAAATTTTGGACATTTTTGGCCTTCTTGCAAGTATTTCTTATTTCCTTATCTTCTTGGAAGCTTCAATATTTCCCTTACATATCATCTTTGGAGATCTGAAGTTTATTATTTACCTGAATCCCTATCATTATTTCATCATTCTTTTCATCAGTTGTACAAGTCATTTCTTCATCTTGGGGATCTCTCATCATATCTTCCATCATTGATTATTCATCATATCCTATTTTCCATCCATCAACCTCAAGTTAACCCTAATACAACCCCAGTTGTTATCAATCCATCCTGGTCACCATCGATCCGATCTACATTAACTTTGTTTCCTTCCTTTTTCCTTTTTTGTCATCTATTTTCTAGCCTCATTCAACATTAATATCCCTACGTCTCTATGATCCATCTTTCTGATAGCTTAGATATCACTATTTTTCCCCTAGTCACTATTGAGTATCGCCAGATCTAACCGTCGGTCAAAGTTGACTTGATTTGCATCCATTATTTTCTCATCATATATGTCTACTTCTTACATCCTTTCTATTTTATGTTATTTTGTATCAAACTTAGGACAACTAAAACATCTCATAATCAAATCCAAATCCTCTATTTTTTGCATCTCTTGATTTTCCCTACTACAGTTGCCATCGAATGCCTCTATCTGTCATGGGTCACCTTCAACCCGAGAAGGTTTTGATTTTATTTAATTTAATTTTATCATTATCAGATATTTATCTTAGCTTATTTAGAATATCTATGATCATTTTTTCCATTCAGTTATATATTCTACATCCTATTTATACATTATTTTTATCGATATTTTAATAAAAGTGGGTTGACATCCTCTATAGGAAGTTATCACTTCTTGGTAATAATTTTTTCAGAAAACCCACCATCTTATCTAATAATATTTTTATTTTCTAGTTGTCTCTTTGTTGTGTGGGTTATTTAGCTCACCGCGGAGAGGATCTTTGTGTTTGTATCTTCATCTTTAGCATTATCATACATCAGGAGGTAGCCTTAAACCCTCCCATATTATGGAGCTTCCTATTTTATTGCACACCATTCCATTAATTTACAACAGGAGTGGGAAAATTCATCAAAAATTATGGCATGCCTGGTGGGAGCCACCTATCCTCTTTGGAAATTTCTTTATTTATTTTCATTATTTCATTTCATATTCCATTTCTTTCTTTCTACTAATTCTATAGGTAGAACTTCTTTGCTTGCATTCTTTAGGATTTTTACTTTCTTTGATCAAAAACATGTGCACTTAATTTGGAAGAAAAGGAAAATAATGTTTATCCAGGTATTCTCCTTTTTTCCCTTTTTTTCTTCTTTTTGCATCATTCCTTCCTCCTTTGTTAGTGTTTTCTCATCAAATATCACATTTGGTTTTGGGACCTAAAAATAACACCTCTTCATGCTTTCTCGCTCACATAGTTTAAATAGGTGGTAATATTTTTCATTCACATATCTTTCACACACAATCAAAACACACAAAAAATCAATACATCTAAATATATCCTACTAGTTGGATCTATTGGGATTTCATCACCCAATGAGAAAAAGCCACCATGGTTTTTGGGCCGTGTAACAATTTTTTTGACTATCTGTATATCAGCTAAGCACTCGACATCCTTATTGATGTGATGCATGAAGTGTAGGAGTAGGCCCCAATACCAATCCATGTACCAATAGTCATCATCAATTTTTGCCTCACGTACCTTGGTTATGTCAGTCATTTGTTCCATTTCAGTATTTATACACTCTAATTTAGATTTCAATTTCAAGCATTCATCTTCCTTTTCCTTGTAGGATTGAGAGATATTTTCAAGCTGAGATTCAAGTTATTTGAGTTCATTAGTTTCTTCCTCTTTGTATTTTCTCAAAAATGATAATTTTTTCTTCATAGTCTTTCAATGCGCATCTCAGTTTTTGATTATTTCTCTTGCATAGTTTCAATTCTTCTAGTGCACATACAAGTTAAAATTATAAATTCACATTTGCTTCTACTTCATTAGAATCTTCATAATGAACTACATTATTTCCTTCGGAGCTTAATTCTTTAGGGAAATCCATGGCCATAAATAAGCATTCAAAATGATTTTAGTCATCCTCATTTTCAGAGCTTCTTGAGTTGTTTGAGTCTACGGATTTCCCTAGACTTTGGCAGATTTCTTTTTCTATCTGTGGCTTCCTTTAGAATTTGGCGGATTTCTTCTTCTTTCCACAGATTTATTCTTCTATTTGTGGCTTCCTCTAGGCTTCATCAAATTTCTTCTTCTATCCACAGCTATCTCAAAACTTCATGATGAATCCATTTTAGCTTTAAGTGTCTTTGTGTCAACTTGGAACCATTATGAATTCCCAATAAACTTGTCTGAGACTACTACTCACCACTGAACCACTGAACCACCTATTATTCTTCAATTTGATCATCATGCAATCACCTGAAACCTATCTAAGAGCTTGAAGTACCAATCAAATTTCACATTTCTCTTGCAAAGTATTTCATGAACTGCTTCCTGAAGCTTATTACAAACTTGTTAACACCTATTTTACACATGGTTGACTTTGAGACGTCTACACAACACCTTTTATCATAAATTATAGCTTGACATCAATGAAAACACCAATGATAAGGAAAAATATCCAACATTAATTTGGGTGTTTAACAACAAATGAGTAGATAATACGTGAAGTAAGATGGCATAATTTGGTGGACTAACAGACCTTGCTGCTCGTGACTTGTTTTTCCTTCAAAACATTGGATGCAGGCTTGTCACTGTGATAGATGGTCAAAGTAAATTAATTTGGATGACACAAATACGATCATATAAAAAATGAGAAAAGAATCCAAAGTCGTATGATATATGTGTAATGTCAGAATTTAATTGCATCAATCTATTTTGGAAAAATGGCTATTGACGTAATTACTTGTTAACATGTTATGAGTTCAACAACTAGTGTTGTGCAATATTGTTCATGGATAATTAATTGATTTTATATCTTTTTTGTGTGTATATAAGTTAAGAGCCCATGTTTATTCATTTGCAATAGATGTGAAGAACAATATACCAAGATTCAGTATAAACCAACAATTTATAAGAAAAACAACAAAGATGTGGAATACAAGAAAACAACCCATATTTATTTATTTCTTCTTTCTTGGAATTTTGTTATATTTATACATCCATTATATTTTACATATGTGTTGTTATCTATATTTAAATTATTTTTGGAAACTAATTTTCTTGGAATTCATTTGACATCATTTTAGTGGTGATGGAAATAATTAGGCCATTTTCCATGAAGGGTGAGGTTGTGACAGATATCAATGGATGACCTTTGAATTTTGGCAAAAAACACTATATTTTACTTATGAATGATGGTGGACTTAGTTTAAAGATGTGCAATAAACTATCCAATGAACCTCAATTACAATAAGGACAACGTTGGTCTTACTTATATGGGAACACAATCTAGGAGAATGTCAGTTAGAATGTTTTGGTTTCTAATTTTACAAAACACATTTTGTTGATGCAATGGAGGATTCGTGAATTGTGGATTTGTTCCTATTATTCTACAGAAAGTAATAGGTTATAGAATAATATATTGGTTCCTAGGGTATTTCCACCCCCAACACTAATGAATACATCTATAAAATTGACCTTCCATTAAGTTGCGATAACTACCTATTCCCGTCTCTAAACTCCCATTTTGGCGTAGTTGGGAGGATGGTGACACATGTATAAAAGGGTTGCATGGAATCACGTTAAATAATAACATGAAGTAGATATATTATCTCACAAGACAATTGGAGGATCCCAAACAAATCCATGAGATGATGTGAATGAACTCGCTAACATTCCCACTGGAAAGCATAATTGTTCACACAATACACATTCCTAGGAGATGAGAAAACACAGTCTTGAAATGTCTAACCTGATTCAAAATTTGAGCTCTTTGTAGGCTACCAAGGGACCATGATAATCCATGCCTTAAGGGGAAAGCCTCCAGATTTTGAGTCCATTAACCTTGGAATCCAAACTCTCTCTACCCTTGAAGGATTTAAAGAGTATCCTTCACCACCACCTACACATATGAAGCTTGCATATGTTCGATTCTAACACACTTCTACCCTTTCTTTCAGTTCCCTCCAACTCATCCTCATCCTCCAACTTATATTCTCCATTAAGAGGTAACATAGCATCAAAAATATCAATCAATGTTGTCGTTGGAGATATGGATGTCCAAACCCTTGAGTCAGTGTTCCTACATGGAGTATACATGTGTTTTCACTTAGGTTTACCATTTTTTTTGTTTTCCTCCAATGTATACTTATTAAAACACATAATAATGTGATAACAGTAATCCTTGCAAGATGTAAGTCTAATAAAAATTAGGGCTTTTCAATTTTGCGGTTATTGAGAAAATTATATTTTTCAACCAACATTTTATTAAATAGATAATGCGGTCCATATGCAACTTGATAGAATTAAAAGAGGTTCGCCTATGTTCCCTCCAATATCTATTCCTCAACACATAAATTATCCTTCCTCAATCCCCTTATTCATCAAAAATCTTCCCCCATCCAATGTATCACCTTAAATCCTTCGATTTTAAATTCTTCAATGCCTCCCTATCAGTGTTTCTAGTGCACTACCTAAGTACAATTTCTAGTCACAATGCATTATCAAAATTACTTTTTCCATCATGGTACATCATAATAGGACATGTTTTATTATGATGTGGATTTGGTGGCCTTCTTTTTTGAGGCCATAAATTTTTATCTGAGAATCGAAACAACTCCATTTGTGACGAAAAAATCTTGAAAATATATGCACCATGTTAAGTAGGATAGTTGTTTACGACATGTTTCGAAAATTTTTAGAGGTTGAAATCATCCATCTAGGGCACAAAATTTGATTTTTAATTTTTTCAATATTTCAAATTTTTGTATCTTTATAACCTTGAGTCGTGTTGTCATGCAAATGTGCAACAGGAAAATGAAAGTTTCCAAGCACGACAACTATACCCCTGTGCTGAAATTTTCATGTTTTATCATTCCTAGGCACCCCAGGTCAAATCTGTCAGTCTGGTCACACCCTATTTTAGGTCAAATTGGTCCCCTATGTGATTTAGGAAAGTCTATTCATTCCCCCTAGGTGGTTTTAGGGAGTTATGAAAATATGTTATCTTTTGGCAGTATTGAGCAGGGCTATCGCTTGGCCTTCCCAGGATTCGATCAAACCCCCTGGAGTAGAAAAGATAGGGAAAAATTCAACATGGAAGTGAATTTAAGACTATAGAACATCATGGAAATTATTTTTGAAGGTTTGGGGAAATTTTGAAAGAGTTGGAGTAGTCTAAGAAAAAAACAGGGTTCACAAGCCTAAGTAGTACACAAGCCTAAAACAGATTGTTGGGAATTCAGAAGAAGATTTTAGGAGCTTCAGATGGTGTTATAAACTAAAAAGAAATCATCTACCAGAAATATTATTCTAATACCTACATGATGCTAAAATAAAATTTTTCACAAAACCTTAGCGTATAGGATTGGCAGGCAGTTTTTCTCAGGCACAAGTGGAGTCTCAAATCAAAAATCATATTTTTTAAGGGATTTTATGGTTGAATAAAGAAATGAGAACCCTAACCATTGGATCAAAAATTTCATTTCAAGTCAGGATCATATAAAATTTTACCAAGAAATTAACACCGGGAGCTCAAGTTATCATTGTTCCAAGTTACCCTCTCAAAGGCAGTTCAGGACTTAGTCATTTTTCAGGAGGACACGTGTCAGCACCAAAATCCTGGCGGGATTTCATGTCCCCGAAAGTCCTTGAGGTCAGGTACACCAACCCTTAAAAAATAAACCCAGATCCCATGTGACCCCTAGGAACCCTCATGTGACCTCCAAACTGGACAATTCATCCCCCAGGTGCATTTTTGGAGCATCAATTCCTTGCCATTGGATCAAACACCACATGTTAGCTCTAGGACCCACTTTGGAAACTGATTTCCCTTATATGCCTAAGTTGAGGGGACATAATAGCTTGGAAGAATGTTCCCATAGCCCCTATGGGGAGTCTTTTGGACACCCACGTGACCAATTTTCAGCCCCCTGGTGCATTTTTGGAGTATTCTTTCCCTGTCTTTGGATCAAACGCCACGTGTTAGCTCCAGGACCACCATGGAAACTGATGTCCCTTATGTCCCTAAGGTGAGGGACATAATACCATGGAAAAATTCTCCCAACCCATATGGGGAGTCTTTTGGACACCCATGTGACCAGAATTTCATCTCACATGTGCTTTAAAGAAGATTGTCTCACCTTCAATCCCTGCCGTTGGATTGGACCGCCACGTGTCATCCTCTTGACCACTATCGAATTTGATGTCCCTCACATCCCTAAGGTCAAGGGAAATAAAACATGAAAAAGGTGTCACCCAAAATTATCTCTCTCCATGTATTTAAAATTTCAAAAAATTTAATTGCCGTTCAGTGCTTTTAGTGCTTCTAGCTACTTCCACTCCATTGCACAAACAATCTTCATTCTTCCTTTGCAACTTTCTTCCATCACTCTGCCATTGACAAAAATAGTTGAACCAGATCAACCAAGGAACTGGAATACCTTTCCCATGGTGATATGTAGGTCTCAGAAGGAATTACTCATCAAGCTAAGAAGGATAAACAAAGAATAACGAAGAAGAGAACATGTAAAATCTCCATAGCCAAAAAATAGAGAATCTGAAAAAATCTTCCACTCCTAGTGCACAAATCAATGAACCATTTGCTTTTGTTTGTTCCTCTATCCAATACTATAAAAAGTGTAACCTCAAACTCTCCTCTCATGTGATATGGGATCCACAATGAAGAAATCTCCTTTCTGGCTCAACGAAGAAAGAAGTGGGATTTCCTGTCAAACCGGTTGTCAGACTTAAGTAAGATCGCACGTGAAACACTAGAAGAAAAAAACCACATAAAAAATATAATTTTCTTCACAAACAGAGGAGAAAACCATACCTGCAATTTTGAGGTTCATTAATGGTTGCCGCATCCAGAAGCACTGTCAGGTCCGAAAATTAGAACTTTAAAATCTCCTGGACCATTAAGCAGGTGGGCCCAAAATTTCAAAGGGGTGATATTGGGGAAAAAACCCATATAAAAAAACTTCATTCCATGTCAATCTAACTCCCAGAAGCCAAATTTCTAAAAATAGCAGGTCAACTACATAAGAACTATTATTTTGGGAAAGTCATCAACAAAAGAAACTGTGAAGGAGATGAAGACATTGGAGGTTCACTAAAACCAAGAATTCACCAAAATGAACATTTTTGACACTTACTAAAAATAGTAAGTCGGCCCTCGAGAACCTCCTAAAAATAGAAAGTTGATCCAGAAGGAACAAGGAACGCAGGGAGAAAGAGGAAAACTGAGCCACAACATCTAGTTGAAGATCATGGACTTGATCTTTCACACTTACTAAAAATAGTAAGTTACTTTTTCTAAGGGAGACATGAAGTCAAACTGGATGATTCAGAAGCCGACACAACCCTTTTCCTACGAGTATGATGTGGAAGACATCAATGTCTTGTACATGGAATTGAATGATCTTAAGACTCGAATGGCCTCCAAGGACCGAAGGAGGATTGTAGACAAGATATTCACAAGTGGCTTATTCACTGCTGCAGGACACCCAGTGTCTGTACAGAGTCTCTAGTTAGTCCTAGCCTGCTCTTTCCACTACGATCCTGAAACACAAACCATCTGAGCTAAAAATGGTACAATGATGGTGGTCATCAACCCTAGAACCATTTCACTCTCTCTGCAGATATCAACATCCCCCAACATGGTTGTCATATCAAAGGAAAGGGCCATGCACGATTGGGAAACAATGGATTCATATGTCCAAGGAGTAGCACTCGGCTCATGGTTTAAAATAGGAAGAAATCCCTCTAGGATTCCTAAGAATCTTCCAATGTGTGAGTTTCAAGAAGCGTATTTTGATTTCATCACTCTCCTCAATAGATTTATGGGTGAAGCAAGCACGAGAGACTTCCAAGACTGGATGGGCCTTTTCATCTTAACACTGACAAAAGGAAGGAAGATAATTGACTGGAGGTATATCATTAGTGATAATCTCCATCTATAACTTCTCCAAGTGCCCATGATAAAGAAGTTCCACATGAATTCTTACCTAGTTTATCTCCTTGCAAGCTTGAGATCTTGGCTCTCACGTAAAACATTACTGCCAAGGTACCTGCATTCAAGAAAATTTCATAGTTGGTAATGGAAGAGAGCAATAGACATTTCTCTCACGTGAATGATGTGTTCACTATGTACATGGTCTAAAGCTTAAAAGGGGATCTCGAAGCTAGGATTTCACCAAAAGAGGTATCCCTGATTAAGGAATATGGCTTGTACTTCCTACAATTCCCAACATTCTCCTACATACGAGTTGTTGGCTTCGACCAAGCTCCATTGAAACTACTAGAGTACCTCAGTGACCAGATTGTATTCTTGGAGCTCTGCAAGTAGATCAATCAAGTGAATAACAACCTCAAAAATAGGAGAAAGAAATTAATTTCATTCCCATATCTCTAGGGGATTTCATGTGCAAAAGCTCAAATGACACATCTCACCTAGAGGCCACTTTCACACATTTAACTTTACATTCCTACATCGCCAGGCCCAAATTTGAAATCCGAGAAGATCCTGACTCATTCTATGTCCCAAAATTATAACATGAGCCACAATTTGAAGACTACTAAGCCAACTGTATTGATGAGTTCGAAGTACATGAAAAGGATTGAATGGGGATGATAATCAGTGAGATGAAGAAATTCAAGTTCTCTGGGTATAAAGACATCTTGCATGATGATGGGAAAAAAATGTATGATCCTGAGTACGTAGCAGTCGAGATGTCTTCAATGCCCCAAATAAATTGGCATGTTCATGAATTAGGAGATATATTGGAGTGGATTGAAAATGTGGTGAGGAGAATGATGAACTGGTTTCAAAAGAAGATGGCTATGATCATTCAGTGATGAGGAATTTCTCCAAGCCAGAAGCAAGCTTCACATCATTTTTCTTCAAAAGTGATAGAGGTGACTTCCATCTCTAAACACTCTTGAGTGAGTTCAAAAAGGAAGGCCATGGAATTGGAAACTTCTCCCCGTGAGAAGAAACCCAAGAAAATTAGGGAAGAAAAAGGTTCATTGGTGTTGCCGCAGGAGGAAGATGTGATCTCATAAATGTAAACAAAAAATCCAGCAGCAATTACAGAGTCAAATGAGGAGTATATGACTCATGATCCAGTCTTAAAACCACTACAAGAGGTCTTTCCTGTTGTCAACACCAATGCCCCTCTCATTCAAGACTTTCCTTCTCCACCAAAACAAAGAATGGTTGATGCACTCATCATTGAGCGTGAATCAGGTGAGATGTTTCCATGGATGGGGGAAATGGTCATCCTCTACACTCACATTATGCAACAAGTATCAGCCCCTGATCTATCAGTGATTATCTCATTGGCTAAAGAAAAAAGGTTAAGAAAGATCACACAGATGACCTCAAAATTCTATAGTGGGGAAACAAGTAATCAGAACATCGAAGTATCTCAGCCAAAAGTAATCAAGCCAGTGGATGAGATGACACCAGATGACTACGAGATGAGCATGAGATTTACACATATATCAACAATATTTAGCTTGCATGGTGGTAAGGAATAAAAAATATAAAGAGAATATTGTGGTACTAGAGGAAGAAGTACAAACTCTTTCATCTTATGTGTAACACCTGGTGGTACAAAGCACTACAACACTTCCTATTGAGAAAGTTTTACCCGTCAATAGCTTCGATCCAGAATCCATCAAAATAATGCATGAGCTCACGATGTAGGGGCGAGAAAACAATGAATGGATCAAATAAATATCCAAAAAAGTGAAGTCAACAATCCGAGAGGAAGTCAAGATCTTTGCGTACATGTGTGCAACGACCAATAGAACAAGAGCACTCAAAGAGGATGTGGAGAAAGAAAGAGATTACTAAGAACCTCTAGGACCAGTAGTGAGTGAGATGAGAAACACCCATCGTCAGGAGTTGATTGATAATAAGGTTTTTGAAACTCTTGAAGAAGACTTGACACATGTATGGGCAAGGGCCTTGACAATCAGATTTGAAGAAATCAATCGATCCTTCACAGAGCTAGAGGAGAAAGAAGAACAAACATCTAAGCTGCAGGATAGTATAAATCGGAAAGTTCAGAAACTTGGAGTAACCACAATGAGTGAACACACAACTACTGATGAAGTGATTGGCCCTTTTGAGGAATATCTCAAGAAAGGGGTGGGAAACTCATTGTCCTTCACTAAGGATACTCTCGACTTCTTCTCAGAGATCTGAACCTCCATTTCACTTATCACAGAAAAGCATTCATCATGGTTCAGAAAGTGTAAGGACATCAATGGTGTGACAGATGGATGGAATAAAACCTTGAGCTACGTTCACATCCCTCATTCCAAAAAATTAGAACCAGTAGTGGCCCGTTTCAAACAAGATCTTAGAAAGATTAAATCCTCCTTGGGATCACAAAGTGGAGAGCAGTCAAAGAGTGGAGCCAAGTCCACTATAGCAGCTCATCCTTCAGCATAATTCTTCTTCTTCTTCTTCTTTCTCTCTCTCTTCTCTTCTCATAGAACACTCTCTCTCCTCAATGTTATGTTTTTGCGTTGAGAGTTGCACTTTTTCATATGACTTAAGTGACTTTAGAAATATAATGTAACTTTAAGTCACCTTACTATTATAAAAGGGACTTAAATATTTAAAGTGGAATATGAATAGTCTTAAGTCATATTAAGGTATTCTAAAAGTCACAAGGAAGATGAAGAGTTGCCTCCTCTTCTATAAATTGTATCAAGATCCTCATTTGAGGGTCTTCTTAATTTTTTCTTCTGAAAATTCTTAGATGTTGGAGTTTTTTTTTGTGAATTCATGAGAGAGATATCCTTGTGAAGAGAAGAAGAGATACCAAGTTTCTTCCATTTCACCCACTAAAAATGTCTTCTACTTCCCACACTATGTACAAATTCTGCTTGAGCTTCAATAAAGGAAGAAGGAATTTTATCCTCTTTAATTGAGGAGTTCATTAGTACTTCGTGTTCATTAATATTTATTTAGTCTTGTTGTTGTTTTAGAGATTTGTTTTCTTTTGAAATACAAGTGAATGTAATAAAGCTTCTGGCTAGTGTGTGCAAGTCTCTGATGTTCTACTTGCAAAATTAGTTTCTCCTTTCTAAATATTCTCACTCACCTTTCTTTCCTTCATAGAAAATTCTTCCCTTATAGATACCTACAAGAATTTTCCATAGGGTCATTGGAGTGCCCCCTATTGGATCCCTGGTCGTAAGGCCACTAGGATAAAACTCACAATTTACTCGTGCATGTGTGTACGGTAGTTGCACCCGTTAAGTAGAGGGACTTAGAATCCCAGAGTGTTGGAAAGATAACCACCAATTTTTCCTTCACAAATTTTCTTGCCAATAGTTTTTGGCACCCACCCTAGGGAATATTTCATAGCATCTGCACGTGAATGCAACCACAAGATCTAAAATATACCAAAAATAATTAAGAAAATTCAAAATTCAAAAAAATATTTTTTTTGGAATTTGAATAGCTATATGAGCCACTTGTTTGCAAACCATGTCTATTCTATACAATCCTCCTATTAAAAGATTTGAATTGCTCTTCCACATCCAAGAAGATATCTCTTCAAATTTGAGAGAAGCTATCTGACATAACAGGAAAAGTGCCAACCACAACTTCATTACCACAAGAATTCTTGACCTTGAAGAAGAATGTGCTACTGAATTAGAGAGGCAAAGAAAAATTCCAGAACCACAAATAAGAGCATAAATTTCCAAGCTAGCAGATAGAAGATACACCTAGAAACAAAGACAAGGAGGACAAACCAATCCTATTTTTGAAGAGCTTCAAAGAAGACAAGAGCTGCTCAAAATTATGAGGCCTCCTTTTCATCAAGAAATCGATCACGTTGGGAACCTGAGTGTTGCCATCCTTTGGGCGGTGAATTTCCATACATCAATGAGAACCTTGAGAATTTCACTGACATAGAGACCAAAGAAGAAGCTAAAGAAAGAGAAGTAAGAGCGGAAGTGGAAATAAGAGCACAACTTGAAGAAATTGAAAGAATTCAAGCCGAGGCATATGAAAGAGTAGCAACAGAAGCTGTAACCTTACCAAGGTTGGAAGATATAAACAGAAATAGAATGGGGGATCATGAGCGTGATCTTGATCATGAGGCCCATAGGCCTGATGTACCATGGGGAGGAAACGCCAGTCCACTTGCTCTTTCTTAACCACTCCATGAGCTACCAAGGGGCTCAAGAAAAAAATTTCCAAAATTCAAAGGGGATGGTTTTCAACTCCCCAAAAAACATGTAGCAACATTTATCACCGCTTGTAGTGTATTGGGCATTGAGGACGAAGATGTGTTAGTCTAAATATTTTTAGAGTCACTTCAAGAAAAGGTTTCCGAATGGTTCTACATGCTACCCCTGAGGTCTATCACCTGTTGGGAAGATATAAGAAGTGCATTCAAAAACAGGTTCAAGACCACAAAATATTGGCAAGATCTCTTTGTCCAATTTGTACAAATGAAAAAAGAAACCTCCGAGTCAATGAGAAACTTCATAGTAAGATATAATAGAGTGATAAGAAGAATCCCTGAAGATGTAGTGCCTTCTAAAAATAATCAGAAGAGATTCTTCATTAGTTCTTTGCCATCAGAAGTTGGTTTCTTCCTTAGAAGAACCCAACCAAGAACATTGAGGGAAGTGCAATACCATGTGATAAATACTTATGATGATCTAATCATGTCCAGCAAGGTGAAATGACCAAATGGAAAGAAAAAAGGCCAAAATTCAAGCTCAGTCACCATGGACCCAATGTTCCAAAAAATGGCAAATGACTTGGTTTCATTGAAGAAACAACTATCCTAGATCACAATGCGGAACGCTCCAAGGAAGCCAAATCCTCCCAATAGACCAAGGATTACTCCACCTCCTCATTGGTTCACTCTTGAAGAACCACCAGTCAATGCTGCCTGTGACACCAAAGAACTAGAGGATGAAGTATAAATTGAAGAACCTAAAGAAGAAAATGCGGAGGACTATGAAAACTATCTTGAGGTCAAGGAAGTTGATGGTGATACACATAATGGCCTAATTGAGTACATTGATGATGATGAAGAAGCTCTAGGTTTCTCATGTGTAGTTTTCACTCGTGCACAATCCAAGAAAGGTGCTTCATCCTCAACGGCTGTGGTAAAGGAAAATAACAAGAAAGAATATTCTCCTCTGGAGGTCCCACAAAATAAAATCATCAACAGAGGATTACCACTACCACCTTTGTTGGAGTCGGCTAAAGAAAAAGTAGACCCCCTAGCTAGCAAGGATCATACTGCCCTACCAAGTAAGTCATCTAATCCTTCTCCTAGCTCAAAGGTTACTAAGAATAATTCTCCTTCAAATGTCGTTCCTGTAAAAACATCTAAGGTTTCATGAAAACCTACATCCCCATCTCCTTTCAAGCCAGTTACTGCAGCCTTGAAGGAAAATCTAACACCCAAAACAACAAAACCTTCACAATGTAAATATTTCATCATTCCCAGAACCTCTTCCTCACCCACCATAACCCCATTTGACTTTTTGGAACACGCAGACAAAACTAAAGTCCATCTCTCAGAAATATAATACCTACAAAATCGTCCTGCCCAATTTGATAGGTTCATTAATGTATTCTGTGGTGGTAATCCTATAACCTCGGGTCCAAGTTCCAAAGGCTTAATCCCCACACCATCCTCACAACCTTATCAAAACATGCTATCCCTCAATGCCTCCAAAACCAACAGGTTTGAACCTTTCTACATGTCACTTCTCATTAAATGCTTTGAGCTAAATAATTGTATCATAGATTCTGGAGCCTCAGATAATGTGATGCCTATAAAAGTTGTAAATTATCTTGGCCTCACCATGACCTCGGAAAATGGCACCTATCATTCAATGAAAACCAAAAATGTTCCATTATTAGGAAGAATAAAAGATTTACAGGTAGCATTAGCTGATTTTCCAAACAAGAAGGTGCTTCCAACCATCCTGGTGGCAGACATCGCAGCATCCTTTGGTATGCTATTGATCCAAATATTTTTCAAATATTTGGCTGAAGAAATAAAAAGGGACTAGTCATCTGCAACTATTCCAGTGAAATACAAGATGAAGAAGTTGCTTCCAGTGAGAAAGATGAAGTTCACATTACGCAAGTCTGATGATCCAAAAGAAAACATCCTTTTTCAAGGTAGCGGGCTAGGCAACTACTTCCTCACATCAGAAAAAGATGAGAACTTACCACTTCTTATGGAGGAGGAAGAAGATCAAGTTTGGATGATGGAATTTGATGGTAGTCATTCCAGTGCAGGTTCAGAAGTAGGTGTAGTGTTTTTCTCTCCCTCTGGTGAATTGTACCTGTTTGCCTACAAGCTGCAATTCAATAATACAAATAATGCAATGGAATATAAAGCTATCCTCTTAGGCATGAGCATGACTGAAGACATGGGAATCAAAAATATAAAATGCCGAGGTGATGCGGAAGTAATAGTAAAGAAATTTTGGCAACAGTATCAGGTGAAAAATCTAAGACTTCAGCATTATAGAAATAGAGTATGGGACTGCATCAAATATTTTGATGCATTTTCCATTGAAGCTATCCTAAGGGAAAAGAATGAAAAGGATGATTCTCTTGTATTATCAACTTCCCTAGTGACACCTCATCCTTCTTTTGGTAAAGACAAGGTGACCATAGAAATGGTATTTAGGCCTAATGTACCAGATAATGCAAATCATTGGCAAGTCTTTAATGACGATAACCATATTATAGCATTTTTGGAACAAAGGGATAATTTCAATAATCTCTTCTTTGAAGGAAGCAAAAATCCACACCAAGAAGCGGTAGCTGAAGAAGAGAAAGAAGGAATTGAAGGTATTGATGATGAAGGAGTGATCACATTGAAAGGGAAAAAGATTCCTAAAGGCCTAGTTTCTTTGGAAGACCTCTTTGACAACCACGATAGATTCATTCAAGAGAAAGAAAAACAATCTTCTCGGTGCCCATCTAATTCTGATAAGGAAAACATCAGCACCCCGGAGGAGCCAAGGATGGTCAATATTGGAAAATGTTTCTCACTTGAGGAGAGGAGAGGGTTTGTTACATTGCTTAAGAAATATTCAGATATTTTTTCCTACTCTTATGATGAACTCAAATCCTTCCGATCGAAGGAAATACATTACTCAATTCCTTTGAAGAAGGATGCTAAGCCATTCAGGTAGAAGCAAAGGCCATATAACCTGAAAAATTATGATACCATCAAGGAGGAGGTAATGATGCTCAATGCAAGAATCATATTTCCCATCCACCATTCAACATGGGTGGCCAACATTATGCTAGTGCAGAAGAAGAATGATGAAATAAGAATATGTGTAGCTTTCAGCAACCTGAACCAGGCATCATTGAAAGACAATTATCCTCTCCCTATCATGGATCACATTTTGCAAGTAGTCACTAGATCCAAAATGCTTTCATTACTTGATGGATTCTAAGGGTATAACCAAATCAAAGTGGAAGAAGAAGATCACACCAAGATAGCCTTCACAATGCCTTGGGTTACTTTTGCCTATAATAGAATTCCCTTCAATCTAATCAATGCGGGAGCTACATTTCAAAGGGTGATGGATTTGTCATTTAAGGATTTAAAAATTTGCATTGTCATATATCTCAATGATTTCACAGTGTTTTCAAAGAAGAGGGGAGATCATATCAATAACTTAAAACAAGTACTTGCAAGGTGTAGAAAACATGGCATATCAATAAATCCAAAAAAGTGCATTTTTGGAGTCATGGAAGGCAAGTTACTGGGGCACATTGTGAAAAAACATGGATCACACATTGATCCCAAGAGAGTACGAGCCATTCAAGCACTATCTTTACCCATAAGCAATAAAGGTGTTCATTCATTCTTTAGAAAGGTGAATTTTCTTCATCGCTTTGTTCCTGAATTTGCTAACTTGACAAAAAACATCACCACCATGATGAAACCCCAGGAAAAATTCAAATAGAACAATGAAGAGAAGGCAAGATTTGAAGAGATAAAAAAATCCATTACTAAGGCTCCGAATCTTGTGTCTTAATATTTTAACAAAGAATTCATCATGTATTTCTATGTATCAGAACATACACTCTCCACCGTTCTTGTTTAGAAAAATGATGAAGGTGTGGAGGCACCTATTTATTTCATGATTTTTCCATTGAAAAAGCATGAAATAAACTACAAATAATTGAAGAAGTATTCATATTCAGTGGTTAAGGATGTAAAAAATTTCAGGTTTTACATCCTCAACCCTCATATGGTGGTGATGGTCTCTGGAAGTGAAATCAAGTACATCTTAACACAACAGGAGCCTAAAGCTAAAAGAGGAAATTGGATTGCAAAGAATCAAGAATATGACTTGGATATTTTACCCTCTGGGGAATGGCTTTTGCAGGTTGATTACTGAGGATGAAACACTCAAAGCTCAACACGGTGAAGAAAATTGTGCTTTCTCAACTTGTCCCGAAAAAAATCCACAAGTTCTCTTTGTAACCACTACTGATGAGTGGTATAATGATATTACCTATTACTAAACTTATGGAGAATGCCCTCCCCATCTTGATTACAAACAAAGGAGAACACTCAAGCTGAAGGAAATAAAGTTTGTAATCTGGAATCGCATGCTTTACAAGAGAGGTCTGGATGGATGCTTCGTCAAGTGCATAGATAAAGAGAGACAAGAAAAAATGCTTAAAGAATACCACAACCAAGCATGTGGGGGAAAATTTTTAGCGATGGTCACTACACACAAGATCCTTCGAGGAAGGTATTATTGGCCCACCATCTTTGTAGACACTCAAGATTGGGTTTCCAAACGTGAATCATGCCAACAATTCATTGGGAGACCACAACTTTCTGCACTACCACTCAAGCCATTTGTTATTAAAGAACCATTTAAGTAGTGGGGGATAGACTTCATTGGCATTCTGAATCCACACTCAAGCGTGAGGCACACCTATGTGCTCAGAGTGAAAAATTACTTCACCAAGTGGGTGGAAGCCATTATGTCCAAGCAAGCCAATATCAAAATAGTATGCAAATTCATCAAGGAGAATATCATAGTACATTTTAGAGTGCCACAAAATATTATAGCAGATAATGCTACCTATTTCTCTTCAAGGGAGTTGATCGAGTTTTTCTATGGCTACGGAATCTCTCTATCTCATTCTTCTGAACACTATCCACAAGTAAATGGAAAAGACGAATCAAGCAACAAGAACATCTTGACCATTGTCCACAAGCTTGTAGATGAGAACCAAAGGAATTGGCACAAAAATTTGTTCAATGCATTATGGGTGGAAATGATCACTCCCAAGAAGGAAATAGGTATGTCACCATTCCAACTGTTGTATGGAGTCGAAGTAGAAATCCCCCTCACGATCGACATGCTAGCTCTCAAATTACTACAGGGAATAGAAGATGGGTAGTACAAAGATTCCATTGACAAGAGAATCCTCTTTCTTGAGAAGCTAGAAGAAAATAGACTCTGGGTGGTGGACTGTATCAAAGAACACCAGTTGAAAGTAAAGAAAATATTTGATAAGAAGGCCAAAGCAAGAGAATTTTAATTTGGAGACTTTGTCTTGCTGTGGGACATTTACCAGATAACACCCTAGATGCGCTGACACATCACTCAGCCTAGACTGAGTGCTCACCCAAAGCGCGCAAAGGTACCAGGTCCCTCTTTAGGGTTGCTGTAGCAGGATGTTAGCGTGATGAAGGAAGAAACATATAGATCCATAACTAATCCATCATTCTACAATGCATGCCATATTCAGATCTAGGAAAGAACAAGCTTAAACAATAATCATGATTGAATCAAGAACATGCACTACTCAATTACACACAGGAATGACACTTAGATTCAGCCAATATCTTCCATCTATTAATAAACACAGAAGCTCCTTACAATAATGGCAATCTATACCGATGCGCACATGGATCTGATACAGTAATCCAGTCATATGCACATATCTCTTTATGCTTACCTCTTACGCTCTACATATACCTATATATATCAACTACTATGTGATTCACATCATATATATAGGGTGGGGACTTTCCCTTCACCGCTTATCTATTCCAAAAATAGGCCACATGCTACTAATAGCCACATGCCGTTTACAGGCATAACCACACATGCAAGTGTGCTATCTATAGACCTCTTACAGTTAACTAAAGTGACAATCCTATTCTTAGCTCGTCTCCATGCAAAATGCTTCGATCCAATCCTCTAAAGATAGACAATGCGTGGTGCGCACGTCTCTACCTCGTTTATGTGCTCTGCACGCCATCTTCTAAAAATAGGTCTTCATGCTCAAAATCAGCTAAGTCCCAAAAGCTGAACTTTCCCTCCACACGTGGGTTCTTCTTGTCCCTCCGCGCCCTTGATCCTGGCCTTCTCTCCCACGTGGACTTCTTGTGTGATCTCTAACAAGTATTCTCTAATCAACATTACCCCACACTAATCTCATTGTCATCCCGACAATGGTTATCTCCAAAACTGAAGTAAAGAATGTTGAATGGAAAGAATAAGAAAGAATGTAGATGAATAAAGAATGTTTTATGAGGTAGCCTCCTCTGTATCAGTTTGAAGGATCAACTCTGGATACTCCTCCTTTATTTTGGCCTCCAAGGCCTGCCACTCAGTGAATGCTTTCTCTGCCTGCTCTGGTATGTCCACAATAATAGACTCCAGTTCATCTTGGGTAACTTCACCTTTTTCATTCTGCAATACCAACATAATGCTGGACATTGAAGTATGTTTTCCTTCCAGCGCATCCATATTTTGTGCGATGAGTTTCCCAAGCTCATCTAATATTTCCTTGTGTGGCTCTTGTGCTGCTGCTAGGGCCTCGCACTTTTGCTTTACGAGTGTTAACCATTCTGCGTGGCCCAAGGTATCATCCTTCATAGCCTTCTAGACTGCATTATCTTCTTCCAGAGTCTTTACCTTGATCAACGCCTCTGGAGTTGTGCATATATTTAAGGCATGATCCACCTTTTTCAATTCTTCTTGGAGTGCTTGCAGTAGGCCTTCGTATGATGCAATCTTTCTGACTACTGCAGCCTTAGCCCTTTCCGCCTCTTCTTCAGGATTCTTTGGTTTTGGCATTCTGATTGTGTCCTCTTCCAATACCAAGTCCACCAAAGCTCTAACATAATGCATTGCTAAGGGGAATTGTTCTGGTACCTTAGATTTCAGATGCGGGTGCGCTTTCATCACATGATCTCCAATGGCCTCTTCCATGCCAATTAACGCACTATTATTTTTCTGCTCCAAGTCCTTCTCTTGGGTCAGGTGCGCTATCACTACATCCTTCATCTTCAACTCCTCGCATAGTGCTCTGATTGTTGTGACCTTGTCCATGTTTCTTCTTGCAACCTCAGTAGAAACCTTTACCAGCGCATTGCTAACCTGTTCATCTGACATAACAGTAGGTTTAACTATTATGTGCCTAGCTTGAGGTGTCTTCTTCATTCATCTTGACACACATGACTCCTCGCATACATCAAAATCAGGCTCATCCATGTGGGTGTGCATTGACCATGAGAGTTGCTTTCTAGTGCAAATGGTCACCATATCCCCATCCATTAATTCCCAGCCAAATAAATCCTTTTGTTCTACAGTGCTTTGGAAACGGGCGAGGATGATTTTTTCAGTGTCCTCTGCATAGCCCATGAGTGGTGCACTGTGTTCCCCACTCATCCTCTTTGATATAGGACCCTTGGGAATTGTAGCTTCAAGGTTAGGAGTCTGTCCCATTACACCTTGAGCAGTCACATGCACGGATCTAGAGGTTTCCTTCTCTCTTTCTTCTCCATCCTTCATCTCTTCATCTTTTTTCTCTTCCTTGTTCTTTGGCTCATCTTCTTGCTCGAGTGGGGTAGGAGATGCACACTCGCTCTCCCCTAATTCCTCTACTTCTTCATCCAACTTCAACTTTCTTCTCCTCTTTGGCTCAGTGGTCTCCTTGTGTGGAGAGAGACGAGGTGATTTCCTTACCATTTGTGGGGTTCCACCTTGAGTCCTTGTGCATCTAAATACTTTCTTAAATATGTGCTCCCCCTATTCAACCTCCATATCTTCCTCTTCGTCCTGTCCCTGAGGTGGAGTGGTCACGTACTGTGACTCTTCTCTGTCATATGGTTGCTTTCTTCTATGCTCCAAGCCTCCACTATCTTCACGCTCCTCTTCTTCATCCTCTACTTCAACAGTTTCTGTGGGCCTTTGCGCCGATATGTTTTCCATTGTGTGCTTACCCTTCGGTGGCCCTGGGAGTGAATTCATTCTCCACATACTTATTGTTCTCCATCTTGGGCTTCAGCTGAAGATACACTAATGCTGCCCCTATATCTGCTACAACTAGACTTATTGGCTTAGTATTCAACACCTCTGAAATGAGCCTCTCGACATAGGAACTTCTTCCTAGATACACATACTTCTTCCTCAACGTGTGGTAGTCACAGTCTACCTTATCTGCATTGAATACCAGTCATCGCGTGTCTATGAATCTATGAACAGATGCTTGGAAATACCTTGCAGTGAATGCGTAAGGCAATTTACACCAAGGGCTCTAGACTCCATCTCTCATTGGGAAGCATGATGCAGAAATGTTGATATACAACAAACTGGACTTGTTTCCCCACTACTGATGGTAGGTCCTTCAGGATGTGCCACTCTTCTTCAAATGCTGCGGAGCCTGTCATACCATTTCTTCACCCTTTGCTTGACGTCATCTGTCATGGACCCTTTACATAGGTACTTGTTGAACCTTTCAGCTGGTGACTTATTCTCCATGGGGTATTCCCATACCTTTTCCTTCGGCCTATCTGGTACTCCAATTTCCATGAATACCAGTGATAATAGAACAACCCCAAAGCTGATCTTCCCTCCTGTGCACACTTCCTCGACTATTTTCTCTGCAATGTAGCCTACAATATTGTAGACTACTCCTTCTGACATCTTGCGCGTAACATGTAACCACATAGTATTTACCTGTGACCACCGCTCCTGATCGTTCAACTTTGTAACAAGGTGTGTTACTTCTTGCACAACTAGACAGTTCTTCAACTTGTCTATATCCATACCGCGCTGGACCCTTCAGGTACCCCAACTCCTGTCTGGTCTTTAAGATCACGGCTTTATCTGTGAGATCATTCTTTATATCCTCTCATGTGGCCTTCAAACCTGTCACCATTGAGATAAGTGTGGATGAGATTCTAACTCTACATCCTACAAAGTAGAAGAAGTCCTCATGCACTCTGCTCATGAGCCACTAGTACAAGGGCTCATACTTCCTGAAATATGGAAGCTCATATAATTGGTAGACCCCAATTCTCTTCAGAAGCTTCTCACCTACATCATCATAAACTGGCATGTCATCTGTCATACATTTGTTCATCCTCGTAGTGAGCAAGGAATCGAGATCCTTCTTATTCTCTGAGGTCCTGTGATTGTATTCACTTACTTTTCTCTTTCTGATGTGTGAATCCCATTCCTGGCTAATGATGACTCCTTCTGGATATTGCATTTCTAAAAAATTGCTTTTCGGGTGCCATCTCTTCCTCCTCGATGACCACCTTCTTCTTTCCTTTTTCTCCTGCTGTAGCTGCCTTCTTGGGTGCCATTTTTACCTTGCAATCATCTCCTCTTTAACTCTACAATTTGTGAATCAAACCCTAGCTCGATTCAATCATGCCCTAGGTGGAAACTTCGTGCCCTAACTCCTCTCTGTTCACCTTGCTTTGCTCAAACCCTTCACCACTAGGGATGCAAGCTTCTTTTCACACAGATCTGTTTGTCACGCTTGGTTTCACACCCTTCACACCTTAACCCGATCACTCAACTCTTCACACTTAGCTCTTTCCTCAAATACTCTTAGTCGCAATGGTAAAAATGAATTCACATCCCATCCTTATATAGTTTTTCAAATTTTGATGCATTTATTGCTCCTTCACCTACCAAATATCCTCTCATTCATTGACCAAATTCATTCATTCCGTGTGGTACATCTTCACACCCCAGCTATAACCTTCTAGCATGCCTTCCTACCCTCTGGTCACAGACTTCTCTTCAGCGCACCCTTGCACCTGAGTACCTCATCACTGTACCTTCTCCTGGTAGTTATCATGGCCTCTTCTTACCTCACGTTATACTTGTCCTTTCATTCATCTCCATCCTTGGTCACTTTTGAGAAGCAATCTTCTTTTGACTTAAAGCACACCCGTAGCAGCTTATTCCTTTCACCTTTCAATTCCCACAGTCTTTTACTTGGATAACTACAACCACCCCACACTAAAAGTATGTGCACTCCTCTGCACATAAACATTCTTCACATAGTAATTAGCTTCATGCATGTGCAAGCACGCTTATTACACAAGAACAACAACTAAATTGACAAAGCATAATGACAATGAAGGAAATACATTAAGGAAATATAAATTGAAAACCTAATCTAAATGGCAATACTGCCTTATTACAAACACCAAGAAGACTTATTTATAGTAGGGCTTCAGCCTACTCCCGTTAAAGTAACCGGGTAGCCGTGTTCCATCAAGTGCTTCTAACTGGAAAGCACATGATTCAAGTATGTAAGTGATGACATACGACCCCAACCAATGTACTTTGAGCTTTCCTGGATGGCGCAAGAACTTAGAGTCATAAAGAAGTACCATTTGTCCAACCACCAACTTCTTATCCTTTATATTTCTGTCATGTCATGCTTTCTACCTGGCCTTTTCTTGCTTCTGACTCCAACATGTTATGGCTCATCACTCATCCAACTGAATCATCTTTTCAATCCACTCTTCTAAAGCATGCTCATCAGCTAGACCTCCAGTGCACAATGCGCAAAGAAGGTAACATGAATTCTATAGGAAGAATGGCTTCGACGCCAAACACCAACTGAAATGGTGTGGCCTTGTTCAATCTCTTATAAGTGGTTCTATATGCCCAAAGAACAACTGACACTTTATCATCCCAATCCTTTCTTCCAACATCACAAATTTTTGTCAATGTCTGGCTCAAAATCTTGTTGAAAGCCTCAACATAGTTCCATTTTCCTGAGGGTGGTAAGGTGTAGTCTTATGGTGGGAAACCATAAACTCATCTAATAGGATCCTTATGGTTTCATTTAAAAAGTGTGTACCCCTATCACTTGTCAAACTTAAAGGACATCCATATCTTGTAAGAACATTCTCCCATAGAAACCTAGCTGTTGTAGCTGCTTGTACAGTCCTTCGTAGGTGCTGCTTCTGCCCACCTCATGTGAGATAATCTGTGTAAGTAATGATATAGCGCGATCCAGTCCTACACGCGGCTGGTGAAATAGGTCCTACAAAATCAATGGCCCATTTCTCAAATGGTTCTGCACTGATAATAGGTCTCAGTGGCATTTCATCTCTTTGTCCTAGTTTTCCTAGGCATTGACAATGATCACACACCTTACAATATTCTTTACAATCTTTATACAATGTCTCCCACCATAATCCAGCAAGTAGGATTTTGTGTGCTTAGCATCACCTGCATAGTGGCCACCTACAATACCACCATGAGCCTCCTCCATTATATCCTTACGCTCATGCTCTAATACACAATGACGTAATACTTCATCTCTGCCTAACTTGTATAGGTCACCACTGATCAACATAAAAGGTGCCACGTGCGTATGGCAAGCTGTTTCTTTTCTAATGCCTTCATTCCTTCTGGTGCCATACCAGTCCGTAGAAAAACAACAATGTCGTCAAGTTTTGAGTTGGCACATGTTGTAACCTATATAACTGGGCATCTGGCATGGTTTCTTCAATCATCTGTGCTTCTTCTCCTGAGTGAATTCTAGATAGGTGGTCTGGTCCAGAATTACTTTTCCCTGGCTTTACCACAACTGTGAAATCAAACTCTTGAAATAAGAGTACCCATCTGCATATGCACCCTTGTAAGATGGGTTTGTTTACCAAGTACTTCAATGCCATGTGATCTGTATAGAATACAAATGGTGTAGCTAGCAAATACTGTCAAAACTTGTGTAATGCATAGATCATTGACAAAGCTTCACGCTCTGTAGTTGTATAATTTTGTTCAACAGGAGTCAGCTTCCTACTAGCAAAGAAGATAGGATGATCTAAAATACCTTCTCTAGGTTGAGCTAATATTGTGCCAATGGCCATGCCAGAGGCATCCACATGTACATGAAATGGTTTATCCCATGAAGGAAAATGCAGAATAGGCACGGTAGTAAGTTTCTCTTTCAATGTTTCAAACGCACGCTGCTGCGATTCTCCCCAATAGAATGTACCTTTTCCTTTCAGTAACTCCTCCAAGGTGTGTGAAATTTTTGCATATCCCTTGATGAATTTTCTATAATATCCTGTGTGACCTAAAAATCCATGCACCTCACTCTGACTGGTAGGCACTTCCAACCCTAAAATGATTGCAACCTTAGCTGGATCAACAAGCAATCCTTCCTTACAGATTATGTGTCCCAACAGTATTCCAAAAGGTGTAGCAAATATGCACTTCTTGATGTTCAGAGAGATACTCAACTACCTGCATCATTCAAACATTAAGCTCAGATTGTCACAGTGATCCTTAACAAGCCCATATACTATCCAATCATTGAGGTAGACCTGTAAGAAGTTGTGAATAAAATATTTGAATGCCTGAACAACTATGCATGAGAATACAACAGGCACATTTTTCAATCCAAAAGGCATCACAGTATAGGAAAAGCTGCCCCATTCAGTAGTAAAAGTTGTCTTTTCTTGATCCTCTTGGGAAATTCAAACCTGATGATACCCAGAAAAACCCATCTGTAAAGGAATAGATTTCGTGCCCTACTACTCCTTCCAGTATTTCCTCAGTGAATGGTGTAGGAAAGGGATCTGTGACACATGCTGCATTTAGCTCCCTGTAATCAACACAAATTCAAATTCTACCATCCTTTTTGATACTGATCACCATAGGACTAACCCATTCTGACTCATCCAAAGGTCGAATGATTCCAGACTTCAACATTTTATCAATTTCTTCTTTTACCTTTTCACGTAAATTAGGATTCATTCTGTAAGGTCTCTTTCTCACTGGATGCGCACCTTCCTTAAGTTTTATCTTCATTTCCCCAAGTGATTCATGCACGCCTTTAAGTTCATGATACCCTCGAGGGAATAAGTCCTGGTAATCCCGTAGTAACTCAATAATATTTTCCACCTCCAAGTCTGACCAGTAGTCTCCAATTATGGCCTCCTTAGGCTCAGCCTCTGATCCTATATTGACCTTCTTTGTCTTCATTGGTTCATGGTATGCACGCGTATCCTTATCTGCACTATCCAAGACCTCACGCCCCCTGTGAATGGTCAATATCTAGGTTTTCAACTTCCTCATCATCCATGATGTACACCATCTTTCCTTTTTTCTTTCTCAAGGTAAGCACATTCAAGCAATATGGAGTCTTCTTCTTCTTCTTCAAAATGCGTGCCTGATTCTGTCTCACCAAATAATTCTTGTATGAGTTCCTCCACCTTTGCACTATCTCCCATGGTTAACCGCTTGACAAATTTTAATGCCTCTTCTATTGGAGGTTGGGAAGAAAAGTAGTCAAAGGTATGGATCATTCCTGCAGTCAAATTTTTCCAGTTTCCAGTCTCTCGATGTAGTTTTGCGTATACATACCAAGCACGTGTGCACCCTTGTAGAGTGGAATACAATTTATGCACCTAGAGTGAAGGTGGTAATGCTTCCTGTCCTGCTGTCCAGAGTCTCTCACACTGCTGAATGTGGTGCTGAACAGGTTGATCACCATTATAAGTGCAAATCTACATAGGTGCATTGCTTCTTACAAACCTGGTAGATAGGGTGATTCTGATCTCCTTCCACTCCATAAGATTATCTCTGTGAACTACCCACCAGCACGTTGCTTGTCCGCGTAAGATATATGCTAACATGTCTCTTCTCCTGACCTGGTCTATCCACTGTGCCTCCATGGCTTGTAAGAATACAGGAAGATCTTCTGCTCCTGTATACCAAGGTACTGCACTACCTATCCGTCGAAACAGAATGAAGTCCATTCTTGCACGTGCAACCACACTTTTTACCTCGTGCCCTACTAGTTCATATGTACCATGAGCCCAATTGTCACAAGCAATACTCGTAGTATCACTAATAGAGTGAGAATCCTCCCACTATAGGATGCCTTCCTTTGATGGCTCATTGACCTCTGGGTCCTGAATAACGTGTACATAGATTTTGTTTAAGTCCTCCTCACTTAGAGGCTCAACATATGGTGTAGAATTCCCATCTGTCAAAGGTATCACAACCCTTTCCTCCTTGTTCTCAAAGCTGATATACCCCTTATTGAATCTCAAGTCAACATTATTCACATAACACCAAGGGCATCCAAGCAAGGCTGGAAAACTGTCTGCTTCTGCAAGTGCTAATACCTCAAAATCCCCAGTGAATTTGGCCCCTTGTATGGTTATAGATGCATCCTTCAAAACTCCTATGGGAGTGGCCTTAGTCCTATTTTCCATAAACAACACATTAGATGATGGCTGTAATGGAGGTCTCCCCATTTGTACCCATGCATCTAAAGTAAGCACATTGACTTCCACACCTGTATCAATCAAAATATTTCTCAACAACCATCCATCTACAACAACATTCAGAGTGATCTCTTTATCATAGTCAATGCTATCAGGGGGAAGATTTGCATGTAGGATCTTCCATTCATTCTCAGTGCTTTCACATAGAGTGTTCCCCTTCAACCAATTCCCTAATAATGGAATAATATTCTCCTGGCAAGCATTTTACACACCTCTCTGATGTCATCAATATTAGAGGGGACCTTCCCTGCTTCTTTCTTCTGTTCCATTTTTTGGACTTCTCTTTTAAACATTGTATTTCACCTTGAAGATTTCTATGAGGACCTCCATGGTCTCTTGATAGACTTCCTTCTGATGGGTAGGATCTGGGTACCTTGCATGCAGAACCTCCTCCTTAGTGATTGTAGGCTTCTGGTATGATGCCTCTCTTGCACATGTGCCACTTCAGCACATGTGGTAATCTTCACAGTTAAGGCCTCAAGTTCTGGTGCTATCTTGGGCATCCACTGATTTTCCTCTGCGCGCTGGATCCTAACCATCTTTACCGCCTTTGTTTTCCTACTTATGTCTATTTACTGAGATGCTCATATAAGTCTGGGCACTCCTCATAGCTATGATTCTTTCCACAGAAAGAACATGTAACATTCTGGGGACATTCACGCCTATAATGATCAGGGGATCCACATGTATAGCATAGTTCTATGAGGAAACTTGCTTCTTCCTCCACCATGGCCTCATCCTCCATATCCACCTCGATATCCATGTCCTCTTCCATGACCTCCTTAAAAATGGCCCTCATTCCTGTCATAGCATGGTTGATTATGATCCTGATCTCTAGTGCTCATTCTTGTTCTTAGAGTTATCTGTTACACTTGTCTATCATACCCCAATGTCTATAGCATCATGGATCTAACCAATCAATCGACAATCCTCAGTATCATGGGTCGTGGACCTGCAAATCTTGCAAAAGAGGATACATTCTTCCTTATTGCGCACTGTAACAAAGGACAGTGGCTAGCATCGTTGATTTAAATGATAGATTTCATAGTCTAACAACAATGAATGTATAGATCTACGAGGGAAACTATCCTTGGTGTGACCTTCCACTTCACAATCTGTACACCAAATCCCTGAGCGTGTTTCATGAGTTGAAATTTGTCCTGATAATTTTTCTAGCTTCTTTGCCATGGCTGCAATCTGTGCCTCTAAGAATGGACTAACACTAGTGTCAATGCTCCCAACTACCTCAGCATGTAGGGCTGCCTCCAATGCTTCACATGGAAGATCAGTGTATGTATTATGCAATCTTGCCCTTCTAAATGGTGTAATCAATCCTCCAACAAACCATTATGCATGTTGGCTGGCGTGAATATCATAAGACAACTTAGATAGAAAGTGTCTTATAAGCTAGGCATCATATCACGTACACTCTCAGTAGTGCCCTGTTTGATATCTTTGATATGCTAATACTATTCTACTCAAACTCTGGGATATAGAACTCTTTTAAAGAAAGCATCCTTCAATGTTAGCATAATCCACACAAGTTTGATCAGGGTTAAACTTTCTATACCAGTTGTGTGCTCGTCCATGCAAGGTAGTAGCAAATTGACTTTACCTTACGCTCAGAATTCATGATCCCTTTCATGCATGCCATAAGATTTCACACATATGCACATGTTCAGTAGCATCCTCTATACCTCTATACCTCTGGAACTCTAGGATATAAGAGAAATCTCCATATAGATATTTTTTGGTTGTTGCACGGGCCTTGATCACCTTCCACCTCCTGTTTCCTCTACCTCCAAACCACTAAATCCATGTGGAACTACAACACCTATACCTCTATGATCCTCCACCTGTAGTTGGAATATGACCTTTAGATGTACTCCCATGTGCTCTCAAATCAGTAGTACTATACTGAACCCCTACAGTCTATGAGGTAGTTCCACTTCCAGAGGTGAATCCAACATTCTTGAACACGCACTCACATGGACTTCTGTGTGGATGATGCATGCCTAAAAATGTTCCTCCAAATAATGAAGTCCATCTGACCTGCCATTGATGTGCTTGCTTTTGACTTACTCCTGCTCTCCTACTTCCCAAGTTAGCTTTTTGGTTACTTTTCATACTAGATACTGAAAAACCAAGTGCAAGGGCTAGGTCACCAGGTGGATTAAGATGCGCGCCTAATGGCCCAAGTAGTCTCTGTTGGCACACTTCTATACTGAAGCCAAGGGGGGATCTCTATCATGCTTTCCAAGATGGGGGAGTTCCTGATGCTATGGCTCCATGTCTTCTATGTGAGCTTCAAATCCTTCACGAGCCATCTCTCTCCTCAACGCCATACTTTATGCAATGGTACGCTGCTTCTCTATCTCCCTCTCACATGCCTCATTATACTTAAGCCACCTTTCCTCTCTCTGCCTTTCTGCCACTAGGTCTGCCATCTTTCACAAAACCTGTTCCTACCCTCACGTCGTGGTGAGGTTTAGTTAGCCATCAGTTTACTCTCCAGGTTCAAAGTTACCATAAAGATCTTGATCGCCAGTGGAATACCTTGCAGATATGCTCCTCTAGGATACTCACAAAAACTGGAATTCAGCTACCTCCGGGAAAGAATACGTTGAAATTGAATATTCCAGAATATAACTGTTTAGAACACCACAAAACCACATATCCACAGTGTGAGTCTAGATCAGATCAACATCATAAAGGGCCTTGGAAATTCTTCCTATGTCCAACACAAGTGCACGATACCTCCAATTCTACTTAGATGCATAAGCAATCAGCCACTCGTATAATTCTACTGGAAAGATGGTGAAAAATCTCTCATATAAGTTGTCATATAGATTATGTTCTACCCAACTGCATGTGTTAAACTAAGATCCAATGTTGAACCACCGTGTCATATTCTTCCTCTAGATTATGTATCCACTCCTCAATACTTGCTAGAGTTAACCGGTATGTCTTCATCACGAACCATCCTGAAAACAACTGAAAAAGAGGTCCCAGTAAATGGAACCAATGATGCAGCCTAGAATTTACTAGATAACACCCTAGACGTGCTGGCACATCACTCAACCTAGACTGAGTGCTCACCCGAAGTGTGCAAAGGTACCAGGTCCCTCTTTAGGGTTACTATAGTAGGATGTTAGCGTGATGAAGGAAGAAACATATAGATCCATAACTAATCCATCATTCTACAATGCATGCCATATTTAGATCTAGGAAAGAACAAGCTTAAACAATAATCATGATTGAATCAAGAACATGCACTACTCAATTACACATAGGAATGACACTTAGATTCAACCAATATCTTCCATCTATTAATAAACACAAAAGCTCCTTACAGTAATGGCAATCTATACTAATGCGTGCATGGATCTGATACAGTAATCCAGTCATATGCACATATCTCTTTATGCTTACCTCTTATGCTCTGCATATACCTATATATCAACTACTATGTGATTCACATCATATATATAGGGTGGCAATTTCCCTTCACTGCTTATCTATCCCAAAAATAGGCCGCATGCTATTAATAGCCACACGCCATTTACAGGCATAGCCACACATGCAAGTGTGCTATCTATAGACCTCTTACAGTTAACTGAAGTGACAATCCTATTCTTAACTCGTCTCCATGCAAAACACTTTGATCCAATCCTCTAAAGATAGACAATGTGTGGCACGCATGTCTCTGCATTTTTTATGTGCTCTACATGCCATCTTCTAAAAATAGGTCTTCATGCTCAAAATCAGCTAAGTCTCAAAAGTTGAACTTGCCCTCCACACGCGGGTTTTTCCTATCCCTCAACTCCTTTGATCCTAGCCTTCTCTCCCACATGGAATTCTTGTGTGATCTCTAACAAGTATTATATGATCAACAATTGAGATTCTAGATTCCCATGTCACGTATTTGTTGTAGTTAGTCCATGTTATGTCCCCAAGCTAGAGCCAGTTTTTTTCGTGCAAATTTGCAACAGGGAAATTGGAAGTTTCCAAGCACAACTATACCCTTGTGCCGAATTTTTCATGTTTTATCATTCCTAAGCACCCCAGGTCAAATATGTCAGTTTGATCACCCCCTATTTGATGTCAAATTGGTCTCCTAGGTGATTTAGGAAAGTCTATTCATTCCCCTTAGATGATTTTAGGGAGTTCTGAAAAGATGTTATCTTTTGGCAATATTGAGAAGGGCTATCGCTGGCCTTCCCAGGACTAGATCAAACCCCCTAGAGCATAACGGAAGGGCCAAATTAAACATGGAGGTGAATTGAAGACAATAGAACATCATGGAAATAATTTTGGAAGGTTTTGGGAAGTTTTGAAAGACTTCGAGCAGTCTGAGTAAAAAATAGGGTTCACAAGCCTAGGCAGTACACAGGCCTAAAATAGCTGCTGGGATTCAGAAGAATATTCTGGGAGCTTCGGATGGAGTTATAAGTAAAAAGAAACATCACCAGAAATAGGATTCCAATACCTACATAATGGTAAAATCATATTTTTCACAAGACCTTGGCACATAGGATTGGCAAGAAGGTTTTCTTAGGCATAAGTGGAGTCTCAAATCAAAAATCCATTTTTAGTAATCATATGGTTGAATAAAGACATGATAACCCCACCATTAGATCAAAAATTCCATTTCCAGTCAGGATCATATAACTTGTTACCAATAAATTCCATCGGGAGCTCACGTTATCATCGTTCCAAGTTATTCTCTCAAAGGCAGTTTAGGACTTAGTCATTTTTCAGGAGGACACGTGTCAGCACCAGGAGCCTGGTGGGATTTCATGTCCCTGAAGCCCCTGAGGTTAGGTATGCCAACCCTTGAAAAATTATCCCAGCCCCCATGTGACCTCCAGACTTGACAGTTCAGCCCCCAGGTGCATTTTTGGAGCATCCATTCCTTATCGTCGGATCAAGCGCCACGTGTCAGCTCTAGGACCAACGTGGAAACTAATGTCCCTCGTGTCCCTAAGGTGAGGGACATAAAGCATGGAAAAATTCAGCCAGCCCCTATGGGGAGTCTTTTGGTCACCCACGTGACCGACTTTCAGCCCCCAGGTGCATGTTTGGAGCATCCATTCCCTATTGTTGGATCAAGCACCACGTGTCAGCTCCAAGACCACTGTGGAAACTGATGTCCCTCATGTCCCTGAGGTGAGGGATATCAAGAATGAAAAAATGTGCCCAGGCCTTATGGGGATTCTTTGGTCACCCACGTGACTGACTTCCAGCCCCCATGTGCTCTAAAACAACTTTTCTCACCTTCATTCCCTACCGTCAGATCGCCGCCACGTGTTTTCCTCTTGACCACTGTGTAATTTTATGTCCCTCACATACTAGAGGTTAGGGACATAAAAAATGAAAAAATTCACCCAATATTATCCCTCCATTCATTCAAAATCTCAAAAATCTAATTGTCGCTCAGTGCTTCTAGTGCTTCCAGCTGCTTCCACTCCAGTGCACAGACAATATTCATCCTTCCTTTGTAACTTTCTTCCATCACTAAACCATTGCAAAAAAATCAGACCAGATCAACCAAGGAACTGAAATACCTTTCCCATGGTGATACCCAGGTCTCAGAAGGATTTCTCATCAAGCTAAGAAGGAGAAATGAAGAAGAGAACAATAAAATCTCCATAGCCAAAAAATGGAAATCTGAAATAATCTTCCACTCCAGTGCACGAATCAGCAAACCATTTTCTTCTATTTATTCCTATGTACAAGAACATAAAATAACATCCTCAAACTCTCTTCTCATGCAACAGAGCATCCACAATGAAGAAATATAGTTTCCAGCTCAATGAAGAAAGAAGTAGGATCTCCCATCAAACCGGTTGTCAAACTGAAGTAAGATGACAAGTGAAGCACTAGAAGAAAAAACCCACATAAAAAATATAATATTCTTTTCAAACCGAGGAGAAGACCAGACCTGTAATTTTGAGGTCTATTAATGGCTACCGCATCCAAAAGCACTATCAGACCCAAAAATTAAAAATTAAAAATCTCCTGGACCATTAAGCGAGCAGGCCCGAAATTTTAGAGGGGTGATATTGGGAAAAAAACACATAAAAAAACTTCGTTCCACGTCAATCCGACTCCCAGAAACCAAATTTCGAAAAATAGCAGGTCTATTACGTAGGAACTACTATTTTAGGAAATTCATCGATAAAAGAACCTGCGAAGGAGATGAAGACATTGGAGGTGCACTACAGCCAAGAATTCACCAGAATGAACATTTTTGACACTTACTAAAAATATTAAGTGGGCCCTCGAGCACTTACTAAAAATAAAAATTTGATCCAAAAGGAACAAGGAATACAGGGAGAAAGAGGAAAACTGAACCGCAACATCCAGTTGAAGATCAGGGACTTGATTTTTCACACTTACTAAAAATAGTAAGTTAATTTTTCTAAGGGAGACATGAATCTGAAGTGGACAGGCCAGAAGCTGACACAACCCTTTGCCTGCGATTATGATGTGGAAGACATCAATGTCTTATACATGGACCTAATGATCTTAAGATTCACATGGCCTCTAAGGACCAAAGGAGGATTGAAGACCAAATATTCACAAGTGGCTTATTCACCACTGTAGGACACCCAGTGTCTGTGCAGAGTCTCAAGTTAGTCCTAGCCCACTCTTTCCACTACGATCCTGAGACACAAACCATTTGAGCGGACAATGGTACAATGATGGTAGTCATCAACCCTAGGACCATTTCAATCTCTCTGTAGATAGAGAAATCCCCCAACATGGTCATCATATCGAAGGATAGGGCCATGCGTGACTGGGAAATAATGGATTAATATGTCCAAGGAGTAGTGCTCGGCTCATGGTTGAAAATAGGAATAAATCCCTCTAGGATGCCAAAGAATCTTCCAAGGTGTGAGTTACGAGAAGGGTATTCTAATGTCATCACTCTCCTCAGTAGAGTTATGGGTGAAGCAAGCACGAGAGACTTCCAAGACTAGATGGGCCTTTTAATCTTGATAATGATAGAAGGAAGGAAGAAAATTGACTGGGGGTAGATCATCAGTGACAATCTCCATCTGTAACTGCTCTAAGTGCCCATGACAAAGAAGTTACACATAACTTCTTACCTAGTCTATTTCCTTGTAAGCTTGAGATCATTCAAAGGATTGGATCTCACACAGAACATTACTGCCAAAGTACCTGCATTCAAGAAACTTCCACATTTGGTAATGGAAGAGAGCAACAGGAATTTCTCTCATGTGAATGATGTGTTCACTATGTGTGTGGTCTAAATCTTAAAAGGGGATCTCGAAGCTAGGATGTCACCAAAATTGGTATCCCTGATTAAGGAATATAGCTCATACTTCACACAATTCTCAACTTTCTCCTACATACGAGTCGCTGGCTTTGACCAAGCTCCACTAAAACTACCTAAGTACCTCAATGACCAGATTGTATTATTTGAGCTCTGTAGGAAGATCACTCAAGTGAATAAAAAGCTTAGAAGTAGGAGAAAGAAATTGATTTCATTCCCCATATCTCTAGGGGAGTTCACGTGCAAAAGCTCAAATAAGGCATCTCACCTGGAGGCCACTTTCACACATTTGAATTTGCATTCCTACATCGTCAGGCCCAACTTTGATACCCGATAAGGTACATACTCATTCTATGTCCCAGAATCACAACATGAGCCACAAGTTGAAGACTATTGAGCCAACTATTATTGATGATTTTGAAGTACGTGAAAAGGACTGCATGAGGATGATAATCAGTGAGATAAAGTAATTCAAGTTATCTTGGTAGGAAGACATCTTCCATGATAATGGGATAGAGATGTACAATCCTGAGTACACAGTATTCAATATGTCCCCAATGCCCCAAATCAACTGGCATGTTTTTAAATCAAGAGATATATTGGAGCGGACTGAAAACGTAGTGAGGAGAACGAGGAACTAGTTTCAAAAGAAGAAAGAGCTTCACATCATTCATCTTCAAAAGTGGTAGAGGTGAATTCCAGCTCTAAACACTCTGTAGTGAGCTCAAAAAGGAAGGCCATGGAATTGGAAACTTCTCCCCATGAGAAGACACCCAAGAAAATTAGGGAAGAAGAAGCTTCATTGGTGTCACCACAAGAGGAAGACGTTATATCAGTAATGTAAACAAAAAATCTAGTAGCAGATACACATATGAATGAGGAGTATATGACTCATGATCTATTGTTCAAACCATTGCAAGAGGTATTGCATGTTGTTGACACCAACACCCCTCTCATTCAGGACTTGCCTCCTCCACCAGAAAAAAAGAATGGTTTATGCACCCATCATTGAGCCCAAATTCGGTGAGATGTTTTCGTGGATGTGGTAAATGGTCATTCTCAACACTCACACTATGCAACAAGTAGCAGCCCTTGATCTATCAGTGAATGTCTCGTTGGCTAAAGTAAAAAATCAAGAAATATCACACAGATGACCTCACGATTCTACAATGGGAAAATAGGTAATCAGTACATCGAAGTATCTCGGCCAAAAGTAATCAAGCCAATGGATGAGATGACACCAGCTGACTACGATATGAGCATGATCCAATTGGGACCAGCTACCCATGAGGGAGATTTACACATATATCAACAATCTTCTGCTCTCATAGTGGCAAGGAATAAAGAATATAAAGAGAAGATTAAGGTACTAGAGGAACAAGTACGAACCCTTTCATCTTATGTGAAACACTTGGTGGAACCAAGCACTATAACACTTCCTATTGAGAAATTTGTACCCATTAGTAGCTTTGATCTAGAATGCATCAGAAGAACGCATGAGCTCACGATGCAGGGGTGAGGAAACAATGAATGGATCGAATCAATATCTAAAAAAGGGAAGTCAGTAATCCAAGAGGCATTCAAGCTCTTTTCATACATGTGCGCAACGACCAACAGAATGAGAGCACTCAAAGAGGATGTGGAGAAAGACAGAGATTATCTGGTAACCTCTGGGACTAGTAGCGAGTGAGATGAGAAACACCCATCGTCAGAAGTTGATCGATAAGAAGGTTTTTGAAAATCCTGTAGAAGACATGACACATATATGGGTGAGGGCCTTGGCAATCAAATTTACAGAAATTAATCGATCCTTCACAGAGCTAGAGGAGAAAGAAGAACAAACATACAAGCTGCAGTATAGTATAAATCGGAAAGTTCATAAAATTGGAGTACCCGCAATGAGGAAACACACAACTGCTGATGTAGTGATCGGCCCTTTCGAGGAATATGTCAATAAAGGGGTGGGTAAACCATTTTCCTTCACTAAGGATACTCTCGATTTCTTCTCAGAGATCCAAACCTCCATTTCACTTATTGTAGAAAAGCATTCATCATGGTTTAGGAAGTGCAAGGACATCAATGGTGTGACTGATGGATGGACTAAAACCTTGAGCTATGTTCACATCCCTCATGCCAAAAAAGTAGAACCAACAGTGGCCCGTTTCAAACAAGATCTTGGAAATATTAAATCCTCCTTGGGATCATGAAGTGGAGTGAAGAAATATTAAATTCTTCTTCTTCTTCTTCTTCTTCTTCTCTCTCTCTCTCTCTCTCTCTCTCTCTCTCTCTCTCTCTCTCTCTCTCTCTCTCTCTTCTCTTCTCATAGAACACTCTCTCCTCAATGTTATGTTTTTGCGTTGAGAGTTTCAATTTTTAATATGACTTAAGTGACTTTAGAAATATAATGTAACTTTAAGTCACCTTGCTATTATAAAAAGGGACTTAAATATTTAAAGTGGAATATGAACAATCTTAAGTCATATTAAGGTATTCTAAAAGTCACCAGGAAGATGAAGAGTTGCCTCCTCTTCTATAAATTGTATTAAGCTCTTCATTTGAGGGTCTTCTTAATTTTGTCTTCTGAAAATTATTAAAAGGAATGATAACTAGATCGTGCCAAGCCAAGAACACAGATGCTAATCAAACATCATGATCAATAAGATGAAAGTAATTTGCTAGAATAACTTTACATAAACCTTTGCAAACAAATGAGCAGCAATATCATATATTATTATGGAGCTCAATGAAATACAATGAGAATGGACCTTGCTTATATAGGCAAGAAATAAAAATCTAAGAACCAGTCATGGTCATAGATCAAGCCATAAATCATGGAAAGAACTAGTCATCAAAGAACTAGTCAAGTCCGCAGATTTATGAGAGAACTAGACATTAAGGATCTAGTCAATACCATATATCAAGGAAATAACTATACCTAACAACTAGATAATACCTCCTAATATCTAAATAAATAAAAAGAAATATCCACACACATAAGTGGGTGAGGATAAATACAATAAAGGTAAATAATTTACCTAGGTGAACATGAGCTAAGGTAAATACCTACTCTAACACCCCCCTCAAGTGAAGCTAGGGGCCAAAATAGAAGTGGCATGTCCACAGTATGAATCCCGATAACTAGGCCTGATGAGGTACTCATGTACAATATATCCATGAAGAAATCTCGAACCAAAAGAAGGAAAAAAACCTGCTATAAGGAGAGAGAAAGAAGAAGAAGAAGGAAGATGTTCTCATGAACACCCCCCAAGAACAACTTCTGAAACCCCAAGCATTCCACGCAACTCAAGGTAACGAGATGATGCAAAAGGATTTGTAAATATGTCTGGCAACCTTCTACTGAGTCGGAAGGTATTCCAAGCAAAGAACTCCATCCTAAATGTGATTCTGAATGAAGTGGATGTGTATCTCGATATGCTTGGTCCACTGGTGCTCAACTAGGTTGCGAGAAATGTGAATTGCAATTTGGTTGTCACACCAAAGTATAGTCAGTGAATCCTGTGGGAATCCAAACTCTGTCAATAACTAGAAAAGCTAAAGAATCTGCTGACTCGCTGTAACTTCTACCCTATACTCTGCCTTTGAAGATGAAAGTGCAATAGCTTGTTACTTTTTACACGCCCAAGCAACTAGAGAAGAACCAAGAAAGAAAAGATAGCCATAAGTAGAATGCCTATCATCAATAGAACCTGCCCAATCTGAATCTGTATACCAAACCAACTGAGTATAACCCCTAGTGTATTGTAGGCCAAAGTGGGAAGTGCCTTGTAAATAGTGTAAAATCCTTTTAGCAGCCTATTAGTGACTACTATGAGGAGAATGTGCAAACCAAGATACAAGCCCTACTGCAAATGAAATATCATGGTGAGTTTGGGTCAAGTACATGAGACTCCCAACCAACTACAGATACAATGTAGGATCAAAAAGTGGTGTGGTACATGTGGATGTAAGAGTAACTCCAGACTAAAAAGGAGATGGACATTGGCTTGCAATCAGCCATATTAAAGCACCTAATAAGATCATGGGTGTATTTTTGCTGACTCAAATGAATCCCTGAATCTTGTCTAAGAAATCTGCAAACCAAGGAAATAATGTAATAGCCCAAGATATATCATGTCAAGATGTGTAGAAAGATCCCTCTGAATACTTTGAATGTGGAAAGAAGATCTGCCAGTAAGTAATAGCTCATTAACATACAAGACAAGTATCACAATATCCTCACCAACATGCTAGAGATACACTGTATGATCGGAATGACAACGAACAAAACCAATAGATAGAAGAAAATAATCCATCTTCTCATACCAAGACTGAGGGGCTTGTTTGAGACCATAGAGATACCTTCAGAGCCTACAAACAAGAGAAGAATCCTGAACAAATCCAGCCGGCTACTCCATGTATATTTCCTCTTGTAGATCTCCATGTAAGAAGGCACTCTTCACGTCCATCTGGTATACGGGCCACCCCTGTGATGCAGCAAGAGAAAGTACAAGGTGTAAAAAATCCATCTTGGAAAAGGGTGTAAAAGTCTCAGAGTAATCAATACCTTCATCTTGTGAAAAACCCTTTGCAACAAGATGATCCTTATACTTGTCAATGGACCCATCTGCTGTGTATTTACTTTGGTATACCCATTTACACCTAACCATATTTCTTCCTTTAGGAAGAGATACCAAATCCCAAGTATGATTCTTCATTAAAGAAGAATACTCAGCTGCCATCACATCATCCCACTCTTGTATCCCATGAGCCTTTGAAAAGGACTATGGATCCTCAAAAACTGTCTGACACAAAATTTTAGAACAAGTAGAATGTACATGATGATGCCTAGTGGGTGGAAGATCCTCTATGAAAGGTGTTACCTCAGAAACTGTAGTATGAGCCCACTTAGGCATAGTGACTACATCAGTGGGAATAGGATCCTCAACGACATCTATATCCTCCTCATTAATATCCTCAAAGAAAGAATCCTCAAGATGAGATGAAGAAGAAGAGGGAAGCATGGAAGAAGAAGAAGATTCATGAGGAGTGAAGCGCTCATCAAACTGAACATGTCTTCGAAAAATAACATCATGTGTATCAGGATCTAAAAGATGATAAGCTCTCATGTCCTCACAATACCCTACAAAGATCAAGGGTTTACTCTTCTTATCCAAAGATTTCCTTTTCTTCTTTGGCACAAAGGCCCAAGCATGGCTCCCAAAGACTCAAAAAAATGAGGCATCTAGCTTAGTGTTGGACCAAGCTTCCCATGGAGTCAAATGCTTAAGTGCTCTATGTGGTGTGCAATTCTAAATGTAGTTAGCACAATTAACTGCTTCTACCCAGTAGATAGGAGGTATATCTCTAGAATGCTGTTTCACTCAGAATGTTTCGGCTTCTGGGAATAGAGTTGCTTCTATCCTTTCATTCCTTTTAGAAACAGATGAGGTTAGGGTTAGGAGGAATACCTGTTGAATGTCGAGATGGTGTGCGCGTACCGTAGAGAAAGATCAGGCTGACTGCGGAGAACTCCTTTTTGTCTTGGAAGGACTACCTGGTTTTGACCAAGATGCAAGTTGATCTCCTTGGTTGTAAACACTTCTGGTTTCTTAACCGATACTCGTCTCTGCTCTGTCAAGTGAAGATCTGGACTCTGTTCCTCGCTCAAGATGTGACAATGCTCTCTGTTGATTCTGGTATTTCACTCGTCTCTGCTCTGTCAAATCTGGACTTGTTCCTCGACTGATTCTCCGACTGAAAAATGAAATTCCGATCCGTTGTTTTGGTTTGGGGAGCCCATTTACAGGGAACCGATGGCGGTTGCGTAACCGACGGCGGTCGAGTAGGAACCGGCATCGGTAAGGAAAAAGTAGGCTATTTTTAGTAAAATAGCCCACCTTCCCTGCTTTTCTCCCGAGAGATCAGTTGCGGGCTTGGTCAAGTGGCTAGAAGGTCGGCTTTGGGTGCGAGTAAGGAGGCATTAGTTATGGATGTGAGTCTAGACCAAGTCATGGGTCTTAATTAGGTTAGTTTAGGGTTAGGGCTAGGTCATGATGAGGTGGCAAAGTGAGGTGGCGGGTAAGGTGATGTGGATTTATCAATTACAAGGTAATTAATAAATAATTGTGTAAAGTTTAGGTAATGAGGTTAGGTTGCGAAATGGGATGCGGGTCACAAGGGGTCGTAAGACACGAATTTGGTGTCTACATTAGCCCCTTATTGTCGTGTAGCTTGTTCTGTAAAGCTGCGCGGACAATAATATGAAGTGGTTTCTCATGTTAAGGATATAGGTAATCCCCCTCAAATCTATCACAGATTGAGTGAACGGGAAATCAGGGATAGGGTTGATAAAGGGTAATGTTGTAGAGAGGATGGTAAGGTGGTGGGGTAGGTCCAAGGAAGCAGACGCATGTTGAAATGCAATAGTACGACTAGGGTACATGATTTGACAAGCAAACCAGCAATGTGTAGGCAAAGGTCGATAGTTTATCCAAACAAGGGTGATATAATCCTGGTATCCAAGGCATAGGAAGTAGCTCCAGGGTATATAACAGGTGAGGTACAGGAACGTTTAGGCATGTTCGGCAGTACCAAATGGTTGGTTTGGTTGAGATAAACGTCACGGTCTAGGTCTAGGCAAAGTTGGTCGACAGATCAAGTCAAGGACCCTAATCATGCTAAAACACGAACAGGTGAGCTCGATTGAACAAAAGGTACATGATGGATGGATAAAAGTGTATGGTGTTGATTTGGGTAAGGTATGGAAGTGGTACGGCCTTGGGTCGGGCCAAGTGTTGGGGTGGCGGCCTTGGGTCGGGCCAGAAGTGTAAAGGGAGGCCTGGGTCGGGCCAAATAGTGAGGGCAAGGCCTTGGGTCGGGCCAAATGGGTAGGTTGAGGCCTTGGGTCGGGCCGGATTGGTTAGGGTTGAGGCCTTGGGTCGGGCCGAATAGGGTAGGTTGCGGCCTTACGGGCCGGAGGTTGAGGCCTTGGGTTGGGTAGGCCTTGGGTCGGGCCGAAATAGGTAAGGCCTTGGGTCAGGCCTAGGTAGGTTGTGGCCTTGGGCCCGAATAGGTAGGGTTGCGGCCTTGGGTCGGGCCAAATGGGTAGGTTGAGGCCTTGGGTCGGGCCAAATGGTTAGGGCGGCCTAGGCTAGAGGGCTTAGGTCGGGAGACCCTACGGTCACCAGCCTGGCAGAGGAGCCCGCGTGCTGGCCTTCCAGGGATAGCAGGGGAGGCCGGGAGGTACTCCTAGAGAGGGTTAGATGGGGTTACGACAGGACCTTCCCTCGGTACAGGAGGGATGATGTAGAGGCCCCACTGCCAGCGCCACATAGCCTTTGGATCCAGACCTTGGGTAGCGGAGAGACCAGCAGGTGAGGGTGTGGATGATGCCAGGTGCACGGGAGCATACAGGGTGTGGTGGGCGGGGCAGAGAGCAGCGAGGATAGTACCGCCTGCGCAGCCAGACTTGGCTGCAGTTATAGGAGAGAGGGATCAGCTCAGGGGTCAGGTGCAGCTCTTACAGGGGTAGCTAGCTACTGCGCAGGCACAGATAGGGGCCTTACAGGTGTAGCTAGCCCAGGCTCAGGCACAGGCACAGGTAGCACCACCACCAGCACCACAGCCACAGGTGCAGGTACAGGCACAGGCAGCACCACCACCAGCACCACAGCCACAGGTGTAGGTACAGGCAGTAGCACAGGCAGCACCACCACCAGCACCACAGCCACAGGTGCAGGTACAGGCAACAGCATAGGCAGCACCACCGCGGCCACAGGTGCAGGTACAGGCTCAGGGGGTATTGGTGTTAGGTGCCAGGGGACCAGCCCCAGCTCCTTCAGTGGCGCGAGATCGCTATATGGAGGTTAGAGCAGAGGCCCGATATTATCAGGATATTCTTGATAGTACCGGAGTCGAGTATCAGGCGTATGCAGCGCATAGGGCAGAGACCTCGCACAGCTAGAGATCTCAGGGAGGGGCAGCCACAGCTGGCGTGTCCGTGACGGGCAGGAGGCGAGAGGCACCACAGGGACCAGCGGGGAGAGGTGACGAGGGCGGTGGGGAGAGCTAATAGATCCCCGACATGGTTTTGTATAGGGACACACGGGCACCGGTCTGCGAACCGGTTGTATTGATAGAGGCCTGCGTGCCGACACTTATTCATTGTATTGATTTATTTATTTATTATATACCGGCCTGCGAGCCGAGTACGGGTTGTACATTTGATACCGGCCTGCGAGCCGAGTATATTTTTGATATGAGAGACCAGCCTGCGAGCCGAGTCGAGATTTTTGGTAGGTATTGCGGCCTGCGTGCCGGCTTTGGTATATTATGAGATCACAGAGGCCCCGATGTAGGGCACATTGTATTTTTGAAAACTGGTATATATATATATATATATATATATATATATATATATATATATATATATAGATGATGTTTTGATCCATATGTAGTGTTCAAAAATGTGTTTAAATATTTTGTTAATGGTTTGGTAATATATAATGTATGATAAGTTTAGTGGGCATGTTGATAGATGGATGATGTTGATGGTTTTGTTTTTGTTTTTTTTGTACGTATATATGAATGACATGTGATGTGATGAATTGTTGGTTTTGTGACATTGTGATATATGTAACTGATGAGTTGGATCCAAATGATGTAGAGATTGATAGTTTCTTGAAATTCGTAGTTGATGGTTGTGTATTTGTATAAAATAAATGATGTTTAATGAAATTGTAATGATATGATGTGTGGTGGATGAACAAATGTGGTAAATGGTGTGGTTATGCAGGAAAAGAGGCGGGCGCGACAAAAATTTAGGTGAGAAATGAAGAAAAGAACGCTGTTGAGAAAAGATAGGTGTGTAACCGATATCGGTTAGGTAACCGATATCGGTAGTCTGGTAGACCGATATCGGTTAAGTAACCGATACCGGTTACTTAGGTATGAGCTTTTCTAAAAATAGAAAAGCTAGGGTGGCAACTTAAGTTTTAATTTTAGAGCCATGCAAGAGGTTAAATACGCGAACGCGACGCTTTTTGACGACTGAGACAGGTATTTGCATGAGAGATTTGGGTGAGAAGGAGAAAATAGACAAGGAAAGTGAATGTGATCCGAGATTCAGAAGGCAGAAAGACAAAGTTGAAAAGGTGGTGATCATGGCAGAACGAGGAGAAGCATCCAGCAGGCAAGGACAGGAGGGAAGACAAGGGCCACCTCAAGCTGCTGCAACCCAAGAGGTATCATTTTGTTTGTGATTTAACTACTGCATGTTTTTGGGAATAAGCTGGAAAAGAATAAGGAAGTAGATATGAGAAAGACAACATGATAGCCGGGGGTATAGATGAGGTGAGTGTTATGGGGTAGGTAATTCGGGGTTGTTGGTATGTCTGTGTATATAGAAAGGAAGAAACGATCAATTTATTGTCGTAGGTGGTTGTTTTAGGCAAGATGTATGTAATTGACAGTGACCGGTAGCGGTTAGGGAGAACCGGTATCGGTTACTCAACCGATATCGGTTATGTATAACCGATACCGGTTACTGGAGGAATTTCCAGAATGTTTGAAAAAACCCTGACGGATTGAATGGTTGTTTGTTGTTTTGGTGTATGCAGGCAGAGGCAGGATTGAGGATGAATGATAGTGTGCCAGCGCTGTTGTCACGAATCTGAGCGGATGTAACACCAGCTGAATGGACATTGATAAATCATTTGGGGTTAAGTGGAATCCGCTATTATTCACGAATCGCACGTAATCATGCTATGTTGCAGGCATTGATTGAGAGATGGAATCCCGAGACAAATACCTTTTATCTGCCAACAGGGGAGATGACAGTAACATTGGAAGATGTGTTTCGGATTTTGAGACTCCCTATTACAGGAGAACCAGTATATCAGGCACTACCTAGCGCGGCACGGGGAGCGATAACAGCAGTATTTGGTCCATACGCACGAGATTTGACACAGCGAGGTTTATCTTTTACATATGGGGTAATGTATGCAGCACACCCTGAGGAGACAAGGTTAGCAGTGATATTAATGATAGCGGTAGGGTATTATGCGTTACCGAGGGCGGAAGGGGGAAGATTTCCAAAGGCATTGATGTGTGTTATGTGGGAGATGATAGAAAGGAACGTGACTTTTGCATGGGCACCTGCATATTTGGCGGAGCTATACAGGGGTTTATGGGCTTGTAGGTGAAATCACAGGACGACACTGGATAGTTCATACTTATTACACTGTTGGGCCTATGAGCACATTGTTTGTGTGCGACCAATAGGCCGACCCATCCAGTCGGGAGAAACCGGAGTGCAGAGATTGGGATTCAGACGATGGGTCCAGACAGAACAAGAGGCCAGATCCCAGGCCGTGACGGGTGATATTGAGTATTACAGGCAGGTATGGGAGAGAGTGACGGTTGCGGATATCTGTTGGAGGCCATACGGGAACTATATGGTGACAGAGAGCATAGCTGAGGAGTTGAGGGGTGTAGAGCGATTGAGGTGGATCGCAGGGCACAGGCCGGGTGAGTATGAGAGGATTCCTATAGATCGCGTGTGTGGCGACAATTTGGATTTGTGCAGGATATACCCTTGGCTTATAGACCATATATGAGGATCGACGCCGAGGCAGCATTCTCACCTCCCCGGCTAACACCTCCAGAAGGGCCTGAAGAGGTAGCAGCCGATCGCAGGGTAATGGATGCGGGAACGACAGAGGCCTATAGATTATGGTGGGTAACATAACTGCGAGGTGTACGTGAGTGTCCTGACATAGCGGTGATTACAGCAGAGAGGGATCGTCTGCAGCGTTTGGTTCAGCAGCTCCAAACACAGGTGAATAAGACAAGAGGATTGTTAGTGGTTGCGGAGTCACGGGTGGGGAGACTAGAGGCTGGAGTCCTCCATGCGAGAGGGCGTATTCATATGTTACAGGAGAGATTGGCAGATCAGTGGGCAGTACCAATAGCCGTGGTACCCTTGAGGACAGAGAGACCCGGCGAGAGGGGTTGACGATCACGATCATCACCTAGTTCGGGATGAGGCGTGAGGGTCTGAGTAAATGTTAGCAAGGTATAAGAATAAATAAGGATGCCGACCTGCACGTCGATGATAGAAAAGATGTATTTGTTTAACATCTAAATAAAACTGAATATGTATGTTGATTTGAGTTGCGATAATAATAAGATTTGTTTGTGTTTTGATTTTCGGTGTTTTGAAAAAGGATAAAGAGGACTGTGATTAAATAGAAATACACAAAAATATTTATATTCACCACACAGGATAGGTTATGGTAGGGGATGGTCGAGCTAACCTTGGGAGACCCCATGTCTCCAAAGTGCTGCCTACATAGCCCATTGCACAAAGCAAGGAGGGGCCTTAGACCGATGTAGTTCTCCCTTAGGACCAGGGAGAGGTGAATTCAGGCAATTTGTGTATGGTTAGGCAATTTGTTGGTTGATAAGAATTTGATGTTGATAGGGTAATGTTGTTGGTGTTGGTAAGGTATGGGCGACGTTTATGTAGGTATAGGTAAAGCGAAAGTTAGCTTACCCAAATAGTAGGGAACCGTATCCTGATTAAGGTCAACACACAATCCTAGAGTCGAGCAAAAGAGGCAAAAGTGTCCCGTAGTTGAGAAGAGCTAAACAAACCACATATTAACATAGGATGAGCTTGAATCCCTAGGTACCTTGCATAGGCGAGAAGTCGATAGGTGAAAAGAGTTGTATAATCACAATATATCGGATATACGTCACGTCCCTTGAGTTTTGTTGCTTTGACAAAGGTGAGGTGAGGTGGTTGATATAGGCGGGGGTGCGGAGAGCTTGTTACAAGGTGATTATTCTGACGAAAGAGAAACTACCCTAAATAGACAAGTCCATGACTCAAAAGTGCTTTTGAATGCGGCTTCTTCTTTTTTTTTTTTGCTGAATATAGACTGATCGATGCGGGAAGTCTACAAGGGATATGTATTGTGTTACTCTTGAGGTCTTCACGAAGCTGATCAATGCGAGAAGCTTCTGATAAAAGCTGATTGTGTATAGCTGTCCTTCGAGGGAGCAGTCTATTTATAGTAGCAGATATGATTGTAATGCATAGCTGTCCTTCGGGGGAGCAGTCTATATATAATAGCAGCAATAGTTTGGCATATAGATGTCCTTCGAGGGAGCAGTCTATATTTAATTTAGATGACTAGATGTTCATTTGGCGTGAAGCATCTAGTTTAGTAGGAAGTTTGACTCAAGAAAATCCCATAAGAATACGGCTTATTTTAATATTTTGAAGTCATGGACTAGACTAAAAAGGGGAAGGCTTCATCAAGGGGAGGTGAGGATCAAACTATGTGAGCTTGATTGTTATTATGAAGTGTAGGAAACAGAGTGTATGTAGTGGTAAGTGAGCTCAAGGGACGAGCGGCAGGTAGATAAGAAGTGATATAACACTAATTTCAACAGTAGAATGGTCGAAGATGCAAGGCATTAAGGGGTTCAGGCTCAGGTTTACCATTAAGCGAAGCTAAACGATAAGTACCAGATCCATAGGTATGAGTGATTATATAAGGCCCAATCTAATTGGGAGCAAATTTTCCACGCTTGCTCTTTTCTAGTTTGGTTACATGTTGATTCTCTTTGAGAACAAGATCACCAACCTTAAAGGTATGCTCATGAAGTCACTTATCATAAGCACGTTTAATGCGTTTTTGATAGATTTGAAGGTGATCAAGAGTTGTAAGACGGTGTTCGTCAAGAAGCTCCAATTGGGCTAACCGCTCTTGGCGGAAATCATTGTTGGTGAGAATATCTTGAAGAGATATTCTAAGAGAGGGTATTTGTATTTCGAGAGGCAAAACAGCCTCGGTACCGTATACCAAAGAGAAAGGTGTGGCATTAGTAGAGGTACGAATGCTAGTACGATAAGCCCAAAGGGCAAAGGGAATGTGATCGTGCCAATTTCTTCTGGATTCATTGACAACTTTCATGAGGATTTTGGTTAGTGTTTTATTAGAGGACTCGGCTTTCCCATTGGCTTGTGGATAGTAAGGTGATGAGAAACTAAGTTTGATACCGAAGTTGTCACAAAGGTCTTGCAATAACTTGTTTTTGAAAGATTTTCCATTATCTGTTATCAGGCGATGAGGAACACCAAAACGACAGATAATGTGATGGTTAATGAACTCGACAATTTTTTATTTTTTGATTGAAATGAGTGGAATAGCCTCTACCCATTTTGTGTAATATTCGGTCGCTGTAATTATCCAACGGTGACGCTGTGAAGAGGTTGGTTGAATCTCACCAATAAGGTCTAAACCCCATTGTGAGAAGGGCCAAAGATCTTGAGCGATCTGGAGCGGATGGCTAGGAGTATGTTGAAGGTTGGCATGTTGCTGACACATAACACAACGCTTAACATATTCGTAGTAGTTGTTCATTAAGAGTAGGCCAATAATAACCAAGGCGAAGGATTCGTTTGGCCATGACAAGGCCGCTAAAATGTCCACCACAAATACCGTCATAGACCTGTTGGATGGTATGAGTGGCCTCTGCGCCAGTTAGATAGCGAAGGAGGATGCCATCAAAGCCACGTTTATAGAGGAGTCCCCCCATGACAACATAACGCAAAACACTTTTAAGAAAAGCACGTTTGCCGTTACTAGTAAGGTCAGGTGGGAGGACAGAGATTGTAAGGTAGTCGTGAAATTGGTGGTACGAGGTATCCTGTGAATTAGTAGACACATTATTTATCATACAAACTACCGGGGTTGAATAGGATGGGGCAAAAAGTTGTTGGACCACGACGAATAATTTAGAGTCAGTTGGCGCGGCGGGAATTTGCGAGGCTAAGCAAGCTATAGTATCCGCAAATTTGTTAGTGGAGCGGGGAATGGTTTGTATAGAATAGTGGGTAAATAAGGCTAGAAGTGAATCCACGTAGTGTTTATATTTTTGAAGTTCCTCATTTTTGCATTGGTAAACGCCCACAACTTGATTGACTACCAATTGAGAGTCGCCAAAAATGTTGATAGATTTGATACCTAAGTGTAACGTAACTTGGAGACCTAGAACAAGGGCCTCGTATTCCGATGTATTATTAGTGCAAGGGAAATCAAGTCGGAATGAAAGAGGCATAGGTTCAGCGTTGAGAGGAATGAGAACAACGCCAGCTCCTCCGCCGCACTGGCATTTAGATCCATCAAAGAAGAGGGTCATTGGGTACGACTCCTCCGTGGGGGAAAGAGTAGCGATGAGTTCGTCGGGAAATATGAAATTGGTAAATTGTTCCCCAGGTAAAGGAGCTTCCGCAAGTTGGTCTGCGATGGTTTGTCCTTTGATTGATTTCTGGTGGACAAACTCAAGGTCGAGGTCGGCGAGAAGCATGAGCCATCTAGCAATGCGTTGGTTCAGATGAGGTTTGGCATACATGTAATGGATGGGGTTTGTATTGGTGATGACGAAAGTCTTGTGATTTAGAAGGTAGTGTCGGAGTTTGGTGGCCACGAATGATAGGGCAAGGCACAATTTTTCTACATGTGTGTACCTAGTCTCATAGTCCACCAAATTACGACTTATATAATAAACGGCTTGTTCACGATTCTCAAAGTCACGATGTGCAAGCATGGCTCCTACAGCGTGGTCGGTGGCGGAAAGGTAGAGGTAGAAAGGGCGGTCGTCTTGGGATGGGATAAGCACGGGTGGCTGCAAGAGATAGGATTTGAGAGCTTCGAAGGCTTGGTGACATTCTTCGCTCCATTGGAATGCAATATCCCTTTCTAAGGAGGTGATGAAAAGGTTGACATCGATCTAAAAGTTGGGAGATGAAACGTCGGATAGATTGGAGCTTACCTTGTAAACTATGCAATTGTTTGAGATTTTTGGGTGGGGGCATTTCTAGGATAGCTTTGACTTTAGATGGATCAACCTCAATGCCACGCAAAGAGACGATAAAGCCAAGAAGTTTTCCCGAAAGAACACCAAAGACACATTTTTTCGGTTGAAGGCGGACAAAATATTGTAACAGGCGATCAAAAATAATGGTTAAAACATCGAGATGTTCACTACGATGTTTAGACTTGCCGAGAAGATCGTCGACATAGTCTTCAAGGATAGTGTGCATAATTTCATGAAAAATGTAGGTCATAGCCCGCTGATAGGTAGCACCAGCATTCTTAAGGCCAAATGGCATGACAAGATAATAAAAGGTTCCCCAAGGAGTTATGAAAGCAGTTTTATGTTGATCGGCCCGGGGCTACCAAAATTTGATTGTATCCCGAAAAACCATCCATGAGAGAAAGCATTTCATGGCCCGCAGTGAGATCAACAAGTTGATCAATACTTGGGAGGGGGAAGTCATCCTTGGGGCAAGTGAGGTTAAGATCTCAGAAATCTGTGCATATCCGAAGTCCCCCTGTCGCATTGGTGACAGGTACGATGTTAGAAATCCATTGAGGATAGTTAATAGGCAAGATGAAGGAAACAGAAAGGAGTTGTTGGAGCTCCTCTTTGACCAAGAGAGCAATGCGTGGATGCATTTTTCTCAATTTCTATTTGACTGGTTTGGAATCGGGGTTTAGGGTGATGTTATGGACGGCGATGATAGGATCAATTCCTGGCATGTCAGCGTAAGACCATGCGAAAGCTTGGTTGTGAGCACGGAGAAAGGTAGTAAAGGTGGCTTGTTCTGATGTGTTAAGGGATTGTTGAATCTTCACAATGTGAGGATCCTCCTCCATGTGGATATTGATTTCTATGGTAGATTCGTTCAGCATAGTTTGGGTTTCAGATGGTAAGGATCGTTGAATATAAGAATCATCCACGCCAAGGTAAGTGAGGATGGAGTCGTCATCCTGGCATTCAACAACATTAATCAAAGGCGAATCCTCTTCGATCATGTCTGGATAAAGAAGGGGCAAAGAAGATGGGTCGTCATTATCTGCGTTGATAAGTGAGAGGACCTATGAAGATGGCATTTATGAAAAAAAAAAGTTATGAGGGATAGATTTAGGGTCCATCGATTCTGCGGGTGATGATGGCAAAGTGGGTGATGATGGTTTGGTAGGGGCGACGTCGTCTTCTTCCAGGATACAGCTGACAGGAGGTGTCTCCAGTGTAGGTGTTTCGAGAAAACCGAGACCACTACGATCATTATGTTTACGGGTAGTCACGGGAATGAGTGTATGTCGGCCTTGTTCGTAAAGGCCAAAACCAAAGCCTTTCCACGCACAGCGAGTCAAGAATGTGAGGGTGAAACGACGATTTGTCAAGTATTGAAAATCAGATTGGAAGGGAACCACACCAAGAGGAGGTTCAAGGGTAATGGAGGATGCGTTAACACCCCCATACGTTAGGTTAGTGCGGCAATGGGGTGGTCCGTAAGAGATTATCTCCCCCACGCGACAGTCGTAGGTGGGATGTGCATGTAACTGTCCATACTCCTGCGGGGTAGGGAAAGAACTAACATCTACTATAGGCGGTACTCCCCCAGCGTAAGGCACTGAAAAACATCTACTAAGGTGTCAGAGGTTGGAATGTTAGCTGCGGGAAGGGAAGTGGTTTTTACGACAGTGGTTTCATCAATTGAAGGCATAGGCACGGATGAGGTGGGTGGTTGAGGTACATTTGAGGAGGATGGTTGGGTTGAATGTATGGGTGTCTTGATTGGTATAAGCACATCGTTCGGGCGGTATAACATATTACAGGTTTTGAAAGGGGGAGGGTCAGCTTTTACGGTGTAAGACTTCCCCTCGTACTCAAATTTTATGCATCTATGTAATGTTGAGGGAACGCATCCCATGGCTCGGATCCAAGGACGACCGAGTAATATAGTATATTGGAACTCTCCCTCAAGGACATAGAAGAGTTCAGGTAAAGTACGTGGTCCTACGTGAATATTGAGGATCACGGTGCCTAAGGTAGAAGTAATAGCGTCATTGAATGACCGCAACATGATGGGGTTGGCAAACATGCAACTAGAAGGGATGTTCATCTGTTAGAAGGCTTTTGAAGAGATGATGTTTAGGCTAGCACCCCCATCAATCATAACCCGACGTACTCGAATGTCTCGGATGTAAGCGGAAATGAAAAGGGTAGGGTCAGGGTCTTCTGTACCAAAGTCAACAATTTCATCTTCAGAGAAACTGACTGCATCAGCTTGTGGTATAGAGATAGAAGTGATTGGAGTAGTGGGCTGTTTAGTGAGAGAGGCAACGTGATTGGGTGTTAGAATGGAGGCGACAGGCAGGGTTTCATTAGGTAAAACCTCTATCCCTTGAAGGATCTCAACGAGAGCTTGTCGATGAGATTCAGAAGTCTGAATGAGATCATACAGTGTCAGTTTTATGGGTGATTGGTGAAGCTGTTTAATCATATTTCAGTGGGTAATGCCATTAGAGACAGGATAGGCGGGTCCGCGAATGACCACTTTAGGTGGTGGTGCAATTGGGATGTTTGACGGAGAAAGAGATGCCGCAGGTGTGTCTTCTTTTGCTTTCCCATTGTTTTTCTGCCCTCGAGTAGCGACACTAATCATATTAATCTTGTAGACCTGAGATGAGGAAGATGGTGGGGATAACTCATGGTCTTCAAGAGGTGGGGTTGTAATAATGATAGATTTTGGTGAGGCGGGGACAGATAGTATAGGAGAGGGAATGGAGAGCTAAAGGTCTCTCCCTTCGTAAGTTGTCTTTCTTAATCTTTTGTAGCTGGGAGAGGTGACTGACGAAGGATGGTTTTTGGAGCTTTGCATCCCTCTACATCATGTCCTGGTGTGTGGTGGTAGGTGCAGATTTTAGACTCATCATAACCTATAGGTCGAGGCTTAGACGGGTCATAAAGTCTGAGTGGGGGTAGGGAAATGGTGGCGTTTTCTAACAACATGGCAAGGATTTTGGCATAAGATCCTTTGAGTGGGTCAAAATCAGAAGAGGATGAAGATATTGATTGTCTTGGTTTCGATACTGTTTGGATATGGTTGGTTTACGCATGGGTGGTGGTTTAGCCAAGGGGTGTTGCCACGTGGTTTTCACTAAACGTGGTTTCTTTGGTGCAGAAGCTATGTTGGATGATGAGGCCGCAGATGATGTGGTATCAAAAAACAACCACGGGGAAATAGGAGTGATTGAAAACAAATCTTTTGATGATGGAATTTGTTTAGGGTTGATAGGTGGACAGGATACGCGGAGTGGCGGTGTTGCTATACCATGGAATTTCTGTATAGGTGCGGAAGGCGTAGGTTGTTTTGAAGAAAATGCAGGAGGTATGATATATTGATGTAAGGTAGAGGGATGGGGTCCCAATATGGAAGGTACGTATGACGATGATGATTTTGATTGTGATAGGGGCATGGATTGAGTTTGTCTCCTAGGTGGCGGGGTGGATTTATTTTTGGATAGATCGAATCGCTTAGGCGGGTGTATTAGACTGGGCATTGGTGAGGTCCCAAGCGTAGGGGAAGATCTGGTTAAGTTGATAGAAATGGACGGGGCATTTGGTAGAGGTGAGGGGGGTGAAGGTGAGAACAGGGGCATTTTAAGCTTCTGTAAGCACTTCGGGTATATGGTGGAGACATCAGGATCAGTCATTTGCATTTGAGTAGAAAAAGGGGTACTCAAACGTTCCCATAGGGCCTGTCTATCTTCTGTGGAATGACAGTCCCCAGTTGTGATTTGTAATTTTTGTACGGAAGAAAGGTGGGTTGTAATTCTAGTCCACTGCGGGTGTGACACAGGAGGCAGATGAGGCACTGTATCAATAGATGTTAAGAGGTCAACCGGTCGTTGAAAAGATTTAGGCGATGAGGGACTAATAGGTAGGAGGGCGTGTTCGAGGGGATCTGTCACGTTTAAATAATGTGATGATGTTAGTGTAAGATATTTCTCGTCTAAGGATGTCAAAAGGAGTGGCGAGCCTTCCTCTTGTGTAGCAAGAGTGGTAGAAGGGGACGTTTGGGAAATAGATAAATTAGATAGCATCCGCTCACAGTCTTGTAGGGATGTGGTGTAAGAAGACTTGTCGATGAGAAGAGAAGTCCGGGCAGTTAACTCTTCTATGGGTAAAGGAATGATTTCACTTTGGCTTGATGGTGGTGAAGGAGGTTCAAACTCCTGTGTTGGTGGAGAGGCTTGACTTAAAATTTTTTCAATAGAGGCTTTTGGCTGAGAATCGAAGACTGCATGGATCTCATGAACACTCTCCTCGGCTAAGATATCTTGGTTCACGTTACTGTTGGACGAGTGATTCGGAAATGGCTTGTTGAAAATTTTCAGATTTCGGTTAGCAGGGGCATTAGGATTATCAAGGGTTATATCCCCTGCGTCAACCATTTCCTGCACTATGTTTTTCAACATCTTGCAGTTTTCATGACTATGTCCTTTTACGCGGTGAAAGTTACAAAAGTCATTTTCTTTGTACCAGGAAGGTATTGCGCGGGTGGAGTCAAACCCAGAGTGAGGTTTAACAGGAGGCAAGGTGATAGCCCCAGCTTTGAGCAATTTCTCCAGGATGACGCCATAAGTTTCTCCCAAGGGAGTGTAATTGGTGGGCTCGGCTTTGTACTTATAAGTGGTTTTCGGCGGAGTATTGGACGGTGTTTGAGATTTGACCATTACCACGTGGACAGCTCCTTTTGATTAGAAGAAGTGGACGCGTGAGGAGTGGTGCTGTTTGGCTTGTTGGTAGAATCAGGAGTTCGGAAATTGGGGTTTTTGTTACGCAACCGCAATTTCTCTTCTTCTAAGGCTCGAATTTCTAGTTTCCGAGCCATGGTAAAGGCCTCGTCGAATGTGCGGAAAGTTTGAATTTGGAGGGTAGGGGAGATGTGCTTAGCGCAGGCCCGCGTAAATAGTTCGATGAGTTCGGTTTGAGGCAAGGCATACTTAAGTTGGTTAATAAGGGCCCCGCCATCGTCCAACGAATCTGCGATAGATTCGTCTTCAAATTGTCGGATGGCATAGAGTCGGTAATAGATACTTTCTTGGCAATTTTAATGGAGAAATGATCCAAGAAAGACTGGGGCTAGTTGGTTAAAGAGAAGAAAGAAAGATGAGTGCTGGGTTAAAGCATTGTACCACTCCAAGCTAGGTCATGATGAGGGTGGCAGAGTGAGGTGGCGGGATTAAGGCTGAGGGATTTATCAATTACAAGGTATTAATAAATAACGTGTAAAGTTTAGGTAATAAGGTCAGGTTTGCAAAAATGGGATGCGGGTTCACAAGGGGTCGTTAAGACACGAATTTGGTTGTTACAACTGAATTCATTTTACAGTTAGCCATTTCTTTCAAAGTTCTATTCTTTCTTTCTGCTAATCCATTCTATTGTGGAGTATGAGGAACATAATGTTGGTGAATAATGCCTTGAGTTGCCAAAAATTTAGAAAACTCATTGTTGAAGTACTCCCCCATTATCAGTACAATGGTTCTTTATGCAACTAGAAGATTGTTTCTCGACCAAAGCCTTGAAGACTTTAAAGTGTGAAAAAACATCACTTTTGTACTTGAGAAAATAAACCCAAGTACACCTCAAGAAATTATCAATAAACGTAAGTGCAGACTTAGCTCCATTGAAAGATGGGGTAGGGAAAACCATCAAGTCACTATGCACAAGCTCAAGTGGTGAAGAAGCTCTCTTAGAAAAATTCTTAGGAAAAGGATCTTGATGTTGTTTCCCTAATGCACAACCATGACAAACTACCTCAAGACAAGAAACTCTAGGAATACCATCTACCATACCATGAGTGCTCAACTCCTTCAAATATCTGTAATTGATATGTCCAAATCTTTCATGCCAAAGCTTACTCTCTGAATCTGCATGAGAAACCAATCATAACCCTATAGAAGAAGTGTCATCAAAACCCTCAAAGTGATATAGTCTAGAACTATGATCAACAATACCCTAAGAAACCAGTGAATGAGGCTCCAACAAAGTTTGTACTTCTGCTCCATGTAGTGTAAAAGTCACTGTTTTTCCTTTACCAAAATGACAAATTTGATATACAGAAAACAAATTTGTAGTGATGTTAGGAACATATAGTGCATCTTGGATACTGCCACCATCAAGTTTTATATCACCTTTTCCCTCAACAGAAAGAAAGGAAGAATCTCCAACCTCAATTTTGGAAGTAGAACTCAAACTTAGAAAAAAAACTCCTTGGAAGAAGTCATGTGATGAGAGGCACTAGAATCTATAACCCAATCGTCTACAAGTTGTGACTGAGATCTTCCAAAAATATTAAGTTCTTTTCTATGCTGATTAGAAGGAGGTGGAATGGAGATAGAAATTTTGTGTTTCTTGACTTTATCCTCTAAGGCTTTCATTTGTTTATAACACCTATGTTCTTCATGATTACTACCCCCACAAAAAGAACATGAATGGCTAGACTTATTCTTGGATTGAGAAGACTCCTTGGGTTTTGAGTTGTTTTCTTTGGGTTTAGGAGAATTTTGAGATGGAGAAGGTGTAGATTTGGTTTTACTGTTTGGTTTTCCCTTTCCCTTAGGATTAGATGCAACTAATTCCTTTTGAGAGGTGGAAGACTCAAGGTGAGACAATTTGGATTCTTCCCTTGTAAGTCTTTCACAAAATGTTTCTAAGTTAGGTATTTTGAATGTGTCACCTAAGACATCCATGCTAGAGAAAAAGGTAGAAGAAAAAATTTGGAATGGTCCTCTCAACTTGGATAGAATCAAGTAAACACACTCTTCATCTTTCTTATCTCTTCCACTCCCCTTTAACTGTGTTAGAAAATGCTTGAACTTGGTAAGATAGTCTATAATTGTTGGAAAATCTTCAGGATTAAGAGAGGAGATCTCGATTTCAAGTTGCATGGCTCTCATATGATCCACCTTACCAAATAAATCCTCCAATTTCTCCCATATTTTGAAAGGAGAGTTACACTTTTCTAAATGAAACAAAAGACTGTTACTTACATAAGTTCCTATCAAACCCATACACTCATCAAATTTGCATCGGTACTGAAATTTCTCATATTCTCTAGTGAACACTGGTTGTTCTGAAGAAGTTAAAGCCCATAATCCTTTCCACTTAATTATTGTTTCCATTCTTAGTTTCCATGTGTGGTAATTATGTGTTGTTAATGGCTCAACATGATCTAATGCAGAAGTATATAAAGATTCCATCCTCAAAAAATCACCAAAAGAAATGCAAGAACCAAGCAATGCAACAAGAGCCCCCCAGATTTTGGCACTTTATAATGAGTGCGTGTTACAATATGGCACTTTATAATTATAGTGTGATTCCAAAAATAAATATTTCCAATGGAAAGAGCATAAAAAGCACGTACTTTTACAAAAAAACAGAACTCAAAACGGAGTTACCGATCAAATGATACAAGTTTTTCAATAATATACTCTATTAGGGTTTTTCTACCTTCCGGATCCAATGGAAGCCTCTGTTTTGCATAAAAATGCATGCAGAACAAAATACACTCAAATCTCGAATATATGAATATATAAAGAATTTATTTACAAAATAAAACTTACAGACAAATGTCAATAGCAATCTCCTGCTCTGATACCATAAAAGGAACGATAACCAGATCGTGTCAAGCCAAGAACACAGATGCTAATCAAACATCACGATAAATAAGATGAAAACAATTCGCTAGAATAATTTTACATAAACCTTTGCAAACAAATGAGCAGCAATATCATATATTATTATGGAACTCAATGAAATAGAATGAGAATAGACCTTGCTTATATAGGCAAGGGATAAAAATCTAAGAACCAGTCAAGGTCATAGATCAAACCATAAATCATGGAAAGAACTAGTCATCAAAGAACTAGTTAAGTCCATAGATTTATGAGAGAACTAGACATCAAGGATCTAGTCAATACCATAGATCAAGGAAAGAACTATACCTAACAACTAGATAATATCTCCTACTATCTAAATAAATAAAAAGAAATATCCACACACATAAGTGGGTGAGGATAAATACAATAAAGGTAAATAATGTACCTAGGTGAACATGAGCTAAGGTAAATACCTACTCTAACAATTATTAGATGTTGGAGCTGTTTTTTGTGAATTCATGAGAGAGATATCCTTGTGAAGAGAGTGAGATATAGAAAGTTTCTCCCATTCTCCCACTAAAAATTTCTTCTAATTCCCACACTATGGATAAATTTTGTTTGAGCTTCAATAAATGAAGAAGGAATTTTATCCTCTTTGATTGAGGAGTTTATTGGTACTTTGTGTTCATTAAGCTCTATTTAGACTTGTTGCTATTTTACAGATTTGTTTTCTTCTAAAATACAAGTGCATGTAATGAAAATTATAGCTAATGTGTGTAAGTCTCTAATTTTCTACTTGCAACATTAGTTTCTCCTTTCTAAATATTCTCACTCCCCTTTCTCACCTTCGTAGAAAATTATTTCCTTGCAGATACCTACAAGCATTTGCTGCAGGGTCTGTGTAGTGCCCCTATTGAATCCCTGACCGAAAGGCTACTAGGCTGAAAATCAAAATTTACTCGTGCATGCACATACAGTAGCTACACCAGTTAAGTAGAGGGACTTAGACTCCTCGAGCATTGGCAATATAACTAACAACTTGTCCCCGAAAAATTTTATCGCCAACAAATCGACTTTAGTTACAACTCAAAAAATAAATTAATTTAGAAGCATGTATAATGTATGAAAATTTGTAGGATCTAGAAAGTTAAAATTTTAAAACTTACTAAAAATAGATATAGCTATAAATAGTAAGTCTATTCAAGTTTGAATTAGAAGTCAAGTTTAAGTAGGATTTTTTGGAATATTGGGAGAAATTAATGCACTTGAGGCCATATAAGGATAGGTAAAATTAATTTGTATGCAAGAGATTTGAGCTAACTAAGCTAAAGAGTTAAATTATAATCAAGGTGTAGTTACAAAGAAGTAGGGTGGCACACTTAAGGATAATGAGTCTTGATGCCACTAGAGCCAAATTAAAGATGTTACAAGTTGGAATTAAAATTGGGATTTGTAGGGAGGTTAATTGTAGAAAAAAGGAGAATGAATGATGAAGGTTTACATGAGTAGGGAGCTAAGAGAATAAAATAAAAATCCTTCAAGGAACTGTAATGCAATAATTACATATGCAATCAACCATGTATAAGAACCAAGAAAATGTCCTTATTTTCTTAAGGACAAACAACCAAATTTAGCCAACTAGCTCAAGAAATTTGCATCTAGTTTGAGCTCTGTTTATTGATTTTTGTAATTTTTCTTTTTCTCGTAATTTGTTGTATAGTAGAGAGTCAATTAGAGGAATTAAACACCTTGTTATGATGTTGAATGATCCTTTTTCTGGCCAAGTCCATGGCCACTTGGACCAAATTGTCCAACAATGAAATATGGGGTTGTGTACCCATGTTGACCCTTTAAAGTTGTGCTAGGGATAAGACTAGGATAGTGGTTGATTACATGTATATTGACTCAAAATATGTTGTTCAGATACTATAAATAGATGGTTAACACAATACCATATTGGCGTGATACGACACACCCTTAACCTCCCTTTCGACCAAAGAAAAATTATATGTATTAGAAACCCCAAACTACAATGATATGTATGTTCATAAATGTTTGTTGTACGTAACAATTGATAGGATACTCTTTCATCCCTTTTCTTGTAAAAAATTTTTTTCTCTCTACTCTTCCTTTCTCTCTCTTGAAAATGAATAGAAATCATGCTCTAGAAATATGGAAATTAGTTATGTTATTTTTCTCTTCTTTAAACTTTTTTTGCATGACGATAACATGTTAGAGGGAGGGTGGACATGCACTAGTGATTTTCACTGACCCATGCTCACATTGTTTTGTAGGATGTAAGAATATGGTGAAATGGCGTGGTTGTAATTCATTTTGTGTATTATTGTAATTCATATATGTTATTGAAAAAAAAAAATATTGTTATGTTTTCAGTAGAGCATCTTTGCACTATTTGATATCAAATAAAGAGATTGTCCTTGTTGTGCATGAATCTTTAGTAAATGTGTAATTGTTCTTGGATATTGAGTTTAAAGAGTTAACCAAATTTCACTAATGCTCTTCTTTATTTCATTTGTAGTTATATTGTGAAACCTACATTTTATATGGTAGAAAAGAGTATCTCTCTATACAATTAAAATGAGATTGTCCTCTAAACCCATTCAATCATCCATCTTCCCTTGATTAGTGCACAAATAGTAGGTGAGATTTGACACTAGAAAAATGAGAACAACTTGAGATTTCTTCATATGGAGTGATCCCCACTTTGACCGTGATCATCCCAAGTACAGGTGTTTTATTTTACCAACTAATAGTCCTACTCTCAGGTGTTGTACTTTGATAAAACCTTGTGATGATGAGTTGTGAACCTTATGTTTCATCATGCAAATCTTGTATCTAGTGGATAACTCATGATGTCACCTTGCATATAATGCAAGTCTCGTATTTAACAAAGTAATGAGTTGTGAAAAAAAGATGGTAATGCCATCTTTTAAGCTATTACAAAACATGATTTTATTTAGAATCCTCTTAGTTGACCATAATGTATCCTAAGAGAAGATATCATGTTTGGGATGCTTGTTAAGGCTCCATGCTCTAACAAGATGGAGTTGTGAAACTTTCGTAGTCTCAATGGTGAAATTTTTCGACATTAATTTGTTAAAGCTATAACCTAGACCTCTTGAGAGGCTAGTTTGACAAGGCACATATCTAGTATAAACCTCTAGACTTGGCCTAATAAGGTGTTGAACCTAAAGTAAAGTAAAACTCATGATCTATTTTTGGGACTTAGTGATCAACATGTTATGTACGTATGATACGAGAGATTGATCCACGAGTGGAGCCTATGTTGTAAGTTACCTATGTATAAAACTATTGAGTTGATTTCCTTCTGCTTCTCACAAATAGAAGTGTTACGTTGGCAAGAAGTACCTTTTGTTGAGAAAAGGTTGTGAGATAAGGATATTTGGTTCCCCTAATTTTTTCATTTTATTTTGGTTTAGACCCCTTTTAGGTGTTAATGAAATTAGTGTATCACAAACCTCTCATGAGAAATAGGGTGAATTACACATTAATATGCGTTTGACCAGCGAGAAGGGTAGTGGCTAGAAGGTAATAGGGTGTATAAAATTATAGTCGAATGTCTCCTTATAAAATGAATTTAATACTTAAATGGCCCAGGAATAATCCAAACTTGGTTAAGTGTGAAATCATACTCCTTAGGATCTTGATGACTAAGTAAAGGAAAAATAGTATATGAACCTTAGTTGTTCTAAAAATAAGTCATTATGAAGTCAATGTAATGAAGTAAGGGTTACAAGAACATGAGAGGATATTTTTGAACTGTTGTTAACTATCGCATACACTTGAATGATGTCAACATTATAAGATGACTAAGATTATTTTTATAAAAAATAAAAAATAAAATAATGCCTCATTAGTGATATTTCAACCTAGTAAATAGGGAAACTTACAATATGTAAGGGATGAACATAATCACCTCACCCATTAACATGGTTTAAAAAATAATATTAAATGATTACAAATTTTTTAAATGGAATTTGAGGCTTGAGCCTTTCGACTCGAGGTAAATTCTCTACTATGTATCGTGAACGATTTAGACTAAGTATTTAAGTGAAGTGGTTAGAATATATGTTTAGTTGTAATAACTTAAAACAAAATAGTGTAACCTTAGTGATTAAATGTTAATATGAAAGGAACACATAATCTATTTACTCTTGAACTAATAAACTTCATTTGTTTCATTTGAACCTCCCTTGTTTCAGCTAAGATAAATTACAAAACCAAACAAACATGCAACTTAGAAACAAATCCTTAGAACAAACACTAGTAGAATCATGTGTGTAAATATGTTCCTATCAACATTCAGGCTATATAATTCAATTGCAATAATATAAATGAACAAAATTAGATAAAATCATTACAAGCAAAATGTTAAGAAAAATAAAGAAAATGTAGTCTAGTTCAAAGAAGAATGAAGGACTATATGTTAAGTAATTTTCAAATAATTAAGGTCAATAATGAAATATGATTGTAATAAATAGGTAAACTAGGAAAGTGTCATGTCATACATAGTTCTTATATGGGAGTTTATATTGTAGTTTAATCATTATGTTGTGCTTGGTCATTTGGGAAAAATGTGGCTTGATTTGCATCATGTGTTTTCATGTTATATATGTGGCTTCAGGGTTGTGTAAATGTCCTATGTGATGAAGATTTATCCTCAGTGATCTAGTGTGGTGTTATGTATCTAGTAATGTAAGTCAAATAAATTATTTTCGGTATTTTTGATGTTGTATTTGTGTGTCAAAATTGTGGGTGTGACAGATCTACATTGATCTTCAACCTTGTCAACTTATTCTTGAACAATAATCATGACAATAAAATCCTCCCCCTTTCAAGATCTAGAAAGATCTTAGGATTCTACCTAATGGATGCATTGAACTTGTCCTACAACAACCTTTGCCTATTCTATCCCTTGGATATTCAACTTTAGCTTCAACAACAACTCTTAACAAGAGTTTTATACAACTCTAACTTCAGTAACAACTCTTAATCGAACTATTATTTAACTTCAACCCCTTGGCTTTAGAATCTATCTTCAACTTCTCTAATGAAAGAGCATGCACTTATATAGATGTGGATCTCCTTATACTAACACTCACTTGCATTGTAGGTCTCCTACGGAAAATCCTAAAATTAGGCATTATATCTAAGCCCGACCTTTTCCAGCCAATTCAACTTACAAGCTACTTAAAACTTAACTAATTTAGGTGTTTCTTTTTGTTTTATCCACAACCACTCAAATTAGCCCAGCCACCCAAACCAGTGTTGTATGGAAGTGAGCGACACAATTCCAACATATCTTTGAATGATCACACATGAGAGATCATGGAATGTTCAAACACATGGGGAACTTCTAGAAACTTGACAATTGGATTTGATTAAGAAACAAGTATTGAGCAATAGTACAGCGAGAATATTATAAATAAACCACTTGACCCCTCACTTAAGAGACTATTGAAGATGATTAAAAGCTAGCTTTTTTTATAGAGAGAATTTTGAATGTTGGAAGTTTTCCTTTGAAAATGTAAATTTGTAACTATCTCGTATTTGATTAAAATATGAAGTGCTTATGTGAATTGTGTTTCTATTTTTACATGATTGAATTCTTTATTAGTGCAAGCTATAGTTTGAATAAGTATATCTTACATATTTGTTGATATTTACATATCTTTTTCACAATGATAACTTCAGTGATCTCTTGTTCACAAAACAATCAAGTACACATGATAATAATATCATGAACTAAACAATATAAGTTCACATGGCAATAATATTTGTTTTCAACATTATCTTTAAAAACCCATAAAAACTTTTCAAAAACTCAATATCATATTATAGAAATGAAACCAATTTATCAATAAGATGAGTTTAAATTTCTTATATTTAATATTATTTGTTTCATTCCATCAAAAAAAAATTGTTAATAAGATTTTTAAAGTATCAAATTATTTATATTTCCTTCGTCTGTATTGAGGAATAAAATAATATATTTCTATATTATTAAATCGATAGAAAAAAGTTAAATATATAAAATATTTTCTTTCTATCGGTATATATAATATACTTAACCTAAAACCTTCGAAACAATCTAGACAATAGAAGAGTTGATTAAGGGTTTTAAAATTTTAATAGGAATGTTGGCACATTCCAGCATTTAAGTTTCATTACACATAGGAAACAAAAATACAACACGTTTCAATTGAGATAAACTATAATATCATGCCTAAATGAAAATTAACCCAAATCCTAAACTGCAAATGTTTGCATTACATACTTCACCTAGTAAGTAATGAATTTCTATTAGATCATAAAAATGGCCAACATTACAAATAGAAAGAGCTTACAATGGTTCTACATGAACAATACCATTATTCTAACCAGCAAACTAAGTTTATTTACTATAATCTAGCCCATTAAAGTTGCAGGTTGCATGTTTTTTTGTTGTCCTCCTAGAGCTCGTGATACTTATCTCCTTGAACAGTAGAGGAAGGTTGAAGTGAAGAAGTTCCAACTATGTCACTGTTGCGATGCCAAAATCCCAAATGTCTATCTCCAGAAATACATTTATACATTTCTGATATCTCGTAGGAATAATAAGGTTGGCTTTCTCCTACCATAGATGACGAAGCCACACCATCATAATCATTTGAAGAAGTCACAGACAGGTGCTGATTCATTGATCCTGATCCTTTTGATGCTCCAAAACCATTCCCACGATACATTTGTAGATTGGGTACTTCTGTGAAGCTCATGGGCTGCATCTCATTCTCTTGAAGATGATTAATACCACCATTACCACCTCTATTCAATAAGCCGTGGTCATCATCCATCAAAGAGTATGGTACTTGGTAAGAATTAGCTGTATTCCATACAGACCTTGGGATTGAACTATACAATCCATGGGTTAAAGATGGGTGGAGCCTTGTATCCTCATAAACAGGCTGCTGCTGATGATTTTGATTGTATTGCTCCATAAGTAAATCATTCATGGAGGAAGAAGTTCTGCTGCTGCTGTTGTTGTTGTTGCAGCGTAGTGATAGCAAGTATTCTGCACGCGAATATACATTGTATCTAAGCATCTCCAATGAAGCAGCAAACTGCTTCAGCTCATTAGTGCAGAGATCCTGTATACCCATCTTCCACCAGAACTCCTTTTCTTCGTAGTTAAATGCAGACCCACCGCTCATATTCTGTTTCTCCCTCCCTAAGAGCTGCAGATGCCTCTTGTGTGCATCATGGTCTTGAAGAAGCTGGCTATACTGCCTTCCAAGCTTTTGGGTGTTCTTTATTTTCTCACTGTCAGAAGAGACAGGAACATGCTGGAGCTTGTCAATCACAAAATCAATGGAAGGGTGTCCAAATGAGAAAACCTTCCCTAGAGGAGAAAAGACAATGATGCCAATCTCTGCCCCACATAAAATGGAAAGCTCGCTACCCTTCTTGAATAGGCCCATTCTCCTCTTGGAGAAGCAAACCTGCCTGGCATCTGAGTTCTCTATTCTTTTTATCTCTATCTTCTGTCTACCCATTCTTCTACTCACCATAACCACATCAGTTGCCTGATCAACCCATCTCTCAAAATTATTTCAAGCCCCACAATACAATGAATACAACCAAATTAAAATCATTTCAACGCCACAATGAATAACATCAACTCACATGACTGAAACCAAAGAAATATTATAAACTTTTCACTGAAAACCATAAAAATTGTTCAAAACATATCTCAAGACTAATCATGACAAACAAATCTTTACAATTTTGAAGTTGATATGGAATTGATGTGAAATTGATTTGGAATAAGAGAAGATTGAGATGCCTACAATGAATAACACAAGACTATAATGACCCAAAAAAAGGAAAATTGAATTAAAAAATGAAAAGCTTACACTGATTATGCCCAGACTAACTCAACCAGTTTCGCTTCTCATATATTACTGAAGAGTTTTTTGCTGTTCTTTTCATATCACGATTCACCATAATGAAAAGATGTTTATATCTTGTAGAAGAACCGATATCCATTTAACTTTTTCACAGATTGTCCTCTCCTTTCGCTTGATCAGTGCGTTTGAATTGTGAGTCGAATTTAGAAAGACCAAATTTCCTGATTGAAACATGCTCTTTCACAGATAATCATGACAGTTAAACATAGAAACTCCTTTAAAATTGGGGACAAATAGAGTGTTTTCGGGGAATAAAAAACACCTTGAAAAGTGGAGCTAAAAATCATCTTTCCCGTCACTACACATTTTTAAAATACAAATATGAGAAACATTATTAGAGCTTTTCTCCTCGTTATATACTATCTAATACGAACTAACCAGCCATATATAGGCTCCAATTAGGTGTAATTGAGGGAAAATTGTAAATCGCATTTAATTTTAAAAAGGAAAGGGCATGCGTGGAGTGGGGAGAGTTTATCTCTAGATCATAACAAAGGTAAAATACTCAAATTATTAGAGAAATTAGGGTTTTGGATAAAATTGTAGATCTTGTAAATTTGAAGAAAGTCGACATTGATAGGTGGTAGATGATTCCAGAAGATATGATTGATGTTGCCAAATTATCATTTTCAAAATAGATACAAAATTGGTCGACTAAGTTTCCAAAATGGATGTGGAAATGTTCTTCTCTGCAAAATATAAAACTCGATCTAGGAATGCGATCACCAGCTTCTAATTGTTGAAAACCTTGTTCAACATTCTTGGTTCTATTATGCAACACTGAGAATATGACTTTCTTGCTCAAAAGCCTAATTGAACATCAACACCTTGCAAAATGGTAAGAATAGGGTTTTGATAAGAGGGCATGTTTTTATCAGACCTCGTTCGAGGAAAAGGTCTTGAAAATAACTCTCGATGCAAGTCATCAAGTGGTCATCAAACAATCTATTGTATGCAAGTGTCATAGCTCTTCTCATTTTATGTGTGCACTAATAACTAGTAAGTGCTTGAATTCTCTTTGAATGCTTAATTTTTGCTTCCGGCACATGAATGATCTTGAGAACAATAAATTTTACTTCAATTTTAGTCTTGCATGTGACATTCATTCACGAATTCAATGTGTGATTAATGCCATAAATGAAATAATGTACTCATGTATTTATAGACTGCTTGGATTCAAATTAGGAGCTTATCAACATGCAAGTCGACGCACAATGGGAAATAAATTAAACAAGCACATGAGGGACAAACCCTGAAAATTTCAAAATCAGAGACTAAGGGGCCCAAAAGGATAGTGATTATTTTTATAATGGGTACATAAATGGCATGACCATTTTTGTACTATACAAAACTAGTAACTTATTAGGACCATAGGAAAAATAATGTAGGAGACTAGAGAGAAAATAATAGAGTAGAGAGAAACAAAGGGATATGCGTATAAATGAAGAATACAAAGTCAACAACAAAAAAATGAGGTCAAAGATGTCTGATCTCACAAAGGACACAAAAGAAAGAAGTTGAAGGTTAAACAACACGAGGAGAATGTGTTGACAAAATGCTAACTTAAACCAACAATTAATAAACATATGAGTATATTAGCACCAAAAGAATTGACTAGTCTCATACAAAAATTAGGTGTCTGCATAATGCCCCATTTTGGTATGCATGTGAATACATAACAAATAAAAATAAACAAGCACTTACTTGAGAATGATTTTCTATGGCCACCTCAACATCTATCGAGAGTTCTCTAAGTGAGAAAAAGTGAGTTAAAAGTAAAAAAAGAAAGAGAGATAATCTTATCTCGCCAATGGAGGGATGAAAAGATCATGTGATCCTAACAATTTCACTCATGTTTGGTGTTCCTAAAAACATATTTGAACATATGCAAGTGAATATGTACTATATATATAAATGTGTTATTAAGAAACTTTTCGTTCTAACTAACGTTTCATCCAACTATCCCATTCCTTTCCTCTACTCTACCAAGGCACAACAGGTAGCGATGAAACAAAAATGAAATAGCTAATCTAAATATCAAGCGGTAATAAATAACCATAATCTAGCAAATCAAACAATGGCCAGCCAATCCAAGTTCGACATCTGAAAGATAAAATACATCAATATAGATAAGGTATATCTAGGAAATGAATAAACATATATAACATCATCTAATCTACTCATCACATATAATCTAATCATACACCCATCTACAATCAACAATGTTATACATATATAATGAGATAAGAAAAATCCAAACATCATAATCAAATTCAAAACACACACATCGATAAAATCCAAAAATCATGATTCTCTCCTGACAATGCATTACTAGGAGGCCCTAAAGACAGTGAGTGTCACCTTGATCCTCATGGTACCTCTGCTAATGACCTTAGAGATCCCATAATTGAGGTCATACACACTAAGGATCAAGATCTTGCTGAAACTTATGGTCACTATGAACTACTCATTGTTGTCCTCAGTGAGTAACTCACACCCTCTGGTCTATTGGAATGGATAACTTGTATATATTCCTATAGTACATAGCCTCTCCTTGGATCCATGTGATGTAGTATAACATATTTATAACACCTTTGGATTCATATGTTACTCGAGATGTATCTCACTCCCTATGTAGGTATTACACCACCACTCAGGGGGGTCCCTCTCCCTGCATGTTATATCGCATTCTCCTTAGAGGTTTTACCTCTCGCTCTGTACTGCATCTCCTCCTGATATAATGGTATCCCACTCTAATTTCATCTGGGATAATGTTGATGTGAGTCAAATCACCTTTGCTTATAGTTGTTCTATCTCAGTTGCATTGTCTACACTAGGACCCTCCCCCACCAAACCTACAATCTCAGTCTCTTGCACCAATATCTCTGTAGTTAGAACCTATGATCCCATTGTGTCATCTGTGTTGTTCCTGAGGGACCTATTCATGTGCTTAGGACCATCTACATAGTGGTGTTTCGAGCCAATTACATCAGTATTACTCCAATGGTACTCTTGTTGTAGTTGTGCTCATCAATACAACAACTCCACTTTGTCCATCCCATACTCTTTTTGGATTTGCACTCATCGTTATGGAAACTCCACTCCCTCCATCTCCACTCCTAGATCCACTCTTTATAGCGACTACTCTGCTACCTATCCCTGTTATGGGAAAGCCTCCTCTTGGTGCATGTGCTTTTGAAACCCTATACTTTCTGACTGATGCAAGAAGGACCCTACACCCTAAACCTACTATAACTCTACTAATTATGGTGTCTATGCACCACTATCCATCACTTTCTCCTCTACTTGTAACCCTGACTACCTAAACTATTGGTTGTCTCATTCCTATGCCATGTATTGTATATGGGTGTCATCATCACCACACTAACACTACTACCTCGGCTATGCTAACTAGCGTTTGTTTAGGTATTATAATTATGACTGGGTGATACTGATGGTACCACACCCAATACTCACTTTTGGTCCCAAGAGAAACGATCCCTCTCCTCTTGTCCCAAATTTTCTGGGATAGATTGGCCCAATCTGATGTGGATATGGTGGCATCTATCATGTGGCCCCACACTCGTATCTCTCTAGTCACATACGAAAATACACGTGGCATTGTTGTGACCTGGTGTATGTATCCAGACTGTCTAAGTACCTTTTTTGGCCTATATCACTATATAATGAAATCCCTCTAACTGACTAGATAGCACTTTGTACAGGCTTATGTCAACTCTACATAAGTCTTTGTCCAAGCCTACATGGCTAAGTATGGCCTCCAAGTGATGTTTCTCAGCACTATCTCATCTATAGCCCTCATTTACACCAGTACATCTCTATAACCCTAATGGTCTATACATGAATGGATCCATCCAAATGCACACGATTTGTCCTCCTCTAATTCCTCAAATGGCCCAAATTGGTCAGTTGACTTCTATGTGCTCCCAGGAAAGATTTGCAAAATTAACTTGTGGCCTATACTTTCTCCCTCTCCATGGACAACCAAGTGCATACCCATGTATAACTATCCCAAAATGTGGTATCCCTGTGTAAACACTTATCCATGCTCTACCGTATCTGTTATGATGCCCAGATAGCTCAATGAAAAGTAGTTCCCACTTTGTCAAGCAATAAGATGCCACCAATAAGATCCATTAATACTAAGGTCAGATCCTCAATCATGTCTTGATCATAAATCTTGAAAAACACTATATTGGTCTATCATCGTTTGGGAAGGTCGGACCGTCTTGTTGCTTTCATCATCTCATAATCTATCATTGTGGTTTCATAATAGATCAGATCCCCAATAATCAGAATCTGCAATATATGGTAAACATCCTCCAAATTCATGGTCATCACCCCCGTCGAGTGATGGAAGGTACTCGTGTCTGAGTGTCATCTCTCTATCAGTGTTGGCAATAATGTCCTATCCGCTTGGAGTGTTGGCATCAATACTATGAAAAAAAATCTAGGTTCTCCAACAATGACCAATCATGTGGATGAAAATTCTTCAACACTTGTAATGCACTCACAAAACTAAATCACACCCAACCACTCCTATGTTCACAGAAAATCACATTTTAGACTTAACTCATTTTGCAAAAAAAATTAAAAACATCAAAAAATCTAACTACAACTAAATTCGGAAAGGATGGTACTACTTGGGGCAAGGCCACCATTTGGGGCGATGTCATTGCTACTGATTGACTAAAATATGAATATTAGAATCTATATTTTAAGTTAATCTATGTAGGTACATAAATGTAATAAATTATGTAAACTAAAATACTGATACTAAATAATTTTAATCGGTACTTAAATGGAATGTAATAATGAAAACGAGAGGGATAAGGTACTAACCTGAAATAACTTACCTCGTTATGTGTTGGACTTGAATAGGATGTTGGATGGATAGGACTAAATGTGAAGGTGATACCCTAGAAATCGTAGTAGCTAAAGATCCAGTTGGATTAGGGCACCTGTGGGCACCGTGGTTTGTGATCTAGGCGCTCTGGTCTGCAGAAAATTGTAGAATGTGAATCTAACAGTTTTGGTAGGTCTTCATAGTGCCTTTATGTTTGTCTCATAGTTGTCACAATATGTTTGCGTATGTCACTGTGAATTGGATATGAAGATCTACCTACAAAACCCCATATAAAGAATCAAATCCCTAAAAAAAATAAAGATGCATTAGAATGAGTTGGAATGAACTTAGTTGCCACAACGATGGAATTACAACTAAGCATTTCACTACATTCTAGACCCAATGTAGTTATGTGTGCTTATGTGTGTAATTGTATACATAGGGTTCCATAGCTCCAATGACATAGAAGTGGTGGGCAGTAACTAGATGTTAAAATGAAAATGGTGGATGGAATAAAATTAATACAACCCTTTCCAATATGCTTGTGTGATGCAGATAAAAATGATGCCCAAATGTAGTCATTTGCCTTAGTAGACAACTAGCTCTTGATAGTAGATAGTCTACCCATAAGATAGTGAATATGTTATGTTTATATAGGGATCTCTTATTCAAATTTCAACACTAATGACCCAACATGTCAACTAGTACTTAGGGGAATGAGAGGTAAAATGAAAAATAATGACCTCAAATAAGTAAATTAGACCCAAGTATTATGGGGACTAGGGCACCTAAAATTATGGACCAAGATGCCCATGGGCGCCCCAGCTCTACCCTAAGCACCCAAGTTAAAGACTAGAGATGACAAATGACTAAATAACGACACCTGATACTCCCTGAGAGACGACCATAATTTTGTACACAACTAACAACTATGTAACAAAAATTATGATGACGACCGACTAACTAACGACAGGACTAGGGGATAGGTCACTAGTAAATAGTATTATTACGCGAGATCCATATCTAAAATAACATACTTGGCGGTATAGATATACTAGTAAGTGTGTGATTTTGTGACTACATTTTCCCCCACTTTATGCTAGTGAGCAGAAAGCTCGGTAACATAAAGTAGATAGAGATGCGTACCTGAGAGAGGTCAGAGAAGCCCATGTTGTAGTAGAATGCATATATGTGTAGTAAAAGTGTGAGGAAAGAACCATATAGTGTTTTGAACCATGGATCAACGCGTTGATCCATGCAACGTAATGAAAAGATTTACTTTCATGATTAAGTGCATTAAATAAGAGTGATGATAGAAATGCGAGATGATTTATGATTTTGAATGTTGTATGATGAAAATGAGATGGGGTAGGGAGTGATCAGTTCACGGCCCTAATGTGCGTATACGAATAAATGAATAGAGGATTTGGGCATCCTACCACCAGAGGAAGAGTGTAGGGAGAAAAGTGTGTCATTCTCTAATTTTTAACTACATCCTACATTTCTATCTGTTACAGAAGGACTCAAATCAAAGGTTTGTGGTTTCTGGATCTAGACAATTTCGATCAAACAATTTACCCATATAGGAGTGGTATAAGAAAGGAACTCTTTCCCCCACTCCACAGGTGTCACTGTAATGTGGTGGCTTCCAAGTTAGGTCATTTGGAAGAAAACGCGAAATTTATGATGCCTTCCAAGTTAGGTCATTTGGAAACAAGCGCGAAGATATGATGATGGCTTCCAAGTTAGGTCACCTAGAAGTAAACACCAGAACAAATAGAATAAATTCCCAAATTTGGTCATCTGAGAAGAGTGATGAGATTTGATCTCCCAAGTTAGGTCCTCTGGGAAAAGTGACCAAATGTGTTGTATCTCCCAAGCTAGGTCATCTGTGAGGCTAGTTTGATCTTGTTATAAATTGTAAACACATTGAGTGGTGTGATTTCAATTGTTAAATGATTACTTGGTTACTCATAGAGATATTTTACGCAAGTTTTCCCTAAGTTTGGTCATTAGGGGGAATTGAAATAAATTAGTGTATAATCACATTAGAGAGATTTTATGTTAGTTACCCCCTAAGCTAGGTGATTAGGGGGAGTGATGAAATATCACATAGAGAAATTATATGCCCCCATATTAGGTCATTAGGGGGAATTGTTGGTGATATTTTGTGTGAGAATTTATCACTTGTTTATATCCCCCAGATTTAGATCATGAGGGGGAAGCGATGAAATGTCATCACATAGTTAAAAGTTATATGTTCGTTTCCCATATATTATGTCATTAGGGGAAATCAATAGTGAGATGTCACGTCAGATGAATTAGAAACTATGTTTAAAAGTGGTGACATTAGTAGTGTTGATTAAATCACATAGGTGATGTAAGTGAAATTATAGGATGACCCCCAATAATATTCCCCCCTTCGGTAAAAGGGGAAGTGATGACAAGAATGAACGCTAAGCCCGAAAGTAAGTGCAAAATATGTAAAATGTGATAGAAATTGGAAAAATGTGTATAGATTGAATGGAATAATTGTTATTGAAATATAATATGCATGGAATGTGTTTAATACAGTGGTAGGTGTAATTCTAAAATGAATTCCGCAAACGGGGTGCAAATCGGAGTAAAAATGCTCAATATATGAAAAAACCAATGTAGTGTGTATTAGTGGTAGTAATAAGTGTGAAATAATGACTATAGTAAAGTAGGTGATGAAAAAGTAACTATAAGTAGTTAAGTGAAAAAAAATTTAGTCACTTCATTTGTTTTGTATGCGATTGTGAGAGTGAGCATGAAGTGAGTACAAATTTTACATGTGGGAACAACGCGTCCTAGTCGGTTTGAGAGGGTGGCGACCACTGTAGTATTGTGTATGACTGCAAAGTTGGTAAGTACATTTTTTTGCAAAATATAGGGTGTAGTAGTTGTTTTAATTGAATTTTTCTAGAGGAAGTCATATGGAAACCATATTGTGACTAAGGAGGATGGCCCGAGGATGTGGTAGAGTTACGGTGTATTCGGAGGACGATGTGACTTGAGGATCAATTTCTAGGAGTGGCCGAGATTTTTCAAGTAGAGAGAGTATCACATAAGTTTGGCATGGCTCAAGATGTGCCCCCAAAGCCATATATGGTTGCAATCTATCAAATCACTTAGGATGGTTAGAGCTAGACAAGGGTCCATAACATAGCAGTTAGCACCGTCGAGGCCATATGAGGTAGATGCAGTGATAGATCTTGTAGACTAAGTCAATGTAGGTTACACCGAAGAGTACCGCGCATGGTGGGTAGTTATAGTGGAGTGTAAGTATTGGTGTAGTTGTGTACCTTGTTGTATGCCTATATTGTTATATATGGTTATCTAACGCATTGTGTATTTTGTATTTGTAGGTGATGTGTATTGGTCATTGATTATTGATACATTAATCCGCACATTGACAGTGAATGTGATGACCGATGTGCTTAGTGGAGGTATACTTAAGCTTGTGGATGAAAATTCAGGCGAGCATGCCCATTTATTTGATTCAGTGACCATAGTAGCGACGACATATACTGTGTTGCTAGGTGAGAGGGACGAGGTACGTAAGGAGACTTAAAAAACCTGAGAGGATCTACGTGACGGAACCTTGGCACAAGATGTGTTTGCATGATATGTAGATGTTCAACACTAGTGTTCTGAGAAGGCTATAGATATTACCTTGTTACGGAGGTAGGTCAATCGATATCAAGGCCATGAATAATGGCGTCGCATTGGTGGAGAGGCATCTAGTTCTAGGGCTCTCGCAATACTTGAGAGTGATAGTGATGATGAGGTATGATATGTACTATTGCATATGATGTAGGGTATTTTCCCCCACTGAAAATAGATGTTTTTTTATGATGATTTTATTTGATATATATGGATGGATGCATGTTTTTGATATGTAATAATTTTGCATTGTTGTGGATATGTGTTGCAATGTGTTGGATGATGTATGATTCGAAGTTTATTTTATGTTTGGTGTATTGTTTGATTAGTGTAGATTCACATTCTAATGTTGGTAATTTGGTATTAAAAATGTGTATGGTGAATGATGGTAGATAATAAATGTAATGTGATTGATGAAAATGTTTATGTGTAGTTCATAGTTAATGTAATGATGATAGTAGAATAAAAAGTAAAAATGAATTATGTATGATTGTTGAAGAAAGCAACGTGTTATGTTAAATGATAATAAGATGTGATCATGGAATGTCAGTATGATGAAAATAAAAGGGGGGATATTATTTATGCCCCCCAACATGTATGAATGGGCTCATTTAGTTGATACCACTCAGTATTCAAGAAGGAGCACACGAGTGCATCATCAGGAAATGATTGAGCATGATAGATGAACAACAAAGCACGTGTTGAAAGTTTCCTATAGAAAAACCCTCATTAGTCATGTAAGAATCATAAGAACACAAGTGCTTCATCAAGAAATGACTAAGTGCACTAGATGAACAACAGAGCGCATGATGAAAGGTTCTTAGAGAAAAATCCTCAACAGTTGTGTAAGAACCGTAATAACATAAGTGTGTCATCGGGGGATGATTGAGTGTGCTAGATGAATGATGGAGTGCATAATGAAATTTTCTTATAGTGAAACCCTCAATATTCGTGTAAGAATCATAAGAACACAAGTGCATCATCGGGGGTTAAGGTGATAGCAATCACCTTCCAAAGACCAAGTCGACACAAAGTGGTGGAAGCATGTGAGATGGAAGGAGCATGAGTGTATGAACTAAACTGAATGTAATATGGAGTTGTGGTGGGACGTGAAAGAGAAATTTTTTGTAGAATCCAATATGAATGAGAAGCATGATGTGGTGGAATGCAATGGATGTAATGATGCAATAGTGTATGAACACGGTGGAGAATGCGTATGAGTAACAGGATTCATTAGATGTACCATTGCATGAGTACCGTATATAGGAGATGACTCATCAAGAGTAAAAAATATCTGATGAGGTAGAGGAGAAATGGATCACTCACATGGGTGAGAGCCAAAAGAGATGATGCCCTTATCCTCTAGTTGTTGTAATATATCATGAAGAGCAAGACAATCATTGTCCTTATGGCCATTTATGTGATGATAGTTACAATAAGGTTGGTCATGCTGATGTTGTAATCAGTGTTGTGGATGATGTTGGTTGAAGGGTAGGTGAGTTAATCACTCAGTTTGTAAGACACGTAACACATCATGTGGTCAAGTGTGATGAGATAAATGTAAAGGCTCACGTGACCTAGGTGGAGTGGTAGGAGAAGTAACTTGTCGCGAAGCCAGAGAAGGAGTATTTTTTTGTGGTGGAGTGGGTTGAGCTTGTTTTCTTTTCTTGTGAGATAAAGGTGGAGATTGTGTTAGATGCTCAACCAGAGGTACTGGAGGATAACTAGATGAGGAAACAATTGTAGAAATATTTTGAGGATCTATGATGTGTGATGAGATAAGATCTTATTCTAGGTCAATGAATTTATAACATAGGAGAATGAATGACTCACATGTATCATATTGTAATATTTTCTTGAGTAGAGATATTAGGCCACGACATAAAATAAATTTCTTCTCTAAATCAATAGGTTGGAATATCAATTGATGTATATAAGAATTTAATCGTAAGATATAATCCTTGATAGGTTCAAAGGAGCCCTAATGTAAAGTAGGTATGTGATCATAAGTCACTCTAGGGCCATTGTTGATGATGAAGCGAGGTAGGAAAGGATCCTCCATGTCATAGAAAGTGCTTATGGACCCAAAGGGAATATGAGTGTACTAATGTAATGCCTCATGAACAAGACTATATTGAAAGGCCTTAACTAACAATCGATCATTTGAATGAGATGCCATAAGCATATGGTAATGTAGAAGATGAGCATGAGGGTCACCAGTACTATCAAAACATGTAAAAGTAGGCATGGTAAAACCTTGAGGAAATTCAAAGTTATGAATATTTTTAGGGACAGGCTTACCATATAATGATTTTTTTTATGGAAGCATAATAAGCCCTATTTTATGAATCGAGGAAGTGAACCTTAGATTTTAGTTGACCTACGACAAACATCAGAGAGATGATAGCTTGTGAAGGGATGGTGGATGATGGCAATAATGTATTAAGTGGTTGTAGTTTTCCATTATAGGTAATCATAGGAATATTAAGAGGTGACAAGGAATATCCTGATGCTAAGGGAACACTACGAGTAGGTTTCGAGGAAGCTATAGGAGGTGAGATAGATGGAATTTCTATAGCTATGGTAGGAATAGCATAAAAAAAACCTTAACATATGAGGTGACCGATAAAGACACCTCTATAGGATATGATGGACTAGGAGATGTAGATGACATAACAATAAGAGATGTAATAGTAGGAGAAGAAGAAATGATAGATGACGGTGACTCATGCACAGTGGTAGAGGTGATCTCAGGAGAAGGTAACAATGGAGCAGGAGAGTCACACTCAGTAGTATAGAAAGAAGGAGAACCATGACTATCATCCACCTCACCAGTTTCTGATAGAGACTCAAAAATGAGAATGTCACTAAGAATGTTATAAATAGGATCCTCAACATAATGTGAAGGAACATGCACACTAGTAGGAGATGTATCAAGAGACAAAATTTACAAAATGGTAGAATCATGAGAAGGAACTAGATTAGTATCTGGATTAAAATAAAAATCGTTAGGAACATGTGAATGATTTTCAATACAAAGTAAGTAATCAATAAGAGAATTATCTAAATTTTCCTGGGAAAGATCAGAAGGAGGATCACAAATAGCTATATAACATGGTGTAAAACGAGTAAAGGTTATTCGATCCTCAACAATGATAATGCCTATAGGAGGTTATTAAAAATTATTAGGCACATGTTGTTGGCCATCTAAAATTTGTTTTTCTATATGATCGGGTGTAGTAACAGGAGTACTATATATATCTTTGAGCTCAACTATGGCAGTCTTATCATATATATGGTTAACGATAAAATGAGACATGATGGGAGAATAAGATGAGATATTTTTATCCATTATGGTTTGATTGGATCCTAGGGAAGGCTATTCAAAAAGACGATTTCACCAAAATTATTTAGCTAAAATATGAATATTAGAATCTATATTCTAAGTTAATCTAAGTAGGTACAAAATGCAATAAATTATGTAAACTGAAATACTGATGCTAAATAATTTTAATTGTTACTTAAATGGAATGAAATAATGAAAATGAGAGGGATAAGGTACTAACCTGAAAATAACTTACCTCATTGTGTTTTGGACTTAAACAGGATGATGTGCGGACATGACTAAATGTTAAGGTGCTACCCTACAAAATTGCAGCAGTTGAAGATCCGACTGGATTGGAGCGCATGTGATGCCCTAGTTTGTAATCTAGGCACTCTGGTCTTTAGAAAAGATCAGAATCTGAATTTGATTTTGTCGCTAGGTCTTATTTGTCGCATAGTTGTTATAGTATGTTCTTTTATGTCATCATGAATCTGATATGAAGATCTCCCTGTAAAACCCCATATAAAGCATCAAATCCATAAAAAAAGAAAGATGCATATGAAGGGGTCAGACTGACCTTAGCTACCACAATGGTGGACTTACAACTTAGTGTTGCAATACATTCCATACCTAATGTATTTTTGTGTGCTTGTGTGTGCAATTGTGTGCCTAGCGTGCCATAATGCCAATGACGCAGAAGTAGTGGGCAATAACTAAATGTAAAAATGCAAATGGTGGATGAAATAGAATGGATACAACCCTTTCCCCTATGTTTGTGTGATGTAGATGTAAATGATGCCCAAATGTAGTGCTTTGCCTTAGTAAATAGCTAGCTCTTGATAGTAGATAGTTCACCCATAGGATAGTGAATATGCTATGTTTATATAGGGATATCTTGTCCAAATTTCAATACTAATGACCTAACATGCTGACTAGTACCTAGGGGAATGAGAGGCAAAATTACAAAGATTGGCCTCGAATAAGTAAATTAGATCCAAGTGTTATGGGGACCAGGGTGCCTAAAATTACAAACCGAAGTGCCCATGGGTTCCCCAGAACTACCCTACGCACCCTAGTCAAATATTAGAGACAAAAAATGACTAAATAACGATACCTGATACTTGTTGAGAGACGACTAGAACCATGTAAGCAACTAACAACTTTGTAAGACAACTGATGATGACAACCGAATAACTAATGACAGGACTAGGGGATATGTCATTAGTTAGTACTTTTATTATGCGAGATCCATATATAAAAAACATACTTGGTAGTATAAATGTAGTAGTAAGTGGTTGATTTTGTGACTACATCTACCTAGCACAAGGCCACTAATAATAACAAGGTTGTCACTAGTAGTATTAAGGCCGCTAGTACAAGTAAAGTCACTGATGCGCACGAGGTCACTATAAGTTATAGTGAGGTTGTAATTACAAGTGAGGTTGTTATAACATAGAGAAACATCCTCGATGGCATAACAAGGCTGCTAAAAACTCTATAAGACTGATTTTACATGGCACAACGTCGCTGAAATTGACCTAGGTCAATTTCACTAGCCTTGCACACCCTAGTTTTTTGAGCATTTAATGCACTAAAATTCAAGACAATTTTTTTTTTAAACTACAAAACATCACCTAGCCGCTCCTCATATTGCTATGTTTTTCGGTACTCCCGAACTCACTCGACATGATGAAGAAACTCTAGTATTGTCATTTCTACTCATCATAACCACCCAAAGCTCTTTTATTCTAATTAAGAGGGTGAAAATGACTTATTTTTACCCCTCCCACCCTATATACAACCCTCAGTGTGATGGTTTTGACTGTCATGATGGGATTTTCTTCCATCATGATCATTTTTCTCTTCTTTTTGAAAATCCATTGCCTTCTTCTATCATCTCATTGACGTTCAAGGGGTATCGTCCATCCCACTAATTTTTTTTCTACCCATACAGAATAAAATTGTCTATTGAACCTTTAAAATGATGTCTCGTGTGTTACACCACATCAAATTGGGGAAAATGTAGACTCCTAACTTCTACTGCATAATTTGAATAGAAAAATTGTACTAATTGTTTTCTTCCCATCATCACACTATGATTAGCAACCTTCTGTTGCTTTGCTAATTTCCCACATCCTGGATGTCAATTAACATCACTTTTTCAGTTAGAATTATCTTATAATTACTTAATTACCCATTATTAATCAATTACCCTTTAGCAATCTTGTTTATAATTAATAAACCCTCTTATTCATTAGTTCTTAATCTCAAACCCCTCTAATTCTACTAAATTCCCTCAAAATCATCTCCAATTAGCTTTTACGAGCTAAACATGACCTATTGACTAATATCAGTTTATTAATCAAATCTCCTCTAAATCACATGGGTCATTAATTCCTAGTCCATATCTTCTAAACATTCTTATCCACTCCTAATTCTAGATCTCCTCTATCCCACATTCACTAGGATGTAGGCTTCTCCCAAATCGGAAATCTATAAAAGCAACCTAGTAACTTCCTACCAATATATACCATGTCCTTGTAAGACATTTGATACCTATTACTCAAGAGAGCATTTCTATTATAGGAAGGCTTGCCAAATTGATAAACCTCCGTACTTGCTAAAAGTAGTAAGAGAAGATTCAAACATGGCCTTTGGGCCATTTTGAGAAGACCTCTTCCTTCTATAAAACATCCTTTATCACATGTGGTTTGCATTCACCTTAAAAGGAAATATATTCATATCAAAAGTGCACCCAATTACGAAATGAGGTTTGTATTATTTGTTTTAACATTTGGTGCAAGTTTATTAGCTTATTTTCATGCTTTATCTTGATTTATTTGATTAAATAATTAGGCTAGGATTTACTCATTGTTTAGTCCTTTGCTAATTAGCTTATATTATTCAGCATGTATACACAAACTACAAATAATCAGTGTACAGGTTGCCAAATTCATTATATAAAGACAATTATTGTTAAAAAAATAAACAAAACACAAACAAAAACTTGTACCTTTTCATTTTAAATTATTTACTTCACATTTTGTTTTATCATGTTGCTTTGAATGAGAAAATCATATTACACTTTAGTATTTGAGTAGTATATTGGATTCACCATTGGTTTAACTATATAGTTTTCTTTCATACATTTTGCTTTGAAATTGTTCTATATTGGATTAAAATTTTCTATAACCACATTTAATGGGGTGTTTATTTCCCTTCCACATATTTTTTTCTTATTTGTACCTCATCTTAACTACATATGTTCTTTCCTCACACCATAAGGTGATTTGGGAAATTAGAAGCAGTTAGAAACATTTTCTTTTGTAGGGTTTGGTGACTAGGATTTCATCACCTAATCAATTAGACAAATCTTGTGCACCAGTGGGCTATATAAATTTTTGGGAGGATCAATCCTTTTTGACTAAGAATAAGTTTACTTTTATATGGCTTATGTGAAGTGAGGGGTACATTTTCCTCAAATACCCAGGCTTGATACTGGACCCCGTATGAAGTAGCTTCCATTTTGGTCAAGCTCCACTAAAATAGTTATACTGGAGGTAAGGGGGTATTTGACCTTTCGAGCCAAACCCTTAAACAAAATAGCCTAATTTCATGGAATTGTGCCTCCTGTACCGAAATCTATATTAAGGATTCCCCTAACAACCTTATTTAACATATTTAGGTGTCCAAAACTAGATTAGGTTTGTGACTTCTTGAATCTCCCCCACATATTGTTTAAAAAATAAAAAATGCATTAATTACTTTGTCTAAGTCAAAGCTTGATTTTCCAAAACCCATGAGGTGACACTCTGTTTGAGTTAAAAAAAGTGTATTGTTTGTCAAAACAAAAAAAATTGTACAAATTTAGCCTCATTTTCAAACACGATAAGTCAAAACTTTGTTGAAACTAAACAAGATCTTTCACATCTAAAGTTAAACTTTATGCAAAAATTATTGATGTAACTACACAATTAGGATGTCAATTTTTACCTAGAATACTTAGAAGTATTCACCGAATCCAAAAATAGGTAAAACATCCATTTTACAACTATTATGTCGGTAATATTTACCTAGACATTGTTCTAAAATAATAATATGTTCAAAACCTAGGTAAAATGTTCAATTTATAGTCATTATGCTGCCTGATTTTTTCTAGAATCCTTATCAATATCAAATATCTTTAAAAATTAGGCTAAATATTGCATTTTGTAGTAGTTACACTACCCATATTTACCTATAGTTCCATTCAATCGAAAGTAATTCAATTAAACAACATAGGTCAGGTTTTCAAATAAAACAGTGGTAGCTTATGATATGCCAAAGTCTTGTTTGTGATTTAATAAAATTTAAATCCATGTAAGGACACTTCTAATCAAAAATATAACAATATTCAAGTAATATCTAGCTATATAAATACAAGTAAGGGTGATAGATATGATTTGTAGAATGACTCAGTTTGCCTTCATAGGTCTGAACTGATTCTGGGCCGATGACTGATCTAAAAAGGTTAATTCTGGATTGTTCGAGATTTGATTCATAAACTAAAATATGATGATCTCAGGGACATAAGCACGTGGGAAAGGACATAATCACCTAGGTGCTAGCATCTATTATGGGAATTAGTATCTATAGGATAGTTGTGATCCTAGTTCTTTCTATGTCACTTCTTGTCGCATCTTGTTTGTTGTAGGTCATGTTAGGTTTATTACAGTTTTTCTCTATCACACATATCCCAAAAAATAAACCCTAGCTACCCACATAAAACTTAGGAACACATTAGACTAAATAAAAATACATATGATAGAGTCATATTGACCCCAATGGTCACCCTGATGTTATCTTGTTGCCGAGTGTTGTACTACATTTCATACTTCATGTGGTTCCCTTGAGCTAGAATGCCCTAGTTTCCATTGCAAAAATAATATGAAGCAAAAGGTACTTTACTATTAATGCAAAAATGTGTGGTATAGAATTCAAAATAGTCTCCCCTATGTAGTGAATAATATAGCCCAAAATTTAGTCCCTTGTGTTGTTCTTTGGTATGTGGTAGATATAGAATTGATATCCCAATTTCCGCTTGGAATAGTTAGTAGGTTGTGTATATATATGAGTTCTTATTTTGAATTTTGACATATAGTGACACCAAAAGCCAACCTAGGTCATGAAAAGGAGACAAGAAAAGACCCAAAGACAAAGTAAACTTAAAAAGAAGAAAACAAGGCAAAGAGGATAGAAGTGCCCATAAGGACATTAGTGCCTAGGCGGTACTGTCTTGTCTGGGTGGTAATTTCCTAAAGTAAGAAAACAAAAATATGACCAGAGACGAGAATAGGGATCCCTATGACTCGACCAAAAAAAATAAAAATGCAATATCAAAGGTGTGAGTAGATCCAATCAAAGCAAGAAAATGACTAAATAGGTATCACCAGTGCCTAGTTTCCATATATATAAATCATGTATTTTACAACATACTAGAAGTGTAATGTAATACTAATAAGTGCATATTTTAGTGACTATAGTTTAGTATGTGAAGTTTTTGGTCCCTTCTCTCCCTAGTATGAAGACATATACAATCACCTACAAGGTGGCACTTTTCCACTTAACATCACCCATTCTCAAAAGCAATGCCCTTATAGTATGCATAATTTGTTATACCCTCCTTAGGGGCACTCTATATCATCGAGTCTACAAAGGGAATTTTTTATAGTTTCTTAGTTTGTTAGAGTTTATCTGAGCTATCAAAGAGGTGCATAGAAGCATCTTTAGAGATCATATTAGTGGCAAGGTCCTTTCCAAGGAACTTTTATTGGCTTTCTAATCAAACATCTAACAATGCCATCTTATGACATGTTGGATTCTTGTTTGGTATGTGAAGTTGTTAGTCCATTCACCCCCTGGTATGAAGGTATATATAATTCCCTACAAGGTGGTACTTTTCCACTTAATATTACCCATTATTAGAAGAAATCCCCTATCAAACACATAACTTGTTATTTTTAAATTGGGGGCACTCTCTATTTTCAAGGCCATAATGGGACTTTGTTGTGGTGTCTTAATTTAAAAGATTTTATCTGAGATATCAAAGAGGTGAAAAAAGGCATCTACAGAGATTATACAAGCAATGTGGTACTTACCACGAAAATTCTATGAGCTAGATATTATTAGCCCACTATGGATACATATTGTTTCCAATATGTATGCAAGTGTGTCCTTTGTTAGAAGCAAGGAAAATTGATTTATACACCATCTCAATCCTTTTCATCTATTGTTACTCCACATTCATTCTCAAAATGGGGGTTCAATCTCATAGGGAAGCTCACAACCAACATCCTCAGAGGTCCATAAGCATATTATCATCATAAGTAAGTACTTAACTAAATGGGTGGAGGTTGTGCCCCTCACATATGTAACCAATGCTTAGATCAAGTTTATTTTGAATCACATCATCAATCGATATGGAATCTCATCTTCCATTGTTTTTTTAGAATGGTAAATCCTTCAAATATAAGCAACTGGAGACCCTCCATTGGTACTTTAAAATATTCCAAAATTATTCTACACCCTATTACCCTTAAGATAACGAGAAAGCCAAGGCCACCAAAAAATCACTTGTTATAATTATGGAGAAAATTGTTAGTAAAATGGGAAAAAATGACATCTCCAAATCCTTCCCACCTTGGGGGCTTATCACACCTCCACCCACGCTCCTATTAGATCCACCCCTTACTCCCTTATCTTTAGGGTAGAGTAAATCATTCTCCTAGAGATTGAGTTTCCCTCATTGTGTATATCTTTGAAGGAATATCTTAATAATAATAAATATTATCAAGTGGCCCGACTCACCAACCTTGAACTGCTTGATGAAAAGAGACTTTATGACTTAGACCACCTTAAAGTGTATCAAAATTGAATTTACAATAACTACAAAAAACACAAAATCCCTCACGAGTTCAAGATCAGTGATCTTGTTCTCAAGGAGAATTATAGAAACACCACAAAATAAAGAGAGAAGAAAGATAAATTTGAGCCTAATTAGTTAGGCTATACATCATGGTCACTAAATTTTGCTTCATGGGCCTATAAGCTTGCTCATCATACATAACTTAAGGATATCATTACTTTCATGCATCTCAAACAATTCTATACATAAGCTCAAGTACATTTGGTCATAAACTCAAAAAAAAAAACAACAAAATAATATTAAAAAATATCATACAAAATCAAATAGAAAAAGAGAAATAAATTCATCTGATGGTGAAAACCACATAATTGTGGTGCCTTGGGCATGTACCATGGTGAAATCAGTTTTTGGAGCCATGCATAGGTCTAATTGTTCACAAACACCTCACACTTGAGGGCATATCCACCACATCCTAACTCTATCATTCCTCAAGTCAATGACCTTTTTATTTATGGTACTTATCCTTGATCTATAGATTTTTCACATCTTGTATAATTGTGTGGGAAATTTTATTTTTATACATTATTGGCTCTCATTAGTGGCATCTCACTGTGCAGGTTTCTTTGAACATAGTGTTAAATTGACCCTCAAAATCCTAAAAATCACAAACTCTAGAAAATCCAAAAAAATATCGTATAACTCACAAAGCTAAAAACATCTCAAAAATATCAAAACCCAACAACATTCATATAAATCAAAATACAACATTCAAATATAGATAATAATCTAAAACATCATAAAACACGACCAAAATCACAAAAAATCATGTCCACAAAAACCCAAAAAATGTCTAACTCAAAATCCCTAAAAATTTAAAATAATAAAAAATCCCACACAATGCTCACTTACTATAATGTGTGACAAGTAGACCATCCTAGTTCAAATTCCATTAAAAATCTCTCATGCTTTTCATGTCTACCTTTTTTTACATATATCATTATTTGGGGCATAACCATGGTTCATGTTAGCTTAGCCCAAGACTTATCCATTCCACAACCATCACCCTTGCATGAATCCTCATTTGGTGTAGCATTATAACCCTTTTCATATAACTATAACATTTGGGTACTAAAGTAGGAAAAAAAAAATTGTAATTGCATTCACTAAACATTATTTATTTGAGTGTATTTTATTGTATTTATTTTATTACTAGCATTCCATTGTGATTTTATTTTAGTTATTCCTATACCGTCTTACAAACATTGGTATTATGATTATTCATATCATAGTACTTATTGTTGTATGTTAATAACAAATAAAGGTTATGTTGAACTGTATTAGTTTTCAAGCTACAATGAGGTTCCAAATCCATACCCCCTACTCATCATATCTACCCATCCCATATCATCATCTATCCAATCACTTTCATATTCTAACTAAAATTTCTTCTAATTAACATTCTCATTTCTTCTACTTTATCAATGCACAATAGTGAGGTGTCACAATAAACAAAAAATGACTAAGTAACAAACACATGATTTGCAGTGAGCCATATCAAGAAACACTACAACACATAAAGGAGATATAAATCAACACATAACATCATCGTCTCACTCATCCTCACATCTAATAACCCATTCTAATAACCCATTCTAGTCATACATCTATCCATAATCATCATCATACAACATAAATAAAATGTTATGCAACATGTCCTTTAACACATGTTACAAAACTCAAATAAATACGAGCCAATATATATATATATATATATATATATATATATATATATATATATATATATATATATATATATATATATATATATCTTACATTAAAATTGATTAATGTTTACAATCATTATCAAATTCATGTAATGTAAATCACATAATGGTACATCAAAACTTGTAATCTAAGCTAAATCAAATATCTGTAGGACTCTCAGTTAGTGAGAGACTACCTAGGGCACATTTTTTTCTCCTCTTGGATACTCTCTTGAGTTCAACTACACCATTGTACCTATGTGGCTATTACTGATGGCATCCCACTGGTGCTGTAGATCTCATTGAAATTGAAGGCATCCTAGACTAGTTGGCCCTCAACCTTTTTTTACTGTGAAGAAGCACGCCGAATCACCTTGTAACCTAGTGACACTTATAACCAATCCACCATGATCCAAGCATATATTAATCTATATCTCATTCTCTCCTCTATTGTTACGCTTCTACCTGATTTTTATTCTACTCTATGCAGGATATATCTCACTCCACACGTAATGTGTCACAGTATGTCGAAAGTGTGTCTCCTTCAGTTTGACGACTATCCCACTCAATATGGACACTATCCCTATTTATAGTTAAATGGGAAATACTACCACATTAACTATGCATGTGGATAGTTTGGTAGTAAGCCAAATTACCTTGAATGGTCACTCAAACTATCCTTGTATCACTCTTTGTACTAGGACCTCCTATTATCAACCCATTTATCTCTTACTCTCTCATAGTTAACTCAGTAACTAAGAATTGAACAATGTACTATGAGGTGGGTTTTGTGCTTGATAGGCCTATTTTGTCTCCTCTTATGTTGGGCCCTAATGACTAACCGAATCATATATTTGATGATACTGGTCTCCCTACCCTTGTATCATCCCCTTCATCTCACCCATATGCATCTCCATCTTTGATACCTCCATATCCATCTCCCTCATCCCTCATATGGATAACAAATACTTTCTATTGTGGTGGTATTTTTCCCATAGAGGGATGCCTCCTCCTCTACACCACCATTGTTACCTTTTTAACACTAATAGGCCTCTATCGTGGGATAGTGAGTTGTATAGGCATAAACCTCCTACACCTTGTTGCATACTTTGGAGTGATACTTGCATATGTGATTTTCATCCTCATATCACATATCGTTACTACAACTCTAACCCAATCTATTATTGTTAAGGCCATATCTATTATGGGATCTCAATCCAAAATCTATCTAGTCATGTGTGCAAACATGTGTGGTGATGTGGGCACCCCATGCTAGTAGTTGAACTATTGCAATACCATGTCTATGTGGTGCTTCTCAACCACAAAGTTATAAGGGCATACAATGTAGCACTATGTGCCCTACATAAGATAGTTGTATAATGTATATATCCATGTCCTCATAGTTGTGTAAGGTCTCCATGTAATGTCTTCTTATATAAGATCATCCAATACTCGCTTATAGAGGCCCAAATCTTGGATATCATATCTCACACACCCTGATCTAAACCCATACAAATACGTGAGGGTCACCATCCTCCAAAGGATCAAATGCACCCATTGGGTGTCTAACTACTATATTCTTTGATACTCATATCTATAATAGTGTAGTGTGTCTAATGCTTTTTTTTACCGTTATGGATGACAATGTGTAGACCTCTATATAGTTACCAAAGGATGTGTGGTCCCTATGTGATTCACCTATAGTGCTCCATCATGTATGTTATCATCCCTAGTAATATAAATGGTAGATAATGGGAAAACTTGTTAGGCAGTAAGATGTTGCTGACTCACCCTATCAATACAAGTGGTAGATCATCAATCATATCTCTATTGTATACCTCTATAAGTACCACACTAGTTCTATGCGGGGGAAAATCATCACGACTTATGACTGAAACCATCTCACTTGTCACATTTTTGGTATCATAATAGACAAGGTCCCCCATAATAGGTATTATCAAAATGTGGTGGACATCATCCATGGTGATAGTAATCTCCCATGTCAAGAGCTTAAAAATGCTTGAATTTGAATACCATCTCTCAGCTAGAGCTCTCAATAAGGCCATATTAATGCATAGTGTAGGCATGAATGTTAGTTAAAATGTGTCAAACTCGTCTAATATGGGCCAATCATGTGGCATTAACTCTTGAATCAATTATAATGCTCACAAAACTGAAGCATGTTCAATCTCACCAACAAACATGAAGCCAAATTTGGACTTAGCTAAATTTTACAACTTTTTGAAAGCAACCTAACATTTACCCTCACTTTAGTGACTTCATCACAGGGTGTAGTGACTTTTCCACACTAGGTGAATCCTTTAAGTGGGATCACGAGTTAGTCATTTAGGTGATTTTTTTATGTTGTGTGGTAAGTTCATTACACCTTGTAGCGAGTTCACCATTTGGGGTGAGTTTGTTTCACCCTAGGGTAAATCCACTGAAAAAAAACAAATTTTCCAAAAACTCTACAAAACTACTATGTTATATATCGGATCTGCCAAAACCGATTGAATTCAATTTTGGAGAGTTCACCCATTACCAATTTTGGGGCAGTAAAAGGAATTAATTTCAAGAATTAAAAAATTAGAAGGAATAATAATGACACCACCTACCACCGTGTCATGTCTCAAAGTCCTCCAGTAATCTCAAACTAGCTTTACTTACATTGAATCTTTTCATTACAAATTAATTAATGACCTTCCATTAATTAAATAGTTTATATTAGGAATAATCCATGGATTAGTGCTCACATTATTGTTTGTACTAGTTTAATGTAATATTCATATATTACATTAGTAAGTTAGTGTGTTAGTAAGATATTAATATCATATTTGTGTGAGAAAAATAAAAGTTTGTAATATTATTACTATGATTTATTAATCAACTCATTATTATTAATATAGGACAATATGTATTAGTTGTGAGTTTGTTGAATAAACAACTCACGTAGCTATTTGGGAGTTGTGTGAGAGATTGTTGGGTTTGGGAGTGATTATAAAGGAGAGATATGTGAGGATATTATGGGATTAAAAATTGGAGTTGAATCCTTGTTTTAAGGAGTTCATTCTCATATATATTGTAAGCTCTCTCATCATGTAATTTCTCGAGTTTTATTCTATCAATAATATATGGTATTTTTGATATAATTTTTCCTCTGCAATTTTATTCTTGTATTCTACAACTTTCCTCCATTATTAATGTGATTGTACTTTATGTATCTTAGTTATACTATCAATTTCACATCATCTGGTATCATAGAAAGATAGGACGAGTAATGAGAGTCATTGCAAGACAAAACCACAACCTCTTGAATGTAGATTTGAGAGTTTTGAAGCTTTCGTCACCATTTTCTTGATTCTAATCTTATAAAAATGACTAGTAGCTCACATTTTTCTCAAAACCCAGATTCCAAATTTTGTGGAATTTTTTTAGTATGTTTATTTGTACTATGGGAAAATTCTGTAAAAAAATTACAGAAACCCAATTCATATTTTAAGAGAAATCATGGAAACAATTCTGATGTTTTTAATTATTTTGTAAATAAAATGGTGAGTGATTTCCGGAAATAAAACTCTTATATGCTTTACTATTTTGGTTAAATATAAATCTGATTATTATTATAAGGGTGCATTATCGGTTGAAACCGACACCCAATAGAATTGTAAAATGATCCTTAAAGATAAATTTGACTGAGTTAGCAGCATCACAATGGAGGAAGGAGGCAACAGAGGAAGGAGGTTAATCAGCGACCTCTCACTAGCTGCAAGCGAAGGGGCCACACAATGAATTTGTGGAATTTATTTTTTTTGCGTTTAATTTTCATTATGTGTTGTAATAAGAACATATTATTTATTCATGTTCAATCTTGTAATAAGTGAGCTCTTGCGTGAGCGATATTTCTTGTATTTTCCCTTGAATGTAAGGATGGGGGTGGGGAAGCATGTATACTGCTATGAAGTGTTTGGTGGTCCACTAGAAAACCAATTTGAGAGTTTTTGAATCTCTTAGAAAAATCACATATGGAGTGGTTAATGGTTACACTAGAAAACCTGTTAGAGTTGATGGTACTCTTTAAAAACCAAATGTTGTATCATGAGCATGTACTAGAAAAACTCATCCATGTTCGCACTAAGGGGGGGAATGTTAGGAATAATCCATGGATTAGTGCTCACATTATTGTTTGTAATAGTTAAATGTAATATTCATATATTAAATCAGTAAGTTAGTGTGTTAGTAAGATATTAATATTGTTATATTAATATCATATTTGTGTGAGAAAAATAAAAGTTTGTAATATTATTAATATGAGTTATTAATCAACTCATTATTAAAAATATAGGATAATAAGTATTATTTGTGAGTTAGTTAAATAAACAACTCATGTAGTTATTTAGAAGTTGTGTGAAAGATTGTTGGGTTTGGGAGTGATTATAGGAGAGATATGTGAGGATATTATGGGATTAAATATTGGAGTTGAATCCTTGTTTTAAGGAGTTCATTCTCATATATATTGTAAGCTTTCTCATCATGTAATTTCTCAAGTTTTATTCTATCAATAATATATGTTATTTTTGTTATAATATTTCCTCTGTAATTTTAGTCTTGTATTCTGTAGTTTTCCTCCATTATTAATGTGAATGTTATTTATGTAGTTTAGTTATACTATCAATTTCACATCAGTTTCCTCCTCTTAGATGCCAATTAACGTCAATTAGTTAGTTACAGTCCACTTTTCAATTAATTATTGACCCATTATTAATTAATTAAATTTATAGCATCTAAAATCTAAGTTAGGCATATTAATTAATCCCCAATTGATTAATTAAGCTCCCTTTTCCCCATCTAATTCCCATGGAGTATTAATCCTACTTAAGCTCTTCAAATCCTACATTTCCATTGTCCCACATTTAATAAAATTTACAAATTTCCCAAAACAAAAAGCTATAAAAGTAACCATCTACACCCTTCCCAAGACACCCCTTGATATCTTATCACACCTTCTCCTACTTCTCATGTCAAGCTATTGTGAAAGAGTTTGAAGTAAAAAGTGAGAAAACCCTTCTTTGGTTAAAGTATAAAGAGGAAATCCAAATAGGAATTTGGCCATTTTCAAGAGGCCTCTTGCCTCATCAAACTCCCCTCTTTAATTAAATTCTCTTGGATTACACTTGGTTCACAGAGATATCCAAAAACTATTCAAAGACAAATCAAATTTTCATGGGAGAGGTTTGAGCTTTTAAATTTGGAAATGATTAGTATTTTCTCTTCTTTGTAAAATAGCATTATCTTGATGTATTGGCCTTTCTGGGAGTAGTTTAAATAGGAATGAAATTTCAAATAGAATTTGTATTTATTAAACTAAATATTCCTAGAATAGCTAGTACACAAACATAATAGTGAAGTAGTTCAAAGGCATCGTCAAAAGAATTCCAATGTTGAGGTTAATTATGAAGGAATGATATAATTAGCCATCGATCATGTGCTAAAAATGTGGGATATTAGAGAAATAGATGTTGATGTTGGGAATAATATACATGGCTTAAAAAAATGGAGTTGGGTGAGGAAGAAAGAAAAGAAGGATAGATCTAGAGAAAAACCACAACAGAGATGAGATCTGATCTAGTTAATTTATTGTTTTAAACTAAGAAAATATGGCTTTAAAAGAAAATGATGATCTTCAAAGATAGGTTAGGATAAAATAGGGTGAAGTAAGAGAAGAAAGGGAAATTCTTAAGGAGTAATAGGATGCTTTATCAATAAATATAGAGGATATAGATGCAAGGGAAGAATTTGATCTCCCTAAGAAGGAACTGGAAGTTTCAGAAATAGAAGAAATAAAACCTAAAGAAGAAGATCAGGATGCTGAAAAACCTAAAGAAGAAATAAAAATAAAAAATAATAAAGTTTAGAATGTTGGTGAAGAGATGTTAGAGGTTGCGTCCCCGTATTTTTTGGGAATTTCAGAAGAAGAAGACCAAAAGGATGATGCCCCTGTTTAGTGGTAGCTTCATATGAAGAGGAGAAAAATATAGAAGAAGAAGAGGTTGAGTAGGACAAAGAACATAATGAATAGGACCAAAAAAATGAGGTCCAATCTAAAATTCCATATCAAAAAAAATATAACACTCATTAGCTGGATGATGCGGAGGATTATGAAAATTTTGAACAACTCCAAGATAAGTAGCTAGGGTTGTAGAATCATATTGAGAAAGAAGTATTTAAGGAGAAATCTGATATAGTAGTGGAAGAACCATTTTATATCATTTTTACTCTCATTTCCTCTAGAAATAGAGACAAGTGGATTAAAGTTTTAAACTTTTGGGAAGGTCCCTGCTTCAAAAATCATATAAAAATATCAGGTTTGAATGGGTATTTATTTAGAGAAAATCCAAAGGAGGAGATGTGGACACAAGTAGTTAGGATAAGAAGTATGAAAAATGTGGGGAAAAGATCACCTCCTAGAACTACAAGTTCCTTTAAGAAAATTAAGGGGAGGATCTAATGTATGCTTTGTTTATTGACTGTTGCAGTTGCACTTCTTTTCTATCGCAGTCTTACTGTGGATCTGTTATTTAACTAGTTGTATTTTTTGGTAATTGCTCTGTTTTATGTCATTTGTGTTCTATATTGTTCTTATTGTAAAATATGGGTGTTAAGACCCATTAATTTTGTTGTTCCAAGGTAGGGACCTTGTCTAAAAACCCCCCTTTACCCTTATCTAAAAAATATACATAACAAAAAGGATCAACAAGAAGAGATGACATCGCAGCCTAGAATACAAGCAGAACAAAATGTTGTTAAGATTGATTTCAAGACTATACAATTATTGTTTCAACGTGATTTGGAAAAACTATCATCTCCATAAATGTGTTATATTTTTCAATAGAGTTCTGTTGAAATGAAAATTCATTAAGCTCCTGAAGGCCCTATTTGTAGTAGATGCGCACAAGAGAAATGTGTCCACCAATTTTTGAAGATAATAATATGGATTATAGTCCCTAGCTACTTAAACAAACAAAATTAACTCAAGTGAAGAGATGTTAATTACATGTGTGAATCCAATTCTTCAAGTAACCCATGCAGCTAGAGGGCAATATAAATACAAAGGTCATACCATTTGTTTTCCAAAATAAGTCAATGAAATCACAAAAATTTAACCATGTCATATTTTATATCTCGTGATTATCATAGTGTAGAAACTCAAATTTGGAAATATATCCTTTAAAATTGTTGATGTTCACATTACACACTTACATAGACAAATGCACTCTCCTCACTCTTGCTTACTATACCTCTGATAACACTCCATACACTTGTTTATCTTTGCACACCTCTCTTTCATCAACATTTGAAGTTTAATTGCATAAAACACATCTGAAATTATCCTTCTTTATGCCCAAAAAGTCAAAATATGATTTTCCCCTCCTATTCAAAAATGGAGGTTTTGGTCAAAATTGGATAATGTCAATCTCAACCCTAGTGTATGGTTTTGGACCAACATGTGTTGAGATAATTCTTACGATTCCATCACATTATTATGAGAAAATATATCCCCTTGGTTATCCTTTCATGACATAACAAACATTGGAATCATATATAAGAAATTAAATCATACCTCATTTGATAACCCAAAATTTTAAGAACTCTTCATGTAAAAGCTAGTAAAAAGTCACTTGAAGCTCCCTAAACTGTGAAATAACTCATACACATCCATTAAGGAAGAACCCTATACGAGTTTGAAGTTCCTTATAGATCTAAGAGTATTCACCTTCTTTCTATAAGAAATAAAAGTGTCCCTTCCCAATTATTTGAGTAAGTTTCAAACTCAAGTGAAGAATTTTCAAAAAACGATTGTCAAGTCTGATTGCACTACGGTAGATATCACATGCTAGAAGAAAGATGTGCAATTTGAGACCGCTTCAGAGTGATGGTGATATCAATGGTGCAAAAAGGTTCCCAAAACCCACCTAACTTTGTTTGACATGAAATCATTTCTTGCACTACAAGGGTTATAGGGTTTGACCAGAGTTTACATAGTGATTTTGAAGGTGAGAAACGAACACCAACACACAACTATACACAATTCTAGGAAAGAGAATCACACAGGAAGTTGTAGACCTATATTCCAAGTAACTCAAATACTATACAAAAGGGTCTGGATAGTGCCAATGATTTTGACTGATTTGTACATTTTGATCGAGATTAGTTTCATGTTCCAATTTCAGCAATGACGCACTTTCAGTTCCAGATTTACATGTTATTGCACTCAAACCATATAGACTCTCCTAGATCATCACAAAATAATCTAAGTGAAGTATTTGCCTCTTGTTTTGGAACTTATTATATCAATAGTCACTTTGGAAAACATTGATATAATTTATGTAATTACTGTTGAAAGTTAATTAAATCAGAATATCCACCTGTAACACTATTCATCCTTTTTATGTATGTTAATTAAAAACTTTCTAAAGATCAAAAAGGAATGAAAGATTCACTTCTTACAAAAGTGAAATCATTTTTTGAACCCAAAATTTTCTAATCAAATATCGTATCCCTAACTATAGTGGCCCAATGGTTTCATTTGACATTAAAATCTAATTTTTTGGCATCAATGGTTTATCATGTTGTTCCTTTTACACATGCATCCACTAAGCACTCTCACCCTATCTCTATCTCAGGTCCTTATATGATGATGTCGATAATGTTTCTATGGTTTTTCAATTTAGACATGAGGACACAAAAGAGGATGATGTTTATGAGCCACCATGTTCTATTGATAATGTATTTTCTAGTGTTATTCTCACTCTTCAGACTGATTCTATCCAAGGTCAGTGTTCTAATACTAATTCTAAATATTCATGCACAAGACCTTCCTTGGAATGAGGAACAACATGGATAACATCTCTTACACAATTTCTTGACCACAATTATATTCTTCTATATGTTGGAAGAGATCAACTCAATCATTTCTTTGTAGAAACATCTATTATACACACATTTGTTGTGCCTACCTCCTTGGGAACACCTAACATCCATATGTACGATATGTCTATGACTATTCCTGTAACCACTATTTCTACTAAATCTCCTATGAATCATCATAATGGCTCACATTCATCTTTATCTAGCAAAAATGCTCTTAAGTTCCTTGTTCATTATTTACAAACAAAAATCTTACAATTACAATAAGACATCTCTCATAATTCTAATGCTAGAGACTCTTCTAAATTATTACATGATATAATTGTACCTAAATTTGTCTCGTATCCTTTTCTCATCAGTTTTGTTGCACCTAAGCTTCTTATCTATGATGATAAGGGTGATCTCCAAGAGTATCTTAGTTCATTCCATGTTGATTTCTTTGACTATGAATCTAATGATACATTGCTTACTAAGTTATTCCCTAATAACCTTAAGGACTTTTCTTTGCAATGGTTTTATGTTCTCCACACATTCTATGTGCTCTTTTACTACTATGGAAAATAAATTTTTGGCACAATTTTCAATCAACATTAGGGATAAGAAATCTTACACAAAAATGTCCAAACCCAAACAAGGATTTTATGATCATATCAATGATTATGTCTTATGTTATCAAACAATGCTTACCACTATGAACAACATATTAGCTGATAATGAGTTGCAAGACCTTTTTTTTCAAATTTTTCTTGCTCCATTGTAAGAATTAGTCATTTTTGATAAGTTTAAATCTTTCAACTGTCTATGCCATACACTAAAAGAGGGTGAAGCTAAGATATTACACATGAACAAACTCAAGTATGTTGTTGAGCATCTCTAATCCATATAATGGACCCCCCAGTCACTACATGAAAATCTAATGACCCTACTAGGTTACTTCAAAGGAAGGGCCTCCACCATTGTTTCTGTAACCTACTAAGCCTACAATGATAAGGGAGGGGCCCTCAACCAAATAGATATAGATTACCTTATCCTCCTATACATGGTTATCTATAATTTACTTAAGTGCAATATCGTGACTCTCCCTAGTTACCATATATGGGGTCATGGACCTATCTATAGCATGGCATTCAAAGTAAAATCTTCGATGCATAAGCTGCCAATTCTAGATTATAGTATAAGTATTGGATCACCCCCTCCATACAAGATAGGGCCCCCCAATGTCTATAAGATGGCAATGACATGGGTCAGGCCATCCTATATAACTCTAAATATTTGGCACCTATATTATATAGTTGGGTGATTCCATCCTATATCTATCTATATCTATTTTCCCCATCCAATGCTATCTAGTTGAAAATATTCAATGAGTACGGTTATCTCTACATAATAATGACACATCTAGTGTGGATAAATTCATAACAACCTCAAAATCATGAAAATAGGAGAAAGGGCCACTATATATATGGTCATCCACTGGATGATAGGTGATTTTCAGTAGTCACCCCTACATCTATAACTATACACTCGTCATTCTATAGACATTATGATTATCTGATATAGGCCCGACCCACTTATCCCTTTAATATATGGGACTATAGGGTAGTCTGGCATTCATTGGATTATTATCCAGGGTGTCTTGGTTACTCCACATAGACGGGATAAAGACTGTGATGCATGACCATGGCCCTATATATCTATCTAGCCTTAATTTTGAGAATCTAAAACTTGATTGTAATCCAGACTTATGCCCCATTATACTACTAATCATAGACTGTATCTATCATCCACACCCCACCTTGAACTATCTGTATAGTTACACAATCTTAGAGGATGTTCCATATATCATCTCATATAGGGTGCCAACTAGACTAGTGAGTGTCAACAAGTATATCACTAGCCTCGACCTAGCCTGGCCGCCTTGAGATGACTGTATATCCCAGGGTTCCTAGGGGTGATTTTAGAGGATGACTAACCTTCCTCTGAGTGTATCCCTATCTATATATGGGTCGGGCTGCCTCAAACACTACCATATCACGTAGCACTAGGGGAGGGATCCTCAGCCTCTTGATTATCTATATCCTTTAATGCCACCATATGGATACATATAGTATATAGGCCACATAATAGAGTATATCTATCTGTCACCACATATTACATAGAGAGGATCTTAGAGGGGTCTACGTTTCACGATCTAGGCCTTCTTTTGCACACATTTTATGTAGTGGTTCACACTATCACAATATTTTACATAGATCTTCTATATTTATGGATCACTCCATATTTTCTCAAAAATATTCTACAAGCTCTCATTATTCTACTCCATCCCACAAGTATAACACATCACATTTTACTTAGTGCTCTATTATTCTTGCTTCTCCTCATAGGCCTTTTTTGGCATAAATCACAACCATGGTTCTACTTGCATTTGAGTCACTTTATATGACACATTCAAGTCTTGACCTTCCATCATATTTGGCATTTGTTACACCTCCTCATAAGGTTCCCTTGGGATAACTCTCATGTTATTCCCCCCTCGTTTCTTGATGAAACATTGTTTTTATAAGTTAGACTTGACTGTTGAGGGAGCGGTTCCACACCTGAACCTCACTTTGCATACACACACACTAGGGGAAACTTACTTCTGGTCATTAGATGTATACTATTTATCAAACATTGAAATATTTTCAAAATACAAAAACATTCAAACATTTGAAAAAAATAAAATCATGACCTTCTTTTATGGCATACATTAGTTGCACTTTACATTATAGATGTTTCTTATTCCCTGGGTTTAATAGATAACATTTATTATTTACACGCATGCATTCACATGGTATATTTAGCATGATGTGGGAGATACAAAGAATGATACATAATTATAGGTGTTGGCCCCCCTTTTCCCAAACTGCTAACATGTAGGGGAATCTACTTTTACATTCGATATCCAGTTGTTATATTTCCATTATAATTCATTTCCTCATTACGCTTGGTTACATATATATTGTGTATATGTTATCTTTCAGAGTAACATTACTAACATGTTTCTCTTTTGAAATTCTTATAGTTATTCCTTTGCTATCTCTTTTTGATCATATGTTATATTCTTTACATCACCTTTACCTACACTTACTTTTCATACATGTTTTCTAGTTGTGTGTGTATGCTTTTATTATACTATGATTTTGGCCTAAGGGCCTTGATTGATTTGTGACACCGTGGGTGTCCCATGTTTGCAACATCATGCCTTTTGTGTGGTTGTGTATCTCTTTTTTGTAGGCTCAAGGGCCTTTATTTTCTTTTGACACCACGGCTGTGTCCTATATTTACAAACATTTCTACTTTTGTGTGACACTTTTTGACATATTTCGGCACTTTTTTCTACACTATATACATTTTTTTTTTCTACTAACATATGGATCTATTTTTTTTTCTTACTATTTCGTGGTATTAACACTATTATGGTTTTCATTTTTCTTATTATTTTTTCTCTTATTTTGCGCCAAGGTTTCTATCATGCGCATCCCCCTTGTAGGTATATTTTTTTCTTAGTGACCACCACATCAAACTTCCATATGTTGTACACAAGGTTCTTAGCATATTAGACATGGGTATTCATATTTTATTTTGAACCATGCACTCAAATTATTCATTGTATGCACCTCAAAAGAGGGGGAAAATATCTAAGATTTATTATACATTTCCAACAAACACATTCATTTTTTTAGGCACAAACATATGCAAAGGCAAACAGAAATACCTTAGAATTAGAATCAGACACAAAAAATCAAAATAATATATGGGGGTCAAAAACATACAGCTTGGTTAGGATCATTAGATGATTCTGACCCTATTATATGGTTTTTCCTAGGAGGCATTTTATCCATATCTTTCAACATTCTCAGGTTTTTCATCACTGATATAACATTTTCATATGGTTTCATACTCAGATTGACTAATTTTGGCACAAATTCGAGGGGCATGAAGTATTTTTTTCTCTCTTTCTCCATGGTACTCATTTTCACTTCTAGTTTTTTACACATTGAGGAACGTGTTCAACTCAATTTATACTCAGTTGTGTGGCACAAGGGAAGAGTATGGGGGAAATTTATTCTCCTTTCTACTGTGTGTTCTAATTTACAAAATTGAGCTTATAACCATCTATAGTGGTATGGTCCATGGGGTTATGGAAGGTATTGAAGCAGCTAAGTTCTGCATAGGCAAACTTTCCTATCCTCTTGAACTTAAGGGGAAGATATCAAAGTTGTTGAATGAATTTCATATATGGTCTTCGTCCTTAGCTGGGTGCTTCGTCTCCTCATATTTTTCATATCGTCTCTTCAATATTTGTGTATTGGGTTATTATACCCAATGTATCAACCTCTCCTAAAAAAAATTAGGGACTGATCACCATCGATTCATCATCAAAATTTTACAAATCGTGAATCTCCAAGGCACAAGAATGAGAGTACATTCCCTCTACAAAAAAACATGTGTAATCCTTCCATGTTTTACATATCTTTTGACATTTCTTGTTGTACATTTTTGGATAGTATTTTCAATACATTTGAGTTATCATTCAATTTCCTATCTCAGGCATTGACTACGCTCTTTTTTGCATATTTCATTTTAGAGTGTGATAATACCAACACAATGGGATACTTGTAGAAACTAAATCACACACTTAGGTGAATTTCTAGGTCCTAATCACACGCCACTACTCAAACGATTCCTACATGAGAAAACAAGTTTATTTCTAAGATTTTTAGTCCTTTCCAAAATAAATTCAAGCTCAGTTGTAAATTCACATGTAGGTTCAATAACTATGTTTTTCCAATCAATAAGATGATTAACATCATATACATATTTCATTAAAAACTTACACGAAACACATTATGTATTCTAGATAACTCAAAAGGTAAAGCAAATCTATAAGCAAGAGTTCCTATTCTTTCCAAAATTTCAAATGGTCCACACTAGCAAGGAGCTAACTCAACATATTAAACCCAATTTCAAATAATTGTTCTTAGGTTTAACTCTAAGAAATACTTGATCACCTATTTCAAATTCTCTAATAGATCTTTTTAAATCAGCACAATGTTTATACCTATCTTGGGAAGCTTTCATGTTTTGTTTTTCTTTATTTATAATATATTCTATTTCTTTTAATTTATCATTGGCATATCAAGATCTATGTTCAGGATTTGACTAAGAAATTTGAGTAGTACAGTTCCTACCATAAACAACTTTAAAAGGGGTCATTTGGTTGTAGTATGATAACCTTGATTGTAAGAAAACTCAATCAAATGCAAATATTGTTCCCAATTTCTAGGTTTTTCACCTGTATACATTCTAAGAATGTCCTCTAAAATTCTATTTATACTTTCAATTTTTCCATCTGATTCAGGATGATAAGAAGTCCTAAAACTCAAACTAATACCCAAAAAGAAGAAGTGAATCTAGGATCTCTAGCAGTTACTAAAGCTTTAGGAATACCATGCACACGAAGAATTTCATTAGTAAACATATGAGTTATATCAAAAGCATAGGTTTTGATTTTTGTTGGAAGAAAATGCACCATTTTAGTCAATCTATCAACCACCACAAGTATTTCATCACGACTATTCTCTGTTTTAGGTAAGCCTATAATAAAATCCATGCTAACTAATTCCCATTTCCAATCAGGAATAGAAAAAAGTTGCAATTGACCAGGATTACTACATTGTTTAGTTTTAACCTTTTGACACGCTATACAGTGTTGTACATACTTCCTAATATCTTCCTTAATTTTAGGCCAATTTTTTTTTTAAATGATAAGTATGTCTTTTGAAATCCATAATATCTAACTATGGGAATATCATGAGAATCTCTTTAAAAAAATTGTCTTAAGTTAGGGAAGATTAGGAATACAAAATCTACCTTTATAGTACAACAACCCAATGCCCATTCACACCAAGCAAATAAGAAGTAAAACTATACTTTAAATGCACATTTGATGTTCCATTTTTCAAACTAGAATACAATTCATCAAAATAACAATCATTAGGCAATGCATCTTTTATCTCTTATTCAAATTGACTTCTTTCTAAGGACAAAGAATTTGCACACATTGTTTTTCTACTTAAAACACCAACAACCAAATTTTATTTACTAGGTACATATCGTATTTCAAAATCATATTGACTTAATAACTCTACCCATCTTCTTTGTCTTGTATTTAATAAGGGTTGAGTAAAAATATATTTCAAACCTCTATGATCATTTTTCAAAACAAATTTGTGACCTTATAAATAATGTCTCCAAATTTTCAAAGAATGAATAATCCCTAAAAATTTCAAATCATGAGTAGGATAGCTCTTTTCATAAGGCAATAATTTTCTAGATCCAAAACACACAACTCTATTATCTTACATCAATACAAAACCAATACTAGAACCACACACATTAGTAGAAATAGTGAAAGGATTAGAAAAAATGGGGGTACATAATACAAGTGCACTAGTTAATGCTTCTTTTAATTTACTAAAAGAAACTTAACATTCCTCAAATCAAATATATGTGTTATTTTTCTTTGTTAAATCTGTGAGAGGAGTAACTATTTTAGAATAATTCTTAATAAATCTTTAAACCATTGAGCTCTCCCTCAAAAAATATTTTTGAATCACCTAGATCCCTGAGTGATGAAGATGGATCATCTATTACGCCCTGCGATGCACTTCTTTTCTTTTTAGAACACTTGAACTCAGGACGATGTTTCAAAGAATAATATGAAGTTATCAATTCTCTATTTCAGACCTAAAATCATATTACAATTCCATGAAGAGTCCAAAAAGTGGAAAGATAAGTTAAAATGGAACCATATGTAAATTTCTATGCTTAAAACTGAAACTTGTAAATTTTAGACCCTGGGCTTCATGAGCTTCTATTTCAGGCAGGGTTACTTTTTTCCCTTGGTGTCAACACCGAGAGGTTACTATCATGTTTGAAGTATGTTCATAGATGTTTCATGGCCGATTTGGATAAATTTTTATTTTTTAGAAACTTGTTTTTTGCTTTTTGATTTTTTTCTTTTTCACTTTTTTGGCCTGTGTACCCTAGTTTTTCATCATGGTGACTTTCTGTGTTTTCCTCTTCTAAAGGTTTTTACCATTTTACGAAAATTACTAAAAAATACTAAGTGAAAACTAGATACACTTACTATTTTTGGAAACTAGTTTTCTGCTTCAAGTTTTGATGAAAAAACTTTGTATTCCTATTGGTTTTTGTTCTTGAAGCTTCGTTTAAATTTTCAACTTAACTCACCTTCCAAAAACCCAAGAAAACTCCTAATTTCTTGTAAATCTTTAGGCATATCCCAATTTTGTATTGTTTTTAATTTATAAGGATCTAGTGCAATTACTTTTTCAGAGATAACATGTCCTAGATAGGAGACTTTAGTTTTAAAAAATTAACATTTACTTAACTTACCATATAGAAGATGTTTTCTTAAAGTTTTAAGTACTAACCTAACATGTTTCTCATGTTCTTCTTCATTTTTGGAATAGATAAAAATATCATCTAAAAATATAATCACAATCACATCTAAGAAATTTCTAAAAACACCATGCATAAATTTCATAAAGGTGGCTAGAGCATTTATTAATCCAAAAGGCATAACAACATATTCATAATGTCCATATCTAGTTCTAAAAGAAGTTTTTGCAATGTCATCATCTTTTATTTTGATCTGATGATATTCAAAATGTAAATCAATCTTAGAAAAATATTTAGCACCATTCAATTGATCTAAAAAATCATCAATTATAGGAAAAGGGTATTTGTTCTTAATAGTTAGCTTATTTAACTATTTATAATCAATACACAATCTCAGAGTACCATCTTTCTTCTTAACAAACAATATTGATGCACCCCAGGTAGAAACACTAGGTATAATCTTTCCTTGTTTTAATAATTCAGTCAATTATGTTTTTAACTCAATTCAGGTATAGATTGTCTATAAGGTGCCTTTGATATTGGTTCAATCCAAGAATAAGGTCAATAGCATGTTCTATAGATCTTCTAGGTGGTAAGTCTTCAACATTAGAAGGAAAAACATCCATAAATTTTTAGACTACTAGGTGAACATCTATATCTACTTGAAGTTTATCATTTTTAGTAATCAAAGCACAAAAAAATTTAAATTTTTCTTTAAGACTTCTTTTAAGTTGAACAACAGAAATAGTTTTTAAAGCCAGCTATCTTTTAGTTCCCTACAAAATATGAGTATTTTCATATTGATATTGAATATACACTAATTTATGTTCATAGTTAATAAGAGCATGATTATTTTCTAACTAAGTCATCCCTAAAATGGCATCATATTGACCTAAGTTAAGCACATGAAAAGATTCACTAGATACAATGTTATCAATTTGAAAATCTAAATCTTCTACTAAATCTCTTGTTTGTCTTATTATTCTTCCATCAGCCATTTCTACAACTACTAGTTCAATTTTTCTGGAAAACAAAATTACTTTTTCAACTAAGTTAGGAGATATAACACTATGACTACTACCAGAATCAATCAAGAAAACAAGGGTTGCATTATTAATAGACCCTTTACTTCAATCAGAGACACTTGCTTATGTACTATACATGTATCAAAAACAACATAAACTTTCATATTTTGGTTTTCTTCCTTATATTTATCATCAATTTTTTTATTTTTATTCTTATCCCAACTCTTCTTTTTCTGAGGAAAACCCCTAGCAAATTTGTTACCTCCACAATTCCAACATTTAAATTCTTTTGGTTTAGTTTTTAACATAATCTTGTTTCCTTTGTTGATTTTTAATCTGAGTATTTTTACACTTAAAATTTTCACTGAATTTCCTTTTTTATATCTTTAAAATGGAAATTAGATTTATTTTTCTTGTAATTTTCTTTCTTTTGATGAACTAAAATTTATATTTTTCAAATTTTTCTAGCAATTTGATCAACCTCATTTACTGAAGTAGGTTTTCCACACCATACACTAGCCTTATATTCTTCTCTTAAATCATTTATAAATCTAAATACTCTGTCAAGTTCTAGAAATGAAAGGCACAAATCTATTTAAATTCTCAAAAGCTTGTTTGTACTCATTAACACTTTTTAAACACTGATTCAAGTCAAAGAATTCATTTTTACTTTGTTGTAAGAAATGTTGAGACAAATACTTTTTCCTAAAAAACTTTTTAAACTTATTCCATGAGACCTTATGGATTTTTAAGTTTTTCAGATCTCAATGTATCTTCCCACCAGTTAAGGTCAACATTTTTCAAATTGATAGGAAGTTATTTGTGTTCTGCCTAACTTACTAGTCTTCTACAATTAAAAATATCTTTCTAAACTAGATAGCCAAGTTTCAGCCTATTCTCCATATTCCTACTTCCTCCTACATATTCAGGAAATTTAATTTTCCGAGTAAATTTTTGTATTTCCTTAGAATTCTTATTTGAAATTTCTTGCTCGGCTTTAGAAGAATCAGAATAATCAGAGGAATCATTTTCTTTATTAGGAATAGAATCATCATATGAAGAAGAGTGCTTTCTCTTTCTTATTTTCTTTTCCGATTTATTACTTTTATTTGATTTATTAGATTTATCATTTGTACTCATAGCTTCTGCAAATTGATTTTTTCAATGTTTCTAATTGCTCAAATAAATAATTTACTTCCCTTCCCAACTGTTGATTTTAGTGCTCTCCAATTCATTGTAATCCATGTCATTTTGTAGAATCCATGTCATTCAAATTTGATTTGGCTTCCATTATGTGTATATGCACAATTTTATCCTTGTGAGACAAATCACTATTACTAATATAACTTCACAAAATAATTACTTTCCTTTTACCAATTTTGTCTAAGAATACTATATTTGAATCTCTTACGTATTTTATCACATCATCATCTCATGAAATGTAACAATAGAACGTCTCAAATGAGGATAATTTCTCTGATACCAAATGAAATGTAACATTTTTTCCCTATTGAAAAATATCTTATTACAGAAGATTCATACACTTTTTATATTTTAATACTATTTAATTGAGAAAGCTAAGTCGAGTTACAACTATATTTGATAAATATAAACTTAATATTAATTTATAAATCTATGGGCTATGGGTAAACGTGAATAATTAAAGCTTTAAACTATGCACAACAAGAAATAAATGGGGTTAGATAAATTTTTCAGTTCCATCCAACAGTTGTGAAGAAAAGAAAGTAAGTTGCAACAATTGAAATTCAGAATCTGACACTGCGAACTACAAGACAAATGTGTCGGGCTTTCTCACTAGTTCACATTTTGTAGTGTCTAGTGAATGTTTATCAATGGTCTAACACTCTGAAGTCTGTATGTACATGGTGTTTTGTTATTGATTCACACTTCGTAGTGCAACATATATGACCGAAGATCATTTAATAGCAAAATGGTCCGTTAAAAATCCGTACATACATGGAGAATTCTTAATGGCTCACCTTTCACACTTAGACATGGTTCTGACAAAGGAAACAACATGTGAAAGAACATGGATAAGTCTTATTGTCTCGCATTCTGACTAATTCTGAACGAAGTCTTGATGTAAAAACAAAGTAGCATGGATAGAGGAATATTCCTATTGGTTAAAAACCGATAAGGTTAGAAAAAAACTGGACATCATGAAATGCGAAGTGAGTTGGAGTTTTTTTTATTGGATCATGTTTCGCATTGGTCGGATTCAAGTTATCAAAATTCTAATATTGTGAAGAGTGTGGAATGTCCTCATTGGCTCGCACTTTGCAATGGTCAATAGGGCCTATTAAAGTTCTGACAAGGTGAAGTTACATGGAGCTTTCTTATTGGCTATAACTTCAAATGTTACAATGCATCAACGGACTTAGAACCACAGAGTCAACTTTATCCAAGGAAAGCTTTCGAGTCCACAACAAAAAGACAAAAAACATGAATGCAAAAGACAAAGATAGATACAAGTAGACTATATAATACTGTCGATTGCATATACCAATTCTTATTCTACAACTACTTTATACAAATCTTCTTAAAATAACAAACATACATATCTAAAATCTTGCAATTCATTATTTTTTTATAAAAATAACTATGTATTTCCAAATATACATAAAAAAATAAGAAGAATACTTTCACATCCACATTTATCAAAATAAACAAAATATTTAAGTTTTTTCCATTAGCTTTCAATAGGGATTACATAGTTTTATAGAGAGAGAACTTATCTGAGAGAATGATCAAGAATTTATTACAAAATTTCAATGCACACATAGGTAACAAAAACCAAACTATGGCCACAATATTGAGAGGAAATGTTTATACACCTAATTTTATTTTCACCTTTCCCTGACCAGGAACCATCCGAGGTTTTACTTTGTACCCTCGGTTAGGACACCTATGGTGCCCCTCTCTCTTGTCCATCGCTTGTCTGTACCTGTTCAACCTTGGAGTTACTTCCACAAACTAAATTCACAAAATATTCAATTCTTCCTTATAATTATTTTTTTTCTCAGAATCACAATCATAATTCATGTTCTCTATTCACTTTTACATCCCTTTTTATAATACTTCATGGGTGATTACGAACCAACACAATGGTTTCCACACCATTTCATTAATTAATTAATCCCTTTACTCAAATGCTCAAGTTTATTCATACCCACATTAAATCGATATCTTGTTATAGTGACTTTGTTACAAATAATCTCAATTCAACAAGTCTTTAATGATTTCAAAGATTTGGGGATTTAGTCACATAATATTAATAACAATTATGTGAACATGAAGTACAAACTTAATTTTCTAGAATCCATAGAATATAGTTATGAATATTCATATTTTGAAGAATTAAAGCATGAATCTTGCAAGGTGAGTGCGAGTAAAAACAAGTTGAGTGTGTGGGAAATCCAATCTTGAGTAGTGGTTCAACAAAAACTGGTGTGTAAAATAATGTAAGACTCTAGTCAGGTACATGAAGAAACATGGTCCATATTCCTAATTTGTACACAAGTATTCAAGCTTATGATGGGTTCATTGATTTGAAACCTTGTTTATTAACTTTTGAAATGTGATAGGGTGTGAAAGGAGTGACTGATGAGAATAATAATAAATGTGATATAATAGGAACATTACATGCTAGGGATTTGGAATTCATATATTCTTTAAACTTGAGTGGAAAGACATTAAAACAAGTGTGTGATGCTCTTACCAAATAATTTAAAAATAAGATGTTGTTTGGCCATATTGTTTAGGATTTAAAAGAAATAAAATAGAATCCTAGAGAATTGATAATGGAGTATCATATGATATTTTTTGATGTAAATAACAAAACAAGTTTTGATTTTGATGAGCCCAATAAATTTTCTTAGTTTGTGGAGGCATTACATAGTAAGATTCATTTTGTAATTTTGCAAACCAAATTTTCCACTAAAGAAAAAGTAATTAATGCTTCCATAAAGGTAGAAAATATTTAATGATATGGAAATAGTGTAGGATTGAGTTAAAAGACTAAAGAAAAATTGGATGTTGTAATGTGGATATTTGATCCATAGGGATCCAAAATAACTCTACTTCATCAGATCATCCAGTAGTAAAGAAGGAAAATGAAGAAACAAAGGTTCTATTTGCATTATAAGAAAACCACCACTTTGTGCAGAGTGGTGGTTACAGAACCACCACCCAACCTAGGCGGTGATCTTGTAACCACTGCCTAGTCAGGGCAGCAATCCTGTGACTGCCAGTTTTCCTTGGGTGGCGGTCCTGTCAATTTTGGATAGAAAATAAATGGATGTGAATTTGGAGCATCTTAATTTTTCCCTTCCATATTATGACCTTTCCCATTCTCTAGTGCATGGTAGGACATGGGGAAGGCTATAAATACTTGGGGAGAACAAAGGAATGGATCATCAGAAGTAAGAGACTTCATGGGAGTGAGTGCAAGAGTTCTAAGTGTTTGAATTTGAGTTTGTATAAGAAAGAGTTTGAGAACAGAGTGGTCAAATAGTTGGGAGGAAGTGTGAGACATTTTCAATTTCCTTTCTCACTTATTGTAAAGTTTGTATCTCTTATAATTTTAATTGGCCAATAAAGAAAAAAGGAAAGAAAGAGTTGTTTACCCTTCCCGACTAGTTTTCCTCCTCTGGAGGTTTCCAGGATAAAAATCCTTGGCATATGTGTGTGTTAATTCATTTCTCTTTGAAAAATATAGTTCTAAGGCATAAACAACTCAGTAACTAGCTCATCTGTCATTTTCTATTGAAAGTAGAACAACAATATAATTTTGATTTTGTGAACGATTTCCAAAGTAGAAAGTTTACAAATCATTTTGGTATCAGAGTTAACAAGTATTTAGGACTGTGGTATTCATTCTTGGATTTGTATGACAGTGATGAGATCTAAAGGCAAAGAGGCTTTACCTTGCGATCCATATATTTCTACTAGGAAGTGGAAACAGAGAATTTAGGGATAAATGGAGGATGAAAAATTGGTTCGTAGAATCAAGATGTTGGAGACCATGATGGATAGGATGTTTAGAAGAAAAGAAGAACTTGCATATTTACAGAAGATGGATTTTGTTAAACAAGAATCCATGGAATTGGTGGTTCGAGGCTTAGCAGAAACATTTGGCATAGGGAGGAGCAACGATGAGGAATATACGGGGAAGAGCATGAAGAAGAGACTTCAAATGTAAGAGAGAAGGTAAAATCTGATCATGCTCCTTTTAAAGTTAAAACGAAAGTTGAAATTAAAATCTTTGAAGGACAAGTAGATGTTGAATTGCTTGATAAATTTTTAAAACAATTCAAATTCTACTTTAGTGTCCATAATGTCACTGAGGCATAGAGGATCACCTTTTCACATCTCAAAATGGAGGGAAACACTTTGGTTTGGTTGGAAACCCATCTATCCACTTGTGAAAAGAAGAAACGTCCTATTGTGAAATTTTTGCAAGAATTTAAAGAATTACTTAGAGCTAATTGTTATCCTATTGGTCAAAAGACTTACCAAATGATTAAATGGTAGTATTTTAGACAAGGCAGTGGTCAAAGTGTGCAGAACTATACTACAGAGTTTTGGAAGTAGGCCATGTTGCTGAACATGGACTTGGAGGATGAGGATATTCTGACCAAGTACTTGGGAAGACTTCACACTCACCTTTGAATAAAATTCATCTCCACGAATCCCAAATATCTCAATGAGCCATGTGTGCAAGTACATTGCATAGATGATGAGAAGAATCAAGGAGAAGTAGAGCCAAGGGAAAAGTATTGAAAAAATAAGCAGAAGAAAGAACATGGGAAAGCAAGTAACAAAGGTAAGTGGAAAGGAAAAGGTAAACAAGCTACCACTATTTAAATACTTGTAAATCCCAAGATTTTTTGTAATAACTGTGATATAAATGGTCATACTGACATTACACGTTGGAATTTGCATTCGGAGTTACATTCGAAGAACCAAATCAGTGACTCAAAGAAGTTCATGATAGATGTAAAGACAGGGGGAGGTGGAGATAGAAGATGACTCTGATGTAGATGAGAGGCTTGGATGCACAGGCACAAACATGGACAACTAGAAAGAGGAGATGAGTAGACTATTCCATATCAAAATCTAGATCAATAGAACTAAGGTAAATGCTTTGGTTGACACCGGTTCTCAGTCTAACTTGATTTTTGAAGCAGTTTTAAAGAAGCTTGGTCTTGAGACTTACGAGTATCCACACCCTTATCCTTTGGGTTGGGTGAAGAAGGGTGTTGAAATTTAGGTAACAAACAGATGTAAGGTCAATTTTGGGATAAATTCTTAGTATATTGATGTATTGAAGGCTGATGTTATTCCACTTGATGCATTTGATGTTGTTTTCAGGGGTCCTTAGTTTTATATCAGGGATGCTATATTCATGAGAAGAGAGAACCAATATAGATGGGTCAAGGATGGGATCAGCTACAACATCTGGGCACACCAATGTAAGACACGGGTCACTATGGTGAGTGCTAACCAAGAAAAATGACTTATTTAGGAAAATCAGTATCAGTTTTATTTACTTTTGTTAAATGATAAACAAGATGAGGTAGAAGTTTCAGAGATTTCTAACCAGGGAAAACAAGATTTGGATAGTATTATTCAGTCTTTTCAGGAATTTTTTCAGGCTCCCAATGGGTTTCCACAAAAATGGGAAGTAGAGCATGAGATTTAGTTGTTTTCAAAGTCCCCTCTACCAAACATTAGGTTGTATATGATATCCTTTTTAGAGAGTAATGAAGTAAAGAAATAATTCCAGGAACTACTAGGTCAGGGTGTAATATGTCTGAGAACCTCATCATGTGGTTCTTCTATTGTAATGGTTCTGAAGAAGGATGGTTCTTGGAGAATGTTCATCAACTACTACGTTTTAAACAAGATCACCATAAATAACAGATATCCACTTCCCCACATAGATGATCTCTTGGACCAGATTCGGTATGCCAAATTCTTCATGAAGTTGGATCTCAAGTCAGGTTATCACCAAGTTAGAATGAAGGAGGAGGATATATGGAAGACTACCTTCAAGAAAAAATAGGGTTTGTATGAGTGGCTAGTACTTCCATTTGGTTTATGCAATGCACCCGTTACATTTATGAGATTGATGAATGATGTATTGTGGGATTTCATAGATTCATGTGTCATTGTTTATCTGGATGATATCTTGATTTTTACTACCACATGGGAGGAACATCTAACTCATTTACAACAATTCTTGCTAGTTCTCAAGGAGAAACAACTGCTATGTAATATGAAGAAATGTGAGTTTTCCAAATAGTCACTTCTCTATCTTGGGAACGTGGTTGGAGGAGGAGAGATATGAGTGGATTCGAAGAAGGTTGGATCCATCACCAACTAGCCAACACCAACGGGAGCCATAAAGACTAGGATTTTCATGGGATCAGTACATTGCATGCAGAAGTTCATTCCATCTTCTCCACAATTGCAGCACCTCTACACATAGTGGCCGAAAAGAGTAAGGGTTTTAACTGGGGTAAGGAACAAGATAAATCCTTTGAGTTATTAAAATACAAGATTAGTTATGTATCATTAATTTCTCTTCCTAATTTTTAGTATCCCTTTAAATTAGAGGCATATGCTAGTGATTATTCTATGGGAACAGTGTTACTTCAGGGGGGTAAACCTGTATGCTACCATTCTAGAAATTTTACTTCAAAAGTTAAAGGATATTCAGTATATGATAAGGAAATGTATGCACTAGTTCAGGAAATTAAAAATGGAATCATTATTTGTTGGGTAAAGAAACTATTGTAAACACTGACCAAAAACCTCTTTAGTATTTACAAGCACAATCTAAATTTCAGCAGGTAAGGCATTACAAATGGATGGGACCCCTTCAACATTTAAATCTCGTGATAAAATACAAGAAGGGTAGTACAAACTTGGTGATATACATGTTGTCTAGGCCACATACATAGGAGAACATATCCTGTTTGTCCACTATCTCTCAAATAGATCCCTTCATGAAGGAAACTTGTGGAGAGGCATATGCCCAGAATAGAGACTTTGGGGTGACATTTCAGCAGTTGCAATCCCAAGGGGCTGAAAGGATGGGGATTGAAGATTGTTATCTCAAGAATGGGATGCTCTACTGATGGGGGAAGCTTTATGTGCCTAAAGAAGAAAGACTTTTGTTGATGAGGGAAACACATACCTCGAAAGTAGTGGGACATTTCGGTGTTGGTAAGACCCTAGCCCACTTGCAAAGGTACGTGTATTGGTATTATATACAAGAAGAAGTATCAATATTTATACATGGATGTAAATTTCGTTATAACAACAAGCCTAAGACTAGGAAGGAGGGTTTGTACATGCATTTTCCAGTACCTAATCATCACTGGGAGGACATTTCTATGGACTTTGTATGAGGATTACCTATGTCTAAACATGTTCATGACTATCTCTATGTTGTTGTTGATAAATTCAATAAGATGTGTATTCTTATGGCATGTTAAAAGACAGTAAATGCACATGATGCATAAGTTCTTTTCTTTGATAATGTATGGGTGCATTTTGGCTTGCCAAATTCTATTGTTTTTTATAGGGATTCCAGGTTCTTGGGGAAGTTTTGGTTTACTTTTTGGGACAATATGGATACCAAGTTATAGTGGAGCACAAATTTCCATCCACAAACTGATGGACAGATAGAGGTGGTGAATAGGAATTTGATGATGTTGATCTGAGGGTATAAAAGTAAATACCCAAGGACTTGGGATGAGTCCTTAGCCTACATTCAACATTCCTATAATTAGGAAGTACACACATCCATGATGAAGTCACCATTTAAAGCATGCTTGGGATGTCTACCTACAAATCCACTGGACATAACAGCTGGGCAGCAGGATGAGGAGGAGATACGAGACACAAGTGACTAGAGAAAACAAATTCATTGAGAGGATCTGGAAAATCCACCTCAAAGTCAAAGAATAGTTAGAGAAATCTCAAGCCAAGTACAAGGCTAGATGTGATCAACATAGGAGAGAGCATAAGATTCATGTTGGAGTTAGAGTTTAGCTTTACTTGAGAAAGGAAAGACTACAAGGTCAAAAATGGAAGCTCAAGCCACTATGATATGGACCCTTCACCATATTGGAGCAAGTTGGAGAAAATGCCTTTCAACTTGATTTGCCACCATCTATGAGGATGTACTCAGTAGTAAAACTATTTGAACTTACACCTATATGAGCCATCCATGTTAGATGAAGATGAAGGATTACAGTTCTTACCTTCCATTTAGGATTACATCTTGGACTCACAAGGTGAATTGGAGGAAGATGTAGTGCTGCAGCAACAGGTTAGAGAGACTAAGAGAGGTCTACAGGAGTATTGGTAGGCTGGGCTGAAAGGAAAGACGCCAAGGAAGGTCCAGTGGTACTCAAAGGAGCAAGTGAGGGAATTATTTCCTCATTTACTCCCCCACTAAGCTTTTCTGGGACCAAAATCCTCCTAAACATGGGAGGTGTGATCCATAGGGATCCAAAATAACTCTACTTCATCAAATCAGCCAACAACAAAGAAGGAAAATGAAGAAAGAGAGGTACTATTTGCATTATAACAAAACTACCACTATGTGTAGAGCGATGGTTATAAAACTACCACCCAATCTGGGTGGCAATCCTGTAACCGCCACCTAGCTAGGGCGGTGGTCCTATGACTGTCGGTCTACGTTGGGCGGGATTTTTGTCACTTTTGGACAAAAAATAAAATGGAGCGTGAATGGATGTAAATTTGGAGCGTCCAAATTTTTCCCTTCACTACCATGACATTTCCCATTCTCCAATGCATGGGAGGACATGGGGAAGGCTATAAATACTTGGGGAGAGCAAAGGAATGGATCATCGGAAGTAAGAGACTTCATGGGAGTGAGTGCAAGAGTTATAAGTACTAGAATTTGAGTTTGTAGAAGAAAGAGTTTGAGAACAGAGCAGTCAAGTAGTTGGGAGAAAGTGTGAGACATTGTCGATTTCCTTTCTCACCTATTGTAAAGTCTATATCTCTTATAATTTTAATTGGCCAATAAAGCAAAAAACGGAAGAAAGAATTTTTTTCCTTCCCGACTAGTTTTCCTCCTCTAGAGGTTTCCATGATAAAAATCCTTGGCATATTTGTGTGTTAATTCATTTCTCTTTGTAAATTCTAGTTCTAAGGAATAAAAAATTCAATCACTAGCTCATCTGACATTTTCTATTGAAAGTAGAACAATAATATAATTGTGATTTTATTAACAATTTCCAAAGTAGAAAGTTTACATATCAATATTAGAGGAGTTATAAGAAGGAAAGAAACCAAGATTAATCATATGGTGTGTAAAATTCAGAGATGAAGGACACCATAAGAATGATTGTATAAAATCCCTTCAGCACTCCATTTTGGACTTTTAGAAGCACTCCCGTGTTATCCCTCTTCACCAGGGCCTCATCTTCCTACTCCATAAGCTTTGTGTCTCCAAATTCCCTGGCTTCCTGACCACTCCCAGCAATCCGCACATCACTACCTCCACTGCTCCCACTCCCATACTGGACACCTCTTCCAAACCCAAGACCAAGAACCCTAAGCTTCCAAAAACTGACACCCCTCACTCTACCCTGGTTCTTAAAAGCACCAAAGAGCTGGAAGTTACACAAAAATTTCTGCATGTTAGCAATGTTGGTCTGGATATGGCCCTGCATCAAGAAGGGAATAACGTACCTCATAGATTAGTGTCTCTAGAGAAAGAGATGAAGCATCTTAAGAAGGACCTGCAGCGCATGGACAAGCAGAAAGGAAAAATAAAAATTGATGATGATAATGAAATTGGGAAGGATCAGATTGCTGACATTTATAAGAAGCTAAACTCTCTAGACAGTAGATTGGGGAGAGCAAAAGACAGGCATGATCACAACATGGATATATTCAATGCCATTAGTGACTTCTTAGAGTAGCATATTTGAAGCATTACCATACTTAGCGGGATCCTTGGCACTATTTGGGGGAATGAAAAAGAGAGAAGCCAGACCATCTCGCAGTTGAACGCTACTGACCCAACACACATCACCACATTGGCATTGTTCACCTTGATGTAAACTATCTAGTCCAGAATTGACAGAGCGTCCAAGAAGTAAACTCACTTGGGCTAGCAGGAATCATTTTAGTCGCTGCTCTTTTTTGGTCTTTTTTTTTTTTCTATGATGCTTTTGTGTTGTATTGTTGCAGTTTATGCTCTATTTTGTTTCTTGCTTGTAACTATATTTTGGTTACTGTTGGACATAGTGTTTTATCTGGATATTGATCCTCTATTGTTGTTCCTTTATAGCTATATTTGTCTGTTGATCCCTTTTTGTAATAGGTTATAGTCCCTTTAAAACTATTTACCAATAATAATAAAAAAGAATGATTGTATAAAATCCCTGAAAAATAAAACACTATTTACATCAAATAGGAGAGTAGAATATTGTGAAGTTTTTAGGGTATGGGGACACTCACTCAACAAAATCCATATAGTGAAACATTATGTGTGCTAACCATAGGACATAGTATGTAGTTTATGAATATCTACTATACATGAGACCAAGGATTGGGTAAGTGCACCAAGTTGGGGGGCCAAAAAGTGGAAAAAACCTGAAAACTAATGAAATGTGTACGTGTTCTATGATAACGCGATCACGTTATATTTTATTTAGTTTGGTAATTCATGAACCTATAATGCATAAGTGTTATAACGTGTATGTGTATGCATTTTAGTTTGGTCGAAATGCGTATGTGTTTTGCATAGTATGGATTGTATATGTGTTTTTGGGGACTTTTATCTTTTATTATTTCTATATACTTTTATTATTTCTTATACTTTAAATTTATTTTAGTAAATATAAGAAGTTAGGGTCACTCTGCACCTAATGGAAGTGGTCCCGTAGCTCCAACAGTTATAATCTAGAAGATGGTTTTTCAAAATCTGATTTGGTCAATACTTACTCATTTTCAGGATTTCAGCAAAGGACCTAAAACTTTCAGGGCATATATATTGTAGTTGGTGCTTGTTTTGGGAAAGCATATAGTCATTTTGTAGGTTTTTTGACCTTCTGAATTGGATTTTTTCCCTACCACTACTTGAATTGGTACCAATTTTTAAATTTGGTCCATAATTCTCTTTAGTGACCATGAATCAACTTTATAATGTTTGTCTACTTCTTACTAAAATGAGATCCTCACTTTGTAGATAAAGGATTTCTCCCTGAATGGGATTCCTGTCCTATGGCCAAAATGAGGTGATTGTAATGTGCCTCCTCCTTAAGGTGTGATAACACTACTAGGTGTTGAATGCTTTTTTACGAATAGTACCAAGTGAGTTGCATCTAGCGAACTCAGATGATTTCTCACTCCTAGAAACAGGGTGCTCCATATAAAGATCATCCCTTAACCTTTCATGACTCTAAAATCATCCTTTCATGGAATAAAACTCAGGATTATCATGTGTATTTTCTCATATGTATCTCATGGAGATAGATGATGCCTTAATACTTCACACATGATGGTCCAGGATACCTCAATGGCATAAATAGCTCATTTTAGCTTATTCTTTGGAGAGATTTGGGTACAATGACAGAGTAAGGATATGATGATCATAAAGTCAGTACTTGAGCTCCACATTTCACCTTTAAATATGATGGATCCTTCACAATTCAATTTATTGACCAAGATGAAACCTAGGTGTAAGCAAGCTTATGGTACATAGACACCTTTTTTCTCAAGTTGTTCCTCATGGAAATGGGTTTCCTCCTCCGGATAGGGGATGAATCCTTGAATGAAATTTGAGTATGAGTTACATGTTATTGACCTCCATACTTCACCGAAACACTACAAATCACATTTTATGATCAATGAAACTATTATAAAAATCTAATTTTGCATATAACTCAAAATTTAGGTCCTATTTCATTTTAAACTTAGAGGGCCAGCTGAAGAGTTTTGCAGTACCTAAAGAAATATTTAATCCTTGAATCAATTTTGATTATTCCACCCTATATATTGATATAATAGCCTTTTAATTCCTATTTTGTTTCATTCTAATTCTTTCCAGAACTCCAGGAATCATCCAGAGAAGTCAGTTTTAGGGTTTATGGCTCAGGGTTAAGGGTTGAGGGATTAGGATTTAGGGTTTAGGGTTTAGTGCTCAGGGATCATGGTGTACCATTCAAGGCTTAGGGTTTAGGGTTTAGGGATTAGGTTTTAGGGTTCATGGTTCAGGGTTTATGGATCAAGGTTCGAGATTTGGAGTTACTGGTTTAAGGTTTATGGTTTCGAGCTCAAGGCTTTGGATTTAGAGTCTAGGGTTTAGGGTTCATAACTCAGGGTTCAAGTTTTAGGGTTTATGATTAGGGTTAAGGGTTTATGGTTAAAGGTTTATGGTTTAGGGTTTAAAACTTTGAAGATTTTTTAAAATCCCTCTAGTCTACAGTAGTGATGACAAAGTGAAAACTTCTCTTGATCTTTTGGACTACAAGGATAAAAAAATCTCATATATTTCCAGTAGGTCTCATGAGTGAGTTGGTATTTTGGAATATAAATATTAGGACAATATTTCCTAGTATCGTGCCTAGAACCATCATTGATTTTTCTTGTAAATTTATCATGTTTATGAGAGGTGGGACAAGTAACTAAATGAACATGACATCTACCTTGTGCCTAGAAATGCATATTACACATATCTGCCAAACTTGTTTCTCCCCACATATACTTGCGCTCTTGAATGACAATTTATTCAGACACTGAAATAAAAATTTCACATTTCTCATATTTCCATGTATAGTATTATGCAAGCTAGGATGACCCATTGGAAGATGGAAAAATTATTCACATTCATGATTGACTTTGATACATGTTCATATTCACAAGAACCTCTTCTTTTTTAAAAGTGCCTGGTTTATCTCACTAATTCAGTAAGGATTGTGCATACTCCAAAACCATCACATTTCTCATGACAGATATGGTCGTTACCACATAGATGTTCAAAATTGGAGTCCAAAATATCTCTATCGTCATAAATGGAAGCCAAGTAATGGTGTGTTCATGTATCCAAGGATCCAAGACTACTGGGGTCTATGGTAGGATTGGACATTCAGGAATCATTGAGTTTCTGAATGAGAATATTGTTGCATCTAGAGAAATATTTTCAAACATTAGAGTAATGCATCTTGGAAAATAAAGTTGAACCTCAGAAATCCTCTCAAATTGCCAGCTTACATAAGCACTAAACATATCAAGCTTTGTTCTTCAAATGAAATCTTCATTCCGGACAGCTTGCAACTGAAAGATTACTCAAAATAATGTCAAAAATGATCAAATTTTCTTGGTATCCTAATCCGTCAAACCCAAAAATACCACTGGACTTCTTATTCTCAATTTATAACACTCTTGGAGCTCCAAATATTTCACAAGCTATATAAAAAAGGAGATATATGTATTGGATAACATTTCTTTATACCGAATTGTTCTTGGATATCTGACATTTCCCTCCTTCAAAATATCAGGAAATAAAAAGCATCAAATTGTGATGACTCTCTTTGAATGTTTTTCCTATGAAGCAGATGAACCCTTTTCAATTGAATACTCTTTGTCAATACTAATAAGAATGGGTAAGACACATAACATTACAATGAGTGAAATAGTTCCCATGAGATGGGGAAAAAAAGACAGTTGTATTGGGTAACATTTCTTTGTGCAAGCTTCCTACAGGGAAGGGGTTGCTTAGAAAAGGGTTGTACCAAATTTTTATTGGATATCTGACATTTCCCTCCTTCAAAATTATTGTACCAAATTGCGCACATGCATTGGGATGGCCTGATAAACACTTGTGGGTTAATTTATCCCATCTAATAGGGATTATTATAAGATAAATCTACCTAGAATTGGGTTATAAAACTTACGAGTCTTCTTGAGTCACACCATTATAGAGAAGACTCTAATATTGTTGTACTTATAAAACATTCAAGATTTCTAGTACCTACTTTTTTCCTCCTAAATCCTTACAGAGCTTCTAGAATCAGCTGGAAAATTCAATGTCCACAATTTGACTGCTCATTCCTTGCACCTGAAAGCTCATTGTTGAACATATTATCCCTTAATGATCAAAATTATTTAGGGGTTAGGGTTTAGGGTTTAGGGCTTAGGGTACATAGTTTAGGTTTTAGGACTCAGGGCTCAGGGTGTAGGGTTCAAGGCTTAGGTTTTAGGACTTAGGGTTTAGGGTTTAGGGTTTATGGCTCAGGGTTCGGGGTTTGGAGTTACAGGTTTAAGTTTTGGGGTTTAGAGATCAGGACTCCTTATTTAGGGTTTATGGTTTAGGGCTCAAGGTTCAATGTTTAGGGTTTGGGGTTTATGGTTTAGGGTTTAGGGTTTACTATTTTTTGTTCAAGGTTTAGGGTTTATTGTTTTGGTTTTAGGGTTTATAGTTTAGGGTTTAGGGATCAGGGTTTAAGGTTTAGGGTTTAGTGTTTAGGGGTCATGGTTTAGGATTTAGTTTTTAGTTTTTAGGTTTTATGGTTTAGGGTTTATCATTTAAGGATCATGGTTCATGGTTTAGGGTTTAGGGTTTAGGTCTTAGGGCTCAGGGTTTAGGGCTTAAAGCTCAAGGTTTAGGGTTTAGGGCTCAAGGGTAAGGGCTAAATGTTTAAGGTTTAGGGTTTAGGGCTTAGGGTTTAGGGTTTAGGGATTATGTTTTAGGGTTTAGGGTTTAGGGTTTTGATTATATAATTTAAACACTAAAAGCTTTAGGCTAAATGTTGAAATCCTAAATATTACCTATATACTGACCAAATTATAACATAAAAAATTATCTCCTAAACTGTGACTCGTGAAGTTGTGAGACTAGTTCCATAAGGTGTAGAGTGACCCTAATTTCTTATATTTAATTTAAATAAATTTAAAGTGTAACAAATAATAAAATATAAATAATAATAAATGAGAAACTTATACTTTTATTTTTGTAAATAGAAGCATGCCAAAAACACATATAATGTCTATATTATGCAGAACGCATACATGTTTTGTGTTTTTATTTTTTCTAATACATGCCTTTAGGCTTGGATCTGGTTTAGATCCCCAAGACTGAGGCATGGACCCGCACAAACACAAAAAAAAAATGTGTTTTTGCAGTAAATTGCAAAAATGCCACTTCATCCATGATAAATCAACATAAAATGATTGATTCATTTAAAAAACTTTATACCACGACGTAGAGCAGAGTTTCTTCTTTCTAAAATATAATTTTTCAATTTTTTTGACTAATATAAGGTTTCCATAGTATTTATTTTCTAACTATGCCTTTTTATAGCTATTTTTTGAAGTTTAAACATGTCTATCTTTTGTCATGTATATGTTTTTGGCTCATCGAAATTGAAAAAAAAAATATACTTGCACAAACTAGGCCTAATTCTATAGATATTCAAAAAAATACAATTTTTGAGGTAGTTAGGGGGGCACACGGTTGGAGCTCCGTTATTTTTCAAAACTTAAAATTTTTTTACTAGAAAAATCATTAAAAAAATACTTACTAAAAAAATTGTAGCACAAACTAGATCGTCCTAGCTATCTTTCTACCAAAGGGTTTTCAAAAATACTAAATGGTACTAAAAATGGTGGGGGGCACGAAAGTCACTCTATTATGTTCTTTAACAAAGCCAGGAGCACCTATTGGCATTTTAGTTATTCGACCCACTTAAACTTATCCGTTTAAAATAAAATTTAGTAGCTTAGAAACTAGACTCAAAATGCTATGATTTATATTCGCACAACATCTTTCAACTTTAAGTGTAACTATTTCAAAAAACTTGTACAAGTTGAAGTTTTTTATTTTTCAAAAAAAATGACTTAAGACCCCCCCATTAGCCCCCCAACTTGGTGCACTTACCCGGCTATAGGGTGAGATTAAGAATGAAGATAAAATAAACTTATCATATTAAACCATGCTTTATGGAGGTGATATATTTGTAAGCACCCTTGAGTAGTATTGTGTGACTTGCTTGGTTCACATCACAAATAGAATTTGCATCCTTTGTTAGTTTTTCTAAAAATTGACTTAGGTCCCAATTTATGTGACTAAAATGCCCTTAGTAAATTTTTGTAGTTGGTCTATTATTCTTGTGACTAGATTTTGAAATGACTAAGTTATCTTCAAACTTCTAAGAGATGTCACTATAAGAACGTTTTTTTAATATGAATGTAAATTGGACAAACATGTTATCAATTATACTCTTTTTTTCGTTCAAATTTTTAAATGTTGAGTGGGAAATGACAACACAATAACAATTCATTTACATAATTCTTGACGATAAAAAATAAATTTTGTATATAGGCAATGTTCTTTTATGCAAAAATCTTTTTGCACTGAATATTATGAAAGACATCCCCATTTCCAAACTTTTAAGGATTATCCAAATATGAACTCTTAAATTTTAATTTATGAAATGGATGTGTGTGAGGTGATAGTATTTTATTTGGAATGACCTTGAAACTATGAAATCGATTAAAAGTTTATATTTCATTTTATTTTACTTTTTCCTATATATATTGTTGTTGTTTTCGCATCATCGCCTACAAGTTATGCTACCCTTGACCTAGGATGACCTAAATCATCCCATTATGTGAGAGCATGTGGTCCTAAATGGTAGTAGGGATCATTTGTACCAACAAACTTAATCTCCACTAGTCACCTCTTGACCTCACCATTCTTATCCCAAAAGGTAGTCGTATAGAAGTATCTAATGTATGATGATCTCACATCATCCATGAATTAGATCTTTACAAAATCCCTATTACCCTCTAACTTGAGACACATGTGGTGTATACAATGTAATGATCAAATTACATAAGAGCTAAAAAAAGTGGGATTTTTTTAACATATAGTTTAATCGTTATATTCACTACTTTTTAGTTCATTGCATAAATTCGTTTTCATTTCAGGTTTATTAGTTGTTTAGAAAATATAAATACAAGTTTACTTAATGTTCAAATGGCTTATATAATAGTTTTAGTCCCATAACATTCAATAGTTAAATCATAAACAACAGGATGAAAGCTAAGTACAACATAATGTTAAGACTTAGTATTATCTTTTGTGTGCATCATAAATCATAAACAAATAAATTTTACGTTCCATATCTCATAATAAATTCACTTATTTCTATATAATGATTTCAAATGGGTCGTAACACATTTTTCAATGAAGTAATACATCCTTGCACAAATATTAGAATATGCCATCTGGTTATTTCCATCTTATTGTTATAGTAGTAAAACTATATATATTCAAATGTATATGTTATTACTGATAAATTTCCATTTGGATTGGGTACTCCAAATATAGGTGTCATCATCAAATTATCCTTAAGGAGATTTAAATATTTCTTGCACTTTTCCATCCACTCATACTTTTAACTTTTCTTCTATACTGAGGTGATATGATTAGAATGTTTTGAAAATTCTGAAACAAATTTCCTATTGTATTTTGTTAATCCCATGAAACTGTGCACCTCATGGACATTCTTAAGAGTTGGCCACTCCAATATAGCCTTTATTATTGTAGGATCTATCACAATCATGTCTGTTGAAATTGTGTGCCAAGGTACTGTACATGTTTATGAAAGAACACACATTTTGAAAACTTATCTTAATAAGTTTCACTCATTTAATCTCTCCATTTCCATACTCAAATGGTGCATGTGATCTTCCTCATTCTTGGATTGTACCAGAATTTCATCCAAAAAATCTAGCAAAAAATTATCCAAAAATTTCCTCAACATATTGTTCTCTAAGTTCATTAAGGCTATATGAGTGTTAGTCAATCCAAAACATAACACTATGAACTCATAGTGTCCATACTTCATTCTGAAATTTGTCTTAGGTGTGTCCTCATCTTCTCGGCTGATGATATAAAAATCTCAAATGTATCTTGGAAAAGATAGTTTCCCCATGCATTTGATTAAATAGATTGTCAATGTAAGGAAACAAATACTTATTTTTAATGGTTGTCTTATAAAACATTAAATCATTTGAGATGACTTGTGAATCAAGCTCACATTTGTGATAATAAGAGGCCACTCAACCTCTCAAGTTGTGTTAGCATATGGATTTGCACACATGCAAATGACATGCAACAGTGTGGGAACTAAGTCCCTCCTCAATGAAGGTGAGGCTGCATTTATTGAAATCCAAAACTTTATTTACATCTGTACATTCAAATTTGTATGAGGGGAGTGTTTTGGAACACCAATGGAAATAAAAGTGAATGAGGGAGATGGAATGGAATGAAGGAAATGAGTGGAATGGAATGAATTGAAATAACATGCAAGAGTTAGGTAAAAATAGAGCCTAATATAGCATGAAGAGGAAAGATGAATAACTTAACACAAATAAAATGGAGTTTGAGTTAGCTAAACAAGAATGTGTAAAAGGGAACACACGTGAGACAAGTAGATAATTAGAGCTTGATCACAGTGAAATAGAATAATAGATTAATAACAACGTTGAAAATAAGATAAAATACAATATTTGCATGCATGATTCAATCAATAACATCTAATGAACATAATAACATCAAATTATATAAGAGACAATGAATGGGACAAAAATTTTATATTTCATTAACTCCAAATGTCTTCTCAAAATAACACAAATTTTATATTTTATTAACTCCAAAATGTCTTCTCAAAACAACACAAAGTTTCTTTCTTTTAAGTAAAGCTTGCATACAAAAGTATTTTCTTCTCCTCTCTTAAAGTCACCCTTACAAATGATCCCCTCACTTCCTTTTATAACCCAAAAGTTGGTTACAAAGTAGTTAGGGTTTTACATGAACATTAAATAAGGGACTTAAGTTACCTTGGACTTTTTCTAACAAAATTTATTAAAAACAACTAAAAATAGAAATCACTTAAGTTATCCACAGCTTCCCAAAATAAAATAACAACATCCTTTTCTTAAAAATCCAAGTTTTAAAATATACAATAATAACCAGTGCCTTATCCATTGAAATGGGGTCTTCCTATCCCAAATGTATGAGAAATGGACTCTACCACTTCATTAGATACCAAGAAAAATATCTTTCTGAACCACTTGGTGAAATTAAGATCTGCTCGCTTTTGCTAAATGAAAGGATCTAAACATTCCCAAAGTTTCAAACATATTTTCTTCTTCTGGAGGTTCTTTTGGTTGTAGAATAGCCTAAAAAAAAACCTACGATTCAAGAATCCTACTTGGCATATCATTTAAATTAACTATCTTTGATTGAGTGTTCTCAAATAAGTTCTTGATTTGACGCACCACTCCATTGAAACTGATGAGAAATTATTGGTAGGAGTGTACATGTCCTTAATCAATTGTGAACATTTTTCTTCCATCTGTTCCGATGAACACCTTTGATTGTGTTCATTTACGAGGCTGCAATGGATCTCGGATATGAATTCTTGAATCAAGGTGAGTGAAGTGAAAGTTTCATTACATATGCTCTCATAATGGATCATAGAATCCTTGAGAAATTTCTTCCTTGATTTAAGATTCAGACACCAAAGATAACGTGTCCCTCGATGTTCATATTTGAGAATTCCTTCAATGGCTAAAACTTAGGATTCCATACTCATCATCTCCTACAAACTAGGAAATATCTCATCATGATTTGATATATTAGAAACACAATTTTCCTTGAAATAAATAATTGGATCAAGATACACATTGACATCTTCATGGATCTTAACCATTGTTTTGATCATCCGTTGGCCTTAAACGAGAATCTTTGAAAGCCAAGTTTTAGTGACATGGCCCAATGTGTTTATTTGTTTTGAAAAATTAAGAGTTTCTTCATCAGGGGCAGCCACTACATTAGGTACAGGGAAAGTGGATAATATGGGATTTATCATAAGTTGACCATATTCCACCAATTGATTCTTTTCAACCTTGAGCTGAGAGTTCTGAGACTTATATTTCTCAACTCTCTTTAACAGGATATTGATTGAATCTCGAGCCATTTCCATGCCACTTTATAATGTGTGGCCTCTCAAGTACATGTCTAGAGACTTCATAATCAATGGATGTCATTACATCACACTCATAAAATTGTGGGATGGGCAAGATCTGAAAATCTGTTTCCGTCATTATCCACCATTATTCGAGAAATAACCTTAGGCTTCTTGGGAATGAACATCATTCAAAAGTTTTAAAATGGCATCAAAATAAATGTCAATTTCCTTGACAACGCTCTTCCTTTACTTAACCTCAGAATAAACCCACGAAGGAGTATCATTCACTATTTCTGCATACAAAATCCTAGAGCTCGAAGCAATATTATCATTGTTCTTGACATCATGAGATCCTGTAAGAATCCTTTCCACAACCTCAATTTGAGGAGAAATAACCTCAATATCCACCTCTTGATCATTCGGGATATTTTCAGAAATCTCTTCATGAACTATAGGTTCGGAAGTGTTTGATATTTGGACTACCTACAACCTGAGTGGACGCTTGTGCAAGGCATGGTTGAGGATCATTTGTCACAAGCTTCTTAGAACTATTAACAATGTGAGTAGTAGAATCTCTACTTGAAGTATAAAATCTTGATACACATTCTCTTCCCTCACCAGGGCACTCCTTTCTTGAAATCACTCCTTTCTTGCTTGTTGTGTACGATTGGATGGTATAGAGGTTAATTCGAGAAGGGGGCTTTGGCTGAGTGAAGACCTCCTCAACTTGGAATTTTTTGTGATCCTGAAGTATGATCTTGAATTGATTGTAACTTGGCAAGTTCTTTGTTGTACCAAGATATGCTTCTTTCAAGAATTGGTTTATTCTTGCTATCAAGAGAAAATTCATCTCTTTTGGTCCAATCAATTCAAGGTAATGGGTTAAAAGAAACTGCATGACATGAAGGATCAATAACATCTTCATCATCATTTACGAATGAATCTAGAGGGTTCTTAATGCGAAGGGCCTTTATCTGAGCAAGGGTTAGGGTAGAAAGCTCTCATCTTTTTACTTCATGCTTGTCTGAACAGGCAACCAAAAAATATTCCATGGTAGGGTTATGTTGATAATTTTCTCCAAGAATATTCTACATATATCCATTGATATCAAACTGGGATCTCTTCGCATATGGATGAATTATGACGAGGGAAAACTCTTTTTCCATGATTTTTTTCCCTCAAAAGATTTGGACATTGGTATTCCCCGATTTGGATTGGGAAATGAATTATTAAACAGTGCTGGTCATTGAGAAGACAACAAACTTGGAATAGTTTGTCACGCAAGCTCCATTAATGCACATATATCACTGATGTACTTAGGAAGCTTCCATGGAGTACACAACAAAGCCACTCACGAAAAAGTAGGAAAAGGATGAAAATTAAATAAACCAGGTTCCCCAATTGGGAAATGACATTCATGGGTTCTTTGGAAAATATTTCCTCTGTATTCCTATTCAAGTTTTGAATCATGCGGAAAAAAATGCATCGCTTACCCTTCTGAAATGGTGAGAGCTATTTTTGAAAGTTAGTTATGGTTAGTAAAGGAATACACTATTTGATGGATGCATGAATCCTCTTGTTTTGATTCCAGCAAATAGCTTTCTTCTTACTACTGCATAAGTCAGATACAATGTCATGTAGAAGCATCCAATCATTTTAACCTCTATCAATTTTTTGTGAAGGGTATTACTGATAATGGTTGCCCAATACACAAAATATTTCTTGGAAAGGATGATATAGATAAAATGATACATCCATGGGTGAAAAATCCTAGTAGAGGGTAAACCAAAAACTCAACTTAGGAGAGTAATCATGTCCCCGATTTCTTCCAAAAACTCAACACGATAAAGTCCTTTGGGAAGCCAGTAAATTTGAGGCCTCTTATTCACTAACCAGTTGTTATTAACCATCTTGCTCCACCTAAGGGGTTCTTTATACCAAAATTATTCTTCTGACTGGTGAGTGAAATATGCATTCTTATTAAAGTCAGGAATGTCGATAAATTCATCAATGTGCTCCGGTGTGATTAAGAGGAAAGGCTTGCGATTATCTTTAAAAAATTCCTCATCTCGCAGGATCATAATGCTTCGCACAAGTGATAACAAGCTTTAGACACTGTACCAAAATAAGAAATGTTGTTGCTTGGGGTAGACCACTATGGTAAAGCCTATATGAGAATATGGTTTTTCCTTAAGGTTTCACCCATTCGTAGAATTGTTGCACATTGATGTGACCCAGATTTGTATCAGTGATATTGTCATATGCTGACTTAATGGAACTGGGAGGGATGATTCCTTGGAATTCATACTTGAGCGTGGTTTTTTTTATTTCTCCACTGGCTTATTTTTCTCTTCTTGTAGATTTGTTAAATTTTTTTGCCATTATGAATTTTATAGAAAAATGACTCAGGCACACAAAAACAGTGTAAGTGGGGGTCGGACTCTCATTATCTGAAACCACCGTTAACGCAAAATAAATGTGACTCGTTTTATTATTATTATAAAAATAATAATAATAATTGATCCAAGGTTACAAATTTTTATTAAAAAAATTTGTGCGAACACAAGAAAAATATCAAGACTAAGCTCGAGTTACAAATCGGGTTAAAATAATTATAATTTTTTTTATTATCTGGTTGCAATGGCTTTGTGCAAGGTCAATTTGATTTTTTTTTAAATCACTACGTTCTTCACGTTTGCCTGATTAGAGTTTCTATTATTTACCCTCTACGTGGATTTTAATCTTTTATTTTTTCTATAAATGTATGAGAAAGTTTTCCTTTGCGTGAACACTGACTTCTCTTTGCATGCACTATTTTTGGATTGATTTCCTTTGTCTTCTTTTACAGATCTTTACAAAGAATATGGGTTGGAAACATCTCTTAAAAAGTGTTGTTTTCTCCTTTCTTCTGTGTGGACAAATTTTAAATGAAGAAAAAATAAAACCTTATCACTTCTGTGTTTGAAATTAGCTCTCTAAACCTGAATGGAAACTTGTTTTTTCCTGAAAAAATGCATTGGAAATTATCTTAGACTGTTTTGATTATTAGAGAATGTTGGAAAGTGTGTTAGGACTGCGTGGTCAGCTTCTTTCATGGCTCTTTGCTGGCATGGACTTACTCACATGGCCAGTGTATTCTTCTTATATTTTTAGCCTACGTGGTCTTTTTAACCAGATAATAAAAAAAAATTATAATTATTTTTAGCCTCACATGACTCTTTCCAACGAGTTTGATGGAGGAATTTATGAGGATTAATTAATCTCGTTAAAATAACTTCCCTCCTTCCAAGGTACTGGAATTAATTGTCAGGGGATATGGGGAAATCAATTGCCAACTGCGAATGAAAATGGAAAGGCAGGATGGCAATCCCCATTTTATTTCCCCATGTGGGAAATCAGGATATGTTTTTCCCATTTTCCAATTCGTTAATCTAGAAATCAGGGGAAGAAATCCCACAAGTCGGTATTTACAACAAATTTCCAAGAAAAGGGGAAATCTAGGCCTAGGAAGCCAGTTTGGCATCCCTAGTAATGGGAAGCGGAAGCTTATTTTTCCCCCAGAAATTAAAATAAAACTTGTTGAATGAATTTTAATTAATATTTATTTAACTAAAAACTCTTAAGTTATTAAAAATTAATTTTATCAAATAAAGAGCAATTAATTAATTAATATTGAATGCAGTTTAAGATCTGGCGGGAGGAGTTCTCGCCCAAAACGGATGAAACAAAGACCGAAACGATCACAAAAATGAGACGATCATGGTGAGAGTGATAAACCACACAAAGTAACACTTTTGAAAAATTTCAAAATTTCCATTTTTTATATTAATTAATTATATGGAGTCAAAATTAGCTGATAACAAGTTGATAATTTCAAGTGGAGGCATAAAATGGAGGAAATAGGTATAAATTTTCAGGATGTTTTGTTAGTATAAGTGAAGTAAAACATTAAATAATAATAACCACTATAAGAATTGAGAATGATCAGTTGCAAAATATGATTATAGATACTTTTTAAAATGCTTTAAGAAAACTTAACCCATCAGTCCAAAACAAGATCTCAGTTGGAGATTTTCATTCACCTTTTTCTAAAAAAGATTTGAAATTTGGTCTATAATTGATAGCGAAATTAGATCTAGCTAACATTGTGGAATTATTGCAAGAATGATTTGTTGTTAATAGTGTTGGTTTCTACTCCACATGTATGGTTATTGATTCCTTATAGAGATTTGAGAGCATTACAACACTCATATTCAATACATGTTTCCATTGGCCTTTCTTTCTAAGGCTCTGAGTGACAGGGATAGATGTTATCCTATGTTGAAAATGGTGCACATTAGAATAATGCATTCCAAGGTGTTGAGATGTGAACAAAGTAAATGAAGTTGTTGTTTCTTTACGTTCATCAGGAAATGATCACCTTCCTCCATTAGGAGGACCACTAGTGGAGGATGAATTAGTAGAACAAGCAAGGAATAGGATTTGACAACTACTTGCACAAATATTTTCTCCACTAATGTACTACTATTGCTTAATGGTTACAAATCCATAACCATTATTGGTCTCCAAATATAATTGAGAAAGCAAGTTTTACAGGCAATGATGGATATTGTTTGGTAATCAACCCAATAGAGGATGAATATCCATGGTTTATCAATCGAATCTTTAATATCATGTGGATTGGAGAGAAATTTCAATGCAAATGATGTTTTGGCATCCATTTCAATACACAATGAATGTGATAGTCAATATACTTCACTATAAAGTGTGAATCATGAAAATTCGTATTAGAATATAATAAATAAGAGGGATAATAGCTAAGGACATAGTAAAAATTGTGCCATATGTGAACAGAAATCTATCTTTGAGAAGATTTGTATAATGCTTAAAATTATCTCTGAAAAGAGATGTATATATTTCTCAAAATATTGTGATTACAATAGTTACCTCCGAGAGGAGATGTCTTTCTTTCCCTTGCAGTGTACATCTACTTATATACGATTCTTAAACATACGAAGATACATCTAGAAGAATGTGGAAGATCACAAATATCAAGGGAGATGAGGTGGTTCATCTTCCATGAAATGCATATGTGATAATTTCGCGCAGTTACTATTTTTAGAATGTACTCTTTTTAGATAACACTACAAAAATTACATTTTGTATCCTTTTGAATTAGATATCAAGGGATCAAAATTTTCCAAATAGAGTCCTGCACCCTTCCATCATATTCTACATGTTCCAAGCATTCTGTCACATTTTTAGCAGAGTCAATTGGAGCTACAGTGCATAAGTTATGCCTCCTAGAAGTTGCTCCACTATAATTGCCACCTGAGTCATCGTCTGGATCATGGTCAAATGATATCAAACCATTTTAATATGGAAATGTATTAAATTAATTAATTTCTTGAATTAATTTATCATAATGCGTAAACCATTATAGAATCTCAGGTTAGAGTTCGGGTTAAGTTAAAATAGCTGAAAACCTAGGCAGTCATGAGATAAATCTCCCTCATTTACCAGTGAGGCTCTCATGTAAGATTTTTCAATAAAATATGCTCTATTATCTATATGGGGGTTTTACTTTAACCATGCAGCTCATGAACCATAGTTGTATAGTTTTGCAGCAAGTAAGAAGTTGTTAAACAAAGGAAATATCTAAAGAAGAAGGAAATAATATAAAACATAGAGAAGAATTAGGGAAGATGTGCAACCCAATCAATAGATTACATATTTGATTGCATGCACATAGAAAAAACCAATAGATATTAACACAAAATTATAAGCAAAGGCAACTTCAGATCTAGATCTAAAATAACCCAAAGTTTATAGGTAGATCTGAGATAAAAAGTTAGAAACAAAATGCACTGTGACACAAAGTTCTCCGGAAATATGCTCCTTTCTATTCCTTTACTTCAAATAGCTATCAGGAAATTTTTCACAAATTCTAGAATACAAGAATGTTGCTTAAAAATTTTGATCCTTAACCCAAAGGTTCTTCTTCTACTTATAGAATGTAGAGGGGAAAATACAAATGGGAAACTCAACTGAACTGGAACATAAACAAAAAGTAAAGATAACATCTGGAAATCATCCCCCTCTAATTCCTCTTCAAGTGACATGCATCTGGCTCCATATTCAAACTTATACACATATGTCACTTAGCTAATAGAATCATTCCACACAACTTAAAGTAATGGTTTCAAAACCAATAACTTTAAAGTTTTACAATTACGTCTGGGAACATGGAAAATAGAAGAAGAAAGAGTAGAGGAAAGACAAACCAAATATAACATCTACATCTTATTCTTTTCGTTTTGATACTGAATATACTTGTCGAACATGTAATTCAACATCTTCCCATCTGTCTTAGCCACAAATTCCTTTTCTGTCCTGAATTGCAGCAAGCCTTCATTCAATACCCTAATACATGCTTCCACATCCTCCAAGCTAGGCCAAAACTTCTCAATATTTGACTCAACGTGCCACCATTTTACTGATGGAATTCATCATGAAAGGCCCAACAACTCTATCAATTCTCCCTTGCACCATCAGAAGAGATCCTTCCAAGTAATTAGGCACTTTGCTAGGAATGATCATTGTGTATGAAGTAATGTTCCCGACCAATTCCTCAATAGTGAAAGTAATGAAATTTTCTGGTAAAGATGATGCCATACTCTCAAGTGCCTACATTCTTTTCATCATAATTCTGTAGATCTCCAAATGGAAAGATACTACAAACTCAAGCTGCTTCCCCTTCTGCAACTGATCCATTAGGCAGAATCCATTCTGCAATCAACACCTCTCTCGGTAGCTTATTTATTTCAGCCAAAGTACTCAAGTTACTCTCAGCAACTGTGTTCATATCTATCGTGCTTATCACTAGTTGCTTCAACTAATCTAATGCATCTTTCATAACCTTTAGGTGGGACCTGTACCTCTCCAAGTTGTACAGAAGCTTGACGAATGATCAGACTCTTCCATTCATTGATAGCTTTATCCTGGTTACTTACATCTTCTACTTCCTGCATCAAATGATCACTCACCTACTTTTGTGCTGAAATTGGCTGAGTGGAAGATTTAGAAACCTTGGAAATGATCTTGCACAACTGAGATACCTTCTTCTGAAGTTCAACTTTCTCCACCTTTTCTTTGTCAAGCCTAAGGAATAGAGCATCTATCAATGTTTGTGTGTCCTACTTCAATCCTTCTGTGGTGGCTTGACCTATGGGTACTCTAGTTACTATTATATCTTCTGTCCCTGAGCTCATCCTTCTTCTTTCCTTCTACTAGAAATGACACCTCTGCAAACTTCTACCCCAACTCTTCAATGATCAACCTTGAAGTTACCTTAGCAACTTTAGGTTTTCTATCTTTTCCACCTAGATTCAGGAGTAGCTGCAAGTCGTGTTCCTCCAAGTTGATATCCTCTCTAGCCTCTGGAACCAACTACGAAGCCAACCATTCTAAGAAATTACTTCTCAGAGAATGATAAGTTGCTGAGTGTACCACTATCTTGTGCTCTGATTCCTCTCCATCTAAAACTGCTACAGTGTTGTGGCTGCCATCCTCTGAATTATCCAAAGACAAATCTCTTTCAAATTCTGGCATCTGCAACTTCAATGTTTCTTCAAGAAGAGGTGTTAAATGGAGTGGCTGAGGAGAAAAGATGAATGTTGTTAGATTCAATGGAGGAATGGAAATATCCTGCTAAGGTGCAACAGTTGGTGAAGTACTTGATGTTAGAGAAGTCGGAACTAACACCATAGCAGTAGAAGTGATCTTCTCCTTCGAATGAGACCTTCTGTGCACTTTAATATTTTCAGGCCTTCTAATGCTTTCTCCTTTGCTTCCTCTTGAGGGAATATTCTATGCCAAAGTTTCCTGTGATTTGATTCATCAATGCTTCATCAAGGCAATATCCCTTCGTCAGAAACCAATTTGAAGTATTGACCAGAATGGCGAATAGACCTTTCCTTGATCGTATGGCATCCACCTATGCTCTCCTAAAGTACAGCTCTATCTCCTCCCATCTGATGGTATGTGTCAAGTAACACATGCCCATCATCTTTAAGATCCATAGGTATCCATGCTAATCCAAAGTCAAACACTTGCTGCACTGATAACCTACTGAAATTTTTTTTTCTAACTTCGTACTCACTTCTGCACTTCATTCAGAAATCTTCCAATGAAGGCACATGCACATACTCCTAGGAGATTTTCTTCCTTGCCACTCTAAATGGATCAAAGTTCATCCATGATGGGAAGAACTTTTTCTCGTACTCAGATAACATTTCCGCTTCAATTCCTCGGGCTTTATGAATACTCTGGCAGCTATAATGGCCCACAGTGATCGGGAAGAATCTTGTAGACTTGTGCCATTTTGACTGTAGGTCATGCATCTCCATGAGTTTTCTTCTCAACTCCATGATGACCAATCTATCACTCAGATATCTGGGCAACTTAACTGGTTCTCCTGAAAATCCGGTGACCCTGAGGTATGTAAAATCCGCAAACTGGATGAAGATACTGTCAATCCTGGACATAGCTTCCCATGCTTCCTTGCTCACCCTGTTGGCCTTTAGATCGCCATCCAGCCTGCAAATGAATCCGTAGAAGAATCCATCATTGACCACCTTGTAATATTTATTACATGTGGGTACAGTAAGTTGTGGGTAGCACTCAAAAATAGGGCCCTTGGAAAGAACACCACATCTATCCAGCTTGGAGAAGACACCCTGTGAAGCTGCTACATAAACCAAATACAAGTCATTTTGAAGCTATAAGTACATCTCACATTTCAGAGCTGCTCACCAATGTTATCACTAATGATTTTTGACCAATTAATTATTGAATCTAGTTTGTTGATTTTGGTATTGATGAAAGCATACATCCATGTGCTGGAAGTTGTGAGCGTTAGCTTTGCCATTTATCCTACATAAAATTTTGGCAATATCATCGACCTCTTATACCAGATTGGATCATGGAAGAGTTCTCGGGAACTTGGAAGGAGATCTGGGATTCTTCATGTATTTGCTGTTCATTATGCGCCACATAGTCAACTTTATGCTTTTCCCACCAATTGCCGGCATCTTGTATGCTAATAGTCGTCACCACCTGTCATGTTGGAATCTTCAAACAATAATTGATGTACTGTGCATCTAGCCAGATTATTATCTTCCCTGTAGCATCTCAAACTGATGTGGATAATGGATGGTAAGACCTAGCACACTCCATGATGAATTCTGGCAACTGGGCTGTGAATGGAAATGTTGTAGCTTAATGATTCCACTGCTTTTGATTACACACATGAGGGAAGTCTCTCCAGCTCTGGATCTGTCAATCAATTCAGAAAGAGGTTCTGGACCTAGATCTGTATCTCCAATGTCAGAAAACTTAGAAGTGATGCATGACTCTGCTATGCTTTCTTTTTCATCTCGCTTTGCCATGGCCAAATCTATCTTTGTCTAAGTAATTATTTTTCTCTTTATTTGGCCAAAATTCTTTTACAATGGTGTAGATATGGAGATTTCTTCAGATTCAGAGGATATGTTCAATGTATTGGACATTGATTTAAGCTCCCTTTCTCTTATAAAATCACCTGTAATGAATTCCTACAATTAATTTAGACAAATATGGCAACCGGAACATGAACACTTGATTTTAATTATAAAAATCTGCATATATCAAGCCTGCTGCCCCAAAATTTGATGTTTTGTTTACATGCAAAGAAAGCATGAATTTTACCAACTTCACCTGAGCACCTATACCACTATGTAGACAATTAATCATACACAAATCAAGCTCCTTCAAACCTAGGCACCAAACTTTGAAGACTTCTAGTAGTAAAAACACCTTCTTCTGTACAAAATTCCTCCTTAATTGGGCACCAAATTTTCCTGGGCTGCACTTCCTTGCTAAAGAATTAATTAATTCATCCTTATGGCAGCCCTTTCTTATATAACATTCACCATTCTATAATTAATAATTTCCTCTCCTATTCCTGGCAATTAATTAATTAATTAACATGCTTTTCTCTTCAATTTGGGTGCCTATTTTGTGCATGCTCATGGCTGCCATTAAATAAATTAAATTTATTTAATTTTAGCTCTCTACTTCTAGTTCACTTTGAGCTTCACAGTGTGCTTTGACCTCATCCACTAAAAATAGGAATTAATTACATCAATTAATACTTAAAAAGTATTATTCCTCTTCAATATGGGTCGCACTTTTTGACATGAAGGGGGCTGCATTAAATAAATTATATTTATTTAATTTTAGAATTCTATTTCTAAATTCTCTTATCCTCTTCTTCTTTGTTGACTTTTCCTCATGCTTGGGCACCAAATTTGGAAAATAATTTAATTAATTAATACAATTAAAGTTGCCCTTCTATTCCAAAAGGGGTCGCACTTTTTGGCATAGCCCATTTCTATTTTTAAAAGCCAATTTTCAATGGGATTATTCACCCTGCACCGCAGCTCCAAAAATCCCATGATCCACTTAAGTTGTTTGAATTTCATAATGGGATTATTTACCCTGTAAGGCAGGTAAGAAAATCCCATCAATGCCTTAAGTGATTTTCTTTTATTTCACAATGGGAAGTTTCACCCTGCAAGGCAGGTAAGAAATTCCTACCTGCCTGCTGCCTCTAATTTTCCCATTGTGACTTAAGTGGCATTGCTTCCATGGGAAAAAGTACCCTACTAGGTAGGTACAAAATTCTCACCTTCCTGCTGCTACCAAAAATCCCATTGTAGCTTAAAATCTTCTTTTCCCAAAAATGTGACCTGCCCAGAAGAAGCTTTTTCGTGCATGACTTCATCTTTTCAGAGAGAACTAGACCTCCTGTAACAAATTCCTTCTGGCATAACATCCATAGGTGATCTCCAGATACTCTAGGAAAGAAATCAGATTTCACTGGAAAAGGAATTGACCTAGAGAAATTTCACAGAAAATAAAATGGGAAAACACCAAAAATGCAAAACGTTGCCAGAAGTCATAGATAAAGCTCAGGATTCATTCCTGGTTAAAACCCTACTGGTATATGGGAATATTGACATGTAAGACCACAACAGGGTTAAACCGGAGCACAATTTACCTCAAACGGGGCTCAAAATAATTAAATACAAATTTCCTACAGGTAAACCCCAGTGACAGAATATAACGATTTTGGGCATCTGGGTATTTGGTGAAATTGGCTAATATGACTCTTTGGGAATATCTTGACACAATAAGACACTTTCTGGAAATAAAAACACAAAACGAACCCATTATTTTAAAAGTATGAAATTTTTTACATGGGGTAGTCTCAGATTTCAGGGTGAAATCTAGGGACACCAGTCAGCTCTGTCTGTGGACATCTTTTTCTCTGTCAAAATGACAAGGGAAAAGATGAGATCCCAAAATCTCTGGTTTCATATCTTGTCTTTTGGGCACGGGGTCAGGAAAATAAAAACAACACAACACAAAAAAAAACAAGGAAAAACAAACAAAGTTTTATTTATATACATACAGGTTTTACCCTTCTTTTCATGTCCGGAACAACTTCAAGTGTTGCCCATTGAAAGGAAACAACAATTCAACTCCATCCTGATGAGAAAGAATGAAGCTATCTACTCCGATGATCTTTTTAATCACAAAAGGCCCTTTCCATAGTGAATCAAATTTCCCGTGCATGCCTTTTGTTTCTCTTCTTTTTTCCCATAAAAGGACCCAATCATTGATTTCAAACTTTCTTTCCCTGGCCTTTTTGTCGAAGATAAATTTCACCTTCTTTTGATGCTCTGCCAATCTATCTGCAACTTGAGTCTGTACCTCCCGCAATTCAGTCAAATACATTATCCTTTTTTCAATAGCATCATTGAATGTAGAATCCTCCAGGGCTCTAGAAAGTTGTAGGGTAGGCAGTTCCAAGGTAAGAGGCAGCTATGTGTCTCTTCCATATAATAGATGAAAAGGGAACATGCCTATAGCCCTCTTTGGTGTAATCCTATCTGCCCATAATGCATCAAATAACTTCTTATGCCAAGTTCTTTGATTCTCAGTTACTAGCTTTCACATGATAGTCACCAAATTTTTGTTACTTGATTCAGCCTGGCCATTCCCTTGTGGATAGTAGTTGGAGGAATGTACCAGCTGGATCCCATGAGTGTAGCAAAAATCAACCAGCTCCTTAGAAGATAGATTTGGAGCATTGTCTGCTACTATTTTATTGGGCATGCCAAACCTAACAACAATATTTTCCTTTATAAAATTACACACCTCTGTGGAAGTGGCGTTCTTAATAGGAATGGCTTCTACCCACTTACTGAAATAATCAATAGCTTTCATAATATAGTGATGACTAGCACTGGAGGCCATGTTGAGCATACCAATAAAATCCATTCCCCATTGCTAGAAGGGTTCTTTAATTACAATTGGTTTTAAAGGTAATGCAGGTAATTTTACACACCCAACAAAGTGTTGGCACGCTTGACACTTAGATACCCACTCTGCAATATCCTGAAAAAGTGTGGGCCAGTAATACCTTGCTCGGAGGATCTTGTGAGTAGTGACTCGGGCATGAGAAATGACCACCATAAGCCATGTTATGAAATTATTTTAAGAGCTGATCCTGTTGAGCTTTATCTATGCATCAGAGAAATATGCCATCAATCCCTCTTTTGTATAAACCATTATCCCAAAGAACAAAGTCTTTGGATTTTAGTTTAATAGTATGTTTCTCTTTTCAAGAAATTTGATCCGGGAGCATTCTCCATAAGTCATAAAATAGGCAATGTTACTGTACCACTCTTCCACCAGATCTATAAAAAGGACCATAGGAAGATCTTGATCTCCCTCTAGCGTTGTTGCTTTCATCTCCATCATCAATTCACACAGACCTCTTCCTTGAACCAGCTTTGTAGGTTTGATATCCAAGGTCATATTCTTGAACTTTCATCACCCATGTGCCTCTTAACAACCCTAACTCTTGTTGGGTGAGGATAGATTTCACTACAGTATCTGGAACCAGGACCACAGTATGTGAGGAAAGAATATAGTACCTGAATGCTTTACATGCCTTTACCACTGCATATGCATGTTTTTCCATTGGAGTATATTTCAACTCATAAGATTTGAGAGGCATGCTCATGAAAGCAATCGGAGCTTCTACATCCTCCTGATTCTTCTACATCAAGATTACTGACATGGTGTGTTTGGAGGAATAATAGTAAAGAATAAATTCTTACTAAAATCAGGTGAGACCAAGACTGGGGCTTTTGACAGGGCCTCCTTAATTTTCTTAAAAGCTTCCTTCCCTTTGCTGCTCCATTTGAAATCTTGTGTCTTCTTCATCATATTTGAGATATGACGAGTCAGCTCAGCAAATTTAGGGATGAATCTCCTGAGAAAATTAACTTTACCAAAGAAAGAGTGAACCCCTTTTTTGGATGTTGGCAATGGAAAAGTCTGAATAGATTTGACACGTTCCGGATCTATCTTGGTTCCTTCCTTAGAGACAATGTTTCCTAGTAGCTTTCCTTCTGTTACAGCAAAGATAGATTTCTTAGGGTTCAGAGAAATACCATGTTTGCTGCATTGTATGAAAACCTCTTCTAGATTTGAAATGTACGTGTGCTTCTATTCTTGAGAAAAGACTGTCAGATCATCAAGGTACACCACTATGCTTATATCCTTGAGATGAGAAAATGCTAAATCCATAGCTCTTTGAAACGTAGCTCCAGCATTGATCAAACTGAACGACATTTTCTGATAAGCAAAAGTTCCCCAAGGTGTAATGAATGTCGTTTTATATTGATCTTCTTCAGACACCTTGATCTGATTGTAGCCTGAGAAACCATCAAGCATGGAAAGCATTTCAGATCTAGTGACCACCTGTAGAGTGTGATCCATGATGGGGATGGGGTAGTTATCTTTCAATGAGGCTTGATTGAGGTTGCGAAAATCTACGCACAACCTAATCTTCACCACTCTTCTTTCTCACAGGAACTATGTTGGCTAACCATTCAGAGTGATGTATGGGATAAATTATATTTGCATCTAACAGCTTTTGGATCTCTGCAAAGATAGTCCCAAAAATAGTAGGGTTATGCCGTTCGGTAGCTTCTGCTTGAAAGGATTTTGTTCTAGTTTTAATGGGATGTAATGTTGAACTTCTGTAGGATGATATGTTTTTAGATCCTGGTAAGACTAGGAAAAAACATCCATGTATTTCTTAAGAAGCTCTGTAAAAGCTTCTCTTTCTGCCTCTAAACAACACTTTCCCAGATTTACTAATTTGGGGTCATTGCTTGCTCCCAAATTTAGTAACTGTGTATCGGAGGAAGAACCTTCCCCACTTTCTTCATTATTTTTAAGCATCTGATCATGCTTGTCGAACATTTCCTCAAGAGATACCAAGCCTTTAGGAATTTTATTTCCCTTTAGCTGGATAATCTCCTGACTTCCTGAGACATCTGCATCCATTTCTCCCACAGTAGTTTGTCTCGGAGGTGAGTTTCTTCCCTCATAGTAGATCTCTTCGAAGTTGTCCTTTTGTTGGAGAAATGTAGCAATCTTGCTTGTCATCGTTAAAAACCTGCCATTGTTGGACGTTGTCAGGAACCTTCGGGTGGAAGACCATCTCAAATTTGTAATCCCCCCTGTCTGAAAAATGTGGGAGGCTGATCTGGATTTAACAAAGCTGCAGTTACTACAAGTGAATCAGCTCTAGAATTTTGTTCTCTCGGAATGTAAGATACCGAGAAAGCTGAAAAATCCAGGATAGCAGAGTAGACTCGATCTCTATAATGTCTGAAGTTTTTCCTTTTTTACTTGGTAGAGACCTCTTATCTACTTAACAATCAGCTCAACATCTCCCTTTGCATGTAAGAGCTTGATTCCCATTGTTCTTGCCTGCTCCATACCTAACAACAGTGCTTCATACTCTGTCATGTTGTTAGTATTTTTGAACATCAATTTGAAGGAAAATGTGCATGCACCTTTCCCTCTAGGAGAAACAAGAACAACGCCTACACCAGATCCAAATGAACAACAGCTACCATCAAATTCCAGAGACCAAACCTTATTATCAAGTTGATGTGGTTCTTGAATCATAGGTTGGATTTCTTCTTTATCCATTTCTAGATAATAGACTCCGTGATCAAATTCTTGAAACAAGATATGAGATCTAGGATCTTTAGACTTCGATACTGTGTACTTGGATTTTTTTCTCAGGTTCTAACTTCTGATTAACTCCCTTGATTGGTATGTGTGCATAAGACCAATCCATCTTGACTTCTCCACCCAGACTCTTTACAAAAATTTCTACTTAAAAGCATGCCATAAGACACTGGGATGTCTGCTATGAGGATAGTCATTTTTAATCTCTTGTCTGGGAAAGAAGCAAGTACTACCTGTGCATCTTTGATTTTCCCAACTAGAGGCACTTACTTTTCCATTGAATAGCATCTTTCAATGGTTTTTGTCAATGTGAGACCCAAGGCATCAACAACTTTGGTAGGCATGATGTTGTCAGAAGCTCCAGAGTCCAAAATGCAATTGCTCAATTTGTATCCATTAATAAGCAATGACACATAGAATGTCTCGATCCTCTCAGATGTGGAGGGAGAATAAGTAGAAGGAGAAGAGCTTGCAACTACATTATTTGAAGGAGGAATAATCTTCAGACTTGACAAGATACCCCGTGAAGTATTATTTGTTAGAGGGTTGGGACCATTACTTTGCACATAATTGACCAATCTATTTACCTGATCAGGAAATGTCGTCAAATACTCAGCTTCTAACACTTGGACCTTGGTCTTTTTAATGTGATCAATAATTTCAAAAGCTTGATTTACTTCAGCTGGATGCATGTTGGAGCTCTGCTACGAATTGAAAGAATTTGACATGTGCTTATCTTTGGGAGGTAATGAAGAAGGTAGTGTACTACCTCTTTTTAGGATAGTAACATCTGGCCCAGAATCTTCTCTTTCTCTTCTCTGGCCATGCTTGTGGATACTTTGGCATTTTGGCTGTCTCTGGGACCTTGTGAACACCGTAAATGTGTGATCATTAGAATATTTTCAAAAGATTCATAATATCCCTCATCAGATTCGTAGTCTAGGTAACCAATATTGGAGTCACCGGCAGGATCTACAAAGTCCTCATCATCAAATGATTCATCAATGCCTAGATCTTGTTCATTAGTTTCCAAGTTATTCCTTGGAGTAGTTTTAATTGCCAATCATGTTGTGGTGCAGCAACAAGTCTATTTCGATTTTTATTTTGATCTATTAAAGGTCCATGAGTGGGATCTATTCTTGAAGGGGTCACATTTCCTGCTTAAGATATATGCTTCTTGATTTACAGCATATCATTAGCCAATCCTTTGCAACAAAGGATCTAAAGTACTTGAAGAAGCTCCATCACCTTTGTGGTGATGATTGCTTGATTTTTCCAGCCATGATCAAGTCATCTTCAACCTCCACGGCAACATTTTGTGCTTCAAGTATATTCACAGGTCTTTCCCTTCGCACCTGATATCCAACTTCGGGTAACAGAGCATTTATAAAAAAACATCTTTTGATTTTCATCGCTCAATGTGGCAGAAGTGGGGATTTTACATAAAATCCTTTGGAACCTTGTAATGAAGTCTCGCATGTTCTCACTTGGCTCCTTCTTTAATTGTGACAGTTGATTAATCAACGTGTTAGCATCTTCTGTAGGCTCGAATCTTGTCAGAAATTGTTCATGCATAGTGGCCCAGTTGGTTATGGTGCTAAGAGCTAGCTGATAGAACCATTTTCCATCCAAGTCATGTAAAGTCTTAATGAAGAGTCTAACCGAGACATCTTCATGCTCCGCTACAAGCACACCACAAGATATGAAGAATGCTTCTAAATGATCATCCATATTTTGCTTTCCATCTCCAAAGAAATTTAGAAAATTCTTTTTGGATCCTTTAGGCAGATCATGCATAGGTGGAGTCAAATTCAGTGGCCCAAAATATGCTCCCCATGGGATAGGTACTATCCAGTTCTGATTTTGATTCTAGTTCTTCATGATGAGTGGGGCACGTTTTCTTCTTGTGTATACTTGGTGAATAATTCCAGCCACCGGATTATACTAAAGATGATCTGGATTTGGATGAGTGTGCACTTTCCTTCTTGGTGAGAGACTAGATCTGCGGCTTCTAACTTGAGGAGGATGATTGAAGTTGAATTTCTCCTGCAATCTGAAGAAATGATTCGTCCTTCCTTGTGCCTTCACAGATCAAGTGAATAAACGTTCAAATAGGTTGAGAGTTGTATGGAAAACACTCTGATCTTTAAAAGATAAGCTTTGATCTGCAAAGATAGTTGTTCCCTAGTAGAGTCGCCAAAAACTGTTGGCTAGATTTCCTGCATAGATGAAAACCTAGGAAGTCATGAGATAAATATCCCTCATTTACCAATGAGGCTCCTGTGTAAGATTTGCCAATAAAATATGCTAGTATCTATTTTGGGGTTTTACTTTAACCATGCAGCTCATGAACCATAGCTGTATAGTTTTGCAGCAAGTAAGCAGTTATTAAAGAAATGAAATATCTAAAGAAGAAGGAAATAATAAAACATAGGAAAGAAAGAGGGAAGATGTGCAACCCAATCAATATATTACAGAGTTGATTGCATGCACATAGACAAGACCAATAGATATTAACACTTAGAATTTTAAACAAAGGTAGCTTTCAAATCTAGATATAAGATAACACAAAGTTTATAAATACATCTAATACAATAAGCTAGAAACAAAAGGCACCGTGACACAAAGTTCTCTAGATATCTACTCCGTTCTATTCCTTTGCTTTAAATAGCTATCAGGGGCTTCAGCACAAAGTCTGGAACACAAGAATGTTGCTTACAAATTTTGATCCTTAACCCAAAGGTTCTTCTTCTACTTATAGAATGTAGAAGGGAAAATATAAATGGGAAACTCAACTGAACTGGAACATAAACAAAAAGTAAATATAACATCTGGAAATCGTCCCCCTCTAATACCTCTTCAAGTGACATGCATCTAGGTACATATTCAAACTTATACACATTTTTCACTTAACTAATAGAATCATTCGACACAACTTAAAGTAATGGTTTCAAAACCAATAACTTTAAGTTTTACGATTACATCCGAGAACGTGGAAAATAGAAGAAGAAAGACATGCCAGTTGTAACATCTACATCTTCTTTTTGTTTTGCTACTAAATATACTTTTCAAACATGTAATTCAGCATCTTCCCATCTATCTTAGCAACAACTTCCTTTTATGTCATGAATTATAGCAAGCCTTCATTCAATACCCTGATACACGCTTCCACATCCTCCAAGCTAGGCCTGAACTTCTCAATATCTGACTGCAGTGCCACCAGTTTATTAATGGAATTCATCGTGAAAGGCCTAACAGCTCCATCAATTCTCCCTTGCACCATCGGAAGAGATCCTTCCAGGGAATTAGGCACTTTCCTAGGAATGGTCCTTGTGTATGAAGTAACGTTCCCGACCACTTCCTCATTAGTGAAAGCAATGCCATTGTCTGGTAAAGATGATGCCATACTGTCAAGTGCCTGCATCCTTTTTAGCATAATTCTACAGATCTCTAAACAGAAACATATTGCAAACTCAAGTTTTTTCCCCTTCTCAACTGATCCTTCGGGCACAATTCGTTCTGCAATCAACACTTCTCTCAGCAGCTTATTTATTTCGGCCAAAGTACTAAGGTTACTCTCAGCAACTGTATTCATATCTATTGTGCTTGTCACCAGTTGCTTCATCTGATCTAATGCATATTTCATAACCTTTAGGCAGGCTGGGACCTCTCTGAGTTGTACAAAAGCTTGACGAATGATCATACTTTTCCATTCGTCAATAGCTTTAACCTAGTTACTTGCATCTTCCACTTCCTGCATCAAATGATAACTCACTTGATTTTGTGCTAAAATTGGCTAAGTGGAAGATTTAGTAACCTCGGCAATGATCTTGCAAAACTGAGATACCTGCTTCTGAAGTTCAACTTTCTCCACCTTTTCTTTGTCAAGCCTAAGGAATAGAGCATCTATCAATGTCTGCATGTCCTGCTTCAATCCTTTTGTTGTGGCTTGACTTATGGGTACTCTGGTTACTGTTATGTCTTATGCCATGAGCTCATCCTTCTTCTTTCCTTCTGCTGGAACTGATACCCTCGGCAAACTTCTGCCCTGACTCTTCAATGGTCAACCTTGAAGTTACCTTAGCAACTTTAGGTTTTCTATCTTTTCCACCTAGATTCAGAAGCAGCTGCAAGTTATGTCCCTCCAAGATGATTTCCTCTCTAGCCTCTAAAAATAACTGCGAAGCCAACCATTCTGAGAAATTTCTTCTTGGAGAATGAGAATTTGTCGAGTGTACCACTATCTCACGCTCTGATTCCTCTACATCTAAAACTGCTACAGTGTTGTGGTTGCCATCCTCTGAATTATCCAAACAAAAAGCTCTTTAAAATTCTGCCATCTGCAGCTTCAACGTTTCTTTAGGAAGAGGTGTTGAATGGAGTGGCTAAGGAGAAAATATGAATGTTTCCAGATTCAACAGAGGAATGACAGTATCCTACTGAGGTGCAAAATTCAATGAAGTACTTAATACTGGAGAAGTCAAAACTAGCACCATAGCAGTAGAAGTGATCTTCTCTTTCGAATGAGACCTTCTGTGCACTTTAATCTTTTCAGGCCTTTTGCTACTTTCTCCTTTGTGATTCCTCTTAAGAGAATCTCTTGTGATGAAATTTCCCGTGATTTGATTCATTAATGCTTCATCAAGGCAATATTCCTTTGCCAACAAAAAGTTTGAAGTATTGACCAAAACGGCAGCAAACCTTTCCTCAATCATATGGCAGCTACCTACGCTCTCCTGAAGTACAACTCTATCTCCTCCCATCCGATGGTATGTGTCAAGTAACATAGGCCCATCATCTCTAAGATCCATAGGTATCCATGCTAATCCAAAGTCAAACACTTTCTGCGCTGATAACCTACTAAACTATTTCTTTCTAATCTCGTACTCACTTTTGCATTTCATCTAGAAATCTTCCAATGAAGGCACATGCATGTGTTCCTGGGAGATTATCTTCCTTGCCACTCCAAATGGATCGAAGTTCAACCGTGTTAGGAAGAACTCTTGCTCGTACTCAGAGAACTCTTGCTGGGAAGAATGCTCTGGCAGCTGTAATAGCCCATTGTGATCGGGAAAAAGCCTATAGACTTGTGTCGTTTCGAATGTAGGTCATGCATCTCCACGAGTTTCTTGCTTAACTCCATGATGACCAATCTACCACTCGGGTATCTGGGTAGCTTAACTGGTTCTCCTGAAAAGCCGGTGACCCTAAGGTATGTAAAATCCACAAACTAGATGAAGATACTACCAATCCTAGACACATCTTCCCACGCTTCCTTGCTCACTGTATTGGCGTTTAGATCGTTGTCCAGCCTACAAATGAATCTGTAGAAGAATCCATCGTTGACCACCTTGTAATCTTTATTGCATGCGGGTACAATAAGTTGTGGAAAGCACTCGAAAATAGGATCCTTGGAAAGAACACCATGTCTATCCAGCTTAGAGAAAGACACCCCTATGAAGTTGCTGCATATACCAAATACGAAGTCATTTTGAAGCTGTAAGTACGCCTCACATTTCGGAGCTGCTCACCAATGTTGTCACTAATGATTTCTGACCAATTGATTATTGAATCTGATTTTTTGATTTCAATGGTCATGATGAAAGCATACATCCCTATGTGGAATTTGTGACCATTAGCTTCGCCATTTATCCTGCATAACAATTTGGCAATATCATCCACCTCTTGTACTAGATTGGATTGTGGAAGAGTTCTTGGGAACTTGGAAGGAGATCTAGGCTTCTTCATGTATCTTCTATTCATTATGCCCACACAGTCAACTTTATGTTTTTCACACCTGTTGTCGGCATCCTATATGCTAATAGTAGTCACCACCTATCGTGCTAGAATCTTCAGACAATAATTGATTAATTGTGCATCCAGCTGGATTATTGTCTTCCCCGCAACATCTTAGACTAATTTGGATAATGGATTGTAAGAACTAACACATTCCATGACGAATTCTTGCAACTGGGTTGTGAATGGAAATGCTGCAGCTCGAATAATTCCACTACTTTTGACTACACGCATGAGAGAAGTCTTTCCAGCTCTGGATCTATTAATCAATTCAGAAAGAGGTTCTGGACGTAGATTTGTATCTCCAATGTCAACAAACTTAGAAGTGATGCATGACTCTGCTGATCTTTCTTTTTCATCTTGCTTTTCCATGGCCGAATCTGTCTTTGTCTGAGCAATTCTTTTTCTCTTTATTCAGACCGGAATTCTTTACAACCGGTATAGATATGGAGATTTCTTCAGATTCGGAGGATATTTTCAATGTATTGGACATTGATTTAAGCTCCCTTTTACTTATAAAAGCACATGTAATGAATTCCTACAATTAATTCAGACAAAGATGGCAACCAGAACATGAACACTTGATTTTAATTAAAAAAATCTGCATATATCAAGCTTACTGCCCCAAAATTTGATGTTTTGTTTGCATGTAAAGCAATCATGAATTTTATCAACTTCACCTGATCACCTGTACCACTATGTAGACAATTAATCAAATACAAATCAAGCTCCTTCAAACCTAGGTGCCAAACTTTGAAGATTTCCGGCAATGAAAACACCTTCTTCTGTGCAAAATTCCTCCTTAATTGGGCACCAAATTTGCTTGGGCTGCTCTTCCTTGCTAAATAATTCATTCATTCATCATTATGGCAACCCATGCTTATATAACCTTCATCATTCTATAATTAATTATTGCCCCTCCTATTCTTGGCAGTTAATTAATTAATTAACATGTTTTTCTCTTCAATTTGGGCACCTATTTTGTGCATGTTCATGGCTACCATTAAATAAATTAAATTTATTTAATTTTAGCTCTCTACTTCCAGTCCACTTTGACTTCACAGTGTGCTTTGACCTCATCCACTAAAAAATAGGAATTAATTACATTAATTAATACTTTAAAAAGTATTATTTCTCCTCAATATGGGTCGCACTTTTTGACATGAAGGGGGCTGTATTAAATAAATTATATTTATTTAATTTTAGAATTCTATTTCTAAATTCCCTTATCCTCTTCTTCTTTGTTGACTTTTTTCCATGTTTGGGAGCCAAATTTAGAAAAGAATTTAATTAATTAATACCATTAAAGTTGCCCCTCTATTCCAAAAGGGGTCGCACTTTTTGACATGGCCCATTTCTATTTTTAAAAGTCAATTTTCAATGGAATTATTTACCCTGCATCGCAGCTCCAAAAATCCCATGATTCACTTAAGATGTTTGACTTTCATAATGGAATTATTTACCCAGCAAGGCAGGTAAGAAATTCCCATCAATGCCTTAAGTGATTTTCTTTTAGTTCACAATGAGAATTTTCACCCTGCAAGGCAGGTAAGAAATTCCCTCCTGCCTGGTGCCTCTAATTTTCCTATTTGTGACTTAAGTGGTGTTGCTTCCATGGGAAAAAGCACCCTGCTAGGCAGGTACAAAAATTCCCACCTGCCTGCTACTACCAAAAATCCCATTGTAACTTAAAACCTGTAGTGCCCACACTTTGACTTTCATAATGGAATTATTTACCCAGCAAGGCAGGTAAGAAATTCCCATCAATGCCTTCTAACTTTTGGAATATAATTGCGCACGTTGTCACAGCTTGATTTCAGTAGGATGTTAGGTTAGCTTGCATTGATATCTTACTATGTCATTTAATTATATTGTATTGGACAGGTGCAGTTAATGTGTGCAATGAGTGTGTAGGTGACAGGTTTACAGGAGAACGTGGGATTCAGGCCAGTTACTCAAAACTTGCACAAACAGCCCACGGGCTGAGTCCTAGCCATGTTCACTGTGTGAAGCCCTAGGATAGATGATTATTAATTTTGGGCACTTTGAGTGACCCCAATGTATGTAAAGTATTTTGCTTTAATTTATTAATTTTTGTTTAGGGTTGTTAGTAGAGTTGTAAACTTGCTTAGGGAGTTAATAATTTCACTTTCTTTTAAAATGATGATTTTTGTTAATTAGTCTCTTAATCACAAGGGTTTAGGGTCACATGTGAGACCCTTGGGTGGTCCCCACACCCTCTACCCTTGTGCCAAAATGCAAAACCCGAAATTAGGGTATTTTGGGCATTTTTGGGGACCCCTTTGTAGCTTGGGAGTCCCCCTTTCACTAAAATGAGCTCTTGGACCCTACCTAATGGGTAGGGGGGGCTTGTTTTCAAGGATAGAGGGAGTTTTCCCTCCCTTTCTACCCTTGTTTTGTCACATCCATGTAAGGGATGTGGATTTGTGTGTGTATCAAAAGTGCCACTAGTTTTGTCTTGCTAACATTTAAGGAAATTTGGGAGAAGAGGGTAAAAAGATAATTTTACCCTTTCTCTCTTTTGTCTTAGCATCTTTGACCATGAGGAGGGAGAGGGGTGACACATGTCACCCCCTCATTTGTGAGGATGCTTGGTCCCTCCTCTTCATATTCTCATTCATGGAGAAAAAAATGGACTTTTTTGCTTGGATTTTCTTGCTTGCATGCTTGGGGGGATTTTGGAGCTTGGGATTTGCTTGGAGCTAAGAGTGGAAGAATTGAAGTTAGGAAGCTTTTTGGAGAGCTTTCCTTGAGGTAGGCTCTTAGATCTTGTAGTTGTGTTGCTTTATTTTAGTTGTTAGATTGATTGTTGAAAATTGTTATGTTTGAATAAAGCTTTAGTGTTGTTTGTGTGTGTTTTTACTCCTCCATCATATGGCATGATGGAGTTTGGAGTGTGGGGGAAGAGGGAGGGAATTTTTTTTTCCTCTCAACCCTCAAGGCTTGATGGCCAAGCCTTGTAGGGTCTTCTTATTTTTTTTTCCCTCAATGGTTGAGGTGGGGAAGTGGATTCATTTGGCTTGAATCTCCTTCCCCATCCCTTGGTAAGGAAACCCCCTTTTGGGGTTGGAAAATCCTTTCAAGGAGGACTTGGAGAAAGGGGGAGGAATAAGGAGGGTTTGTTTTGACTAAGGAGCAATAAGGAGGTTAAGAAGATGTGTTATGTGCAAATAATATTGATGTTTTATCTTGGAGAACTTTCTCCTCTCTTCCCCATTTTTGGAGGATGAACATGGGTCTCCTCCTTGTAAGTTGGAGTCTTGTGGTTGTGAGTCTTAAGTTTGTGTGTTTGTTTTATTTTCTGTTTTACCCTTCACCTTGTGCAAGTGTTGGTTAGCTATCCTCTTTCCCATGGGCTTGGGGGAGGCTAGCATGCATCCCAACCTTGGGATAGGCATGTGATGATGCCTAAAGGTTGGGTGGTTAAACAAGCCCTTTCTCATTGTGTTGGCCTTGCAAAGATTTGGAGTTGGGAAGCCTTTGGAAGATGTACAAAGACCCTTGTCTACTTGGAATTCTTCTTGTCTCCTTTTGTTCATTGTATCTTGAAAAGAATGGCTTGTGTGAGCTTCCAATGTCTTGAAATGATAATGTATTAAACCCTTTTTGGGAGGACATGTATTGTGCATATGTGAACTTGAACAAGAAAATAAAATAGAGCATTGTAATGGTTGTTTTCTCAAGCATGAAACATGGTAGGTAATTTCCTTTTGGAATGCAAGAATATATATGTGAAAATTATGCCTTCTTGTGATATGTATGCATACCATGTTGTAAATCTCTCATGTTAAGAGTATGAAAAATTCTTCATTGACATTTGGAAAGAAAGTTGCTCTTGTTTAACCGTGGAAGAGAACTATTTCATTTGTAAAATGCACATACTCAGTTTTGGATTGCAAATCTTTCTTTTATTTAGTGCAAAGGAATATAGTGTTGTTTTTTATTATATTTACAAAAAAAAAAAAACTATATCTCTCTTGTTTTAGAAAATGGATTATCTTGTGGTGATATTTTAATATATAGATTTATTTATTTGTTTACAACAAAGCTATACTTATATAAGCACCTGGAGGAAAACCTCTTTGCATATATGTATATATGTATTTTAAAATATATATATATTATATATACGTGCTGGTTAAAATACAGACATATACATATATATATATATATACAGACATATACATATACAGACATATACATATATATATATATATATATATATATTTGTGTTCATTTAAATTTCACAGTGTATATTCACCAATAAAGTATGTTTTATGTATATATAACAAAAATGTTACAAAGCAAAATAAGAAGAAAAAAAAATTAAAAAAATAATAATTGTGGGGTGGGGGTTCAGCCCCCCACCTTGCGCAGCACTGCTGTATAGTATGGGGTGGGGGGCGCTGCCCCCACCGTCCCCCAACAGCCCCGCTCCCGCGCCTCCCCTGTCCTCTGCCCACGCCGCCCCACGGACCCCCACCACTGCACCGGTGCGCTGACCCGCCGCCGCGGCCTGTCCCGCCCCCCTCTCCTAACCTTGTTCCGACCTGTCCCCGGCCCGCGCCCAGTCCGCCCTGCCCCGTCGCCTTCGACCTGCCCTCAGCGCCCTCCGACCACTGTCTTCTCCGCCGCCTGACCTCCTCCACCTGTGGCCTTTTTCAACCTACAGTATAGTATAAACAATAACTATAACTATAAGGCAAACCTAATATATATATATATATATATATATATATATATATATATATATATATGCATGTATAAATTAACATATGTATATAAAACAAAGAATAAGTTAGTGAGGGCATGCAAATCTAAATAAAAAAATAAAAAAATAATAAGTAAATAAATAAATATAACGATAATAATAAATAATCGAATAACAAACGTATAAACGTAGGTATAGGTGTAATAAAACGTAACAAAATAAATGCGTAGATATATATATGTATTTTATATAACGAAAAAAATAAAATAAAAAGTATATGTATGGAAGAAAGAGATAATAAGAAAGAGAGGATATAGATATCTAGGGCAAACTTAGGTAAAAGAAAATTTAGGGTTGAGATTAGGCTTATTGTAGGGCCACATGTTTTTCCTTCACTCCTTTAGCATGGAAATATTGTTGAAGAGGACAGATGAATTTTTAAAGGGGGCGTGGAGTTATTTATTATTGTTTATTCTTTCTTGGGGGGCACTAGCAAAATTAAAATGTAATTAAATAATTAATTTCGAGTTAGGGTTAGCAAACGAGTTAGACAAAAAAAATTTAAATGGTATAAGCTTAGTAGTTACCAGGAAAAGATATAAAAGATGTATTTGTAGTTAATTTAAACACTTCAAAAAAAAATAATTCTACCTTAAAATTTTACCCTGTCTAGCACGTTTTTCGGTGTCCCTGATGGGGCATTACAAAACCTTCTTTTCCCAAAAATGTGACCTTCCTAGAAGAAGCTTTCCGTGCATGACTTCGTCTTTTCAGAGAGAACCAGACATCCTATGACAAATTCCTTCTAGCATAACGTCCATAGGTGATCTCCAGATACTCCAGGCAAGAAATCAGATTAAATCAGTAAAGGAATTGATTTAGAGAAATTTCACAGAAAACAAAACGGGAAAACACCAAAAACACAAAATGTTGCCAGAAGTCACAAATAAAGCCCAGGATTCATTCCTGGCTACTGGAATATGGGAATATTGACATGTAAGACCACAACAGGGTTAAACCGGAGCACAATTTGCCTCAAACGGGGCTCAGAATAATTAAATACAAATTTCCCGTAGGTAAACCCCAAAGACAGAATATAACGATTTTGGGCATCTAGGTATTTGGTGAAATTGGCTAATATGACTCCATGGGAATATCTCGACGCAATACAGACATTTCTAGCATAAAAACACAAAACGACCCATTATTTTAAAAGTATAATTTTTTTTTACATAGGGGCAGTCCCATATTTCAGGGTGAAATATGGGGACACTAGTAATTGTAAATGGGACTCCCCTCTATTTCTTAATTGAATGTTGGAGAATTGTTATTGTAACGTTGTGTACATTATTTTTCTCCTAATTATATGAATTCATGAATAAAACATCTATGTTTTTTCTGCAGTGTTAATTACCTTTGATCATACATTCTTCTTTTCTATTTATAATTGAACAATGATATTAACAGTGTTTTCTCCTTTTCCGTATGTGATGCTCTAATAATAAGACTTTGTGTTGAATGTTGGATCAAAATTTTTGTTGAATGTTGGTGTATATGGAATTTTTTCCATATCTATATGGCTTGGGGCTCGTGAATAATTTTTGCTTCCTATTTGATGCATTTATTATTATATCCTACCCTTCATGTGATAGAGAGATGGTTTTATGTTGTGTTTATGTTTGAGATATCCGATAGTTTTATGGGTTTATTCTGTTGTAGATTTATTGTTAAAAGCACCAAAAATATAAATACCTCCATGATACAAAGGAGTTACCTCTCTCAAACGTAGAGGAACATCACCCTGTTGATAGGTAATCTTCCACAATTATTGATGATTTCATGTCGCTTCCATTGGGAAAATCAAAATAATGTAAAACGACATTAAATTTTGCCAACATGACTTGATAAACTCTTACATTATCAACATATATTTAGTAAATCATAACCATTGAGCATAAAGATATATATATATATATATATATATATATATATATATATATATATATAAGAGAGAGAATTAAGTGATTGACCTTATATTATTAATGAACACAAGCCACAAGTCAATCTTAACCCTTTACGATCCAGTATTTCTCTTTATTCACATTTTTTGAGTTGAGAAGATTCACCTCTTTCCTTCTCATCCTTATTGGGCTTGGCATGTGTTTTCACACACCTTTTTGATCAATTTCATGAATCATATTGTGGCCCAAAGAGCATCGTAGGCCCAAATGTAATCATGTGTCACCAAAAAGATAATTTATTTCAATTTTTTGTTGCATTTGTAGACACCCATAATTACGCCCAAACAATTTAAATAATTAAATTGCGCTAATTATCCCCTTTCTCGCAAATCGATGACATATCATCAAAAGCGCTCATATTCCCTCTTGTTGTCGTTAATTAATTACAATACGCTAATTGATTAAGTCACCTATCCAGCTAACAACCTAATTAACGACCTTCTGTTAATTATTTAATCCCTTCTATCTAGACTAATTAATTATTATTAATTAATTAGCCTTTCACTTCATTTAACTAGTAAATCAATATTTAATTGATTTAATCCCCTCCTAATAGCCTAAATCGTACTAATATTCCTCTAATTATCTTCTATAAGCTTACATCTACCTATTAATTAATCACCTTTGATTAATTAAAACACCCCCCAACTCCCATGACTTGCTAAGCATAAATTAAACCCTTCTAAAGTAAGGTTACCTTTAATAAAGCAACCTTATCCATTCCTAATCATGTTTTACCTTTATCCCACATGCAAAGGGATGAAGTGTTTCCTTTATCCATTGGGCTATATAAGGAGCCCTCCTTCTACCTTTATACCTACACCTAAACTTCTTAAGAGAGAAAATGCAAAGCATATAACAAAGAGACTAAGAGCTTGCATTTTGTCTTCTTGAGAGGTCACCATTGTTAAGAGCTAAGCTTCCTATTCTTGCATTTTTTAAGGATCAAACAAGCAATTTTTGATTGCCATTAGAGCTAAATAGGTCCATGCATTTTGTTGGTAATCTAGGAGAGTAGAGATTTTAAATAGCATGCTAGTTTTGATCTTATGTTTTCAAAGTTATAATGTTAGTTTAGATCTTGTTTAGCTCTTTATCTTGATGGTGCTTATGCTTTGTTTTAGCTAGATTGTAGAACTATTTTAGGTGGTAGTTCTTGCTCCATTTGATTTAGCATTAAGCAAAGTACACATGTACACATTTGGCACACCCGGTGGGACACTTAGTCCCATGGCATTTTAGTTTAAGTTTTCATTGTTTTGGCTAATTTTTTGATATGCACATGTAGTAATTAATGTCCATTTTCTTAGAATTTTTGCTAATTTGATATGTGTAACTTCATGTTCATAGCCATCATTTTAATGGGTAATTGCCATTCTTAAACTAACTTGTCAAAATTTGAGATATTGTGAGTTTTCTTGTGTTTTTTGCCGTATTTTGGTTGCAGGTCTGGCACAGGCACATTTTTAGGAGCGCAGGCGCAATTTTTGTGGTGCACATGCCTCTCTGGTGGCACAAGGCGCACTGTCAAAACCTGGTTCTCTATTTATCGACCCTGGCGCATGCACGCTAACCCTGACGCACACACCCTAACCAGCGCGTAGATGCACTAACCTAGGCACAGATGCCATTTCATACTGTACCTTCACTACATTCTAAAACCTATCAGATCGGCGCACACACCCTAACCAGAGTGCACACGTTGTTTTAGTGGCACAGACACATTTTTGGTGATGCAGACATTCTATCAGAATCTTGAGTTGTTTTATAAAGTGGTGTTTTCCTGGTAGCGTACACGTTTTCCTGGTAGCGCACATGCTTTTTCAGTGGCGCACATGTTTTCCTGGTAGCGTGAGTGTTCTATCTATTTTTCTATTTTTCTCAAAGGTGGCACATACATTGTTTTTGTGGTGCACACATGCCTCTCTGGTGGCGCAGGTGCATGGTAAGCAAAAAATACACAGAGTGGTGCATGTATTGTTTTCATGGCGCACACGCCTCTCAGGTGGCGCAGGTGCACTGTAATTTGAAAAAACGCAGAGTGGCGTATATGCCCTAACCCCAGCACGTAGGCACTAAAAAAGGGGTGCAGGTGTCATTTCATATTTTTGAAATTAATGTGTTGAGGTTCTAACATTCTTGCAGGTTTTATCTAATCATATACTTGTCTTTGCAGGCTGTTTTTACATGTTTGTACTTGATTAGATAATATTTTACATTGTTTACTTATAGGAATAAGATCATGTATGCTCTTCCCTCGCGTCCCTTGGGGCGATCTTGGGAATCAGAAATGATTCTTAAGTCCTTTTGATGCTTTGAGGTTGTTAGGAATATTTGAGTTGGAATTGGTTAACTTGGCGTAGTTGAATTAAAGTGTTTTTCCATTTTGATATCTTTTTGGATTTTGAAGACATCACGTATGCTCTTCTCTTGCATCCTTGGATGATCTAGAGAATCAAAAATGGTGCCTTCTCTTTTGATGGAAAACTACTAAAAATCATCATACAGGACCAAAACGCCATCGCTTGTCAAAGAAATGGAGGAATCAAAACAAAAGTAAAAAAACTACTAATACAGTTGTTATACAGGTTGCCAAATGGTGTTTGAGAAAACCACATCTAATTAAAAAAGATAAAATGAACAACATATTCAAAACACTGTATTGCAGGTTTCAGAAAAGGGTACGTCCCTCTCCACTCAACTGGAACATAACCCCTTTGGCATAACGCCTTAAGCTACAACAATGGGGGTGGTTCCAGGAACCCCAAAGTAGTCCACGCAAGAGGGAACCTTGTGGATGAAACGGGAAGTGCTCCGCACTACCTATCTGACTAGTGATTCCTTTGTGAGATAGAGTTACAAGTTGTCCCTACGCGACCCTTTTAAGTACACGATGGATGCATTTAATGCCCACTGTGCTTGAAGGGGGAAAAGTCGAGATACTCCCAAACTAGTCAGTGTGACTTTTTGGGTAAATCATCCCACTCGTGGATAGTCTTTGTAACACCTAGGACAAGAGAACCACCTAGGAAAATATACTTTGGCCAGGAGCCCACTTTGACTATTCTAAAATAGTGTTGAGTTGTGAACCATATTTTTATTGCGAAACGTGTGACACCTTACTTTCGCTTAGTTTTTACTTTCCTTAGGGCGAGGTGAAACTCTGCCAAAGTGAAGCCAACATTTTTCATCCCTATTTTGATTTTGCTTCCTTCACATTCTTTTGACACTTTGTTGATCAAAAGGAGGGTGACTACCTTTGTGTTACCAATCGACTGTTTCTGTTCACTTTTATGTCCATTTACGCCCATCCATGTTTGCGGCTGGGTAAGTTAAACGTCTAAAGTGTGCGGAGGTGTATTCACGTCATTGGTGGCCATTGTGATCTTGATACCCATGTCAAGGTCATCATTGTAGTTAGGCATGGTTCATCATCTTGAACTTCCTTAGAAGGGTTAACTTGTTTGTATCGTATCACTACAATTTTGATATTTACGTCTTGTTTCTTGTAAACTTGACATAAATATCTATATTGTAAGGTTACGCTACACACATTTTTAACTATTCCTAGCTATACTTTGAGCTCTTTAGTTTGATTCTATTATTACCTCAATTTTGAAGAGTGTTGTGTGTTACCATTTGTGTGTGTTATATCAATAGCACCTTGATATCAATACCTTACTTTCTCACAAAGTTGGTTAACATATCTTGGTGATATTGTTGTGTCATTCACGAATTGTAATTGGCACTTTTTGAGATATAGGTCTTAATCGAGTTTGAGCTCGCTCCTAGTATATCTTGTTAGGAGGTCACATTGACTTTTTGTGTTTACTTACGTTTTGTTCATTCTCGTGAACTTAGCATAAGTAAGAACATCTTGTTAATTATCTTGTGATGCGAAACTACTCTTTGAGACATAGTCTAGGAGGTACTTCATTGGATAGGTTTAGATACCAAACATTTGTGTCACTGGTGATTTATCACTCTATCACATTGGTATCCTCACATTGTTTAATTCACTCATATTCTTGACAATACATCTTGCATTTCACTTAGGGGTGGTCACAAAGTTTTGAACACATTTACAACTTACCCTAGTGAAACTATCACAAAAACATGGCTCCTAAAACATGATTAGGACTCAAGAAACAGACATACGAGGAACAACAAGTGCAAGCTTGGGAAGCCTCTAACAGACAAGGGTCAAACCCCTTCATTGGACATGATCTAGGACCTCTGTTTTCTATGGAAAAAGAGATAGAAGATATGGTCAATCATAGTGGAAATGAATTAGAATCCCCACACGCAGAATTCGATTTTGACCCCACTTTATTAGACGAGTTTCTTTTCAGAAATAAGGATAGAGTGCTAGCACGGGTTGTAGAATTAGGGGCCAAATTGCCCACTGAAAATGAAACAATCCCACCTACAAATAACGCTACTGAGGAAGAACGCCCCCTTATCAATATGGAGGATATTTTGATGCATGGACATGCTTCTACCTCTAACGTAGGGAATGATAAAGTGGTGGGGCATAGAATACCCTTTATCAAAGTGCCACGTAGAAACAAGATAGAACATGAGATGGGTGAAGAACCTCCACAATACGAGGAGGAAGAACCTTTAGAAGAAGAAACCACAATTCAACAACAGATTAGTAACCTAAGCCAACAATTAGCTTTGCTAACCTCCCATGTACAGAAGGAAGAAAACAAGAACATTCAAAAGTCAAAGCCTAAGGTTAAGATCAATGAACTCCATAGAGAAAACCAAGGAGAAGAAGACACAGGGTATCATCATGTATACATCCCCGCTTCTCCCACTAGAGAACAATTGCTCACACAAGAGGTACAGTCTATGAAAGTGACACTCACAAGCCTACAAGAGAGCAATATAGGGAGCATTAGAAAGTATCAATATGAAGAATTATGCCCCTATCCTTTTGACAAGACAATGACCCTTCAACCCTTTCCTAAGAAATTTGATATGCCAAAATTTGACAAATATAAAGGGAAAGGAGATCCATGGGATCATGTCAAATATTTCTATATGGCATGTCAAGAGGTATCTTATAGTGACAATTATCTCATCAGACTTTTCCCCAAGAGTCTCGGAGGCCAAGCCTTGGAGTGGTTTACACGTTTACCACGAGGATCAATTTTCACCTAGCCAGAATTGGCAGAAAGGTTCGTGCGTCACTTCTCATACAACATAGAGAGTGATGTCACCATGGCAGATTTATGTGGTGCCAAGAAATGCCCTAATGAGACTTTCACCAGCTTCCTCCAATGGTGGAGAGGGATAGCTAGTCACTTCCCTTGCGCTTTCCCTGAAAAATAGCTTGGTTAGTATTTTCATTCCCAACCTAAACCCGGATATAGCTTTCCACCTCCAAATGCATTGTGTTCACACTTTTGAGGAGGTCATCGAAAAAGGGGTTCAGATAGAGAAATCTCTCATTGCCAAAGGCACCCTCAAAACCCAATCTAGAGATAATCAAAATGTCAAATCCACGGAGAAGCCGAAGATCTTTAACAAAAACAAAAATGTGGTGGGAGATGGAATCACTGATTCCAAACGTGTTCAAATAGTCCAAACTAGGTCAACCTTTTAAACTGACCAAGGGACCAATTCAACCACCACCAAAGTGAAGAACGTTCACCTCTCTTAATGAACCTTTGTCAGTTATACTAAAACAATTGGATGTGGCCCACATGATGACATATCCTACGACACAACCATTTGATGACAACGCTCCAAAACCTTCATGGTACAAGGAGCATGAATATTGTGAAATGCATCATGTCAAAGGACATAAGATAGAAAAATGTCTTGTGACTTCATCATTATATTCAAGACCTCATTGACAATGGGGAAATAGAGGTGGATAACCCAGGAAAAACACAGACACCTAACGAGAAAATGGGGATATATAAAGAACCATTCCCCAACCATGATAAGTCAGAGAAGTCAAAGCCAGATCGGGGAGAGTCATCCCAAGGTTATAAAGTAGCGAATTACTTGTACACCAAAAGAGACAACAATCATTATGATTCACTTATTGGATGTATTCACTCTCCTACTGATCATGTCAACACTATCTGAATCAAGGGAAAGGATTGTGCTGCGGTAACAAGGCATGCCCACCTCGTGATTCCAGAACCTTCTCCATCAACCCCACAAACTGGTAAATATAACCTTTTAGAACAACTTGAGAAGACATCTGCTAAGATTTCGATCTTAGATCTTCTTAAGATATCCAATGTGCATAAAGACATTCTATACCAAACTCTTCAGGGGTCGGGAGTGCCTTTAGAGGTCGATCCTACACACCTTCAAGCCACAGTGGCAAACATCATACCAAATGAACATATTGCCTTCAACCATAGGGAGATCCCTACTGAGAATCCAACACATAATCTTCCTTTATATATTGAGGTAGTTGTCACCCACAGGAAGATCAAACGGGTGCTTGTGGATAATGGATCTGGGTTGAACATTTACACACTCAAGTTGGTTAAATAGTTAGGACATACTGAGGCAGATCTTGAGTCCAATATCATCACTATCACTGCATACGACAACATGGAAAGGGAGTCAGTAGGCACAATCACGTTGCCCATGGAGGTGGGTCCCACTTTCCATCAGACAAAGTTTCATGTCCTAGACTTGGAACTTCCATATAATATGCTTCTAGGCCGACCATGGATTCATGCCATGCAGGCCGTGCCATCGACATTTCATCAATGCATTAAGTTGAAGCATGAGGGACACACCATTACTATACAAGGAGATTCAGAGCCCTTCACTCACTGTAGAGCTCTCAATAGCTTTGCACGAAAGGGCACATATGCATGTCCCTCCACTGATATAGTTGTCCCTCTCCAATCTGAGGCCATGGAATCCTAGGTGGATTCAGATTCTCTCAGTTCTTGCACTCATGGGGTGTCTACTTCAACATCTCCTTTTGATTCCTGGGAGATGAAAATCCTTGAATATGGCTGTGGAGAATATAATGTACAACAAGCACTCTTGGTTTCAGACCTCTCATTGTCACCCAAGACTAGAGGTCGACCCAACTATCACTTCAGAAGACCTAGAAATGAACACACTATTGGGTCATTCTTACCTGGAGGCTTGTTAGCTGAGGAAAAATTGCTTGATCCACCTACAACTTGGGTCCCAGAGGATACCCAACCATCCTGTTATCGAACCCCAGGAATATGAGAAATCCAGTAAAATGATGTACTCCATGGGCTACAAGGGCCTAGGATGTGGTAGAAATGAACAAGGATAGAGGGAGCCAGTGCCTCTTCCGCATTTCAAAATAGAAAGATATGGCATTGGGATTCACCCTTATGGAGCACACCCCAATGATCAAGATGCTACTTGTTCTGAACATGAGGATAGCTCTGACTATCTAGACAGTGATATGGATTCCCATTGTAGCCAATATGAGGATCTGGCTTCCACAAACCTATTCATGAACAATGTTGTCCTAACCATAACCCCCACAGAACCAACCCTTGACCTTGTTTACCCTTCCCTTGTTGAATGGGACCAACAACGTCACATGTCACTAGATTTATTCGAGAATGACGAGGCTATCACAGAGTTCATGGGCATAAGGGATACAATTCCCATTGGAGATCACAAGAAGGGTTTCTTTATTGACTTAGATACCTGCGCCTACTTCGGTGAGGAGGCTGAGCTTCATGGTCAACAAAACTTAAAGAAAAGTGAGGGAAAAAGTTCTAACGTAAAGCCTCAGGCAAAAATCAAAGTCCAAGTCACACAGTGAAAACCTCTTTGAGGCACTGGCTGACAAACAAGTAAAAAAATCAAAGGACAAACAAAGTGACCATGCCAAGGATGAAAATCTCATGGAGACATCCTTGGATGAAGATCTCAACCTACCTCCTGATCCTACGTGTATGGAGGACTTATCAAAATTACTAGTCAAAGAAACCATTGATGTGAATATTGGTACAGAAGAAGATCCCAAGATAGTAAAATTGGGAGCATCACTCTCAGCTAGAGAACAAAAGACATTCACTATGCTACTACAAGAGTTTATAGATGTGTTTGCATGGTCTTACAAAGACATGCCCGGCTTAGATCCAACTTTGGTCATGCACAACCTAGTTGTGCATGCAGATGCTAAGCCTATCAAATAGAAACTCTGAAAGATGCACCCAAGAGTGGCCTTACTAGTTAAAGAAGAGTTGGAAAGATTGCTTGCGGTAGGATTTATCCAGCCTATTGATTATTCTGAATGGATATCAAACATTGTTCCTGTCCAGAAAAATCCTGTCGGTATCCAAATCTACACAGATTTTAGGGACATTAATAAGGCTTTCCCTAAAGATGATTTTCTGCTGCCAAATATTGACATGATTGTCAACTCAACAGTAGGGTACGAAATGCTATCTCTCATGGATGGTTTTTTAGATACAACCAAATCAAGATAGCTGAAGAAGACCAGCACAAAATGGATTTTACAACTCCTTGGGGCACCTTCTATTATCAGGTGATGCCATTTGGCCTCAAAAATGTAGGAGCTACTTATCAGTGGGCCATGACAGTAATTTTTCATGATATGATTCATGATATCATGGAGGACTACGTGGATGACATCCTTGGAAAGTCTAAAACAAGAGAGGATCACCCTGTCATTTTGTGGCATATATTTGAATGCCTATGAGAATACAAAGTTAGGCTGAATCCAAAGAAGTGTGTCTTCGGTGTGCTATCAGGGAAACTGTTGGGCTTCATTGTATCAAGACGAGGTATTGAGGTAGACCCTGCTAAAGTGTCTGCTATTACTGAAATGCCTCCACCTAAGAATATCAAGCAACTACGCAGCTTACAGGGGAAAATTCAAGCCATTCACCATTTCATCTCCCAGCTTGTAGATAAGTGTCACTCATTCACCCACTTGCTTAAAAAAGATGTCACTTTCATCTGGGGACCTGAGCAAATAACAAGCCTTTGCTTTGCTTAAACAATACTTGGCTAATCCACCTGTCCTCATGCCGCCAACTCCTGGAGAACCACTCTTGCTCTATATTTCCACTACGTAATTTTCTATTGGTGTGCTACTCACCCAATATGACCTTGGTCATAAGGAAAAAGTGGTGTATTATCTCAGTCGCACCCTCATCGCCTATGAGCTCAATTATCCTCAAATTGAAAAATCTTGCTTGGCTGTTGTTTTTACTTTTCAAAAACTTCACCATTACCTATTGAATACTAAAACCAAGCTAATATCCAAGGTTGACCCACTCAAGTACTTACTGTCTAAACCCACCCTCACAGGTAGAATGGCTAATTGGATCATTCTACTCAGTGAGTTTGACATAGAATTTGTACATCAGAAATTGGTTAAAGGACAAGTACTTGCTGACCAGCTAGCAGAAGCACCTTTGCAAGGCACTGAACCTTTGAATCTGGATCTGCCAGATGCCTCCTTGCTCTACATTGAAGAATCTGTCATATGGTAGATACATTTTGATGGGTCCTTTACATTTCATGGTTCAGGTGCAGGAGTAGTCCTTATTACTCCTTCTGGTGATCCTATACCGCAGGATTTTCACCTGGGCTTCCCTTGCACAAACAACATTGCGGAGTATGAGGCACTTATTGCAGGAATGAAGCTAGCTATCAAGTGGAATATTCATCATGTCAAGGTTGTGGGTGATTCGTAGTTAATTATCAAACAGGTTAATGATGAATATAAGGTTAAGGATGACAAGCTCATACCTTACAAAAAGCTAGTAGAAACTCTAAAGGAGTACTTTGTGCATTACATTTGAACAAATCCCAAGAGCACAGAACATATCGGTAGATGCCATGGTGACAGTGGGTTCTATGCTTCGTATTCCACCAGGGAATAATGACATGCCATTCTTTGTAGAAAATTTACGTCAGCCCGTGTATGACATGCCAGAATCTTGCCTGGCTTGTGATGTTGTTGGTCCCAATTCCCCATGGTATGAGCCCATCTTTACCTATCTTAAGGACAACACGTTCCCTCCTGATATCTCCCATTCTGAAAAGCAAATCCTGATTCACCAAATAGCCCATTACACCCTTTTAGGAGGTACACTTTATCATCATGGCTATGATGGGAATCTGTTACGTTGTCTGGATGTGACGGAGTCAATCCAAGCAATCAAAGAAGTACACGAAGGGGTGTGTGGAGCACATACAAATGGAATGGTCTTAGCTAAGAAATTGTTAAGAGTAGGCTACTATTGGCCTACCATGGAAACTGATTGTTGCAATTATGTCAGGAAATGTGTACTTTGCCAAAAGTATGGAAACTTCATTCATGCTCCATCGCAACCATTGCAACCTATCACTACCCCATGGCCATTCTCTAAGTGGGGACTTGACTTGATAGGAAAACTTACTCCTACCTCATCTGATGGTCATACACACATCATCATGGCTACAGAATACTTTACAAAATGGGTGGAGGTTGTCCCTTTAACCTATGTAACAGGAGCCCAGATTTCTAAATTTATCATGAATCATATCATTTGTCGATATGGCATTCCCGCAGCCATCGTTACAGATAATGGGAAGTCATTTAAGAACAAAATTGTAAAAGGTCTTTGTCAATGGTTCCAAATCAGGTTAAAATGGTCCACGCCATATTACCCTCAAGGTAATGGATAGGCTGAAGCCACAAACAAGACTTTGGTGAGGATAATGGAGAAGATGGTCAGTAAAATAGGTCGTAATTGGCACTTACAAATCCATCCAGCCCTCTGGGCTTACAGAACCTCCATTCACACTCCTACGGGTGTGACACCATATTCTCTAGTGTTTGGGAACATAATCTATCATCCCCTTAGAAATCAAACTTCCGTCCCTAAGAATTTCTCTTCGGGACTATCTGGATAAGGATGAGGATTATCGGGTAGCAAGATTGGCTGAATTGGAGCTCCTAGATGAGAGGCACATTCACACTCTTAATCACCTAAAAGTGTATCAAAATAGAGTCTCCAGAAACTACAACAAGAGAATCATCCCTCGCCAGTTTGAGGTTGGTGATTTAGTCATGAAGGAGAACCAGTTCAACACCAGAGCAGAACGAGAAAAGAAAGGGAAGTTCGAACCACATTGGTTGGGACCCTATGTTATAGTCACCAAGTACGGCACAGGGGCATACAAACTTTCTCACCCCAATGGTGATGAGCTACATGAGCCCATGAACACCATGCATCTTAAGCGGTTCTATGCTTAAACATGGCACAGGAAGGTCAAAAAGCAAAAAAATAAAAAAACATGGTAAAATGATCAAAAATACAAAAAAATCAAGGAAAAGAAAAAAAAAAGAGAAAACAGGTCATCCACAAGTGAAAACCACGCAATTGTGGCACTTTGGACAAGTCCTTGGGTGAAAACCAGTTTTCCGACACCTTGGGAGGATTCATTGTTCACAGGCATCTTGCATCTGGAGGGTAGTTTTTACTTGGCCTAGCCCTAGTCCTACCTTCGTGATTCCCTGTGAGCCCCATCCTGTCTAGCCTTGATCCAGCTTTGTCTTCTTTTATTCATCTGTGAGGGGTATGGTCTTTCACTATTTCCCATCTTACGCTGGGGGCAATTCAACAACTTCACCTTCTTGTTCATAGGCGCGTGGCTTCTGCCCTTGTATATTCCCCATCTAATGCTGGGGGCATCCACACTTTCTTGGTTACCTGTGCATAGCTCTGGAAAACCATTAGAAAACAACACAAAAACAATAGAAAATTGTTTCACAAAAACCTAAACAATAGAAAATTGTTTCAAAAAAAAAACAATACTGCAAAAACATTCAAAAACATCAAGAAACACAAAAACAATAGAAAATTGTTTCACATAAACCTAAACAATAGAAAATTGTTTCAAAACACCAAAAACAATAGAAAATTGTTGCATGAAAACAAATCTTACAAAAACATTTACTTACATTTACTTGCATTGTCTTGTTTCTTGCTTTGCTTGTTGCTTGTATAGTTGTTTTATGTTTTTCTTTTGGGTTGTTTGTTGCTTGGGCATACTTTGTTAGGATTCATCTTTTCTTGCTTAGATTAGATTTATTCTTGCTCGTGTGCATATTGAGGTGTGTTTTTTATTGCATGCTAGTGAATCATGGTGTATTATGTTAATTCATTGTGTTCTTTCTTAGCATTTGATTGTGTTTATTGCATGTGCATTGTTTTGTTATCATAACATCACATTACCATCATTATCATCACATCTAACATCATCTATACATCATATATCAAGAAAAGCTAAGTATACATCATACATGAATGCTAAGCTAATCATCACATACCGTATCATCAAATGGGGGCAAGAGGGATCACAAATATCAAAATCTATCCCCCCCACACCCTTATCATCATATCATCCCATCCATATACATCTACAGTAACACATGAGAAATGCATTTGATATCATCTAAGGATCTATCATCTAACATCCACAACACATGTATACATCAAACATCAAGATAACATACATGCAAGTACAAAATCAGACAACATCATAACACATCCATAAGTGCTGAATCAAAACAAGCAACATGTAATAAGATTCAACATAGAGTAATTTCTGATAAAGGGTATTTTACGTCATAGAATTATGCCCACTCATGTCACATGCATCAGGAAACAAAAAAATAAATCACATCATCTCATAAACACGTGTATCTGAGCCCAAAAAGTAATCCTCTATATACATGTGTGTCATATACATCTATATCAACAGAAATGGATATACATCGGTACTCTATATCAAAAATGCCTTCAGCTGAGGCATACAAAGATGATACATCAAAAATGTCCACATATCTATACAAGTATAAAATGTCCAGATCGGTACTCAAAATGATACATCATAGATACAATGTGCCATCAAAAAGGGGCATGCATCAGAAAGAATCAAGCCTTCATCATGAGGCATCATCAAAATACAAGTATACAAAGCTATACATCAAAATCAGCCTTCATAAGAGGCATGTATACAAATAATCTGTACAACAAAAATATGGAGCTCAACCACAGCTCTCGCCCTCACCGGGGCTCCCAGATCTGTCACCTGGGTGACGAACAATGGTGGCTGAGATGGCCCCGGTCCAGCCAGCTGCTCTGGTATAGGCTGCCTCACTGATCTCGTCGACTGGCCTGATCTCCATGACCGAGAGCCTATCGTGCTCACCCTGACTATCGAGGTAGTACCACTCGCTGCTCTGGAGGAACTACCCTATAATAGGCAGTCCTGTAAAATAAAGCCTCGCCACCAAGCCTCGTGGCATCATGTATCAAGTCAGCATCTCCAGAGGTGAGGGCTTCCTGAAGGGAAACATCACACTCACCTGTCACTCTGCCTAAATCAGCCTCATCCTGTCTCACAGAGGTAGCCTCTCGATCTCTCTCAGCAGTCACAGTCTGTAACTCAGCTCATGCCTGATCCCTCTGTGCAAGAAGGCCCTGTGATCGTGTATATACATGATCTCTCTACACAATGACCATCCGCACCTACATCTGGGACTGGTGTAGAAGACTCAATATCTAGGCCCCCTGTGCCGCTATCTCTCAATCTGACTCTGCCATGCTGCTCTGTCATCTCCTGGGCCAGCCTGGGCCCGAGCCTGGTCTCACTCTGAAAGTAATGTAACAATGTGAGTCTGGGCCTCATCACACTCCGCTGTCATGGTCACACACCAGCCTCGGGCCTCATCTCTCTCGGCTCTCATTGTATCTCTCTCAGCTAAGGCCTACTGTAACTGCTGCTGTACTGTGGCTATCTATGCCACTGGATGTGAGGTTATCTGTGCCATCAGGACTGGTCCCTGGGGCACTCTGGATGACTGGCCCTGCTCTAGGACCCTCGCTCTAGGGTGGCTAAACTGGTGCCTATACTGGGCCCTGCGGCCTCGGTCCCTGTGCCTGTGTGGCACCCTACCCATCATGAGGAATGCCATCAAAAGGATCCTCTGGATCCGGCCCCACTGCTCTCGCTCTCCACTCTGAACCATGCCATATCTCTATAGGTGGACGAGCACCTGCTGCCAGGCCTCCTCCAGAATGGTGAGACGTCGGGGTAATACAGTGGCATACCAAGCTGCATAATCTGTTGTGGTCCCCAGATCCCACACCTGTCATGTTGGGTCCCATGCCTATGGGACCACCTGTGTAAAACTCACCCTAGCTCAGGCCACCGGTATGCGAGGCCCCATGGTCTGCCTCTCTGAATCTCTGCGTGCATGCCAAATGTCTGGCTGTGGGACCCCCTGTACTCTGCCAAGCTGCCGCTGGCACCTGTCTACTCGATACAGCTCAATAATGTAGCTGCGGTTGCCAATGATAAAATGCTCTACTGAGCACACACTGAGCTCTGTGGCATCCTCTGGCCACTGGAAATGTCTGTAAGGCCACCAGATAACATCTATCGCTGGCAGCTCATCGAACTCTCACCTATATCTGAATAGGCTACCGAGGTGGCCGCGTACATCACCACCTGCTGCTACCCATGCCATGTAAGATGGCTCCTCTGGGTCTCAGACATGTAAAGTGCCCACAGGGCATCTGATGGCAATGTGGTCCCATGACCAGATCTGAAGTAAAGAAGCTGGACCCACGGTCTTCTGACCATGGTATGTAATCAAATGTAGGTCCCAGTACAAGTGGGCCAAAATATGCACTGTCCCCAACAGTATCTCTCACCACTGAAGATGCCATGAACCAAAGGTAACAGTCCTCTCAGGAACGACGTCCCTGTCTTATCAGTGAGTAAAAACCCACTGATAAGAGACATAATATAGAGAGGCCCCCGATGCAATGTGGGGTCAGAGATGCACTCGTGCAGGGCTATAGTCATCCCGTCATGCAGAATATCATCTACATCAAAAAGGTCACTGCAAGGCTACTCTAATCAGCCCTACATCTGAGTTGTACTCAATCAAGGTGCCTATGATTGGCACACAAGGATCCACCACACATCCTCAAGGGTCACAGTCATCTCCCCTATGGGCAATCTGAAACACTGACTCTCGCTATGCCATCACTCAGGCTAGCGCAGTCAGTAGGCCATGATCCAGTGTAATAGAAGGCATCCGAGACATGGGGCCTAGCCCCACCACCTCGAGAAGTATCGCCATGGCTCGCCGGTCTCGCTGGCATGCTCCCCTCTAGCTCTGCTATCCAAGAGTGGCACTCCCGCATCTGTAAAACTGGAAATCATCTCTGCAAAATAACAAATCACTCGTCAGTTACTAACATTTCTTCTAAAAAATCTATCTACCATTTTAGGGTTAACCCAAAAATCCTAAAAATTCTTCTAAGTGTCATCTTTTTGACATTTTCCTATCTTTTCTCCACCAGTCTGGGATGCCTGCACACCCTTTTGGGTGTGTGCGCCCCCTTTTGGATGCCACTGCATCCTTTTGGGCATGTGCGCATGCGTGCATGTTTGTCTTCTGGTGCTTGTGCCCTCATTCGGGCATGCCTGCACCCTTTTTGGCATGTGCGCCACACATTTGGTGCTTGCACTTGTGCGTGTACCCCTAGGTGTGTGCACCCCCTTTTAGTGTATGTGCCACATTTTTCACGTGTGCACCCCCTTTTCTGTATGTGTGCATGCGCACACATGTGTTGTGTGTGCACATGCGTGGGTGTGTGCACTTCATGCCTGCACGTATGCACGCATGTGTATTGTGGCATGTGACACCCCCAAAGGATGCCTGCGCCCCCAAACCGACACCTGTGCCTACGCGCATGCACGCCGACGTGACTTCCTAGGGCTAAAAGAAAAATTTAAAGCATTAATGACAACAATTAATGACCAAAGTTTTGGTACTCACGAAGGGGTCGTCATCTGCGTGCCACTGGTACCCTCGGACTGCATCTGCGTGCCTCACTCGATCTCGTGCGATCACCATGGTCCTCGTCACTATCAGAGCCTCACAGTAAAAAATTCTAAATGGCTCGGTTAAAATGAATTGGTCGCGATGTTTTTACCCCCCAGGTGGGGTATATTAACCCGTTTTTCACCGTCAGGAGGGCCTGGAGGCCCGTTTCGATCACCGTTTTCTCCTCTGTTCACCGTGGAATAATTATTTTTATTAAATAATTATTTTTCTCTTATTTTTCACCGTATTGGGGCATTTTTTGCTGTCTGGTACCCCTTTCTTCTCCCTTGGACAATTTTATTGCTCCTAGGTGATTTTTCTTCTTATCCACACTCTCGTAAATAATTATTTTTAAAAATAATTTTTTTATTAATTTTTCCACTAAACAAGGACATTATTTGTCACTTGTTTCTTCTTTCTTCCACCTAGGGCACTTTCTGTTGCACCTAGGCCCTTCATTCTCTTTCTTCTATTTTCTTCTATTGTTCACCACAATTTGGACAACAGAAAAAGTAAAAACAATATATATGTCAAAAAATCCAAAAACAGGGCAAAATTTTTCAAAAAATCCTAAAAAGTAAAAAACCTACAAAAATGGTAACTTGCTTATTACGGCTGAAACTTGTGTCTTGCGCATGGTATTTTCTCCATATCCTGCTGGTTTGTCTCACATCTTCCCCGATTAATATGACTCGTGGATCACCGGATTCACAACCATTCACAAAGCTAGCTGCTTGCTTCGTCTGTACTCTGGGGCACGTTTGTTGCCTGGTGTTGTTTCGTTGCGCACAACACTTTTCTTGGACCCCGTGTCCATTATCATTTCCCCTTGCATGTATCCTTGCTCGGGGCATCATTTTTAACCCTTGTTGTCAATCATGAACTTGTGGATCTCTTCAGCACTGATAACAAAACATTTGTACAACTGTCTTGACCATTGTTGGGTTGGGTATGTGCGTTCGTACTTGTTTTCCCTGTTAAATGAGCTTGTTTCCTTCTCGTATTGCATTGCATTGTTGTATGTTGCATGGAGTTGGTATTTTCAGCAATGGACAATTGTTCATAGTATGGCTTTTCATGTCATTCTACCTTTGTCGTATGCTTATATTTTTCATAAGGACCGATGACGTAGCTCCTATGGTAATATGATGACATCAAAATTGTTCCAATACACCGCAGCTAGAGGCTAAGCTCTTCTCTCCCCTCCTCCATATTTCTTCTACATCACCTTCTTCTCACCCCTAATCTTCTCTCTCACCGGGGCATCCTGCCCCTTCCATTCTTCTATCTATCTCTCACCTTTTTCGATCGTCGATCGTCTTCTTTCATCACCCCATCGACACTCGAGGGGGCATCTCTCCCTCCTACTAATTTTTCTTCTATCCCTTCAAAATTTTCTTCCATCTACTATCTTTGAAGTGGCGTTACTTACGCCACCCCAAAGAGGGGCAAATGTAGACACCCATAATTATGCCCAAGCAATTTAAATACTTAAATTGCGCTAATTATCCCCTTTCTCGCAAATCGACGACATATCATCAAAAGCACTCATATTCCCTCTTATTGTCATTAATTAATTACAATACACTAATTGATTAAGTCACCTATCCAGCTAACAACCTAATTAACGACCTTCCATTAATTATTTACCCCTTCTATCTAGACTAATTAATTATTATTAATTAATTAGCCTTTCACTTCATTTAACTAGTAAATCAATATTTAATTGATTTAATCCCCTCCTAATAGCCTAAATTGTACTAATATTCCTCTAATTAGCTTCTATAAGCTTACATCTACCTATTAGTTAATCACCTTTGATTAATTAAAACACCCCCCAACTCCCATGACTTGCTAAGCATAAATTAAACCCTTCTAAAGTAAGGTTACCTTTAATAAAGCAACCTTATCCATTCCTAATCATGTTTTACCTTTATCCCACATGCAAAGGGATGAAGTGTTTCCTTTATCCATTGGGCTATATAAGGAGCCCTCCTTCTACCTTTATACCTACACCTAAACTTCTTAAGAGAGCAAATGCAAAGCATATAGCAAAGAGACTAAGAGCTTGCATTTTGTCTTCTTGAGAGGTCACCATTGTTAAGAGCTAAGCTTCCTATTCTTGCATTCTTTAAGGATCAAACAAGCAATTTTTGATTGCCATTGGAGCTAAATAGGTCCATGCATTTTGTTGGTAATCTAGGAGAGTAGAGATTTTAAATAGCATGCTAGTTTTGATCTTATGTTTTCAAAGTTATAATGTTAGTTTAGATCTTGTTTAGCTCTTTATCTTGATGGTGCTTATGCTTTGTTTTAGCTAGATTGTAGAACTATTTTAGGTGGTAGTTCTTGCTCCATTTGATTTAGGGCAAAATTTGTAGTCGAACAAGACAAAGCACATTAGGAGTTTAAATGCAAGAAAGTCCTTCCAAAAATGCTCTGAAAAAAAGAAAAAAAATGTGTTTGAAGATGGCTGCAAGTGTATTCAATGATTATGGGAGTCTAAGGGATGCCCAAGGAGGTTGTAAAAATGAAGGAAAAATAACATTTTGACCATGTAATGGTTAGAGCAAATGGAGTAGCCATTTCAAAATCTAAACAAATATTTGATTTGGGTTTTTCAAATACATGGAGAAAGGAAAATATAATGGGGAAATTCTTCTTCATCAGTGATAATTTCTGCTTAGAAAATTTATGTGAATAGTTGAATATATATTTTGATTACTGTAATTAAAAAAAAGAGCTATTGAGCATGCGGTAGATCATCATGAAGTATTTTCTACCTGAAAGTTGTGCAATAAGAGAGAATTTCATTTCAAGAATTTTTGTGGTGATTTGTGTATGTTTGTTTTTGGAAAGCATGAAAATTGCATTAAAAAAGAGTCATAGTTATATGTAAGGCATATTTGAGTCTGGGAATGTGTTGCAATACGATGTGAGAGTTGTTTCAAGTTCTCATAATCTCGGTAGCTCTATTGTTTAAATCAATTTGAGTTTTGACAAATTCACCTGGTTTACTACTTAAAATTTTCCATTAGACACGAGAATTTTAGTCTTCATGCAAATCAAAATCAAAAGAGGTCGGGGTAGCATGAACCAAGTAAGAAAATAATGAAGAATTTTTTTGGGTAGCTAGGAAAAGGTTTTCCTTCATTGTAAACCTTTCTCTATATTATATCACTAGGGCTACCTTAGGATTGGGTAGACTCTTGTGTTTCCACACTGAGTCCATTTCTCCTCGACCTCTCCAACATCTTTTAGGGAGGCCTTTTTAGATCGCTTGATTCATAGGGTCATCTTTGATGTTGTAATCAATTTGTCATGATCTTCTACTCTCTTAAAACATACAAATGTTAAATTAGGACCATTAATCAATGGTTAAAAACACTAAATATACAACGTATATAAGGGAGTTATGTGCCTGGCCATATATTGTCGATGAACACAAACCACAAGTAAATCTCAACAATTTAGTGCTAGGGTTTCTCTTTGTTTTTTTTTTTAGTTGAGAAAATTTCCCTATGGACTCCTCATCCTTCTTGAACTCGGCATGTGTTACTCTTTGTTCGATTTCTTGCCTCATTTTGTGTTATGTCATTGAAAATGGAAGGCTACCTCAAGCTTAGGTAGACACCTTCCCATGCTTTCCACACTGATTCCACCCATCATCAACCTTTGTGATGCCATTGAGGGAGGCTATTGAACTACCCCAAGTCACAAGATCATTTATGATGATGGAGTCAATCGATTGTGATACTCTCCAAAATCTCTTTTTCATTACTCTTGTAGGTCAATGCATTGGTTGTACGTATTGTTGGAGCTCAAAATTGCACCTGTCCCAAATCGAGATAAACTAGGGCTTTAAGGAAACATGGCGCTGTCTCCAAGTTATGGGACTTGCACTTGCAACAGACCTCCGGAGAAGGTCAACTTTCTCTACCTATTTCTACTACTAAACTACTCCTAGAAAGGGAAATGCAACTACCTATGACTATTCTATGATTCTAAAGGACCAAGGTGAGAAGGATATGCATGAAAGGGAAACCTAAGCTAAGGGGAGGTGATAACACCAAAAAGAGGGGGATGAACACACTCATTTGAGTGAAAGCAATGGAAAATGCACCCAGGGAGGGAAGACGAACATGTCACAGTCTGAAACAACACTCACTTGCTTTCATGGAGCACACTAGAAAAGAAACCTGCAAGGGACATAAAACATGCACAACAAACAAACAATGTAAGTGAAAGGCAAGAAAATGTAATAAAATGCAAGTTAAGGCAGAGAATAGCCACAAAATAAGATTTTATTGCTTCCAAGTAATGCATAGTTGATTACAATGGTGAAAGAGGTGGTATCCACATGCAATGAACCAGATCTGAGGCCTACAACTCAAAATGCCAAGTAACAATGCTCTGAACGATGCCCTTAGCAAAGCAAGAGGGTATGACCTTTTACAATGAACAATGTTAATGCATATATGGAAGGAGAGAAGAGGAAGGAAAGAGAGGGAAACTCTGATGTTCAAATCTAACCACTAATAAAAAGCATTAAATGCCTACAGATCCACCTGCAGTAGTGTCAAATCTGCCTCCCCATGTTGGGTTAGCTTGTAGAAGAAGGAAGGAGGCAAGATCTAATCAAATCTAGGTGGTTGAGTCGGCTGGATGTGTGCATTAATGAATTGTGTCACATTTCCCTATTTTTTGCCCTTTAAATCCAGCTAAAATTTGATTTTGAAGTCTAATGTGTATCCCACGTCAATAGCTTTCCAACAAGACCAAGAGCACATGAATCTGAGCTCTGTAGTAGAAGTTATGGTGATTTAATAATGTGTAGTGCAAGTTGAACACGCAAGACACATCGCTTGTTCTAATCGGCTAAAGAATTCAGCTAATTTTCTGTCTATTTTTCTTTTCTGCCACATGTTATGCATTCGTTTGATGTGAGGATTTGGCTCGCCGCTAACATTTTCTTGGTGCACTTTATCTGATAAGTTGACATATAGCACTCAATGATTGGTGCAAAAAATTACACTTGGTGCGTGCACAAGAGCAAGAGGCGCGAGAAAGAAGAGTACAAAGGTATGTGAGCAGGCGTAATGGTTTACACGAGGATTATAAAGAATAGGTGCATATATGCAAAGGTATGCAAGCGTGTGAGAATGAAAGGGAGCGCAAGACAAGGGTGCGGGAAAGAAATTGCACAAGGAAGGTGTGCAAAGACGGAAAGTGAGGGGGGAAATGAGTGTGCATGAGGGGATGCACGAGACTCAGGAAAGAAGAGTATGTGCAAGGAAATTATGTCAAGGACTTAGTGAAAATACAAGGCAAGTCCATGGGTGCACGCAAGGAATGTGCATTAACCGGGGAAGAAAAGCGAATGCACAAGGAATGCGCGTAAAGGGGAAATGAAAGGAGATACAAGAATAAAGGAGGAAGGGGAAGCACATTGAAGGAAGTAGGGAAGAAAAGGCATAAGGAAGAAGAGGGAAGGGCATACAAGGGTGCACACTAAGAACTGCAACCATGCATATGTGCCAAGGTATGAAATCAAGAGCATGCAATCTAAAAATTTGAACTCAAAGCCAGAATGGAACTGTAAGTTGTTAAAATAACAAGGGTGGTTATTTTGGACAAGCACTACCCTAAATCTCAACATCACTTCTTTTGATGACAATTGCTTCCTTGTGCTCACACTTCGTCCTCTTGGGACTTCAATGTAGACAACTCTTACTTGCCTCCTATGGTTATCCTTGGTTGTCACATTCTACTAGATTGTTTGATTTCCTCTATGCAACAATCTTATCATCATCCCTACTAAGATAGCTCCTTTCTACCATCCCCAAACATCTTCTATTCTAACACATTTCACCACTTTATCGATGGAGGAAATTGAGCCAACTCGAGATTGGAAATAGTTGCATGGACTATTGATGGATATTGGGTAATGAGATTTCCCTAACTCTCTTTTTCTTGATCAACGATACTAAAAATTTAATGGAGCACCACAATATTTTTGTCTCGCATGTAGTTGTGTTTTGACTCATTACTTATCATTCCCTTACCCACTGTGGTCAAATATGTCTTTACTCACTTGTTTTTTTCAAGGAGGTATATGATTTGCTCACTTATTTTATTAGCTTCCATGTTTCCCACATTTCTTATGCTAAAACCCACAATCTTACAATTTGTTCAATGAGATTCTTGATCATCTTGGGCCTTGATTTTGTCCCCTTGCACAAGAAAGCGTCAGAACGATTCTTTGTTGTGGTCGTCGACATTTCTTTTGTCATCGATTGTCATAAGTAGGTATAGGTATGTTTTTTTCCTTTGACATTCTATTTGGTCGCTTCATTGCTTCACATTCTTATGAATATTGACTACTTGAAATATCTATTTTTGCTTTCTAAAAACCAAACAATTAAAGTTTTTGCTTCACATAGACCTTCCACACCTTTTAAGGGCATCCACCCCTTAGATTGACCCCTTGAGAGAGTCACCTACAACAAAGCCACAACATTTGAACAAATTTTGTGCCCTCAACATTCATGTTCTCATTAAATTGTGAGCTAAGAATTCTTGCAAGTTTATAGCTATTGGGTTACCATTTGAGGTTTCCAACCATAAACAATTGTTTTGACCTTGAATCTTCCGTTTTTTCTCCATTTAATGGATTCATTTGGCCTCTATTCACAACTCTTACACTCAATCATTAATGTCCATTCTTGATCTCATTATCTGTTATTTTCAATTGAGCAACTTAATTAGATATTAATTAACATATTTGTATGCCTTATTGTTAGAAATATTATAGTTAGTGTTCACATATATTATTGCTAGTATGAACATTATGTAATAATTAGTTTATTATGGGTTGTTTTGATATTTATGTGAAGTTGTTGAAACAACTTCACGTATATAGTGATATTGTTTGTAGCTCTCCTAAATAATAGGAACGAAGTTTCCTATATATATCGAGAGAGTCCATACATAATACACATTATTATTGTTGTGCAAATCTGAAACAATTTCACGCATATAGTGATATTGTTTGTAGCTCTCCTAAATAATAGGAACGAAGTTTCCTATATATATCAAGAGAGTCCATACATAATACACATTATTATTGTTGTGCAAATCTATTGTGTTGTTTTCATCTCATATCATAGCTAAACATGATTCTATGAGAGTGTGTGAGGAGAAATGCCTCTTATTTATTTCCCCGCACATGAAAGGTTTTGTCTTATTGAACATCAGCATAGTATGAGGTCTGTATATGATAGTTTGTGTAGTCTAAGTTCTTTTGAGACTTTCATTCTGGGGTATCAAATTCTACATCAACAAAACGTCCATCTCCTCTACATTGGAGTTTTAACACAGAATCGGTTGGACAAGGGAACATTCAAGACCTAACGCCATTGATACCCTGTCGACATCTCAGAGCTCGACTAATATTCAATCCCCCCTGCCCCTTGCACCGCTTTTCCACAAAGGCGACACTGCCACTTCGACATCATTACGTGGAAGATATTGCAAATTCTAGCCACTCAACAGACACTTGATAAATACAATATTGACTGCAAATTTTTTTTGGGAACTGCAAATAACCATTTGCATTGAGTTCGTGCCAAGTGTATACAGTTGAGCCTGTCGCCATTTACAAGCCTGTAATTCATCACCATATGGAGAAGATTTTGTTTCCGTGTGGTTGAAACCTTGACACTCAGATCTAAAATTATAATTCACATTGAGATCTATGAGATCCACTGGGTAGATCAAACTCCATCTAACCCCAGATCCACAGTGACACGTCTCACCTCACGAGTCTCTCGACATTATAGTCTTCTTGTGGACTGTATTTTGGCACCAAGCGTGGAACGAGTAATGTATAGTCTACATGCGTTCTAATCAAATCATTCACCATTCAATTCCATACAAATCTGCCAAGAGTCCTATTTATTGATACACATGTTCACCTTGCATGTATCTACCATTGATGACCGACAGAAGAAACCCCCACTTGATCATTATCCATTCACTGCAGGTTGTATTATTTGGACCTTCCGTCTCACACGTGTGTCTACCGTGTACACATTCTGCTGTTCCCTGCCTCGAGCTCCCAAGTTAAGTCTTCGATTTGTCTTAGTTGTAGATTGGTCGAGTGAAGCTTTTACTTTGTAGATTATGTTTATTAGTCAATGTGATAAGTATTGTTTTAAAATTAAAGTTGATGAGTTAAGTCAATTTATAGCTATTTTTTTAACGTGTAAATGTTGAGTCGTTTTTTTTGCTTATAGTTTATGTTGGTCATTTGTTTATGTGGTCATTTTTAGAGTCAATTTATGTATTATGTCATCTATTAATCTCATGTCAATTTAGGCTATTGAATGAGTCAACTAATGTTATTATCATTGTGAGTATGAGTTAACTAATGTTATTATCATTGTGAGTATGAATTGAAGTAGTGTTGTCATATTTGTGAGTTTTTTTGTTAAAAGTCGGGTTATTATAAGAAGTATGTAAAATAAAAAATAATTGCCTCACGGACGCATTTTCGGTGTTACCCAACATTTCGAAAATAAACTATTTCACATTGCGGGGGAAATTATACAAATACACCTAATGTGGAAACTGTTGAGTTTCATATCCAAATCAGGTTGAGCTAGCAACATGAAATTGGAAGTCGAAGACAACGGAGGATGGAGGGCAATCGACGCCTCTTGTCTGTCACCAACGATAGGGTCGCATACAACACTGGTGACACCTTTTTATATTATTTCAGTTGTTTGCTTTGAGTGGTGTGTGTAGAAATAAACCAAGGTATTCATTCCCTGTCAAAGATTGAAACAAGGAGAATGTGCATTGCGGATGATGAGAATAGTTGTATAAGAGGGCAACGGGTTGCAACGATCCACTGACTACTGAGATTTCCTGATTGTCAGACTTCTTCACCAATCGTTTGGTGTAAATGTGATCATCTAGTGAGGGATTTACTGTGGTGAAGCGGATGGTCATGTGCAACAAGATCCAGACCTAAAAGTATGCAGAGATATACGATTGTCTCCAGTTCTTGAAATGCGCTTTCTTCCCATGTTCGCACTAAGGGAGGGAATGTTAGGAATATTATGGTTAGTGTTCACATATATTATTGGTAGTATAAACATTATATAATAATTAGTTTATTATGGGTTCTTTTGATATGTCCGTGATGTTGTTAAAACAACTTAACATTTATAATGATATTATTTGTAATTCTCCTAAATAATAGAAACAAAGTTTCCTATATATGGAGAGATTTTATACAAAATACAAATTATTTTTGTTGTACAAATCTGCTGTGTCGTTTTCACTTATTATGCTTAATCTAAGGTAGGCATATTTTATGCATGCACTAATACACTACCAAAATTATGCTACTTATAAGGCTTCTATATTAAAATGATTTAACAGTTAAAAAAACAATACTAAATACATTAAAGAAAAAAACTAAACTATACATAAAACATGATATACTTGCAATAAACAACAAACTACTTTTAAAGCAATAGTTGTGACTGTCAAGCTTTCTTATGTTACAATTATAAAACTAATATTAAAATTGTGTTGAAGTCCACATACGACTAAAAATTTGAAGTTCAAAGTAACATGTCAACTCTTAGTGTTGTTCTGAATTTTTTACATTGATTTCTATTATCATTGTTTATGTTGCTCTTTCTTTTGTTGTAAATAAATTTATTTTTTAAGTCCAAAATAACATGTCAAACTCTTGTCATGATCTTTTTACAAATAAAATATAACTAATTTCTACATCTTTATTCTATTATATTATTTAATTGTATTGAACTTAGTAAATAAGTGAACAAATTATTTGCAAATAACATGTCAAACTTTTAATGTTGTTAGAATCTTTTGACATAGAGTTCATATATTATAATTAATCAAAAAAATAAAATTTGAATCAGTATCTAAGTTCTCATAGGAAAAGATTATCCATGTAATTTAAAAATTAATATATTTATGAACTTGCACACATTTTGTAAATGATTAAAGTTTTAAAACCGTTCTATGTATATATGGATGCACTTAGCTATCACGTTAAGTTTGCATTATCAGACTGCCCAATCAAAAAGTACATTGAGGAAACTGCCCAAATCTTGTAAGGTCCTTTTTCTCCCTTCACATATCATATTCATTTTCCCATTAGAACAGAAAAAAAAAGGTCTTAAAACATCTAAAATTACAATTTCTTTATTAGATTCACAGTGAAGTATTTACACTGCAAACATACTAAGTAATCAAATCCAGCGCACTTGTTTAATAAAAATTGTTATACAGAAATAGGAAAACATTTGATATGAAATTACAAGACAAGATATAGATTTTCAAAGCTTCTGATAAATTTGTTGATCCTTGTGATGTATAATGCCTTCTCTTCATCTAAATCAATGCTCTCTAAAGATGACTACTGTTGGAGAATGAGCTAAAATAAAAAATAATAATTCGTGATCTTCTTGTTGCTTGAAACCTAGCTCCAAGCTGGTCTGTATTGCAAATCAAAGGAACCAACAAAATATAGAATTAGAAGTAAAAAAAGATCTGTTAATGGACCATATTCTTCCGGACCATCTACAATTTTATTAGTGTAAGGATGACTTCATAGACAATGAACTGTTATCTAAAACTGAAAAAGTGGCTTCAATGTTCAAAGCACGTAGTAATACAAAAAATCATCTCTGTTGCCTGCTTCAAACTGATACGTACGCAAATACACAATTTATCACATCAAGTTGCTCCATAGGGTGAGAATTTAGAGGAAATTACTTGTTTGTAATAGTTCTTCCACCATTTACATTCACATGATCTGTGATTTTAGTGACCTTTCAAGTTTTCCAACGTCATTTGCTTTTTTATTTTTCATAGTTAACCTGTGTCTAGTTTATCAATATTTAGATGGAAGCTGTCAATGGGATGGGAAAAGAAGAAGAGGTATTAAGGTGGAAGAAAAGGCTACACAAGGATATGCTAGACGGGAGGACATAGCTTGTAATTTTTAAATTTTTTATAATTACATTAAATTGAAGAAAGAAATAGTAGTACAAAGAAAAATCTTCAGCTATTGTTGCAAGCATACAGAAATGAAGATATTACAGGCAATCCACTAGAGCGGTGTTGCCCATACACCAGGGACAAAACCCAAAACATAACCAGAAATAGTAGTTTTACATGTAGAATGAGCTAGAGTAATAAGATAACCAGGAATTGTTGTTGAAAGTTCAAGATTTCCAGAAACAGGTGCAAGATCACAGCAAAAAGGAATAGAGAGAAAAGCTTATTTTGATGTTTCTCCATGGTGTCCATGAGCAGCAGACTGAACTTCAGCCCTCATTTCCTGCACGGTCATCTGAGGGTTCCAATTTGGGATGGCAGTGGCGGGGGCATGTCGGAAAAATGTATTACTCCAAGTGTTGATATTTTTGTTGGCCTCTGTTGTATTGGAGGCCCTTGAGTGTTGCTGCCTTAGTATAAATTGCTGTTCACTGGAAAGTATACCTTCTTTGCAGGCCTTTTCCTATTCCTCTCCGAGGTGAGAATTCGCTCGATAGCCTCAATGCAGATCTTGAGCTCATTGTAAATGTGTGAGGAAATTGATGAGATCTTTTAGATGAATGACAACTTCATGTAAAACAAGAATATAGCCTTTCTGATGCTTCATGCAAGAGATCACTAGGGAGGAGTTCCGTTCAAAAGGGATATGTCTATCCCTTTGTTGTCAATTTTGGCCACCACTTTATCAACGCTGTATGTGATATTATCCAGGGCTTATCTTATAGAGAACTCTTTGACCTCAGCATCGTTTATTTTGGACTGCAGCACAGGAGTATGAGGTTTGGAATTCGTGGTATTATTAGACTCATTGGAAGAAAGCCTATGAGGATTTTGGTGTAACAAAGGGTTCGAATTATCATTGACACAACCAGGATTGGGGTTACCTTCAGTTAAATTTGGAAAACTAAAGGAACTGATACCAATAGTGGTGGCTAAAGGTGGGGTGAGCAGACCCAGGGTGCATTAGAACTATCAATAAAAACTGGACAACAAACCTGAGCCTAGTGGTATGATTCGCTTTATTAGGAAGAGAGAGACATGTAAAAGGAGGCCTAATGACAGAGAAAGGACGAGTCATACCAGAGACCATTGGATTGTTCCTCAGCACAACATACCCTTATTTTCTAGGAGCAGCATTGATGTTATGTGACAAAATCCTCATTAGAGGGCTTTTAATAGTTATAATCAAATATAAGATGTGAATATTTAACTCGAATCATATAATTTAAGGATATTGTTAATAAGATGAAAAGCACTAGAGAAAATAGCAAGACAAAATTGCACAAAACTGCACTACGTCAAATGATTCAAGAAGGTTCAATTTATTATAGGAGTAGTTACATTTTGGTTGTTGGTTACAACCTCTTCAACTACCTAGAACCGTACCAGTTCATTCTCTATATTCAACACCCCCTTAATGATTAACCTTGAAACAACACCAAGTTTATCTCTAAACTTGACAAACAACAAAGGACCAAGAGGTTTAGTCATTACATCAGCAAGCTGATCCGCAAAAGGACAAAAATGCAGAGAGATTTCACCAGAATCAACCAACTAGAGAATACAATGATGATGAATTATATTATGTTTGGTGCGGGCATGCTAGACAAAATTCTTCACCATCTTTAGAGCACCTTGATTATCACAAAAGAGTGATAGAGGTGTTGCAATGGTCTGGGGAAACTGAAAATCAGTCAAAATCTGACGAAGCCATATTGGTACTAACAATAGCCTTGTATTTTACTTCAATAGAAGAGATGGCAATAGTAGGCTGAAGTTTAGTTTGCCAAGAAACAACTCCTGAACCAAAAGAGAAGATATATCATGTGGTAGATCGTTGAGTATCTACATATCCTCCCCTATTAGAGTCGGTATAGGCAGTCAATCTGAAATCTACAACTCTCTGATATAGAATGCCAAAGTCAAGAGTTCCTTTGAAATATCGTAGAACTTGTTTTGCTGCTCCCCAGTGAATGAGTTTCAGTTTAGATAAAAAACCGAGAGAGATAGCTAATAGCAAAACACATCCAGTCGTGTAGTTGTTAGATAGATCAAACCACCCACCGTCTGTATAATGATTCATAATCCGGTGGTGAATCATCATGAGTTGAGAGTTTCAGCCCGACCTTCATATAGCTGTAGAAGAAGAATTACAATCACACGTCTGAAATTTTTGTAGCAAGTTCGTGGCATACTTAACTTGAAAAATGAAAATCAAGTGATCATGTTGCCAAAATTCTACATCAAGACAATAGTGAAGGAGGCCTAAATCAGTCATGCCAAAAGCAGCACATAAATATGATTTTACCTTATGAATCGCAGCATCTCCACTGTGTGTGATGGCAAAGTCATCAACATACACAATAAGAATCACAATGTCATCATCATTTCTTTTGACATAGAGATTCAGATCAAAATGACTCCGTGTGAAGCCTGAATCTCTATGATGTTTATCTATTTTGATGTACCAAGATTGAGGAGCCTGCTTAAGTCCATATAGGGACTTAATCAATTTGCATAACAAATGCTTATGACCACGAGCGCGAAAAACCCTCTAGCTGTGTCATATACACTTCTTCCTTCAAATCCCCATCCAAGAAAGCACTTTTGACATCCATTTGATATACTTTCCAACCAAACTGAGTTGCAAAAGAAAGAAGAAGCCGCAAGGTGACGATCTATGCAGTAGGAGCAAATGTCTCTTCGTTATCTATCCCCTCTTGTTGCAAAAATCCTTTTGCAACGAGTTGAGCCTTGTACTTATCCAAAGTACCATCTGCTTTACACTTGATTTTATATACCCTTTTATAGCCAATGGGATGTTTCCCTAGAGGTAATGGCACCAACTTCCAGGTATTATTTTTAATCAAGGCATTATACTCTAGTTGCATGGCGGTTTCCCATTCCGGTATGCCTCATGCATCAAAGTATTTTTGTGGCTCATTAATATGAAGAAGGTCAATAGCAAGAGCAAATTCAGCGTGCTCAAAATAATTAATTTGCTTACCAGTTCGTCGAGACCTTCCATCTAAGAGAGGAGACAATTCTTCCTTCCTCAAATCTTGAATAGTGGAGTGAAACCACTTCGACCTCCGTTGAACAAAGGATGTGGTAGCTGGTTGTGGCGCTTCTAGAAGAGAAACCAACGAAAGTTTTGGAGGAGAAACCAACACAAGTTGATTTCCTGGAAACTCAAAAATCTCAGTGGGAGATTGTACAGACTGTCCTAGAGTCTGTAGAGGAGGATGAGAAGAACCAGATTCATGATCAGGAAGGGAAAGAGTACCAAACTCTGTTATGACCCCTTGCTGATCGCTGCCCCTTTGCTGGTCCCCTTGCTAATTACAACCAAAGAAAGATTGTTTCTTTTACGTCAGCATCCCGACTAATAATGATCTTATTAGCGGAAGTATCAATCAATCTATAGGCTTTAGATTGATCACTATAACCAACAAAATAATATCTAGAACATTTGGAATCTAACTTATTCCTCTTATTTGCAGGAACCAAAGTATAAGCAGCAGAAATGCTAATACCTCTGGTTTGATGATGAACCAAGCCTCTTCCAGTGTGATGTCCTGCAAAGCTTTGCAAGGACTCCGATTGAGAATATACACAATTGTTAACAGCTTCTCCCCAGTACTTATATGGCACTCCTCAACTGTGCAACATGAATCTAGCCATCTCTATGATGGTTCTACTCCTCTATTCTACCACCCCATTCTGCTGGGGAGTATAAGGGGTTGTCAACTGGTGTTGAATCCCTTCTTTATTGCAGAAATCTGCGAACTGTTTGGAGGTGAACTCACCCACATTACCGGATCTCAAAGTCTTGATCCACCGGCTAGTTTGATTATCCACCAAGGCCTTGAAATTGACAAAAGAAGCAAAGAAATCATACTTCTTCTTCAAAAAATAGACCCACATCTTCCGTGAATGATCATCCACCAGCAAGAGAAAATAACGTGCACCAAGGACTGTAGGAGTCTTCCACGATGGCTCACATAGATCTATATGTACAAGATCCAAGAGCCCCTTTTCCCACCAAGCACCTTTGGAGGGAAAAGGATTCTGCTATTGTTTTCCTACAAAACAACCAACACACATGTCCTGTTTCTCCTAAATAGGAGGCAAACCAACAACCATGTTGGCTCTATGAAGGCGGGCTAAATACTGAAGGTTGAGATGGCCATATCTTTTGTGCCATAAAACACTGGTATTGCCTTCCACAACTACGGCATGCAAGTTGACCGTGGCAAGATCAACAGGTCTATATAGACCACCATGCCTAATTCCTAGGGCAACAACCTTATGTTGCTTGATGTTAGACACAATACATTTTTTGCAAGAAAAGTTTACAAAGATATTGGGATTATCAACTAGTTGACTGATAAATGACAAATTTTTATTCATGTTAGGCACATATCTAACATTTTTGACAAGCAAGTTGGTATAATTAATTAGCATAATAAGAATATACCCAATACCCTCTACAACATGTGATCCTCCATCCCGTAAAGTAACTGAATCAGAAGAACAAGAATAAAAATTGACATACCAATCTTTTTGACACGTGAAATGTCGTGATGCTCCAGAATTAAAGAACCAACATCGAGTAGGGCTGCCATTACCCGTGCAAGATTCCATGAGAGCATACTTATCTTTTGACTAGTGTTCAATGGTAGCCACATGTGCTTGCCCCTTCTGCTTCTTTAGGGCATTGAGTTTTTTCCAACAATCTTTCACATGACCAAGTTTGTGACAATAGTAACATTTCACTTGATGTTTAGGAGAGGAAGAAGATGTCTTAGCCTGTTGTTTCCACTTTCCTTTGGATTGAGTAGCAAAAGTGCTCTTAGAGTGTCCACGACTGGACTCTTGAGCCCGTTTCTATCTTCATTCCTTTTGCAACAGGTAGGAACTCACCTTGTTAAACGTAAGAGTTTGACTCTCAGCCATTAAATGAAGTGCCTCCACAAATGACTCATACAAAGAAGGCAAGCTATTTAGAACCAAAGCAACCATATCATCATTGTCCACCTTTTTATTTATGGAAGCTAGCTGGTCTCGAAGGTCTTTCTTCTGAAGTAGGTGCTCAGATAGAGATCCACCTTCTTGCAGCTTTAAAGCAAACAATATATTTTTCAGGTACAAAACCCATCCTTTCTTTGACGTCTGATATTTATCCTTTAGACTGGCCCACAATGTGCTTGCCATAGTGGCACTCCGCACTTCCGGTATCATATCATCTGACATCGACAACTTGAGAAGCAATAACGCTTCTTTATGATGTTTGTCGTAATCCGTGAAATTTGTAGCCGGTCTACTTTCGCTACTATGATTATCTTATCATAATCACGAAATTCTGCAAGCATTAAAATCTTATGGCTCCATACATTGAAATTAGTGAATGTTAATTTTTGTGAGTCTGATAGAATTAGGTTTGAATATTTTCCATTTTAATATTCCTAAGTAACGGAAATAATAAAAATATTTTGCCCACTCCAATAAATTGAATAAATCACTTATTCAAATACGTGGCAGGGAAGGAAAAAGTATACAAACAACAAATACATGGCAGGGAAGGAGAAATTATACAAACAATCTGCTTCCCACAAGAATATCCACATGGCTTTGGATTTGCGACTTGGTATAGCAATGACTTTACTTCTAGTCACGTTTTTCTGAGCAGCCACGACTTTCGCTGGTCAAGTTTTTTCCCTTGATTGTTCTTCCCACACATCTTTCTCTTCCTACTGGACGTTTGCAACAAGATTTGCAACTGGGCTCACGTGTCTCCTTTCTGTCGTCCAGGAACCCACAATTTTTCTCCTTTCACATGACTGGGTAGCACATACACAAGCACGACATTTTCAGGAACTCAAACCAAGTTTTATCTTCTGCCCTTGCGTCGACCATACCGTCGACCTCACCTCTCAAGACTGCTTCCTTCAATGGTGACTACCTGGCTTTGATACCATTGTTAGTAGGATGAGAAGCACAAAGAAGACAGCAAGAAGACAAAATTGCACAAAACTGCACTACATCGAATGATTTAGGTAGGTTCAATTTATTATCGGAGTAGTTACATTTGCTTGTTGGTTATAACCTCTTCAACTTCCTAGAACCATACTGGTTCATTCTATATATTCAACAGATATTAGTGTATATTAATTGAAATAAAATGTAAATAATAGTCACCTTATTAAATATGAAGAGACTTAAATTTTGGAAAATGTTCTTGAATATGCATTTAATATGTGCATGCTCGTATAGTAAAAAGAATCAGAAAAGGACAAGAAGAAATAAATTGGTTTTTATAAAAGAACTTTAATGGAAACATACGGAAAATCATATACAGGAATTTGTTCCATAATTATTCATCTCTTTGTTAATGTTCATATTCTCCAATTCCTCATTGTCAATTGAGCTATGGGCTGGTTCTGTGCTGTATTCTGCAACTAACTTTTTTCTTTCCTCTGCATCATGTTGACCATCGGCGTTCTTATTTGCTCCTTGATATTATGGTACTTTTTCCTTCTGTAGACAGTAACTTGCTTATGGGGATTTCGCAAGCACTTGCACATCAAATCAATTAAATCTCCTCTTATAGATTTCTACATTAACCTGTTACTTATTCCGTTGGTTATTTGGCATAACTATGGCGGTTCCAAGCTGCAAGAGATTGTGCTTAAAATGATTTAATTAAATGATGAAACCCATCTGCATATAAAATAATGTGCTCTGCAATCAAGTAAAACAAGAATAAATATTAAAATCATTGAATGAATTATTTGAGACTGAGGGGTTCTTGCTTGGGGGGCTGCAGTCCTAAGTGGAGCCATGTTTCTATTATTATCGCCACTTTTTGAAGTAGAGTCGGTTTTCTTTGCCTGAAAAATAAGGACACTGTGTAAATAATCCTCCACCCTGCTCATTTGTCATGTTGCGTAACGTACTATGCTTTCTTGTCCTTTTGACAGCCCATTTTAAAGTGAATGAAATCAACAAAGAAGCAGAATGTTGCCAGATACAAAATGCTTGATTTAAAGTCAAAGTTACCAAATCCATATGGGGGCATTTTGATTGTATTTCCTTTGCAGCTATCGATGGTTGTGTGACATCTCTTGATCAACCATCATCTAACAGAATATCAAATACACACCATGGTTCAGTAGTGTAACACTTGTTCATTAAAATTCTTTTTGATTCACACATGAGAGAGCTTTGTTGTCAAAATTGTGGGCAATATTATTATTGTGCTTATTAGTGACAATTAGGATGGAAATAGGGAGTTTCTTGTTTATATCACTGTTGGCTAGATTTTCTGCATAGCATAAAACCTAGGCAGTCATGAGATAAATCTCCCTCATTTACCGGTGAGGCTCCCGTGTCAGATTTGTCAATTAAAATATGCTAGTATCTATATGGGGTTTTACTTTAACTATTCAGCTCATGACCCATAGCTGTATAGTTCTACAGCAAGTAAGCAGCTGTTTAAAGAAAGGAAATATTTATAGAAGAAGGGAATTCTATAAACACAAAGAAGAAATGGGGAAGATGTGCATCCCAATCAATAGATAAAAAAGTTGATTGCATGCACATAGAAGAAACCAATAGATATCAACACAAAATTATAAGCAAAGGCAGCTCTAGATCTAGATCTAAAATAACACAAAGTTTATTAGAAGATCTAACATGGAAAGCTAGAAACAAAATACACCGTGACACAAAGTTCTCCATAAATCTGCTCCTTTATATTCCTTTGTTTCAAGTGGCTATCAGGGGTTTCAGCACAAAGTCTGGAACACAAGAATGCTGCTTACAAATTCTGATCATTAACCCGAAGGTTCTTCCTCTACTTATAGAATTTAGAGGGGCTGTTGGCTAGATTTTCTGCATAGCATCAAACCTAGGCAGTCATGAGATAAATCTCCCTCATTTAACCGGTGAGGCTCCCGTGTCAGATTTGTCAATATAAATGTGTTTTTATCTATCAGGGGTTTTACTTTAACAACTTAGTTCATGAACCATAACTAAGAAGTTCTGCAGCAAGTAAGCAGCTGTTTAAGAAAGGAAAACTATAGAAGAAGGAAGTAGAGGAATTACAGAGAAGAAATAAGGAAGATGTGCATCCCAATTAGTAGATAGCAGAGCTAATTGCATGCACATAGAAGAAACTTAAATAGATTTGAACACACAGAATTATAAAGCAAAGGCAGCTCTAGATCCAGATCTAAAATAACACAAAGTCTATTAAGAGATCTAAGATTTAGAAGCAAGAAACAAAATACACCGTGACACAAAGTTCTCCGGAAACCTGCTTCTTTGTATTCCTCTGCAACAAGTGGCTCTCAGGGGTTCAGCACAAAGTCTAGAACACAAGATTGCTTCTTACAAATTCTGATCGATCATTAACCCGTAGGTTCTTCTCCTACTTATAGAATGTAGGAGGGAAAGTACAAATAGAAGACTCAAACTGAACTAAAGTATGAACAACAAGTAAAGATGACATTTGGCAATCATCCTCAACTAACTTCTTCTTAAGTGACACATGTATCACTTAACTAATAGAAAGGTTCCACATGACTTCAAGTAATGGTTGCAAAACCAATAACTTAGAAGTTTACAATTTCATCCGGGAACATAGAAAGTAGAAGAAGAAAGAAATAGAAGAAGTCATGCCAGCTGTAACATCTACATCTTCTTCTTGTTCTGATATCTGATATACTTGTCGAACACATAGTTCAGCATCTTTCCATCTGTTTTAGCTACTGCTTCCTTTTCTGTCCTGAATTGCAGCAATCCCTCATTCAACACTTTGCTGCATGCTTCCACTTCTTCCAAACTTGGCCCAAATCTCGCAATGTCTGCCTGCAGTGTCACCAGCCTACTGATAGAGTTCATCGTGAAAGGCTTGGTGGCTTTATCAATCCTCTTTTGCACCATCAGAAGAGAACCCTCCAGAGAATCATGCACCTCGTTAGAAACAATCCGCACGTATGAAGTAATACCTCCATCCACTCTTTCCTCAGTGAAAGAAATAATACTGTCCTGGCAAATCTGATGTTCTACTCTCAAGCGCCTGCATCCTCTTCAGCAAAACTCTGCAGATCTCCAAACGGAAAGATACTGCAAACTCTAACTGCTTCCCCTTCTCAACTGATCCATCCGGCACAATTTGCTCTGCAACCAATACATCTCCCGGTAGCTTGTTGATCTCGGCCAAAACACTCAGGTTACTCTCTGCAACTGTAATTATTCCTTTTATGCTTTCTATCAGTTGCTTTAGTTGATTTTCTGCATCGTTCATAACCTTTAGGCGGGCTGGCACTTCCCCAAGTTGCACAGAAGCTTGACGAATAATCAGATCCTTCCATTCGTCAATAGCCTTTACTTGATTGCTCGCATCTTCCATTTCCTGCATAAGATGATCACTCACCTGCTCTGAAATGGGCTGAACGGAAGATTTAGCAACCTTGGCTATGATCTCACATAATTGAGATATTTGCTTCTGTAGCTCTTCTTTCTCCGCCTTTTCATTGTCAAGCCTAAGGAACAAAGCATCCAGCAATGTCTGCGTGTCCTGCTTCAATCCTTCAGTGGTAGCTTGACCGAGTGGTATTTTGGTCACTGTCACATCTTCTGCCGTGAGTTCCTCTTCTACCTTTCCTTCCGCCGGGATCGATATCTCAGCAAACTTCTCTCCCGAATCCTCGATGATCAACCTAGAAGTTGCTTTAGCAACTTTAGGCCTTCTGTCTCTTCTGCTCAGATCCTGAAGTAGCTGCAAGTCATGTTCCTCTAAGTTCATCTCTATTCTTGCTTCCGGAACCAACTGCAAAGCTAACCATTCCGAGAAATTACTTCTCGGAGAATGAGAAGTTGCTGAGTGCGCTACTATTTCCCGCTCTGCATCCTCTCCATCAGAAAGTGCCACAGTATCATGGCTGCCATCCTCTGAGACGCCCAAGGACAAAGCTCTTTCGAACTCCGTCATCTGCAGCTTCAACACCTCCTCTGGAACAGGCGCTGAACGAAGTGGCTGAGGCGAGAAGACGAATGTCGCTGGATTTAGTGGAGGCATGGAAACATCCTGCTGCTGCGGTGCAATAGTTGGTGATTCACTAGGTACTGGAGAAGTCGGAGTCAAAGCTATGGTCGTAGAAGTGGTCTTCTCTTTCTCTTGAGATCTTCTGCGTACTTTCAACTTCTCGGACCTTCTGCTGCTCTCTCCTTCATGCTTTCGCTTGAGGGAATCTTCTGCGCCGAAGTTGCCCGTGATTTGATTCATCAATACTTCATCAAGGCAGTATCCCCTCGTTAGCAGCCAGCTCGAAGTACTCACCAACACAGCTCCAGATCTTTCTTCTATTGTGCTGCAGCCGCCATTGCTATCCTGTAGTAGAGCTTTATCTCCTCCCATTTGATGGTAAGTGTCCAGTACCACGTTCCCATCATCTTTAAGATCCGCAGGTATCCGCGCTAGTCCAAAGTCAAATACTTGCTTTGCCGACAGCCTGCTGAAATCTTTCTTTCTGACCTCGTACTCACTTCTGCACTTCATCCAGAAATCTTCTAACGAAGGCACATGTGCGTACTCCTGGGAGATTGTCTTCCTGGCTATTCCAAATGGATCGAAATTAAGCCGCGCAGGGAAGAACTCTTGCTCATACTCGGACAACATTTGTGCTTCCATTCCTCGAGCTCTGTGAATGCTGATGCAACTGTAATATCCCACAGTGAGTGGGAAGTAGCCCGTAGACTTGTGCCGCTTCGACTGAAGGTCGTGTAACTCCACAAGTTGCCTGCTTAGCTCCATGGCAATCAATCTGTCACTTGGGTACCTTGGCATCTTTGTTGGTTCACCTGAAAAGCTCGTAACCCTGAGGTATGTGAAATCAGCAAACTGGATGAATACACTGCCAATCTTGGACACTGCTTCCCATGCTTCCTTGCTTACCCTGTGAGTCTTCAAGTCTTTGTCTAACCTGCAGATGAAATCGTAGAAGAAACCATCGTTGATCACTTTGAAGTCCTTCTCGCACGCAGGTGCAGTAAGCTGTGGGTAGCACTCGAAAATGGGATCCTTGGAAAGAATACCACATCTATCCAGCTTGGAAAAGACACCCTGTGAAGCTGCAGCATATACCAAGTATGAAGTCATCTTGAAGCTGAAGGTACGCTTTACGTTCCGCAGTTGCTCACCGATGTTGCTGCTAATAATTTCTGACCAACTGATTATAGAATCAACCTTGTTGATTTCAATGGTCCTGATGAAAGCATACATCCATGTCCGGAAAGTGTAGGCATTCGCTTCACCATTCAACCTGCATAGCAATTTGACAATATCATCCGCCTCCTGCACCAAATTGGATCGTGGAAGAGTTCTCGGGAACCTGGAAGGGGATCTAGGCTTCTTCATGAACCGGCTATTCATGATGCTCACACAGTCAGCTCTATGCTTTTCCCACCTACTGTCAGCATCCTGAATGCTAATAGAAGTCACCACCTTTCGTACTGGAATCTTCAAACAATAATCGAAGAATTCTGCATCCAAACGAATTATTGTCTTTCCCGCAACATCACGCACTGATCTAGATGAAGGATGATAGGATCTAGCACACTCCATCACAAACTCTGGCAATTGGGCTGTACATGGGAAAGCTGCAGCTCGAATAATTCCGCTACTTTTGACCGCACGCATGAGTGAAGTCTTTCCAGCTCTGGATCTATCAATCAAATCAGAAAGAGGTTCTGGGCCTAGATCCGTGTCTCCTATGTCTGAAAGTTTAGAAGCAATGCATGAATCCATCGTGCTCTCTTTTTCATCTCCTTTTGCCATAGCTTTATCAATCTTTGTCTGAATAATTCTTTTTCTTCTAATTTGGCCTGCTTTCTTCAATACTGGTGCAGATCTGGACAATTCTTCAGATTCGGAGGATATTTGCAATGTATTGGACATTGATAAATACTCCTTTTCTTTTATAAAGCACCTGTAATGAGTTCCTGCAATTTATTCAGACAAAAATGGCCACCGGAGCATGAATAGTGAATTTAAATTATAAAAATCTGCACTTTTCAAGCCTGCTGCCCCAAAAATTGGTGTTTAATTTGCACATAAAGAGAGCATGAATCCTTTCAATCAACACCTGAGCTCCTTTAACACCTGTGAAAACAATTGTGCAGACGAAGATGAACCTTTTCCAAAGCATGCGCCAAATCTGGAAGCTTTTAGCCTTTGTTAGCAATTTGTCTGTGCAAAATTCTTCCTTTAAAGGGGGCGCACTTTTTCTCCTTGCTGCAATTCTTTACCTGTGTGTTGAATAATAAATCCATATGGCTGCCCATGCTTATATAACCTTCACAATTCTATAATTAATAATTGCCCTAACAATTAAAGGCAATTAATTAATTAAAAATCATGCTTTCCTCTTTTAAAATTAGCATGTTTAAGGACAGCCATCCAATAAATTAAATTAATCCAATTTAATCCTCCACACAGCACTTAACTTTAGCCTCACAGTGTGCTTTGACCATAGCCACTGAAAATAGAAATTAATTCAATGATTTAATGCCTTAAAAATCATTAAATAATGCCCAAATGGGGCGCACTTTTTCAAAGGAGAGGGGCAGCCACTAAATAAATTAAATTTAATTAATTTAATTGCTCTATTTTAATCCTCCTTTGACTTTTCAACCTCCTCAAGCTTGGGCGCACTTTTTCCAAGGATAGAATTTACTAAAAATAATCAATTTAATTATTTTTATCCTTCACCAAAGGGGGCGCACTTTTTTGCATATGTAATTCTATTTTTAAGAATTTTCACCATAATGGGATTCTTTACCCTGCAAGGTAGGCACCACAATCCCATGATCCACTTAAGTGATTTGACTTTGACAATGGGATTCTTTACCCTGCAAGGTAGGCACTAAAATCCCATGATTTCACTTAAGTCACTTTCCTTTTATTATATCATGGGAATTTTCACCCTGCAAGGTAGGCAATAAATTCCCACCTGCCTACAGCCTCTATTTTTCCCACTGCAGCTTAAGTGACTTTTATAACACGGGAAAAAGTACCCTGCCAGGCAGGTATACAATTCCCATCCTGCCTGCGGCTTATATTTTTCCCATCGCAGCTCAAATCCTTTGTTTTCCAAAAATGCGCCTATCCCCGCAGGGGCTTTCCTGTGCACGACTTCGCTTTTTCCCAGTGATCTAGACCTCCGATGATGACTTCCTCCGGGAAAAATGTGCGTGTATGTTTTCCAGCTGCTCCAGGCCAAAAATCGGGCTCACCCGGCGAAGGAGTTGTTCCAGAGAAATTTCACAGAAAACAGAATGGGACACCACAAAAACACGAAAAATTGCCAAAAGTTACAAATAAAGCCCAAAACTTAAAATAAGTTAAAATCCTTCTGGTATATAGGAATAATAACATATTCGCTTATAACGGAGTTAAAACGGAGCGCAAATAGCCTCATACGGGGCTCAAAATAATTAAATACAAATTTCCCGCAGACAAATCCCGACGACGGAATAAAACAATTTTGGGCATCTGGGTATTTGGCGAAAAGGGCTAATATGGCTCTTTAGGATTATCTTGACGCAATACAGGAACTTTCAGGCAATAAAAACAACAAATGACCCACTATTTTAAAAGTACGAAATTTTTTCGAATTGGGTAGTCACAGATTTCGGGGGTGAAATCTGAGTGACACTAGTTGGCTCCGTCTGTGGACATCTTTTTCTCTTGTCAGAATGACAAAGGGAAAAGATGAGATCCCAGCATCTCTGGTTTCGTATCTTGTCTTTGGGCACGGGGTCAGGCAGACAAACACAACACAACACAACACCAAAACAAGACAAAACAAGGAAAAACAAACAAAGGGTTTTATTTATGTACATACAGGTTTTACCCTGCTTCTCATGTTCGGAACAGCTTCAAGTGTTGCCCATTGAAAGGCAACGGCAATTCAACTCCATCCTGATGAGCAAGAATGAAGCTATCTGCTCCGGCGATCTTTTTGATCACAAAAGGCCCTTTCCATAGTGAATCGAACTTTCCATGCATGCCTTTTGTTTCTCTTCTTTTGTCCCATAGAGAGGACCCAGTCATTAACTTCAAACTTTCTTGCCCTGGCATTCTTGTCAAAAATGACTTTCACCTTCCTTTGATGCTCTGTCAACCTATCTGCAACTTGAGTTTGTACTTCCCTCAATTCAGTCAGGTACATGATTCTTTTATCAATAGCATCCGTGAACGTGGAATCTTCCAGGGCTTTAGAAAGTCGTAGGGCAGGCAATTCCAAGGTGAGAGGCAGCTCTGTGTCTCTTCCATATAGCAGCTGAAATGGGGACATGCCTATCGCCCTCTTTGGTGTGATCCTATCGGCCCATAATGCATCAAACAACTTTTTATGCCAAGTCCTTTGATTTTCTGTTACAAGCTTGCGCACGATAGTTACCAAGTTCTTATTACTAGATTCAGCTTGACCATTCCCTTGTGGATAGTAGTTTGAGGAATGAACAAGTTGAATCCCATACGTGTAGCAGAATTCCACCAACTCCTCAGAAGAAAGATTCGGAGCGTTGTCTGCTACAATTTTGCTGGGTACGCCAAACCTGACAATAATATTTTCTTTTATAAAATTGCACACTTCAGCGGAAGTGGCATTCTTCACAGGAATAGCTTCTACCCACTTACTAAAATAATCAGTAGCTGTTAGAATGTAATGATGACCGGCGCTGGAAGCCGGGTTAATCATTCCAATAAAATCCATACCCCACTGTTGGAAAGGTTCTTCAATCACAATGGGTTTTAGAGGTAATGCAGGCAATTTCACACGCCCAACAAAATGTTGGCATGCTTGACACTTAGCTACCCATTCTGCAGTATCTTGAAAAAGGGTGGGCCAGTAATACCTTGCTCTAAGGATCTTGTGTGCAGTGACTCGGGCTGAGAAATGACCACCGCAAGCCATGTCATGAAACTGTTGTAGTAGTTGATCCTGTTGAGCTTTATCCACGCATCTGAGAAATACACCATCAATTCCCCTTTTGTACAAACCATTATCCCAAAGCACAAAATCTTTGGACTTCAATTTAATAGTTCGTTTCTCTTTTCTGGAAAGTCGATCTGGGCATTCTCCATACGTTAGAAAGTAAGCAATGTTACTGTACCATTCCTCTACCAGATCTATAAAAAGTACTGCAGGTAAATCTTCATCTATTCCATCCTGATCTGCTTCAGGTACTGATGCTTTAATTTCTGTCATTAGTTCACACAGACCTCTTCCTCGAACCAGCTTTGTTGGTTTAATATCCAGGTCATATTCTTGAACTTTTGTCACCCATGTGCCTCTCAACAATCCTAACTCTTGCTGAGTAAGGATAGATTTAACTGCAGTATCTGGAACCAAAACCACAGTGTGTGAGGAAAGAATATAATACCTGAATGCTTTGCATGCCTTCACCACTGCATATGCGTGCTTTTCCATTGGAGTGTATTTCAACTCATAGGCTTTAAGAGGCGTGCTCATGAAAGCAATAGGAGCTTCTGCGTCCTCTTGATTTTTCTGCATCAATATTGCTGACATAGTATGTTCGGAAGAATAACAATAAAGAATAAATTCTTTACTGAAGTCAGGTGAGACCAAGACTGGTGCTTTCGACAGGGCCTCTTTGATTTTCTCGAAAGCTTCCTTCCCTTCGCTGCTCCACTTAAAATCTTGTGTCTTTTTCATCATATTCGAAATATGACGGGTTAGCTCAGCAAAGTCAGGAATGAATCTCCTGAGAAAATTCACTTTTCCAAAGAAAGAGTGAACTCCTTTTTTGGATGTGGGCAAAGGTAATGTCTGAATGGATTTGACACGCTCTGGATCTATTTTTGTTCCTTCTTTGGAAACAATGTGCCCAAGCAGCTTTCCTTCAGTTACAGCAAAGATAGATTTCTTAGGATTCAAAGAAATACCATGCTTGCGGCATTGTATGAAGACCTCTTCTAAGTTTGAAATATGTGTGCTTCTATCTTTAGAAAAGACTGTCAAATCATCCAGGTACACAACTATGCTTATATCTTTGAGATGAGCAAAGGCTAGATCCATAGCTCTTTGAAATGTAGCACCAGCATTGATCAGGCCGAACGGCATCTTCTGGTATGCGAAGGTTCCCCAAGGTGTGATGAACGCCGTTTTGTATTGATCTTCCTCAGCCACCTTGACTTGATTGTATCCTGAGAAGCCATCAAGCATGGAAAGCATCTCAGATCCAGTGACCACCTGCAGAGTGTGATCCATGATGGGGATAGGGTAGTTATCCTTCAATGAAGCTTGATTAAGGTTGCGGAAATCCACGCACAACCTAATCTCACCACTTTTCTTTCTTACAGGGACTATGTTGGCCAACCACTCCGAATGGTGTATGGGATAGATAATCTTTGCATCTAACAACTTCTGGATTTCTGCAAAGATGGTTCCTGAAATGGTAGGATTGTGCCGCCGCAGCTTCTGCTTGAAAGGCTTTTGTTCTGATTTAAGTGGGATGTAGTGTTGAACTTCCGCAGGCTGATATGTTTTTAGATCCTGATAGGACCAGGCAAAAATATCCATGTATTTCTTAAGAAGCTTAGTGAAAGCTTCCTTTTCAGCTTCCGAACAACACTTACCCAGATTTACTAATTTGGGATCATTGCTGGCTCCCAAATTTAGTAATTGTGTGTCGGAGGAAGAGCCTTCCTCATTTTCTTCATTTTTCTTAAGCATCTGATCATGCTTATCAAACATTTCCTCAAGAGATACCAAGCCTTTGGGAATTTTATTTCCCTTTAGTTGGATAATCTCCTGACCTCCTGAGACGTCAGCATCCATTTCTCCGACAGTGGTCTGCCTAGGAGGTGAATTGCTTCCCTCATAGTAGATTTCTTCAAAGTTATCTTTCTGTTGGAGAAACGCAGCAATCTGCGTGTCATCATTGAAAACCTGCCATTGCTGGACGTTGTCAGGAACCTTTGGGCGAAAAACCATTTCCACCTTGTAGTCTCCCTGTCTAAAGAATGCAGGGGGCTGATCCGGATTCAACAAGGCTGCAGTAACTGCAAGCGAATCAGCTCTTGAATTTTGTTCTCTCGGAATGTAAGATACCGAGAAAGCTGAAAAATCCAGGATAGCAGAGTAGACCCGATCTCTGTAGTGCCGCAGTTTGTCTTTTTTGACTTGGTAGAGGCCCCTTATCTGCTTCACAATCAGCTCAGCATCTCCTCTTGCGTGTAATAATTTGATTCCCATTGTTCTCGCCTGCTCCATGCCTAACAACAATGCTTCATACTCAGCCGTATTGTTAGTATTTTCGAACATCAATTTGAAAGAGTGCGCATGCACTTTCCCTTCAGGAGAGATAAGAACAACGCCTGCACCGGATCCAAATGAACAGCAGCTACCATCAAATTCCAGAGTCCAAATCTTGTTATCAATTTGATGTGATTCTCGAATCACCGGTTGAATTTCTTCTTTATCCATTTCTAGGTAATAGACTCCGTGATCCGATTCCTGAAACAAGATCTGAGATCTAGGATCCTCAGATTTTGATACCGTGTACTTGGATTTCTTCTCAGGTTCCAGCTTCTGATTTACTCCTTTGATTGGTATGTGCGCACAAGACCAATCCATCTTCACTTCTCCACCCAGCTCCTTGCAAAAATTTCTACTTAATAGCATGCCATAGGAGACTGGAATGTCTGCTACAAGGATAGTCATTTTCAGTCTTTTGTCTGGGAAGGAAGCAAGTACTGCCTGCGCATCTTTGATTTGCCCCACAAGAGGGACTTGCCTTTCCATGGAATAACATCTTCCAATGGTTTTTGTCAATGTAAGACCCAAGGCATCAGCAACTTTGGCAGGCATGACGTTGTCGGAAGCTCCAGAATCCAGGATGCAATTGCTTAGCTTATGTCCGTTGATGAGCAAAGACACATAGAATGGCTCAATCCTTTCTGATGTAGCAGGAGAAGGGGTGGAAGGAGAAGAACTTGCAGCAGCATTATTTGAAGGTGGAGTAATCTTTGGACTTGACAAGATACCCCGTGAATTATTGTTCGTTGGGCTAGGACCATTACTTTGCACATATTTGACCAATCTATTCAACTGATCAGGAAATGCCCTCAAATACTCAGCTTCTGACATTTGGACCTTATTTCTCTTGATGTGATCAATTATGTCAAAAGCTTGACTTGCTTCAGCAGGATGTGCGTTGGTTCTTTGCTGCGAATTGAAAGAATTTGAATATTTCTCCTTGGGCGCTAATGAAGAAGGAAGAATGCTACCTCTTTTCAAGATAGTAACATCCGGGCCAGGATCTTCTCTCTCTTTCCGGCCGCTTGTGGATGCTTCGGCATTTTGGCGTGTCTGAGACCTTGTAAACACCGCAAAAGTGTGACCATCAGAATCTTCAAAAGATTCATAATAGCCCTCATCAGATTCGTAGTCCAGGTAACCAATATTGGAGTCGCCAGCGGGATCTATAAAGTCTTCATCATCAAATGATTCATCAATGTCGAGATCCTCTTCATTAGTTTCCAAGTTATTCCTTGGAGCAGCTTCTATTGCCAAACGCTGTGGTGCAGCAGCAAGTCTGTTTCGATTTTGATTTTGATTTTGACCATTGAAGGTCCGGATAGGAGCTATTCTTGAGGGGGGTGCATTCCCCGTTTGAGAGATCTGCTTCTTGATCTGCAGCATGTCATTAGCCAATCTCTGCAACAAAGGATCAGAAGTACTAGAAGAAGCACCATCACCTTTGTGAGATAGTTGTTTGAGTTTTCCAGCCATGATCAAGTCGTCTTCAACCTCCACGGCAGCATTTTGTGCATCCAGCAAATTTGCAGGTCTTGCCCTTCTTAGCTGATATCCAACTTCAGGCAATAGAGCGTTTATAAAAAACGTCTTTTGATTTTCGTCGCTCAATGCAGCAGAAGTGGGGATTTTATACAAAATCCTTTGGAACTTTGCAATAAAGTCCCGCATGTTCTCGTTTGGCTCTTTCTTCAACTGCGTCAGTTGGGTGATCATCGTGCTCGCGTCCTCTGCAGGCTTGAATCTTTTCAGAAATTGCTCACGCATAGTCGTCCAGTTGGTTACGGTGCCAGGAGCCAGCCGATAGAACCATTCTCCAGCCAAGTCGTGTAGAGTCTCAATGAATAGCCTGACTGAGACATCTTCATGCTCCACTGCAAGCACACCACAAGATATGAAGAAGGCTGCCAAGTGATCATCCGGGTTTTGCTTTCCATCTCCAAAGAATTTTGGAAAATTCTTTCTGGATCCCTTTGGCAGCTCGTGCATAGGTGGAGCCAAGTTGAGAGGTCCAAAAACCGCTCCCCATGGAACAGGTACAATTTGGTGCGCCATGTTAGCTTGAGCACGTCTCCTCCTTGTGTAGACTTGATAGACTTGTTGGATAATTCCAGCCGCCGGATTATGCTGAATACGATCCGGATCTGGATGGGTGTGCACTCTCCTTCCTGGTGAAAGACTAGATCTGCGGCTTCTAACTTGAGGAGGATGATTGAAATTGAATTGCTCCTGCAGTCGGAAGAAATGATCCGTCCTTCCTTGCGCCTTCACGGATCGGGTGAATGGACGTTCAGCCAGGTTGAGATTTGTATGGAAAACACTCTGATCTTCAATAGAAAAGCTTTGATCTGCAAAGATAGTTGTTCCCCAGCGGAGTCGCCAAAAACTGTTGGCTAGATTTTCTGCATAGCATCAAACCTAGGCAGTCATGAGATAAATCTCCCTCATTTAACCGGTGAGGCTCCCGTGTCAGATTTGTCAATATAAATGTGTTTTTATCTATCAGGGGTTTTACTTTAACAACTTAGTTCATGAACCATAACTAAGAAGTTCTGCAGCAAGTAAGCAGCTGTTTAAGAAAGGAAAATTATAGAAGAAGGAAGTAAAGGAATTACAGAGAAGAAGTAAGGAAGATGTGCATCCCAATTAGTAGATTGCAGAGCTAATTGCATGCACATAGAAGAAACTCAAATAGATTTGAACACACAGAATTATAAAGCAAAGGTAGTTCTAGATCCAGATCTAAAATAACACAAAGTTTACTTTAAAGATCTAAGATTTAAAAGCAAGAAACACAGTACACCGTGACACAAAGTTCTCCGGAAACCTGCTTCTTTGTATTCCTCTGCAACAAGTGGCTCTCAGGGGTTCAGCACAAAGTCTAGAACACAAGATTGCTTCTTACAAATTCTGATCGATGATTAACCCGTAGGTTCTTCTCCTACTTATAGAATGTAGGAGGGAAAGTACAAATAGAAGACTCAAACTGAACTAAAGTATGAACAACAAGTAAAGATGACATTTGGCAATCATCCTCAACTAACTTCTTCTTAAGTGACACATGTATCACTTAACTAATAGAAAGGTTCCACATGACTTCAAGTAATGGTTGCAAAACCAATAACTTAGAAGTTTACAATTTCATCCGGGAACATAGAAAGTAGAAGAAGAAAGAAATAGAAGAAGTCATGCCAGCTGTAACATCTACATCTTCTTCTTGTTCTGATATCTGATATACTTGTCGAACATATAGTTCAGCATCTTTCCATCTGTTTTAGCTACTGCTTCCTTTTCTGTCCTGAATTGCAGCAATCCTTCATTCAACACTTTGCTGCATGCTTCCACTTCTTCCAAACTTGGCCCAAATCTCGCAATGTCTGCCTGCAGTGTCACCAGCCTACTGATAGAGTTCATCGTGAAAGGCTTGGTGGCTTTATCAATCCTCTTTTGCACCATCAGAAGAGAACCCTCCAGAGAATCATGCACCTCGTTAGAAACAATCCGCACGTATGAAGTAATACCTCCATCCACTCTTTCCTCAGTGAAAGAAATAATACTGTCCGGCAAATCTGATGTTCTACTCTCAAGCGCCTGCATCCTCTTCAGCAAAACTCTGCAGATCTCCAAACGGAAAGATACTGCAAACTCTAGCTGCTTCCCCTTCTCGACTGATCCATCCGGCACAATTTGCTCTGCAACCAATACATCTCCCGGCAGCTTGTTGATCTCGGCCAAAACACTCAGGTTACTCTCTGCAACTGTATTTATTCCTTTTATGCTTTCTATCAGTTGCTTTAGTTGATTTTCTGCATCGTTCATAACCTTTAGGCGGGCTGGCACTTCCCCAAGTTGCACAGAAGCTTGACGAATAATCAGATCCTTCCATTCGTCAATAGCCTTTACTTGATTGCTTGCATCTTCCATTTCCTGCATAAGATGATCACTCACCTGCGCTGAAATGGGCTGAACGGAAGATTTAGCAACCTTGGCTATGATCTCACATAATTGAGATATTTGCTTCTGTAGCTCTTCTTTCTCCGCCTTTTCACTGTCAAGCCTAAGGAACAAAGCATCCAGCAACGTCTGCGTGTCCTGCTTCAATCCTTCAGTGGTAGCTTGACCGAGTGGTATTTTGGTCACTGTCACATCTTCTGCCGTGAGTTCCTCTTCTACCTTTCCTTCCGCCGGGATTGATATCTCAGCAAACTTCTCTCCCGAATCCTCGATGATCAACCTAGAAGTTGCTTTAGCAACTTTAGGCCTTCTGTCTCTTCTGCTCAGATCCTGAAGTAGCTGCAAGTCATGTTCCTCTAAGTTCATCTCTACTCTTGCTTCCGGAACCAACTGCAAAGCTAACCATTCCGAGAAATTACTTCTCGGAGAATGAGAAGTTGCTGAGTGCGCTACTATTTCCCGCTCTGCATCCTCTCCATCAGAAAGTGCCACAGTATCATGGCTGCCATCCTCTGAAACATCCAAGGACAAAGCTCTTTCGAACTCCGTCATCTGCAGCTTCAACATCTCCTCTGGAACGGGTGCTGAACGAAGTGGCTGCGGAGAGAAGATGAACGTTGCTGGTTTTAATGAAGGCATGGAAACATCCTGCTGCTGTGGTGCAATAGTTGGTGATCCACTAGGTACTGGAGAAGTCGGAGTCAAAGCTATGGTCGTAGAAGTGGTCTTCTCTTTCTCTTGAGATCTTCTGCGTACTTTCAACTTCTCGGACCTTCTGCTGCTCTCTCCTTCATGCTTTCGCTTGAGGGAATCTCCTGCGCCGAAGTTGCCCGTGATTTGATTCATCAATACTTCATCAAGGCAGTATCCCTTCGTTAGCAGCCAGCTCGAAGTACTCACCAACACAGCTCCAGATCTTTCTTCTATTGTGCTGCAGCCGCCATTGCTATCCTGTAGTAGAGCTTTATCTCCTCCCATTTGATGGTAAGTGTCAAGTACCACGTTCCCATCATCTTTAAGATCCGCAGGTATCCGCGCTAGTCCAAAGTCAAATACTTGCTTTGCCGACAGCCTGCTGAAATCTTTCTTTCTGACCTCGTACTCACTTCTGCACTTCATCCAGAAATCTTCTAACGAAGGCACATGTGCGTACTCCTGGGAGATTGTCTTCCTGGCTATTCCAAATGGATCGAAATTAAGCCGTGCAGGGAAGAACTCTTGCTCATACTCGGACAACATTTGTGCTTCCATCCCTCGAGCTCTGTGAATGCTGATGCAACTGTAATATCCCACAGTGAGTGGGAAGTAGCCCGTAGACTTGTGCCGCTTCGACTGAAGGTCGTGTAACTCCACAAGTTGCCTGCTTAGCTCCATGGCAATCAATCTGTCACTCGGGTACCTTGGCATCTTTGTTGGTTCACCTGAAAAGCTCGTAACCCTGAGGTATGTGAAATCTGCAAACTGGATGAATACACTGCCAATCTTGGACACTGCTTCCCATGCTTCCTTGCTTACCCTGTGAGTCTTCAAGTCTTTGTCTAACCTGCAGATGAAATCGTAGAAGAAACCATCGTTGATCACTTTGAAGTCCTTCTCGCACGCAGGTGCAGTAAGCTGTGGGTAGCACTCGAAAATGGGATCCTTGGAAAGAATACCACATCTATCCAGCTTGGAAAAGACACCCTGTGAAGCTGCAGCATATACCAAGTATGAAGTCATCTTGAAGCTGAAGGTACGCTTTACGTTCCGCAGTTGCTCACCGATGTTGCTGCTAATAATTTCTGACCAACTGATTATAGAATCAACCTTGTTGATTTCAATGGTCCTGATGAAAGCATACATCCATGTCCGGAAAGTGTAGGCATTCGCTTCACCATTCAACCTGCATAGCAATTTGACAATATCATCCGCCTCCTGCACCAAATTGGATCGTGGAAGAGTTCTCGGGAACCTGGAAGGGGATCTAGGCTTCTTCATGAACCGGCTATTCATGATGCTCACACAGTCAGCTCTATGCTTTTCCCACCTACTGTCAGCATCCTGAATGCTAATAGAAGTCACCACCTTTCGTACTGGAATCTTCAAACAATAATCGAAGAATTCTGCATCCAAACGAATTATTGTCTTTCCCGCAACATCACGCACTGATCTGGATGAAGGATGATAGGATCTAGCACACTCCATCACAAACTCTGGCAATTGGGCTGTACATGGGAAAGCTGCAGCTCGAATAATTCCGCTACTTTTGACCGCACGCATGAGTGAAGTCTTTCCAGCTCTGGATCTATCAATCAAATCAGAAAGAGGTTCTGGGCCTAGATCCGTGTCTCCTATGTCTGTGAGTTTAGAAGCAATGCATGAATCCATCGTGCTCTCTTTTTCATCTCCTTTCGCCATAGCTTTATCAATCTTTGTCTGAATAATTCTTTTTCTTCTAATTTGGCCTGCTTTCTTCAATACTGGTGCAGATCTGGACAATTCTTCAGATTCGGAGGATATTTGCAATGTATTGGACATTGATAAATACTCCTTTTCTTTTATAAAGCACCTGTAATGAGTTCCTGCAATTTATTCAGACAAAAATGGCCACCGGAGCATGAATAGTGAATTTAAATTATAAAAATCTGCACTTTTCAAGCCTGCTGCCCCAAAAATTGGTGTTTAATTTGCACATAAAGAGAGCATGAATCCTTTCAATCAACACCTGAGCTCCTTTAACACCTGTGAAAACAATTGTGCAGACGAAGATGAACCTTTTCCAAAGCATGCGCCAAATCTGGAAGCTTTTAGCCTTTGTTAGCACTTTGTCTGTGCAAAATCCTTCCTCTAAAGGGGGCGCACTTTTTCTCCTTGCTGCAATTCTTTACCTGTGTGTTGAATAATAAATCCATATGGCTGCCCATGCTTATATAACCTTCACAATTCTATAATTAATAATTGCCCTAACAATTAAAGGCAATTAATTAATTAAAAATCATGCTTTTCTCTTTTAAAAATTGCATGTTTAAGGACAGCCATCCAATAAATTAAATTAATCCAATTTAATCCTTCACACAGCACTTAACTTTAGCCTCACAGTGTGCTTTGACCATAGCCACTGAAAATAGAAATTAATTTAATGATTTAATGCATTTAAAATCATTAAATAACTCCTAAATGGGGCGCACTTTTTCCAAGGAGAGGGGCAGCCACTAAATAAATTAAATTTAATTAATTTAATTGCTTTCTTTTAATCCTCCTTTGACTTTTTGGCCTCCTCAAGCTTGGGCGCACTTTTTCCAAGGATAAAGATTATTAAAAATAATCAATTTAATCACTTTAATCCATCACCAAAGGGGGCGCACTTTTTTGCACATGTAATTCTATTTTTAAGAATTTTCACCATAATGGGATTCTTTACCCTGCAAGGTAGGCACCACAATCCCATGATCCACTTAAGTGATTTGACTTTGACAATGGGATTCTTTACCCTGCAAGGTAGGCACTAAAATCCCATGATTTCACTTAAGTCACTTTCCTTTTATTATATCATGGGAATTTTCACCCTGCAAGGTAGGCAATAAATTCCCACCTGCCTGCAGCCTCTATTTTTCCCACTGCAGCTTAAGTGACTTTTATAACACGGGAAAAAGTACCCTGCCAGGCAGGTATACAATTCCCATCCTGCCTGCGGCTTATATTTTTCCCATCGCAGCTTAAATCCTTTGTTTTCCAAAAATGCGCCCATCCCCGCAGGGGCTTTCCTGTGCACGACTTCGCTTTTTCCCAGTGATCCAGACCTCCGATGATGACTTCCTCCGGGCAAAATGTGCGTGTATGTTTTCCAGCTGCTCCAGGCCAAAAATCGGGCTTACCCGGCGAAGGAGTTGTTCCAGAGAAATTTTACAGAAAACAGAACGGGACACCACAAAAACACGAAAAATTGCCAAAAGTTACAAATAAAGCCCAAAACTTAAAATAAGTTAAAATCCTTCTGGTATATAGGAATAATAACATATTCGCTCATAACAGAGTTAAAACGGAGCGCAAATAGCCTCATACGGGGCTCAAAATAATTAAATACAAATTTCCCGCAGACAAATCCCGACGACAGAATAAAACAATTTTGGGCATCTGGGTATTTGGCGAAAAGGGCTAATATGGCTCTTTAGGATTATCTTGACGCAATACAGGAACTTTCAGGCAATAAAAACAACAAATGACCCACTATTTTAAAAGTACGAAATTTTTTCGAATTGGGTAGTCACAGATTTCGGGGTGAAATCTGAGTGACACCACTTTTAAACCAATCACTTAAGTTTTATAATTTAATTGATCGCTCAATTACTTTGTCGGAGGAAATAAGAGAAAGAAGAAGAAAGAGAAAAGCTGCAATCTTGTCCTTTTTCATATTCTGCATGCAGCTAATTCTTTTGTCTTTGATTCTCACCAAAATGGATCTAGAAGCAGCTGGATTTGGAAGCAAGTGACTATGATTTGCTTGCGGGTATTGCCTTTGACATGTCTTCCCTCTTATCCTTGAAGCTTTTACAGTTCTTCTCCAGTACATGCATCAGTGCAATGTTTGCTGTAAATAACTCATCATTTTTATTTTTAATTGCATATGAGCGATTAAAAATTCAGGAAAGCACTCTGGGTGAATGCCAAATTCAATGAAGGCTTCAACTGGAAGATTGGGAGAACATGCACAAGGTCCTGGAAGGAATTCTCCATGCACTGACTTCTTCACGGGCTGCATTCGAAACAAGAGGATGAAGCAGGAAGCTTTGCAATTATGGATCTGGATCTGGATTTGGATCTGAATCTGGACCTGGATCTATGCATGATTCTTCTGATCTTTCTCGTCCATACCCGTTTTTCCATGGCTGGAGCAATCTTTGTCTGAGCAATTCTTTTTCTTTTTATTCAACCGAAATTCTTTACAACCGGTGTAGATCTGGAGATTTCTTCAGATTCGGAGGATATGTTCAATGTATTGGACATTGATTTAAGCTCTCTTTTTCTTATAAAATCACCTGTAATGAATTCCTGCAATTAATTCAGACAAAGATGGCAAACTGGAACATGAACACTTGATTTTAATTATAAAAATCTACATATATCAAGTCTGCTGCCCCAAAATTTGATGTTTTGTTTGCATGCAAAGCAAACATGAATTTTACCAACTTCACTTGAGCACCTGTACCACTATGCAGACAATTAATCAGACACAATTTAAGCTCCTTCAAACCTAGGCACCAAACTTTGAAGCTTCTAGCCGTAAATACACGTTCTACAGCAAAATTCCTCTTCAAATGGGGCGCCAAAATTGTCTGGGCTGCACTTCCTTGCTAAAGAATTAATTAATTCATCCTTATGGCAGCCCATGCTTATATAACCCTCATCATTCTATAATTAATTATTGCCCCTCCTATTCCTGACAATTAATTAATTAATTAACAAGCTTTTTCTCTTCAAATGGGGGCGCCTATTTTGTTTATGTTCATGGCTGCCATTAAATAAATTAAATTTATTTAATTTTAGCTCTCTACTTCCAGTTCACTTAAGCTTCACAGTGTGCTTTGACCTCATCCACTAAAAATAGGAATTAATTATATCAATTAATACTTTAAAAAGTATTATTCTTCTTCCAAATGGGGCACACTTTTTAATGTGAAGGGGCTGCATTAAATAAATAATATTTATTTTAATTTTAGAAATCTAATTATAATTTCCCTTTATCCTCTTTCTCTTTGTTGACTTTTCCTCATGCTTGGGCGCCAAATTTGGAGGGAAGAATTAATTAATTTAATGCATTTAAAGTTGTTCTTCTTTCCCAAAAGGGGTCGCCGCTTTTTTACATGAAGGCATTTCTATTTTTAAAAGCAACTTTTCAATGGGATTATTCACCTTACAACCGCAGCTCCAAAAATCCCATGATCCACTTAAGCTGTTTGACTTTCATAATGAGATTATTTACCCTAGAAGGCAGGTTAAAAAAATCTCATCAATGCCTTAACTGATTTTTCTTTTATTTCACAATGAAAATTTTCACCCTGCAAGGTAGATAAGAAATTCCCACTTGCCTGCTGCCTCTAATTTTCCCATTGTGATTTAAGTGGCATTGCTTCCATGGGAAAAAGTACCCTGCTAGGAAGGTACAAAATTCTCACTTGCCTGCTGCTACCAAAAATCCCATTGTAGATTAAAACCTTCTTTTTCCAAAAATGCGGCCTGCCCAAAAGAAGTTTTTTTCGTGCATGACTTCGTCTTTTCAGAGAGAACTAGACCTCCTGTGGCAAATTCCTTCTGGCATAACATCCATAGATGATCTCCAGATACTCCAGGCAAGAAATCAGAGTAAACCGGCAAAGGAATTGACCTAGAGAAATTTCACAGAAAACAAAACGGAAAAACACCGAAAACGCAAAACGTTGCCAGAAGTCACAGAGAAAGCCCAGGATTCATTCCTGGTTAAAAACCCTACTGGTATATGGGAATATTTACATGTAAAATCACAAACAGGGCTAAACCGGAGCACAATTTACCTCAAATGGGGCCTAAAATAATTAAATACAAATTTCCCGCAGGCAAACCCCATCGACAGAATATAATGATTTTGGGCATCTGGGTATTTGTTGAAATTGGCTTATATGGCTCCTTGGGATTATCTTGACACAATATAGAAACTTTCTGGCAATAAAAACACAAAACGACCCATTATTTTAAAAGTATGAAATTTTTTAACATGGGGTAGTCTCAGATTTCAGGGTGAAATCTAGGGACACCAATAACCAAATTTCATGTAAAAGTAATATAAGTACGGCATGTTAGCTTTATTAGGGATGGAAATAATAAAATGGGAGCCAAATAAAGAGGAGCGAGGAGAATAGTGGTAGGGTATGTTTTCTATGGGGAAAATGGGGACAATAGGGGTGCTTTATATTTTGATAGTATAATACAGTCTTACTATAAGTGAAATGGGCATTATTATTGAAAGGTTTGTCGGAGAATCGGTGTGGATGAGGGTTAAATGTGTTATCACACCATCCCCCAAGGAATAAATTTCAGGAGATACAAAAAGGGATGATGTTGGGTTTGAGTCCCAGGGGAATTGGGTGGAATGGATACCCCTTAGACATTGATACTAAGCTAAAAGTCAATCATTGGTGCACCCAAAACCATCATGTGCAAAAATGTTTAAGGATTTGAATGTTTATCCATCATTAAAAAAGGGTACTATTAATTGTAAGGGTGATGGTGATAAATGTGGATGAATGATCAAGGACATGGTTCATATAAAGATTAAAGAGCGGGTTTATAGTTTTGTGGATAGGATTGTGCTAGTGGGAGTTTAATAAAAACTTACTTCTTTTTAAAATGACTTTAGTCATGGTAAGTCGTTAGCAAATTGGCTAAAAAAAATTAGGAGAGATGTAGTGGGTTCAAAACCCACAATACTATGTGCTTCGCTATGACATAAAAGCAACAACACAGGGTCGTTATGATGGTTTGGAGCCAATTTAGCAAGGGCATCAGCTATTGAATTAAAATTCCTCGACTTATGACCTAGAGTGACTTGTTGAATATTTTTTATAATACCTTTAATGACTCCAAGAGCTGCCTACAGTTTCTAATCAGCCAAAGATAAATTACCAATTCTAACCATATATATTATTACTTTGAAGTCAACTCGGATGAAATATATCCTTCTCAAAAATAACAGGTTGAAGACCCTTAGCCCATTTTTTGTTTCCCGATGGCTAATGGATGGAAAAAAGGGAAACTAGTCCTATTAAATTAATTTTTAAATGCATAACGAAATTTTATTATAAGCACTTAAATTAATTATTAGTGACAAAATAATAAAAGAAAAAAAAGAAAGTTACTTTATTTTTTATTTCCCCCTAGAGGAAAAATGCAACACATATGGGGCATATGATAGGGGGTAAAGAAATATTACATAAAGAAAAGCAAAAGGAAAAATATTAAATAAGGTGAAAGGAAGCTGATTGGCCCTTTTGTATGGAAAATATACCAAGAAGAGTTGTAAAAGCAAGTTGTCATGCATGAAGTAGGCATCTTTTCGCATCTTATAATTTCTCAAATTTTCTCTAAGCTTGCATGCTTTCCAATTTAACCTCGAACGACAAAATCCCTTTGTTGTTTTCGCATTAGAGGACGAAAACCCTCTTTTGCCTAGGTAGAAGAACGGAACTCTTCTTCCTTTTTGTTTTCCATTGAGTTTTCAATGATCTATTTTTGAATTCCAGCAATAGTTGAAGGTCAAAGTTGCAGATCTATATTGTTTCCAGCTAGGGTTTGAAGGTGGAAGCTTGTTACTGATTTCTACCTTGTATTTCCAGCCTGTTTCTATTGGAGCGAACCACTTCTAGGAGTATTCTGAATACTCTAGGGTACAATTGGGTCAGATCTGATTTTCAGTTTCATCTTTAGATTTTTAGAGGCCAAATTCAGTTGTAGTTTGAATATAAATTGGTCTTGGGAAGCTCCATTTTCAGCTAGGTCTGTAACTGTTATTCTATAGATTTTATAATAAAATTTCAGCCCTCTTTTTGGTCAGAAATCTGGTATTTCTCTAATGTTCTTGCATATATAAAAATTTCTGATTTTCTTTGGTAAAATTTTAAGTTATTTTACTTCAGTTTTGAGTGCCATCCATCTCTCAGGCAAGTTGCTTTTCCCATGATAAATTCAGATCTGCATTAAAACTGTCAAATATATATTGTATAAGTGCTGTTAGAGATCACATTTGTGACTGTTCCATTTGGGGGCATAAATTGTCTCATTGGGGACATTACATCGGATAATAACTAAACCCAGTCTTTCTGCAATTTGGAGACATTCCCAAGGGAGAGGAGTTTGGCAGTATTATTGGATCAGTGACCCATATGTTGCACGCATGCCACTTTTAGTTGTCCCACACTATTTTGTATGATCCCCCTATATACACCATATTTTTGACACTTGCTAACCATTTTTTTGTGTAGGGGTTATTGATGCATTCTTCCCCTAAGCGGGTGCCTTACGGGGGATGCTGAGATTGGGGCATGATCGAACTTGGTCATGTGGGCTAGACCACAACATTTGAGAGATGTCGGTATTAGCCTTAACCACCCTATACTTGCCTCATTTTTTTCCCTTTGTTCACACAATGCACTCGTTATGTCCACTTGTCCCATCATGTCTACTTGTTTCCTCTCATTTTCCAGACCTTCGTCATGCGTTCCCACTTACTCACTAGCATCTGTTCCTCATGTTTTTAGCCTTTGACCTTAGGGTTTCCCACAAGGCTAACACCATCACCCATGGATGATGGCACCTGTTTTGGCTTTTCCATAGCCGATGCCATTGCCCATGGGTAATGGCATCAGGTATATATGCCCCTCCATTTTCTTAATAGTACCACCATATCAAATGCTTTATAGTCATTTTTTACATATTATTTGCACACAATTACTCTTGCTCGCACGATGTTAGATGGATTTGGAGTCTTGGAGCTTACCTCTTTTGCATTTGGGTCACCATAGTGAGATAGGGCTAGAGATATTCTTATTCAACTTTCCCCTTCTCCACCCACAATGATTCTCTCTTGGTGTTGTTGTCTTTGGGGAGGATTATGCATCAACAGTCATACACCCATTACAGGTAAGTATTTCTAACTCTCTTTAGTCTCTTATTTTGTATGTATGTACGTGCTTATTGTTGTTGGTCATTCATTGCCATAAATTAGAGTAGACATAGGTTTTCTTTGATATATTGCATTGTCTTATTTTTATTACGCCTATTCGCTTTATCCATCTCTCTTCTACTTCATAATCCTAGTAGGATACCTATCTAAAACTTGGTTGTAGGTCTTGGAAACCTATAACTATCTTAGGGTTAGGGCTATTATCCTCTAGATTTACAACTTTAGCGCTCCTTGAGCACTCTTGTATCTACACGGTGTGGCCGGTCTTAGATTGGATCCCTACATTTGAGAACCCAGTTGAGAACCATTCTTTTACCCATCACACACTTTGGTGAACCCGGCATAAATCTTATTTTTCTTTAAACTAGGTCGGATATACTCCTTTTTTATTTTCCTTTCTTGTGCAAATGCCATCGGTTCCTCTACAGAATCCTATTGCATGGCCAATCCAGTTTGAACTTGCATTTCCTGTCCTGACGCAGTCACCCTCTCTACAAACTTTCCTATAGGGATGATCCTGTTTGGTAGCTTTTCTTTCCTTTAGATTCTCCTTCCAAGACGCCATTGGCCCCTGTGCAAACTTATTACATGGTCGATCCCGTATGAAGATCATCTCCAGTAAGCTTTCCTAAAGCAATCTCACTTCGCGATGGAGTACTTGCTAGGAGATTCTTATTCTTCTCGAATTGGACAACTCCTTCCTGAACATAATAACTCTCATAATCATGACCTTCCTAAGCAAGCTAACAGATAAAGCAAATTAAAAGATTAAGCAAGTTTCTTTATGAGGTCGGTCATGGGGGAGACTCCCTCATGGGGTTTGGTGCCACCTAAAGGATATGAAAGGGGTCGTTTAGGCTCATTTTGGGCATGCTTCCTATTATAATTTTATTCTACTTGGTTTTGGGGCTGATTGCTCTATATCATTCCACTAGAGGACGAAAATCCTTTGATGTGGCAAGGAAGATGAAACCCTTGATCAAGGTTGGAAAACAAAAACTCTCCAATTGGTGGTTCCAAGGGATTCAAAGAAGGTTATCTTGCTGGTTGGCAATTGAGGCTTGAAAAAGAAAGAGATATCAAGGTCTTCTACATCAGTTTGGCACCTTCTCCTAGGGTGGCGACTTAGGTGGAGAAAGGTTTGAGTGCCTTCTAGGGCACCAATTGACATTTTGTGCCGATATCCAGATTTTTCCTAATTGTAATGTCCCCAAATAGACGTATAAGAGTATATAGTGGATTGTTTCACAAACTGATCTAAAAGTATACCATAAAATTTTCAAAGTATGCAGATTTGAATTTATTATCAAAAAATGTGACTTGCAGCCTCGAAAGAAAATGTACCACAAGATGCCAACAAAGCTTTTCTCTTGTCCCAAAAGTAAGTAATAAATTTCAGAGGATCAATGCAAGAGAAAAGTACCAAAATAGAGCTCCAAAATATCTGATTTTATTTAATATAAATCTGCAAAACCTGATCTGCAGTTACAACTGGAAAATGAGGGTTTGGACCCTAGAAAATATTCCAAAAATGCCAGAAAAGGTGTCTGAAAATCAGCTCCAAACAGCAGCAATCAGATCTGATTATAATATCCTTCCTTTATGCAAAAACAATCTATAGACTGTGTCATAGTTGGAAAACTCGCAGATTACTCACCGAGTCCTCGAGTAATCGCCAAACCTGAATGCAAACGAGTAAATTGCCAAAAAACTCAGCAAGTTTTTTGGCGATTTACTTGTTTGCATTCAGGTTTGCCGAGTTTTTTGGCAATTTACTCGTTTGCATTCAAGTTTGGTGATTACTCGAGGACTCGGCGAGTACTCTCCAAAAACTCGCCAAAAATCGAAAAAAACTCTCCAAAACTCGTATGAAAGAAAACGGTGGAAAAATACAAAAAGAAAACATTAATAGCAATGAAAGAAAATGCTGCAAATACACGGTTTTGGAAAATTTATGTTTTTTAAAGAAATTTGAGTATTTTTTAAGTTGTCGAGTATTCCCGAGTATTGGCTAGATATTGCCAAGTTTTTGCTGGGTTTTTTTTTTGGGGTTTGCCGAGTATTTACTGAGTGTGAGTATTCCAACTATGGATTGGGTCGCTCCAACTAAAAAATATATGATACTTCAACAAATAGATCTCTCTTGAATATTCAACACACTAGTAGATGAATCCAAAAGGAAGAGTTTTTCGTTCTTCCTTACATTTCTCATGAGGGTTTTTGTCCTCAAAGAATGCAGTTTCAAACACTCGGCTCACAAGAAAATTTCAGAATTGTTGATGATAGTAGAATGATCCCAAAACAAGTTGACTTGCCCCTTTAAGGAAAGAAGTGACCCAAAGATGACTACCCACCACAACCAATCAACATTCTTTGAATTTTTTAATTCCTTTTTCACTCATTTCCCTCCCCAAGGCTAGTCGCATTTTTCCCTAGGGGGAATAAAAATTATAATGTGCCTTTTTCCCTTTTCTAATTTTGCTATTTTATTACGTCATAAAATATATATAAGTGTTTTATATTTTTTCCTTTCTTTTTATGGCACTTTTTAGTAATTTTAAATGACTCAAGTCACCCTTATGTTCCCACCCTTAGTCGTCGGGTAGACAAAATAGGCCAAGGGTCTTCAACAATGTTATTTTAGAAAGAGGGACATTTCAGTCCTCCCTTCCTCAAATTGCTTACCCATAAGCAAATTGCAAATTTGAGTGCTCTAAAATTTCTCCACTCTCAAGTTGCATCTTCAAGAGGTAGTCCCTTCCATTGGATCAAGTATTCCTTGATAACTCTATTCCTCAACCTTTTTTCACATACTTCCATGCTAACTTCCGGTTCTAATACTAATTTGCCCTCATCATCAAGAGGGGGCAACTCCATGGAGGGAACTATATGCTTCCTCAATGCCTTTTTGAGGCATAATACATGGAACACATTATGAGTTTTACTTTGAGCTACAAACTCAAGCTCATATGCAACCTTCCCTACCTTCCTTGTGACCTTGTAGGTACCATAGAACCTTGGATTTAATTTTTCAAATCATTTCCCTTTGGGGGAAGATTGTCTATAAGGTTGTCGCCTTAGGAAAACCATATCCCCAACCTCAAAAGACCTCTCAATCGTTCGTTGATTTGCATACAATTTCTGTTGGTTTTGAGCATGTGCAAGGTTGTCTTTGAGTGCTTTCATGATATCCTGGCTCTGCTGCACCAAATCTTTAGTACCCGGCTCTCTACTATCCGGAATAACATCTACAAAAGAAAATGCATCATAACCATATAAGGCCTTAAATGGAGACATACCAATGGACATATGATAGGAAGTGTTGTAGCAAAACTCCCCCAAATAAAGCCATTTAATCAACGTTGATTGCTGCCCTGTAAGAAAGCTTCTTAGGTACCCTTCCACCCATTTGTTTACAATTTCCATTTTCCCATCCGTTTGTGGATGGTAACTTGTGCTTGGAGTTAACTCTATGCCCACAAGATGGAAGAGTTCTTGCCGAAAATAATTTAAGAATCTGTTGTCCCTATCACCTACAATATTCTTTGGCAACCCATGAAGTCTGAAAACTTCTTTAAAAATACCCCAGGAACTAAAGGTCCATCAAACTTAGTGGGGAGGGGAAAAAAATGTGCATATTTAGTTAATCTCTCTACCACTACATAAATGACACTCTTACCTTGGACCGTAGGAAGACCAATGATGAAGTCCATATAAATGCTCTCCCATTTTTTATTTGGAATGGGTAGAGGCTACAAAAGACCTGCTGGAAACTCATGTTGTGTCTTGCTTTGTTGGCATGTAAGACACTCCCTGATGTGATGTAGCACTTCCCTTTTTAGTCCTTTCCATACAAACTTTTCTCTCACTTGTTTGTATGTCTTAAAGTATCCTTGATTACCTACCAAAGGTGAATTATGCATGGCTTCTAAAATTTTACATTTTACCTTAGATTCGGGGACCAAGAAGACTCTATTTTTATAGAATATGATCCCATCAACCACTTGGTACTTTTCATCATTAATTTCCCCCTTAAGGACAACACAACCAAACTGATTTTTGGCATATTCTGATGTTATAACAACCCTCCAATCTGCTGTAATTTCACTCATGGAGCAGCAGTATGGTTTCCTTGATAATGTATCTGCAACTATGCTATTTTTTCCCTTCACAAACTCAATTTCAAAGTTAGTTTGATTAAGAAAGTACCTCAAACTATATGATCTGTTTTGACTACAAATCTGCCACAAATTAGATATTGTCTGAATTTCACCAAGGCATGCATGATTGCCAACATTTCTTTATCATAGATGGAATACCTCTTTTCAGTATCTTTGAGCTTACTACTTTCAAATGCTATGGGGTGTTTATTTTGTATCAAAAAAACCCCAATTCCATCCCCTGATGCATCACACTCAACAACAAAAGGTACTGAAAAATATCGAACGACGAGTATTGGGCATGAACTCATTACCTTTTTGAGGTGATCAAATGCTTGTTGGGCTGATGGTGACCAATTGAAAGCTCCTTTGTCAAATTTGTTAAGAGGTCTGAAAAATTCTTTCACAAATATGGAGTAATAGCTACAAAGACCTAAGAATCCCCTTTGTTGAGTCAATGTGGTGGGAGGAGGCCAATCTAAGATAGCTTGAATCTTTTGTTGATCTACGTGCACCCCTTTTCCGTTGATGACATGTCATAGATACAAAATTTCCATGTCAAACTCACATTTGGATAACTTTGCAAAAGAAGATTGTTGCTCCAAAAAGCTCAAGACCATATGCAAATGCATCAAATGTTATTTCCATGATTTGCTATATCCCAAGATATCATCAAAAAACACCAACACAAATTTTCTCAAATGCTCCCTAAATATATGATTCATACTGAAATGTAGCAGGGGCATTGGTTAACCCAAATGGCATCACTAGAAATTCAAAATGACCCAAGTGACATCTAAAAGTTGTCTTATAGACATCTTCATCTCTTACCTTAATTTGATCGTAGCCTGACCTTAGATAGATCTTTGCGAAGAAAATAGATCCATGGAACTCATCAAACAACTCATCAATTCTTGGCATTGGGTACCTGTTCTTGATTGTCTTTTTATTCAATAAACTGTAAACCACACAAATTCTCATAGTCTCATATTTCTTCTTCACCAAAACAACTGAAGAGGCAAAAGGATTAGAACTTGGCCTTATGTGACCCATATCCAACAACTCCTTAATCACCTTTTCAATTTCTTCCTTAAAAGCTCTTGGGTGGCAGTAAGGATAAGATATAAATGGAGTCGAACCTGGTTCTAACTCAATGATATGCTGAAATCCTCTATCCGAAGGCAATCCATGAGGTAAATATGAAAATACTTTACTATGCTTATCCAAAATAGACTGAATATCAACAAGATATGATGGCTAAGATGAAAAAGGAGATGTATCCCTTACCAGACAATGTGCAGCCCATGCCTGCCCTCTTTTGAAAGATCTCTCCATGCTTTTGGCGGTCACAACTTATGGAGGTCCATTCCTCAAACCTTGCAAAGTGACTTCCTTGTCTTGAGTCTTAAATTTCAGTTCCATGATTTGATAATTTTGGGTGAACTCACCCAAAGATTGCATGCATTGTACACCCAAAATAATATTTGTTTCACCAATACCAATGACATAGAAATCATCACATACCTTATGCCTTCCCAAGGTGAACTCAAGTTGGGGAATCTTCTTTATGCATGCAAGAGTATACCCATCTGCCACAGTTACATTGAATCCTTGAAAGACTTCTACTTTCAACCCCATCCTTGTCACTTAACTCTCATCAATAAAATTCCGAGTAGCTACACTATCAATCAAGGCTATGATTCTTTGTCCATGAAGAACACCCTTAACATGAAAAGCATAGTACCTTGGTGCTCCGTATAAAGTGGCCAATGTTCCATCCAGGGGAACTTCATTTTCCTCTTTTTCTTGCTCTTCTTCTTCCTCGTGATCATCACTCTCTTCTTCATCTTCTACATCCGAAATAACTTCAATATGATGGGCTGCCCCTTTTGGAAGACAATGGTGGTTAGGAGTCCAAGGATCTCTACATGTAAAACACAGTTTTTTCCTCCTAAGCTCATTCTTGGTCTCAATTTCCTTGTTTTTACTCCAATCTTTTACTTCATATTTGTTTTGGAAAGTCTTGCCTTGCTGCCCATAATTTGGTGTCTTTGGCACACTTGATGGAGAAGTCTTTGGCTGACCAAATACTCCTTTTGGCTGCCCAAAAGGTGTTGATTTTTGTTGCTGTCCATACTGCAGATTTCTATCCCTCGGAACTAAACTTTCTAAGTCCAATGCCTTCTTAATGGCCCCTTGTAGAGATGGGGGGCTCAATGCTTTGACAAGGCCCTTTAGTGGTTCTCCTAACCCCTCAATAAATAGCAATAATAAATTTTTTTCACTGATATCAGGTACCATGACTGCAAATCTTTCAAAATCAGAAACATATCTCTCCAAAGATCCTTCTTGCTTGAGTTGTGCTAGCTCTTTGAAGTGCATATCTAGATCTGTTCTATCAAACCTTTCAGTCAAGCATGAGCTGAATTCTTCAAGTGTAGTAATTGAGCGACGGCCTTGGGTGATCAACCCATGTTATCACCACTCATGTGCCATTCCCTCCAAGTGCAAGGTTGCAAATTTGAGGGCTTCTTTCTCATAAATCGGATTTAAAGAAAGATATGTATCAAACTTTTGTAACCAAGCTCTAGCAAAACACTTTTCAATTCCATCAAATGAAGGAAGAGTTACCTTACCCAACCTTTGTTGAATGTCTCTCTTTGATGTCTCTTGGTGAACTCTTCAATTCCTTCTTGAATCTTTGTTATTCTTCACTTGACAGTAGTCTCTAAAAGAAAACATTTCTCTTACTCTGAAACTAAGTTGTACATACTCATCACCCCATGCTTCAACATCATCCACATCATTTTGGGCTTCCTCTTCCACTGGTTCTTCTCTTTGTAGGAAATTAGCTTTAAAAGTTGGATGTGTAGCATTGGAAGGGTTTCTAGTTGGCCCTGTAGAGCTTCTGTAATGTCCCTTTTTTCAAGCAATAATTAATTAATGAAGGTTGATATCCTTTAATTCACTCCCCTTGGATTAAAGCGATTTTTGCTAGGGGAAATCGACTTTCCTCGTGCATTTAATAATTAAATATTATTTATCTTGGGCAATTCGAAGTTATAAGGAGAAAAATGATTTGTTTTTGGGCCAATTAATTACCATTTAGAGGTAAATCGATTTAATTAAGGCAAGTCGAATTTATTGGAGGCAAATTGATTTATCCCATGAGGTAATTTATTATTATTTTGGGTAAATCGATTTATCTAGGCAAAAGTCGATTCCTTTTAGGCATTAATTATTATTTTTAATTCTCTCTTGTATTTAATTTGAAAATGCTTTAGAGGGAATTAACATTTTTAAATGGAGTTTGACTTTTCAAGACATGAAGATTATTTTAAAATCAAATCTCTCCCATCTAGAGAAATGAGTCAAAATTGGAGGGAAACATAAGAGCTCTACATTGCAAAATCTATAAAAGAAATGAGGCGTCCCCTTTTTGGCATGTTTGACGATTCTATGAACTTATCTTTATGCTTGAAGAGGGATGTATGCTCACTTGTGATCCAAAAATAAAAGATGTTTTTTAGCACTGTGTGCGTGTATTTTTACTTAATCTAAGTTAGATGAATGAGAACTACCACCTAAATAGTTCTATAACAAAGTTAAGTCAAAATCTAGGCACCATCAAGATAAGAGCTAAACAAGGTTAGACAATAAGCATTACTTGCATTTAAAACTTTAAAGCATAAGATCAAACTAAACATGCTAAAGTATGTCAAGAACCTCTACTCTTTTGATTAACAACAAAATTAAATGGACCTATGTAGGCTCCATGGCAGTCAAAGTGGTTTGTTTTTGATATCCAAGAACCTAGGAATGAGAGCTTATCAAAGTTTGGGCGACAAGACCCTTTTGAATCTTCCCATATGACCCAAGCACTTTGGCTAGAAAAATGCAAGAAATGAGGTTTAACTCTTCAAATGGTGAATTTCTCAAGAATAACAAAAAGCTTTATAGTCTATTTGCTATGTGATTTTCTTTTATCTTCTCAAGGAATTAGGTGTAAGTGTAAAGGTAGGAGGAGGGCTCTTTATATAGTCCAATGGATAAAGGTATCTCTACATCCCTTTGCATGTGGGATAATAGAGATGTTGATTTAGTTGTGGATAAGGGGGGGGTTTAGAAAGGGTTGAGTTAACTTTAGGAGAGTTTAGCTTGTCCTTTAGTGACTCATGTGGATAAAGGGGGTTTATTAATTGATCAAGATGATTAATTAATAGATGTGCAAGCTTATTATAAGATTTTTAGAGGAATATTAGCATGATTTAGACTATAGAAGGGGATTAAATCAATTAAATATTGATTTATTGGTTTAATGAAAGGGGAAGCTAATTAATTAATAATAATTAATTAGTCTAGATAGAAGGAAGGATTCATTAACGGAAGGTCGTTAATTAGGGTATTTTTTGGATAGGTGACTTAATTAATTAGCGTAGTGTAATTAATTAACGATGATAGGAGAGAAGATGAGCACTTTTGACGATATGTCACCAATTTGTCAGGAAAGGAGATAATTAGCGTAATTTAAGTATTTAAATTGCTCGGGCGTAATTATAGGTGTCTACATTTGCCCCTCTTTGGGGTGGCGTAAGTGACGCCACTTCAAAGATAGTAGACAAATGAAATTTTGAAGGGGTAGAAGAAAGAAAAAAAATGGTAGGAGGGAGAGATGCCCCCTCAAGTGTCAATGGGGTGATGAAGGAAGATGATCGACGATCAAAAAGGTGAGAAATGGAAGAGGGTAAGGTGCAGGATGCCCCAGGTGAAGGACAGAAGATTAGGGGTGAGAGGAATAATGTAGAAGAAATATGAAGAAGTGGAGAGAAGAACTTGGCCTCTAGCCTTTGTATTGGAACAACTTTAGTGTCATCATATTGCGAAAAGATCTACGTCATCGGTCCTTATGAAAAATATAAGCATACGACAAAAGTAGAATGACATGAAAAGCCATACTACAAACAATTTTCCATTACTGAAAACACCAACTCCATGCAACATACAAAATGCAATGCAATATGAGAAGGAAACAAGCTCATTTAACAGGGAAAACAAGTATGAATGCACATATCCAACCCAACAACGGTCAAGACAGTTGTACAAATGTTTTGTTATCAAGCTGAAGAGGTCCACATGTTCGTGATTGATGACAAGGGTTAAAAATGATGCCCCGAGCAAGGATACATGCAAGGGGAAATGATGATGGACACTGGGTCCAAGTAGAAAGCTTTGTGCACAACGAAACAACACTAGGAAACAAGACATGCCCCAGAGTACAGATGAAGCAAGAAACTAGCTTTGTGAATGGTTGTGAATCCAACGATCCGCGAGTCGTGTTGATCGGGGAAGATGTGAAACAAACCAGTAGGATATGGAAAGAATACCATGCGTAAGACACAAGTTTCAGCCGTAATAAGCAGGTTACCTATTTTTTTGCAGGTTTTTTACTTTTTAGGATTTTGTGGAGAATTTTGCCTTGTTTTTGGATTTTTGAAGAATTATATATATATATATATATATATTGTTTTTTGTTTTCTAAAATGCGGTGGACAGTAGAAGAAAATAGAAGAAATAGAATGAAGTGCCTAGATGCAAAAGAAAATGCCCCAGGGGGAAGAAAGAAGAAACATGTGACAAATAATGTCCCTGTATAGTGGAAAAAATTACTGAAAATAATTATTTTTAAAATAATTATTCGAGAGAGTGTGGATAAGAAGAAAAATCACCTAGGAGCAATAAAAATTGTCCTAGTGAGAAGAAAGGGGTACTAGACGGCAAAAAATGCCCCAGCACGGTGAAAAATGAAAGAAAAATAATTATTTAAATAAAATAATTATTTGACGGTGAATAGAGGAGAAAATGGCGGTCAAAACAAGCCTCCAGGCATCATGGCCGGTGAAAAATAGCTTGATATACCCCACCCGGGGGGGGGGGGGGGTAAATCACCGCGACCAATTCATTTGTTACCGAATCGTTGCGGAGTTTTTACCACGAGGCTCTGACAGCGATGAGGACGATGGTGAGAGCACGAGACTGGTTTGAGACGAGCAGACATAGTTCCAGGGTACGAGCGACACGTGGAGACGATGGCATCTTTGTGAGTATCCTAACCCTCTTTGTTAATTTTGAAATTAATGCCCCTAGAAGTAGGAAACTAGGGTTAGAGGCACGTGGTCAGCCTGCATGCATGGGGGTGCACAGGTGCACTAATGGTGGCGCAAGTGCCCTTAGGAGCATGTGCACATGCATAGGTACCCAAACAAACACACGCACATGCACATACGCATACACATGACACATGCACACATACACACACACACCACACAGTAGCGCATATACAGAGGGCACACACATGTGCACATGCACAGGATGGTACCCAGACGATGGCGCAAGTGCCCACAAAGGGGGCATGCACACATGATTGATGCACATGTGCCCAAAAGGAGGGCGCACATGCTACAAGGTACACATACGCCAAAGGGTGCGCACATGCCCCAAAGGGTGTGCAGGCACATTGAGTAAATGGAGGATAGATAGAAAAATGCCAAAAATGATGGCATTTAGAAGAAAATTTAGGATTTTTGGGTTAACCCTAAAAATGATAGATAGAATTTAGAAGAAATGTTAGTAGCTGACAAATGGAATGATTTTTCAGAGACGTTTGCCCATGCTTTAAGACACGTGAGTGACATTCACACATAACAGAGCTAGAGGGGAGCATGCGTCAGACAAGACCAGGCGCGTGGTGGCGATACTCCTAGAGGTGGTGGGCCTAGGCCCCATATCTCGGATGCCCTCCATTACTTTGGATCACGGTCTACTGACTGCATTGGCTGAGCGGTGGCACAATGAGATTCAGTGTTTCAAGGCTCCCTACCAGAGAGATGACAGTGACTCTGGAGGATGTGTGGTGGATTCTCCACGTGCCTATCCTAGGCTCACTGATTGAGTATATTAGCGACCTTGGGCAGATCAGGGCGGCGGTCAGTGACCTTGTTTGACAGAGATGATATACCGCATGATGGCATGACATAGTTTCATTACATGAGTGCATAGCAGATCCGACACTGCACCGGGGGCCATTATACGTGATGTCACTTATCAGTGGGTTTTTGCTCACTGATAAGACTTAGGACATCCTTCCCTAGGGGTTGATGACATTAGTGCACAGGGGATTTTTAGTGGTGAGCGTTATTGCTAGGGCCAATGCATACTGGCACATCTGTACTGGGACCTACATCTGATTACATACCACCGTCAGAAGATGGTGGGGCCTACCTCCCTACTGCAGATTTGGTCATGGGACCACATAGCTATCAGGCACCCTATAGGCATGCATTACATGTCCTGAGTCCTAGAGGAGCCATTCATATATGGCTTGGGTTTCAGTAGGTGACAACATACGAGGGCACCTAGGTAGCTTGTACTGATATCGATGAGAGTTTGACAAGCTATTAGACAAGGATATTATATGGAGGCCCTACAGGTAGATATAGTGGCTAGAGGATGCAGTAGAGCTTAGTGTTTACACGGTGGAGCACTTTCTTCTCAGTAGTCACATCTACATTATTGAGCTATACAGAGTAGACATGATGTCAGCGACAATTGGGCATGGTGCAGGGGGTTCCACAGCCAATTTGTGGTATGCCCGCTGAGACTCCAGAGGCCGACCATGGGGCCACGCATACAGGTGACCCAAGCTAGGGCCAACTTTTTATAGGTGGTGCCATAGGTATGGGATCCAGCTTGATAGGTCAGAGATCTAGGTACCACTGCTGGATTACATGGATTAGTACGCCACTATGTTACCATGATGCTTGACTATTCCAGATGAGGCTTGGGAAGCAGGCACTCGACCACCGCGAGAGCTTTGTCATGGTGGTGACAAGAGGGAGGATGTAGCAGCCCATGACCCAGCTGATCCATTTGATGGGCTACCACATGATGAGCAATGGTGCAACACAGGTATAGGGACTGAGGCCACAGGGACCAGTACAAGCACTACATAGGTTCCCTAATTTAGACTACGAGAGAAGGGATAGTCCTCCAGACCGGTACAGGGACAGGCCCCTGTGGTGCAACCAGTGACACAGATAGCCACCTTACAGTAGTAGCTGTAGCAGGCCATAAGTAGAGAGAGACAAGGCCCGAGCCCAGACTTTAGCAGTGACAGTAGAGCAGGGATCAGGCTCAGGCTCAAGCTGGCCAGGGAGGTGATAGTGCTATTCACTTTCAGTAGATATGACAGATGTCAGCACATATGGCTCAGGTGACGAGCCTATATCAGCAGACACAGGCCCAACTACAACCTGTGATACTGGAGAGAGATAGGTTGAGATCAGAGTGAGTAGTGGGTCAGGACGAGCTTGCCCGAGCATCAGCAGAGATAACATCCTTTCGATGCACAGATGGCATAGTGGTGATAACCCAAACTCATAGAGATCTAGCTACAACAGAGGGCAGAGCATCCTACTATAGATATTTATATTATGAGGCAGTTCTGACTGAGCAGTGGACACCTTCTTATAGCTAGCAGTCGAGTAGAGGGACGAGGTCAGAGAGGCCTCAGGCCTCAGTGGAGCAGCCATGGGGGGCAGCTTATAGAGACTGAGCGATGCTCATGCTATGCCTCCACCATGGGACAGACCAGCTAGCCCATCTGAGGGCTCGAGTCACCCTTGATTCATATTGTATTGATACATATGCCTCTTGATGAAGGCTATGAGCAGCTTGTGCTCGATGTACAACATTTTTATTGTATAGCAGTTTTGACATATGCCTCTGATGAAGGCCTTTTTGATGTATCGCAGTTTTGACATATGCCTCTGATGAAGGTAGTTGTATTCTTTGATCGATGTATATCATCCCTTTTGTATGCCTCAGATGAAGGCATTTTTGATGTATAATCAGTATGCGATGTATATCTATTTTTGATACAAATATACCACACACATGTATATATATGGACATTTTTGACATGAAACATGTGTTATGAGATGATGGACATTGTTTGTTATTTTTGATTGAGTATATGGATATATAGATGTGTTTATGATGTTAGCTGATTTGATTTCACATGTATATGTATCATGATTTTTGATGTATCGCATGTGCTTTGATTTCTAGATGATAGATCTGTAGAGTATATCAAATGTATTTGCTCATGTGATGTGCTAGATTTAGTGGACAAGATGATATGATGATATGGGTGTGGGGGGGATAGATTTTGATATTTGTGATCCCTCTTGCCCCCATTTGGTGATACGATATGTGATGATTAGCTTAGCATTCATGTATGATGTATACTTAGCTTTTTCTTGATATATGATGTATAGATGATGTTAGATGTGATGATATTGATGGAAATATGATGATGTGATAACAAAATGATGCACATGCAACAAGAAAACACAATCAAATGCTAACAAATAACATAATGAACCAATACAACAATGTACCATGATTCACCAGCATGCAAAAACACACTTCAATATGCACAAGTAAGAATAAATCTGATCTAATCAAGAAAAGATGAATCCTAACAAAGTATGTCCAAGCAACAAACAATACAAATGTACAAACATGAAGCAACTATACAAGCAAACAAGCAAAGAAAGAAACAAGATAACGCAAGTAAACTAAAGTGAATGTTTTTGCAAGATTGTTTTTGTGAAACAATTTTCTATTGTTTTGATTTTTGTGAAACAATTTTCTATTGTTTTTGATTTTTGTGAAACAAATTTCTATTGTTTAGAGTTTTGTGAAACAATTTTTCTATTGTTTAGAGTTTTTGCGGTTTTTGAAACATTTTTTTGAATGTTTTTGTGTTTTTCTAAAAGTTTTCCAAAGCTATGCACAGGTAACCAAGAAAGCGTGGATGCCCCCAGCGTTAGACGAGGAATATATAAGGGCAAATGCCACACGCTTATAAACAGGAAGGTAGATTCACAGAAGTGCCCCCAACGTGAGATGGGTAATAGACAAAGACCATGCCTTCAGTAGATGAATAAAAGGAGACAAAGCTCAGATCAAGGCTTGAAAAGATTAGGCTCATAAGGAATTATTCGGAAGCAGAACTAGCCCTAGGCTAAGTAAAAGTACCCTCCAGATGCAAGATTCTTGTGAACAATGAATCCTCCCCTTAAGGCACCATGGAAACATGAGAACTTTCACCCAAGACCTATCCAAAGTTGCCGTAATTGACGTGGTTTTCACTTAACTGGATTAGACCTGAAGGAACATCTCTAGATTTCTTATTTTTTCTTATAAGCATTTTTTTGTAAGACTACGTACAGTCTGGACTACAAGATACAAGGTATGGGAACGGGTACGGGTTTTTTCAGGAATTTATTTGATGACGGCAAAAGTTCAAAATTAGTGAATCCAATCTTGTGGAATACGGTACAATTTTTTTTGGGAAACAAAAAATGTGACAAAACATGTGGAATATAGCCTCTATACAATGGTTTTAATGATTGTGATAACCACAATAGGTATTAACAAATTGACTAGGAATTCTACCACATCAAGCCTTTGCATACTTTTTTGAAATTCTACGATATTTGCTCTGGAATCACAATGTTGCATTTACAATTTGGGAAAATAGTGATAGCCACTATTCAACCGAACAAATTTTGAAGAATTGTTCATGCATGATTCTTTCCTTGTGAACATTTCACTTATTCAGTCACACAATAGTAAAATCTGAAAAATAATCCTAGACATCATATACTAAAAAAACATTCACACCAGAATATATGATCCATAGCTTCAGTGTGGCCCCGATTAGTTGGTGCACTGATGAGAATCACTTACGCTCTGAGTTTCTGATGCATACATCCTCCAGTATATTTTAATGAAAAATACTAATCTGTCAACCAGATTTTTTTTATCAAAGCTCATTATTATTTCCACATAGATTTAAAAACAATTGCTTCCCTACAGTGCAATGTGCAAAAAGTTAAATTCATTTTTTCACATGACAAATAAAAATAAATTTTGAAAATGCGTATTGTGCTCGAGACAATGATAAAATTTGTAATTTATCACGATAAACTTGAATTGGAGTACATAATGACCTTCAATGTTGAATGGCGACTATTGACAAATTTGAAGATGCTACATCTTTGGACTCAAACAAGAGGACTCGACTGCATACATTTAAAAATTAATAATAATGAATTACTTTTTACATGAAAATCACGTTTGGTGATTTTTTCACTAAATAAATAATCCAAAATAAGAATAAAATTACACAAAAATATAATTAACTATTTTCCCTTTTAAATGTGACAGTTGCAATTTGATGTACAAGTTTTTTCGCATATTATTATGTATGGGTACGCTTAAATGTGAAAACCCACTTAAAAAGACAAGATAAGGTATTGTTTGGCAAAACCGTATACCAGACCTGTATGCCTTCAATGTGGGTACGATTTTTTATAAAGGCTGAAAGAAATACCACTCCATAGCTAGTAAGTTGTACGATTGATGCTCAGGCTGGTCATATACGGGGGTGCCAATAATTTGTTTCCAGACAGATTAATATATATCAGTGGCCGATAATTTGATTTCTAAAATCAAATGTACATGAAATAAAAACAAACCATTGTCTGATCGAATACCTTTTGAAATATTAAAAGAATGGAGACAAGTTGTATTTGTGAATATGGAGGGATGTTTATACTGAAGCGTTAGGCAGCCAAGTAAAATGATGGACTCTGGTGGAGTCTCCATGGATTTTATGTAATAAGTAGCTATATCTCATACAAATGTAAATTAAGAGACTCTATGGACATTATTCAAACCCATGATATCTCACATCACCTTTATGAGCATATTTTAGTTGATGCTCCCATTTTCTGTACAAACTAAAAGAAATGGTTGATACGTGAATTATTTTAGTCCCATATTTAAAAACTATTGATTGGTGCAAATAAAAAGGTCACTCCAAAAAGGGTTTTCTCTAAACAACTTTCAGTAAGCATTCACATGCACGTGTGGAACTTCAGTCAAGCTATCTCACTGTACCTATCAGGATCTTACAAAGTTTCATGAAGGTTTTAATACCATTCACCATATTCAGGTTTAGTCTCTAACCTGCAATATGAGGTGTAATTTGATGCTCAATAATAATAGAAAATACTGAACTCAAAAAATGAGTTCTATCACTGAGGAAGTAATTCTCACTAAACAGGTAGGGCACGTACATTAATCATGCTCACATCATTGTTGATCTAAATCTATTGGGATTATGCAAAAGGCAACCAATTATCTTCCATTGCTTTTAAACAGGAATTCTAGACCTGTTCATTATTAGAACATAAAGTAATCACACCATACATTTAGAAAAAAAAGGCACAAACACAGTCTCAAGCAATGCCTCTTTGTTGTGTTGCACTAACAATGAATGATGCCCATCGGTATTTGAAAAGATCCATTTGAAATCCAAGTCTCCATCATAAAACTTGAAGAAATAGACTCTGCTTATTTAGCTTCATGACAATGCATTTTAAATATCCATAATTGAAACAATCCATTTATTCAACGGTGTAATAATTGCACACTTACAATAAAAGGTATGATTCGATTTATTTGAAATAAATTAAAGACATAGTGGAGACTAGAATATCATGGCATGGGGAAATCATCTCATAATTTTTTAAATTATTAAAATGCTAATTTATTAAACATTGTCAGATTCATTTTTTCCATTAATTCAAAATCTTAATATTATATGCCAAATGTAAGTTTCTGTAATTGATTTTACACAGCAAGTTTCTATAAATACAATATAAAATTATTAATCCAATAAAATTGTATATATTTCTTCTGGGTCACTTTGTAAAAAACACAATTACCAATCTTTCAATGAAGAACAGAATCCATATTAAAATTGCATGGAACCACTAAAACTCTATACATATCATCCTTTAGTTGTGATTTTAATCACGTGCAATACACAACTCAAATATATGATTTGTTAAAACAACTCCTATACCAATTATGATTTAAACTTACATTTAACACATAATATAATTAAGACGAATTAATTTGTATTCAAAAGGTACACATAGATAATGTAAACATTACATAATAATTTCCTAACTTCTTGAATGTGAAATAGAATTGGAGCAATTTCTATGTGAATTATCCATAGGGCATTTGTATACAATTGCTTGCTTAAAATCATGGAAGGACAATTCTAATGTAGAAATGCCCCCATAAGATTGTGGAATAGGCCAAGTGTGTACTCTCAGGATTTTCCAAAAATTCTCACAAATTCCGATCTCTATTAGTTGTCATTGACAACTTTGTGCCCACAGGGGATCTCATATATAATAATATTATATAACTATCCACAATTGGAACTAGTTTTTCACCCAAACTTATCCAAAGCACTCATAATACATCACACAATGTATAATTTTCAAAGTATGGATGACTTGTTTTCTCTTTTTCTTTTTATTTTCTTGTTTTAATTTTTTGTATTTTGAGTATTTTTACCCTATTTTTTGATTTTTGCTTTTCTAATTTTTGTGCAAGTCATGTTTAAGCATAGAACCGCTTAAGGTGCATGGCATTCATGGGCTCATGGAGCTCATCACCATTGGGGTGAGCAAATTTGTATGCTCCTGTGCCATACTTGGCCACGATAACATAAGGTCCTAACCAATGCGGTTTGAACTTTCCTTTCTTTTCTCGTTCTACCCTTGTGTTGAATTGATTCTCCTTCATGACCAAATCACCAACCTCAAACTGACGAGGTATGATTCTTTTGTTGTAATTTCTGGAGACTCTGTTCTGATACACTTTGAGGTGATTTAAGGTGCATGGATGCGCTTCTCATCTAGGAGCTCTAACTCTGTCCAGTCTAGCCACTCGGTAATCTTCATCTTTATCCAGATAATCCCTAAGAGAGATTCTTAGGGAAGGAAGCTCAATTTCTAACATGGGATGATAGATTCCATTCCAAATACCAGGGAATATGGCGTCACACCCCGTAGGAGTGCGAATAGAGGTCCTGTAAGCCCAAAGAGCTGGGTGGATTTGCAAATGCCAATTATGACCTGTCTTACTTACCATCTTCTCCATTATTCACACCAAAAATCTTATTAGTGGCCTCGGCCTGTCCATTACCTTGGGGATAATATGGTGTAGACCATTTTAACCTAATTTGAAACTGATGACAGAGATCCTTTACCATTTTATTCTTGAATGATTTTCTGTTATCAGTAACAATGGCTACAGGAATGCCATACCAGACAAATAATATGATTCATGATGAACTTGGAAATATGAGCTCCTGTTACATAGGTTAAAGGGAAAGCTTCCACCCACTTGGTAAAGTATTCAGTAGCCATAATGATGTGGGTGTGGCCATCAGATGAAGTAGGGGTAAGCTTCCCTATTAAATCAAGTCCCCATTTAGAAAATGGCCATGGGGTGGTGATGGGTTGTAATGGATGTGATGGAGCATGGATGAAATTTCCATACTTCTGACAAAGTACACACTTCCTTACATAGTTGCAACAGTCGGTTTCCATGGTAGGCCAATAGTAGCCTACTCTTAACAATTTTTTGGCTAGAACCATTCCATTAGTATGTGCTCCGCACACCCCTTCATGCACCTCTTTAATCACTTGGACTGACTCTGTCATATCGAGACAACGTAACAGATTCCCATCGTAGCCACGATGATAAAGCGTACCTCCTAAAAGGGTATAACGGGCTATCTGGCGAATTAGGCTTTGTTTCTCAGAATGAGAGATGTCGGGAGGGAACGTGTTGTCTTTGAGGTAGGTAAAGATGGGCTCATACCATGGGGAATTGGGACCAACAACATCACAAGCCAGACAAGATTCTGGCATGTCGTACGCAGGCTAGCATAGATTTTCCACAAAGAATGGCATGTCATTACTTTCCTAGCAGAATGCGGAGCATAGAACCCACTGTTTCCATAGCATCTGCAGATCTGTTTTGTGCTCTTGGAATTTATTCAAATGTGATGTGCACAAAAATACTCTTTTAGAGTTTCTACCAGCTTCTTGTAAGGGATGAGTTTCTCATCCTTAACTTTGTATTCATCATTAACTTGCTTGATAATTAACTGAGAATCACCAACAATCTTAACATGATGAATGTCCCATTTGATGGCGAGCTTCATCCCTACAATAAGTTCCTCATACTCTGTGATATTGTTCATGCAAGGAAAACCAAGACAAAAATCCTAAGGTATGGGTCACCAGAAGGAGTAATGAGGACCACACCTGCCCCTGAACCATGAAAAGTAAAAGACCCATCAAAGTGTATCTTCCACATGACAGATTCTTCAATGTATAGTAATGAGGCATCTGGCAGATCTAGATTCAAAGGTTCAGTGCCTTGTAAAGGTGCTTCTGCTAATTGATCAACAAGTACCTGTCCCTTGACCGACTTTTGATGCACAAACTTGATGTCAAATTCACTTAGTAGAATGATCCAATTAGCCATTCTACTTGGTGAGGGTGGGTTTAGACAACAAGTATTTGAGCGGTCAACTTTGGATATAAGCTTGGTTTTGGTATTCAATAGATAATGGAAAAGTTTTTGAAAAGGTAAAAAATACAGCCAAACAAGCTTTTTCAATTTGGGGATAGTTGAGCTCATAAGCGATGAGAGTGTGACTGAGGTAGTATACCACTTTTTCTTTGTGACCAAGGTCATATTGGGTGAGCAGTGCACCAATAGAAAATTGAGTAGTAGAGATATAAAGTAGGAGTGGCTCACCAGGAGTTGGAGGCATGAGGACAGGTGGATTGGCCAAGTATTGCTTAAGAAAGGTGAAGGCCTGTTGTTGGCTCTGGTCCCCAGATGAAGGAAACATCCTTTTTAAGTAGGTGGGTGAACGAATGACACTTATCAACAAGCTGGGAGATGAAGCGGTGAATAGCTTGTATTTTTCCCTGCAAGCTACGCAGTTGCTTAATGTTTTTAGGAGGAGGCATCTCAGTAATAGCAGACACTTTAGCAGGGTCTACCTCAATTCCCCTTCTTGATATAATGAAACCCAACAATTTTCCTGATAGCACGCCAAACACACATTTCTTTGGGTTTAGATGGACCTTGTACTCTCGTAGGTGCTCAAAGATACGCCACAAAATAACAGGGTGATCCTCCCTTGTCTTATATTTTCCAAGGATATCATCCACATAGTCTTCCATGATATCATGGATCATATCATGGAAAATTACCGTCATTTCCCTTTGATAGGTAGCTCCTACATTTTTAAGACCAAATGACATTACCTGATAACAGAAGGTACCCCAAGGAGTTGTAAAATCCATCTTGTGTTGATCTTCATCAGCTATCTTGATTTGATTGTAACCTAAAAAGCCATCCATAAGAGATAGTATTTCATATCCTGCTGTTGAATCCACAATCATATCAATATTTGGTAATGGAAAATCATCCTTAGGGCATGCCTTATTTATGTCTCTAAAATCTGTGCAGATTCTGATCCCAACAGGATTTTTCTAGACAGGGATGATGTTGGATATCCATTCAGAGTAATCAATGGGCCGAATGAATCCTACCGCAAGCAATCTTTCTAATTCCTCTTTAACCAGGAGAGCCACCCTCGGGTGCATCTTTCTAAGCTTCTACTTAATAGGCTTAGCGTCTACATGTACAACTAAGTTGTGTATGAAAAAAGTTGGATCTAAGCCTATCATATCCTTATAGGACCATGTGAATACATCTATAAACTCCCGTAGCAAGCATGGTGAATGTTTTATGTTCCCATGCCAAGAGTGAAGCTCCCAATTTGACTATTTTTGGGTCCTCTTCTGTGCCAATGTTTACATCGATAGTCTCCTCTACTAGTAACTTTGAAAAGTCCTCCATACGCATAGGATTGGGAGGAAGGTTGAGATCTTCATCCAAGGATGTCTCCACAAGATTTTCATCCTTGGCATGGTCACTTTTATTGTCCTTTTATTTTTGCACCTGTTTGTCTGCCAGTGCCTCAAAGAGGTTTTCATTGTGTGACTTGGACTTTGATTTTTTCCGAGGCTTTGCATTGGAACTTTTGCCCTCACTTTTTCTTAAGTTTTGCTGACCATGAAGCTCAGCTTCCTCTCCTGAAGTAGGCACAGGTATCTAAGTCAATATAGAATCCCTTTTTGTGGTCTCCAATGGGAATTGTATCCCAAATTCCCATGAACTCTGCAATAGCTTCATCATTCTCAAATAGATCTAGTGACATATGACGTTGTTGGTCCCATTCAACAAGGGAAGGGTAAATGAGGTCAAGTGTAGGTTCTGTAGGGGTTATGGTGAGGACAATGGTATTCATGAACAGGTTCATGGAGGCAAGATCCTCATATTGGCTACAATGGGAATCTGTATCACTGTCTAAATAGTCAGAGCTATCCTCACGTTTAGAGCAGGTAGCATCTTGATCATTGGGATGTGCCCCATAAGGGTGAATTCCAATGTCGTACCTTTCTATTTTAAAATGTGGGAGAGGCACTGGTTCTCGCTGTCCTTGCTCATTCCTTCTGCATCCTAGGCCCTTATAGCCCATGGAGTACATCATTCTACTAGATTTCTCATATTCAGGGGTTTGATAGCAGGTTGGTTGAGTATCTTCTGGGACCCAAGTCGTAGGTGGATCCAACAATTTTTCTTCAGCCAACAAGCCTCTAGGTAAAAATGACCCAATAGTTTTCTCATTTCTAGGTCATCTGAAATGATAGTTGGGTCGACCTCTAGTCTTAGGTGACAATGAGAGGTCTGAAACTAAGGAGGGCTTGTTGCACATTATATTCTCCACAACCATATTCTAGAACCTTCATCTCCCATGAATCAAAAGGAGAAGTTGATGTAGAGGCACCATGGGCACAAGAACTGAGAGAATCTGAATCTACCCGGGACTCCATGGCTTCAGATTGGAGAGGAACAACTATATCAGTGGAGGGACACACATAGGTACCCTTACGTGTAAAACTATTGAGAGCTCTGCAGTGAGAGAAGGGCTCTGAATCTCCTTGTATTGTGACAGTGTGTCCCTCATGCTTCAGTTTAATGCATTGATGGAATGTTGATGGCACAGCCTGCATGGCATGAATCCATGGTCGGCCTAGAAGCATATTGTACAGAAGTTCTAAGTCCAGGACATGAAACTTTGTGTGATGACAAGTAGGACCAAATTCCATGGGCAATGTGATTGTGCCCAGCTGACTCCCTTTCCGTGTTGTTGTAAGCGGTTATGGTAATGATGTTTGACTCGAGGTCTGCTTCAGTATGTCCTAGTTTCTTAACCAACTTCAGCGTGCATATATTCAACCCTGATCCATTGTCCACAAGCACCCATTTGATCTTCTTATGGGTAACGAATACCTCAATATATAAAGGGAGATTATGCATTGGATTTTCAGTAGGGATTTCCCTATGATTAAAGGAAATGTGTTCAGTTGGTACAATGTTTGCTACTGCGGCCTGAAGATGTGTAGGATCTACCTCTAGTGGCACTCCTGACCCCTGAAGAGTTTGGTACAAAATGTCTTTATGTACATTTGATATCTTAAGAAGATCCAAGATCGAAATCTTGGAAGATGTTTTCTCAAGTTTTCTAAGAGGTTGTACCTACCATTTTGTGGGGTTGATGGAGAGGGTTCAGGAATCATGAGGTGGGCACACCTTGTTACCATGGCACAATCCTTTCCCTTGATTCGAATGGTGTTCACATGGTCACTAGGAGAGTGAATACATCCAATGAGTGAATCATAATGATTGTTGTCTTTCTTGGTATATAAATAATTTGCTTGCTTTATAACTCTGGGATGACTCTCCTCGATCCGGCTTTGACTCTTCTGACTTACCATGTTTGGGGAATGGTTCTTTGTATATCCCCATCTTTTCGTTGGGTGTTTGAGTTTTTTCTGGGTTGTCCACTTCTATCTCCCCATTTTCGATGAGGTCTTGGATGTAGTGACGAAGTCACAGACATTTGTTCTATTTTATGTCCCTTGACATGATGTAATTCACAATAGTCATGCTCTTTGTACCATGATGGTTTTGGAGCATTGTCATCAAAGGGTTGTGTCGTGGGATAAGTCACCATGTGAGCCACATCCAATTGTTTTAATATAACCGAAAAAGGCTCATTGAGAGGAGTGAACATTCTTCATTTAGGTGGTGGTTGAATAGGTCCTTTGGTTAGTTTAAAAGGTTGACCAGTTTGAACCGTTTGTACACGTTTGGAATCTGTGATCCCATCTCCCACCACGTTTTTGTTTTTGTTAAATATTTTTGGCTTCTCCATAGGTTTAACACTTTGATTATCCTTAGATTGTGACTTAAGAGTTCCTTTAGCAATAAGGGATTTCTCTATTTGAACACCTTTTTCAATGACCTCCTCGAAAGTGCGAACACAATGCATTTGAAGGTGGAAAGTGATGTCTGGATTTAGGTTGGGCACAAAGATACTTACCAGCTATTTTTTAGGGAATGCGCAAGGGAAGCGACTGGATATCCCTCTCCACCATTGTAGGAAGCTGGTGAATGTCTCATTAGGATGTTTTTTGGTGCCACATAAGTCTGCCATGGTGATATCACTTTCTATATTGTATGAGAAGTGACGCACAAACCTCTCTGCCAATTCTGGCTAGGTAAAAATAGACCCCCGAGGTAAATGAGTAAACCACTCCAAGGCTTGACCTCCTAGACTCTTGGGAAAAAGTCGTATGAGATAATTATCACTATAGGACACCTCTTGACATGCCATATAGAAATCCTTGACATGATCTCGTGGGTCTCCCTTTCCTCTATATTTGTCGAATTTCAACATGTCAAATTTTTTAGGGAAAGGTTGAAGTGTCATAGCTTTGTCAAAAGGATGGGGACATAGTTCTTCATATTGATATTTTCTAATGCTCCCCACATTGCTCTCTTGAAGGCTTGCGAGTGTTTCTTTCATAGATTGCACTTCTTGTGTGAGCAATTGTTCTTTAGTAGGAGAAGTAGGGATATATACACGATGATACTCCATATTGTCTTCTCCTTGATTTTCCCTATGAAGTTCACTGATTTTGACCTTAGGCCTTGTCTTTTGGACATTCTTGCTTGCTTCCTTTTGTACATGAGAGGTTAGCAAGGCTAATTGTCAACTAAGGTTGCTAATTTTTTGCTGAATGGTGACTTCTTCCAAAGGTTCCTCTTCTTCTTCATATTGTGGAGGTTCTTCAACATTCTCGTGTCCTAACCTGATTTTACATGGCACTTTGATAAAGGGTATTCTATGTCCCACTACATTATCATTTCCCACATTGGAGGTAGAAGCATGTCCATGTGTTAAAATATCCTCCATGTTGATAAGAGGTCACTCCTCGTCATTAGCGTTATTTGTAGGTGGGATTGTTTCATGTTCAGTGGGCATTTTGGCCCCCAATTCTACAACCCGTGCCAGCACCCTATCCTTGTTTCTAAAAAGGAATTCATCTAATAAGGTGGGGTCAAAGTCAAACTCCACATGTGGGGATTCCAATTCATCACCACTATGATCTACCATGTCTTCTATCTCTTTTTCTGTGGAAAATAGAGGCCCTAGATCATGACCAATAAAAGGGTTTGACCCTTGTTTGTTTGAGGCTTCCCAAGCTTGCGCTTGTTGTGCTTCGTATGTTTTCTTTTTGAGCCCTAATCGTGTTTTAGGAGCCATGATGTGCAATAGTTTCACCAAGGTAAGTTGTAAATGTGTTCAAAAATTTGTGATCACACCTAAGTGAAATGCAAAATGAATGTCAAGAATATGAATGAGTATAAATGTTAGAATACCAATGTGATAGAGTGATAAATCAACAGTGACACAATGTTTGGTACCTAAGCCTATCAAATGAATGAAGTACTTCCTAGGTTTTATTTTCAAAAAATCAGTTGGTGTCGCAAGATAATTAACAAGATGTCCTCACTTATGTCAAGTTCAAGGGAATGAACAAGATGTAAGTAAATACAAGAAGTTAATGTGACCTCCTAACAAGGTATACTAGAAGCAAGCCCAAATTCAATTAATACCTATATCCCAAAAAGTGCCAGTTACAATTTGTGAGTGACACAACAATGTCACCAAGATATGTTAACCAAACTTTGTGAGAAAGTAAGGTATTGATATCAAGATGATATTGATATAACACGCACAAGTGGTAACACGTAGCACTTTTCAAAATTGAGGTAGTAATGGAATCGAACTAAAAGCTTAAAGTATAACTAAGAATTGTTAAAATGTGTATAGCGTAACCTTACAATATAGATATTTAGGTCAAGTTTACAAGAAACAAGACGTAAATACCAAAATTGTAGTGATACGATATAAACAAGGTAACCTTTCTAAGGAAGTTCAAGATGATGAACCATGCCTAACTACGATGATGATCTTGACGTGGGTATCAAGATCACAAAGGCCACCAATGATATGAATACACCTCCACACACTTTAGACATTTAACTTACCCAACCACAAACATGGATGGGCGTAAACAGACAAAAAAGTGGCAGAAACAATCAATTGGTAACGCAAAGGTAGTCACCCTTCTTTTGATCAACAAAGTGTCAAAAGAATGTGAAGGAAGTAGATCAAAATGGGGATGAAAAATGTTGGCTTTACTTCGGCAGAGTTTCACCTCGCCTTAAGGCAAGTGAAAAACTAAACAAAAGTAACACTTCCCACGTTTCATGATGAATGATGGCTCACAACTCAACACTATTTTGAAATGGTCAAAGTGGGCTCCTGGCCAAAGAATATCTTCCTAGGTGGTTCTCTCTTCCTAGGTGTTACAAAGCTATCTTAAGCGAGCTCGATTTACCCAAAAAGTCACAATGACTAAATTGGGAGTATCTCGGCTTTACTTTACCCCCTTCAAGCACAATAGGAAACTAGTGCATCTATGTGTACCATCACTGGGGTCGCCATATGGACAACCGGTAATGCTAACTCACAAGGAATGACTAGTCAAGTAGGTTGTGCGGAGCACTTCCCGTTTCGTCCACAAGGTTCCCTCTTGCGTGGACTACTTTGGGGTTCCTGGTACCACCCCCATTGTTGTAGCTTAAGGCGTTATGCCAAAGGGGTTATGTTCCAGTTGAGTGGATAGGGACGTACCCTTTTCCGAAACCTGCAATACAGTGTTTTGAATATGTTGTTCTTTTTATCTTGTTTAATTTTGATGTGGTTTTCTTGAACACCTTTTGGCAACCTGTACGACAACTGTATTAGTAGTTTGAACTTTGTTTCAATTCCACCTTTCTTTGACAAGCGTGTGTTTTGGTCCTGCACAACGAGTTTAGTAATTTTCCATAAAAAGAGTAAACATCATTTCTGATTCTCAAGATCATCCAAGGACGCAAGAGAAGAGCATACATGATGTTTCCAAAATCCAAGAAGATGCCAAATGGAAAAACACTTAATTCAAACACACCAAGTTAACTCATTCCAATTCAGATATTCTTAACAATTTCAAAGCATCAAAAAGACCTAAGAATCATTTCTGATTCCCAAGATCACCCCAAGGGACGCGAGGGAAGAGCATACATGACCTTATTCTTATAAGAAAGCATGCAAAGTCTATCTAGTCTAGCAAAAGCATGTAAACATACCCTACAAAAATAGGCATTAATTAGATAAAACCTGCAAAGAAGTTAGCACTTTAACACCTTAATTTAAGAAAACTGAAAAACACCTGCGCCTCGGTTTAGGCATGTGCGTGGGTTAGGGCGGATGTGCCCCTCTGTGTTTTTCAAACTTACAGTGCACCTGCACCACCAAAAGGCATGTGCACCAGGATCAGGGTGTGTGTGCCAGGGTAGGTAAACAACAGTATTAAGATCTGACAGAGTGCCTGCGCCACCAGAGAGGTGCCTAGGTTAGGGTGTGTGCCACAACAGATAAAAAATAGTACCAGATTCTGACAAAGCACCTGCGCCACCAGATAATTCTTGACCAGAGAGACCTGCACCTGGGTTAGTGTGTATGCACCGGCCTGATAGGTTTTTCCATTGCAGTGAAGGTACAGTACGAAAGAGTGTCTGCGCCTGGGTTAGTGCACCTGCGCCCTGGTTAGGGTATGTGCGCCGGGGTTAGTGTATGTGCGCCAGGGTTGGAAAACAGAGATTCAAGCTCTGACAGTGCGCCTGCACCACCCGAGAGGTGCCTGCGCCAGGATAAGTGTGCCTACGCCCCGTTAGTGCACCTGCGCCACTCCTGCAACCAAAGTACGGTAAAAAACACAAAAAAGCTCACAATACTTCAAATTTTAGCAAGTTAGCTTGAAATTGGCAACAACCCATTAAAATGATAGCTATAAATGAGAACCTACACATATAATACTAGCAAAAATCCCAAGAAATTGAACATTATTTACTATATGTGCATATCAAAGGTTAGCCAAAAACAATAGAATTCAAGCTAAAAATGCTAAGGGACTAAGGATCCTGTCCCACCGGGCGTGCCAAATGTGTGCATGTATTTTTGCTTAAGCTAAGTTAGATGAATGAGAACTACCACCTAAATAGTTCTATAACAAAGCTAAGTCAAAATCTAGGCACCATCAAGATGAGAGCTAAACAAGATCAATACTAAGCATAATGCATTAACTTTGAACTAAGATCAAACTAACATGCTAAAGTATTCAAAACCTCTACTTCTCTAGATTACCAACAAAAGCAAATGGACCTATGTAGACTCCATGGCAATCAAATTGATTGTTTTGATCTTCAAGAACTTAGGAATGGGAGCTCATCAAAGCATGGCTACAAGACCACTTTGACTATTCCCATATGACCCAAGCACTTGGCTAGAAAATGCAAGAAATGAGGCTTAGCTCTTCAAATGGTGAATTTCTCAAGAATAACAAAAGGCTTATAGTGTATTTGCTATATGCTTTACTTTTGTCTTCTCAAGGAATTAGGTGTAAGTGTAAAGGTAGGAGGAGGGCTCTTTATATAGCCCAATGGATAAAGGAATCACTACATCCCTTTGCATGTGGGATAATAGAGATGTTGAGTTAGTTGTGGATAAGGGGGGTTTAGATAGGGTTGAGTTAACTTTAGGAGAGTTTAGCTTGTCCTTTAGTGACTCATGTGGATAAAGGGGGTTTATTAATTGATCAAGATGATTAATTAATAGATGTGCAAGCTTATAAAAGCTTTTTAGAGGAATATTAGCATGATTTAGACTATAGAAGGGGATTAAATCAATTAAATATTGATTTATTGGTTTAATGAAAGGGGAAGCTAATTAATTAATAATAATTAATTAGTCTAGATAGAAGGAAGGATTTATTAACGAAGGTCATTAATTAGGGTATTTGTTGGATAGGCGACTTAATTAATTAGCGTAGTGTAATTAATTAACGACGATAGGAGAGAAGATGAGCACTTTTGACGATATGTCACCAATTTGTAGGAAAGGAGATAATTAGCACAATTTAAGTATTTAAATTGCTCAGGCGTAATTATAGTCTAAAGTATATTGTGTCTTTATCTTGATATTTTGAGCCATATACACTGTTAGAATTAATTGATGCCAAATCGACTTGCTTGGGGATTTAAAATATTGTTTTGAGTGGGTTTTTGGCAAGTTTACAAGCTGCTGTTGTTCAGATATTTATTGTAGATCCGGGGACAAGATTTTAGGGGTTTTAAAAGCATCTTCAAGGATGGAAAATATTCATTTAATTTTCCTAACCCTAAGTGACTTGTTTACAGATTTCAAGGGCAAATTTGGAAGGGTTTTTGTTGTCAAAAAAATCAGTTTGATAGTTGGTTGGAAAGATTATATTTTTAGCTTTCAAATGCATTTGGTTTCCTAGAAAAATGATAAGAATTGAGAGTTATTAATTTTTGAAGTTCAGTTGGTTTTCTGTGCATTTTATTATTTTTCCACTGCTGCAAATTAAATCTGGTTTAAAGAAGTTTGAATTCCAACTAGCTAGCCCATCTAACCCATTACTTTGGTTCACTCCAACCCCATTTGGGTTGAATTAAAGCTAACACTGGGTTATTTGAGGTGAATCTAGAAGGGTTTACTCTTCTAAGCTCATTTGGAAGTATTTTATTTTCAAGTTTAATTAAATATCCCACAAGGGAATATTACAGTGGTATCATAACTTCCTTCCTCTGTTCATGTGGGTTATTCATGGATGCAAGGCAACAAAAAGTTTTTGTATTAGCAAAGGAGAAATAAGGTGACAATGGATGAAGGAACTTTCACTTCGGATCAAGTAAAATTCTTGCAAGAGTTTATGCAAGAATGTGGAGATCTGCAAAAATCTATGAGTGAACAAATGTCTCAAGCTCATGGAGGAAGCTTTGGGCAAGGACAAATCTACAAGCTCCAATGTTTTTGTATTACCAAAGGAGAAATAAGGTGACAATGGATGAAGGAACTTTCACTTCGGATCAAGTAAAGTTCTTGCAAGAGTTTATGCAAGAATGTGGAGAAGAACTACAGAAATCTATGAGTGAATAAATGTGTAAGCTCATCAAGGAAGCTTTGGGCAAAGGACAAATCTACAAGCTCTAATGGAGAAGGGAGCTCACATGGTGGAGAAAAGAGATCAACACAACCCCCCTCCTAAGTTCTTCAAGGTCACTTTCCTACCTAAGGATACCCATAGGAAAATTGAGGAGCCATCAATGGTAGAAAGCCATTGAAGCACGCAACATAGAGTATAGCACTTTGCATCCGGCCACAAGAGCCATATTGACCTTTAACGAGTTTTGAGCCTTGAAGATGGGCACCAAGGCCAAGAAGGCCCATAAGCAACCTTCTAAAGATCTCCAATAAAGATTGGGGAAAGTCTCATTGCCTAGTTTTGATGGGTCTAACCAAATTTCGTTAAGAGCTTGGTTGCAAAAAATGGAGACTTACTTCTCGCTTAATCCCATACACGAGGAAGAAGCCCTCAAGTTTGGAACACTTCATTTGGAGGGCATGGCACATGAGTGGTGGTTCCATGGTATGCACACACAAGGACATGACTTGATCCACACCATGAAATAGTTTAGTCAAAGGATCATGGAAAGGTTTGGTAGGAAGAATCTGGAGCTTCATTTTCCGTGAGTTGGCACAACTCAAACAATCAAGTAGTGTTGAGGAGTATGTGACAAATTTTTAGAGAATTGCGGTTATGGTCATGGTGTCCCTAGATTTCACCTTGAAATCTGGGACCACCCATTTGAAAAAAAAATCGTTCTTTTAAAATAACGGGTCTTTTTGTGTTTTTATTGCCAGAAGATGTTTGTATTACATTAAGATATTCCCAGTGAATCATATGAGCCAATTTCGACAAATACCCAGATGCCGAAACTCATTTTATCCCTCCGCCAAGTTTCGTTTGCAGGAAATTTTTATTTAATTATTTATTAAATAAATAATGCCCCGTTTGAAGTAAATTGTGCTCTGGTTGAATCTTGTTGAAGTTTTGCATGCCAGTATTCACACATCTCAATAGGATTTTCACCAGGAATGAATTCAGAGCATTGTCTGCAACTTTTGGCAACGTTTTTTTCGTTTTTATTTATTTCTTTTGTGTTTTTTTCTGGTTTTCTCCGTTTGTCTTCTCTGTTTAATTCCCCTGGGCCCATTCCTTTGTCCTGTATAGCCTGTTTAATTGCTTGGAGCATCTGGAGATCATTTACCGACCACTGCACCAGAAGGAATCAGCCTCAAAAAGCAAACTTCTGATCAAAAAATATTAAGTCGATGCACAAAAATCCTCTCCTAGGCAAGTCGCACTTGTTGGAATAAATAGATTGTAAGCTGCAATGGGAATTTTGGTAGTGGCAGGAAGGCGGGAATTTCTTACCTGCCTTACAAGGTACTTTTTCCCATGAAGTCAAAGTCATCTAAGCTGCGATGGGAAAATTAGAGGCAACAGGCAGGCGAGAATTTCTTACCTGCCTTGCAGTGTGAAAATTCCCATTACAAAATAAAAAAAAATCACTTAAAGCATCGATGGTAATTTTCTGCCTACCTGACAGGCTAACTTTTGCCACCAAAGATATTTTTTCACCCATGAAGTTGCAATCAAAGGAGGCCACTTTTAATGCAAGTCACACTTTTTGGAAGGAAGACTTTAAGCTGCCAGTGGGAATTTTGGCAGTGGCAAGAAGGCGGGAATTTCTTACCTGCCTTGCAGGGTAATTTTTCCCATGAATTCAAATTCACTTAAGCTGCAATGAGAATATTAGAGGTGGCAAGCAGGCAGGGAATTTTTTACTGCCTTGCAGGGTAAAAATTCCTATTATAAAAGAAAAATCACCGGCGGGAATTTCTTACCTGCTTTGCAAGGTAAAAATTCTCCATGATGAAAGTCAAATCACTTAAGTGGAAGAGGCGATTTTTGGAGCTGCAGTGCAGAGTGAAAATTCCCATCAAAGTTGACTTCTTATTTTTAGCAATTTCTCTTGCCAAAAAGTGCGACCCACCTTGGGTGAATAACAATGCATTTAATAATATTTATTAATGGTTTCTTCACCCACTTTTGGTGCCATAAATAGAAGGAAAGTCAATGCAAGTGGAAGAGCTAAGGAGAAGTCAAGGATGCATGCTAAAAATAAATAAAATAAATTTATTTAAAAAGCAACCAATAGCATGCATAATTGGGCGACCAAATTGAGATGAATAGACATGGCTATTAATCAATTAAATTGCCAGAAATAGGAAGAGACAATTATTAAAAATAGCTTGTTGAGAGGTTATATAAGCATGGGATGCCATAATAGGAGAAGCACTTATTTCTTTTTGATGAAGGATTGTAGCCTGGACAGGTTTTAGACGCCAAAGGAAGGAGGATGTTGCATTGAAGTAAATATTTTCCACTACCAGGAAACTTCTAGTTTTGAAGCCTTGGGTTTGAATAGCCTAATTTTTGTCATTTTGAGTATCTGCATGTTGGTATAAGTGCTCATAAGGTGAATTAAATAATATTTTTGTTTGTTTTGCATGCAAGCAAAACCTCAAATTTTAGGGCAGCAAACTTTATATGCAGATTTTGGTGATAAAAATCAAGTATTCATGCCATGGACTCCATCTTTGTCTGAATAAATTGCAGGTATTCATCACAGGTGCTCAAATCAATGTCAAGTACATTGAATATATCTTCTGAATCTGAAGAAGTTTCGAGATATTCACAAATTGATCCAATTGCAAGGGATTCCGAAGAATTAAAAGAAAAAGAGCTCAGACAAAGATTGTTCCAGCCATGAAGAAGCATGATGAAATAAAAGGATCAGCAGAATCATGCATAGCTTCCAGATTTGCTGAAGTCAATGATACAGAAATAGGCCCTAAACTTATCACCGATTTAATCAACAGATCCAAATCTCATAATTGCAAAGGCTTCCGACAAAAAATTATCTTCTTGTTTCTAACACAGCCCGTGTAGAAGTTATTGCATGGAAAATTCCTTCCAGGATCTTGTGCATGTTCTCCCAATCTTCTAGTTGAAGCCTTCCTTGAATTTACTTGTATTTGCATTCACCCAGAGTGCTTTCCAAAATTTAAAATTGCTCATATGCACTTAAAAATAAAAATGATGAGTTTTGTCTAAATTATTTACGACAAACATTGCACTGGTGCATGTACTGGAGAAGAACTGCAAAAGCTTCAAGGATAAGAGGGAAGACAAGTCAAAGGCAATACCCGCAAGCAAATCACAGTCAGCTGCTTCCAGATCCAGCTTGGTGAGAATCAAAGGAAAAAAATTCAACCGCATGCAGAATATGGAAAAAGAACAAGACTGGAAGTGTTGCAGCTTTCTTCTAATTTCTTTTTCTCTTTCTTCTTCTTTCTCTTATTTTCTCTGACAAAGTAATTGAGCAATCAATTAAATTATAAAACTTAAGTGATTGGTTTAAAAGTCCGTTGTTTGAAGAAGTCAATTACTTGGAAATAGGTGGCAGACCATGCAAAATATAAGGTTATATTTTGAGTTAAAAATTATGCATGTCATGGAAAGAGGAATCCTAGGAGGAATATTGCCAGCTATGCTACCCTTTTCTATAGCTTCTGCATGCGGGAACTCATTAAAAGCTTCCTATTTGTAATAGCCCTTGTATACACAATAAATAGAGGAAGAACCTATGGGTTAAAGCATCAGAATTTTTAATCAGCATTCTTGTGTTCCAGACTTTGAGCTAAAACCCTTGATAGCTTTCTGAAAGCTAGAGGAAGATAGAGAGGAGGCAAATTTTCGGAAAACTTTGTGTCAACGGTGCATTTGTTTCTTATTTCTTTTTAGATATTTGCATAAACTTTGTGTTATCTTAGATCTAGATCTGAAACTTTGCTTTGCTTTAACTTCTTGCATTTCAAAGATCTATTTGTTTCGTCTATGTGCACGTGACCAACTCTGTCAACTATTTGATTAGGTTGCACATCTCCTTTCCTTTCTTCTCGTATTCTAATTATTTCCCTCTTCCTGCACATATATTGCCTTTCTCTTACAGATGTTTACTTGCTACAAAATTGTCTGGTTATGGTTCATGAGCTACGCATAGTTAAAGTAAAACCAACAGATAGATATTAGGAAATATAATTGACAAAAACTTGCATGGGAGCCTCACCGGCAAATGAGGGAGTTTTATCTCATGACTGCCTAAGTTTTTCAGCTGTGCAGAAAATCTAGCCAACATTGTCACAAATAGTTAGTGAGAAGTGCTTGATAGTCCTGGACAACGAAGGCTTAATGGCGACTTTCAAAGGTTTGGTAAGAGCTTTTAATCCCATGTCTTTGCTAGATTGAACTGACCAATAGCTCTAGCATATCCATTGTGCAGCTTATGGAGTCGAGATTATACACCTTGAAAAATGCATCCCAAACTTCTAAAAACTAACCTTTGCTGTCCACATGAAGCGGATTTGGAGGGCTAGCACTAGGTTTGAAACTGATCCTGTGGAAGCCCACGAAAGTGCAAGGGGGGCAGCCCCTTAAGTCACTTAAAAGATACCCCAAAAAGGCCATTTGAGCCCTATGTTGCCACACCAGGGTAGAATGATCTAGATTGTGCACAACTAGCGAATTAAGGGCACATGAAAAACCGTGTACATTAAGGAAGAAAGGTAATACATGTGTCCAAATGGCAAGACATGCATGAGTGTAAGCAGAAGCATTTGTTTTGCAAAAAGCAAACCTCAAATCTATTTCATTGAAGTTGTAACTAAGAGAAATTTCCTTTTCTTTAAGATTTTGATGATTTTAACAATCTATTTGTTTATCTATGTGCATGAGCATATACAACTCTGTGAACTATTGAAGAAATAGATTGCACATCTGGCTTTCCTTTCTTCCTGTACTCCTAATTATCTTCCCTCTTCCACACATATTTCTATGTAAACAGCTGCTTATCATTGCTGCAATTGATAGTGGAGCTAGCCATAATGGTGCATGAGCTGACGCAGTTAAAGTAAAACCAACATTGATAGATATTAGAAAATTGAAGAATTCCACAGGATTTAATCTTACCATAGCGGATGCCTTCATTTTGTCATGCACATGAGGGTTCCCAGACTTTCCATCTCTATTGACTGCCTATGAGCTTGTTCATGACTATGCAGAAAATCTAGCCATGGACGATATGGATCTTGTGTTAAGAGTCAAATGGTTGCACTCATTGGGATGAATCCACCAATGCAACTATAATGAGGGTTTAATCGTCCCCAAGTGTTGTGATAGGTGTTAAGGGCATCATTTTACAAGATCGCCAATAGGATCCAATGAGGGTTTCCATCCTCAATGGATGAGAGAAAGAGGCAAAGCGTGCTCCAACTCCAAGAAAAATATCAAGATCCCAAAAATGCATAATCTTCTCCAAGCCAAGCAAACCCCTTATATAGCTCATATGTGGTGCCAAATCTCTAAAACATGATCCCCATGAGGAACCGACCTCCTTGGGATATATGTTTATCCTTTACTCCAAATGCACTCCAAAGACCAACCTCTTTATGAAATTAGAGAGTTGTCTTTCCAAATGGTTAACCATGGTTAATCCCTTACCTAAGCTACATAGGAGAGTCTTGGGACATAAAATGTCTTTCATTTGTTATTTATTATGATCCCATTCACACCAAAAATCTAAGTGAACTCGCTTTTCTCTAGGCACCATATATTTTATTCCTCATAAACCTTAAGTTCACAATCTGCAACCTCCTTCAGATTAATATTTATTATTTAAGCCTATTCAATGTAACGCAATTGTTAATCCTCAACTACAATGTCATATGCTTCACATCCATTAATGTCTTTCTATATTGGTCTAACCCACCTCTCACAAAATCATCCACTTGGTACTTCCTGGCATGTCTATTCTTTCTCTCTCATCTTGAATTCCATTACTTCCTAGTCTTTGAATGCCATTACTCTACCGTACCCAAGCTGTCCATTCTCCACTTCTAATATCACCTACAATCTCAACCTTCTGCACTATTTCATCTGTCAAACATTCATTAAAATTTTTAAGGGTTCATTTGCTTTGAATCTTTGAATGGATTTATTACATATAATCAGCCCTCGACATTACTCTGTCTATACTTAGTTAGCTATGAACCCTACTCACATGATCATGGATGAGAATAAGCACAATATTTCTTCTCCTATTTTGAGTTTATGGTCAAGATATAACACAGTATAGGAGATCGACATGGCACTCTTTCCTCAAAGAAACACCAACAAATCTACTCCTATAGCTAGGGTTTGCAAACTTCATGCCAAGGAAACTAGTTGGCTCTTAACAAAATGGTAAATTTATCTCCATAAAGACACGTATTTGTATCATTGTCACCCCTTATTAGGGGGCTTTTCACATTTTGATCCTAACTTGTTTGAAAAAATGGCCTTCAATTTGGTTCATCTTATGGATAGCAGTATAGGCAGGAGATCCAATCTATCACTTCACAAACTCGAGCAAATGGTCAATCAAAGCGATTTGGTGGGATTGTCAACATTCATCACAAAGCACCAAGAGGTGTTTCACAAATGAGTCTTTGTAGGATCGCGAGGATCGGCGCTAGGGCTATTAATAGAAAGATCCCTCTCAGTCTTTATAGATGTTCCAAAAAAACCAAATTGATTCATCTTTTAATCACCAAAAACTCTCACAAGAAAATGAAGCAATATCAAGTAAACTAGCATCTCAATGACAATACCAACATGCAAGAAACACTGAAAGGTGAACAATCTATCATCCTAGTCAATGATGGTGAGTCTCTCCCCTTTCTAAATCTTGCTCAAGTAAGTAATCATTTCTCCAATATTTATCAAGTGAAAGCGTTTCCCTCTTTGAATAAATACAATGATAGGATTGCTTGGTAGAATACCTCTTTGAATAAATACCATGATAGGATTGCTTGGTAGAATACCGTGATTTTTTTCCAAACCGACATCTTGTTTACCCTAATGACAATACCAAAGTTTCTACTTTTGAATCCCTTTATCAGTTCAGTTTTGGCAATCATAAATGTTGAATCCATTCTAGTATTGGATTTTAGTGATACACCAAACACAATACTCTCGACTCCCACTGTCAAATTTAGATAACCCTACCACTTTTAGTAGTGTCCTTGCCTCACACCGCTTGGAATCTCAACCAGCCATACTATCCTCAATTTGTTCATCCTAACAAGGATATGGAGTTTGTTGTTCATCCCATCAATTGGGTTACCCACAGTCAAAGCAACATAACTATGGTCGAGGCTCTGAATACAATTGATGGGAGTCTGAAAATACTTAAGGACAATGTATGTATTCAAGGTACCAAAGACCCAATCCTTGATAGGATCATCAACAAAGTTGAAAAATGTAAATGTATTTCAAAAATGGCTCAAAATAATCCACATTATTGAAAAGAGTTCCATGGGGACCTTGTTCATCACTGGATGCAAGAATGTATTAAAAGAGAATACTACCAATCTACTCTTAAAAGAAAAGCTTATCGAGGTATGAGATCTAGTAATAATATTGCTCCTGGTACAAGGAGTGTTCCTATCCTTCATCCCCATGCAAGGACCCCCACCTCCTATACAGCAATCTTTACACTCCTAAATGGTGGGGGGTCCTTCAATGGGTGAAACTAGTGGGCCTGTGGATAATGTTCTCTCTCAAAATCTAGATTCTTTCAGCCATGAAATCTCCACTTGATTCACATCAACTTGACTTTCCATGATGTTGGTTCCTTTTCAGATATCATGTTTTTTTGTTAACAAGAAACACATTGTATGGTAGATTTTGCATAATGCTACAACCGCTTCTAGAATGCACTGACTCTTGTGAATATATATTTCATAGCTTTTTTGCTTTCTTTCCCTTCAATTTGTTGGTTTGTTGTCATTTTTTAGGGTACATTTTCAGATTTGTAATATGGATTGTCATGTGGCTTCAGTGACTTAATCTTCTTGGGTTATCCCATGCTCTATGTATGTGTTCAGAGCCTAATGTTTTGCAATTACTAATTATGCATCAATACAATTATCATTACCTTTTTCAAAAAAAAAGTCATGAAATTATCACAAGTTAATTTAGTTTTCTTGCTAATTTCTTACATCCATCAGACTTGAACTTGTTTCTCCTCTCATTCACGAATATGTGTATACCTTAATTGCTACCAGTCATTTCAACTCTTAACTAGAGAGGACACTGCTATTGATGCACTTTTTTATTAGTTGCACAGATATGCTGTTATTGATATGCCCTTTAATTAGTTGCATAGATATTCCTTTAATGATATGCTGTCAAATGGTCTAAAAGATGTTTGATCTCTTCTTCACGTCAGAAAATTACTTGGATAATGTTCAATATTATTTTTTTCCTTCTTTGACTTTGGAACTTTCCTTCTCTACTGTAATGTCCCCGAATGGGACAAACTCTGCCCTAGATGGATTTTAGGCACTTCCTTTGCTAAAGAAATAACTTATAACAAATATCTCAAGGTTTATCAATGCAGATCAGAAATTTAGGAGGAAAATGCGACTTGGCTAATGTATAAAACCCCACTAAAACAGTCCTTATATTCAAATCTTTTTACTCTAAATCAAAATACTGATTTTATAAGGCCCAAATCAGGAAAGATATGCAGATTTCTGATTTAAATAAGTCTGAAATAAATTAAGTAAATCAGAAAAGTAAAAGTACCACAATGAGCTCCAACAAGGCTGATTTTATTTAATAATAAGCTGCAGATCTGACTGGAATTACAGCAGTGGAAATGAGGGTTTGCAACCCAACAAAAATGCTCAAACTAGGATTATAAAATATCTGAAACTCAGCTCCAAACAGCAAGTACCCAGAACTAATTTTTGTACCCTTCAAATATGCCAAAATCTGCTCACAACTGGGTCGCTCCAGCTAGATAAAATAATATACTTCAGCAAGTAGATCTTCTTTGGATACTCAACAAAGGATGCACCAAAAAGGAAGAGTTTTCATTCTTCCTTCCTCCTTTCCTGAGGGTTTTTGTCCTCAGAAAATTACAGCTGCAAAATGCTCAGCTTACAAGCCAAATTCAGAAATATAATGATCATAGAATGAATGCCCAAGCAAGTCGACTTCTCCTTTTAAGGAAAGAAGAGACCCAAAGGTGACCTCCTAAGCATCCAATCAGCATACAATGAATTTCTCTGTGCATTTTCCACCCACTTCCCCTTCTGGGCCTAGTCGCATTTTTACTTAGGGAGTTTACAAAAATATAATGGCCATTTTATCTTTCTCTTCCTTAAGGTAAGTCGCAATTTCTCCTAGGATGAATTAAAAATATATTTAGACCTTTTTTATATCCTAGATGTGTTATAATATTAAGTCATAAAATTATTATAAGTGTTATATATATTTTCCTCTTTTAATGGCACTTTATAATAATTTAAAAAAAGACTTAAGTCACCCTTATGTTCACCCTTTAGCCGTCGGGTAGACAAAATAGGCCAAGGCTCTTCAAAAATGTTATTTTAGAAAGAGGGACATTTCACTAATTTATAAAGCTGATTTCTCACTTCTTTGGTATTTATTGGGGTTTGGAAATATCATTTCCAGCCCTTAACCAACCCTTAATGTGGGTGTTACCTCTATTGTTATTGTATTAATTTCCAGTTGTGTTTAGAGGTTGTATTCCTAAAGTGCCTATACATGTTTTAGATGATGTGCATGGGGATATTTTGATGAATTATTGTTTTTTTCCTTGCTGCTGTCCTGAAAATCAAATTGTTGTTGATTGACGTTATATTTTCCAGTTGGTTGATATAAAAATCAGAATACTTCAGTTTGGGGTTTGTGCTATTTCATTGTTTTTCAGTTCAGCCATAGAAAGGGACATTCCATTAGTGCTTGTTCTTACCCATTAAACATGTAGAAGTGGGAGCCTAACCCAAACTAGAATTGTACTAGGTAAATTTATTGTTTTGTTGAATGTTGGTGACCAATGATTCATAAATAGTTCATTTTTTTAATGAAACAAGACCCTCCTTCGAAAACTCTCTATTTCTGACTTGGTGAAGAAAATGGTCACGAAGCATCTCATGGCATCACCATGACTTTAGCCAACCCATTGGGTTTCTATGTTTCTTGGATCCATATCTACAAGGTCTTGGGTCCTCGATATGTTCCAATAAACCTACAAATAAGTGCTCTTTCTTTTAGATACCAGAATCTATTCCCCATTTCATGCATGGTAAATGAACCTTTGGGGAATTCGCCATTCTCATACAGCAGCCATTTTATTTTTGCACCGGGAATAAGGGTCTCTTGAGTGTTGACTGATGTCTTTGCATGATATTGTATGAATCTTTGTTGCTTCGGGCAGACTGTTCTTGAATGGTCACAGATTTGAAAAATGGGTTCTGATCTTCATTTTTTTCCCCAAAAATATGAAGTGAAAGGGGGTAATTGTAGTGTCGGTTGTGGTTGGACCCTTGACCCACTCAGCAGTTTTCTTGAGCAGATCTGGCTTTTCTGGTTTTAACAATAGAGCAGGGGTGTAGTGAGTGGGTTGGTAGTGTGGGAGCATGAAGCATGAACTTTAATTTCAGAGATCAGAGGGTTGAGATAGACTTGCCAAGTGGAGAATGACTCGTGATATATTCCATAGATTGTAATTAAGCGTTATAGCAATACTAACCATGACACAATGGAATTTATGAAGCATGCTGGTGCATTTTGTTAAGTGAATCTAGTAATGGGAGAAGAGATCATCATACAAATAACCACCTTGGGACATGCAGCACAATGCTTGTTTCTAGGTTGGCCATCGCTACATGCAGTTCTTACACACTTGTTAAACATTACCAATTAGTTGATCAGGCAGACCTTAAGACACTAGTTGAGATAAACCTTGCCAATTAGCTGGTAAATTTTTTGAAATGATACATTATAGCATATTGGGAACCTGACTTTCTTAAGGAAATCTTAATCTGTTTTAAGAGGTCAAGTACCCACAAAACAGTAGCACTTTTTTACTTCAATGGTTTATAGTACCAGTTTCTCAAAAATTCAATTACTTGAATTTACAACATTTCTAATAAATTAATCAAATTTTTATATTGAAAGAGACAAATAATGACAGTTGGCCAGTGTCATGTGACCAACAAGCTCTATCGCTGAATGTTTCGACTGAAAAATCTATCGTGAGGTCTCTCGCGATATCCCGTCTTTGTCTTTTTGCCATCGTGTAGATATTTAACTTCCGTATCACTGTATCCTCTCTCAAATCTTGATCCCTCGGGGTCGGGATTGGACTTCGACTATAGAATAGTTGAAGCTTTCCCCTTTCGGGACTCTCATTTCGGTTGTTAAATCTGTATCACTACCTATTGTCTTCCCACATCCATTAAACCCTGTCATGGTCGCATTCTCGTGTATAAATTTTGAGGCTCTGAAATTTCTGTGTGGGCCCTTTGGGGCAGAAGGTTTAGGCATCAAAGGGATGAACCCTGCTATGGCTCAAACTTTTGAGAAAGGAGAACCAGCACGCATGTCCTTTCGAGATGCCATTCGAGGTTCAGGTGACCAGTATTTTGCCTCCACTCTTGGTGCAAGACAACCAGCTCGATTCGTGAAAGAAGATCCCAAGAAAACTCCAGCCGGTTGTATGAAAGTTGGGGATGGCACACCGGTAATAAAAATTGCAGCATCAGATGTTCAAGCCAATATTCAGGAACTAGAGGATCATGCACTTATCGTTCGTTTTTTGGGATTCAAACCATCTCTGTTTGCTTTTAAAGAGTGGGCCTAGAAAACGTGGAATATTCCAGGTGAGTATATTGTCTCTGTCTATCCCAACAATTATTTCCTGGTTATCTTTGCTAATTACACAGAAAAGGAATTAATCTTTCAAGGGGATCCATGGTTTTTTGGGAAAGCAGGTTTATTTATGAAACCATGGCAACCTCTTTTCAAAGTTGAAGAGGAACTTCCTTCTGTTGTCCCGGTTTGAATCCGCTTTTTTGGCTTACCTGCAGAATTTTGGAATCCAATCGTTTTCCAAGATATTGGAAATTACATAGGCAAATATATCAAAGTAGCTGATTCTGCAATAAAAATGAAGCAAATAATTTATGCTCGGATGTGTGTATACATGGACATGAATCAACCTTTGCCTGCAAAAATAATGCTGGAAGTTGGAGAAGATAAGTGGGAACAACAAATTGATTATGAGAACATTTCTTTTAGATGTAGCTTTTGTCATGAATATGGCCATCTCGTCAAAGATTGTCCTCAGTGGATGGAGCAAAATCAGGAACAACATAGCTTGGATGATTTTACTGTCCCACTAGAAAAAGACGATTAAAGAAAAAAACATAGGCTAAACCCCGTAGCATAATACAAATAGATTTGCATCTCTTCAATTAGAAGAAACAAAGATAGATATGGAGGAGCAGGAAACCCAAGTTCCAAAAACTCAAGATGTGAGTCCACCACAACATGATCAGGAGAATCCTCTTCCTCAAACAATATCGAATGCTTTGGTGGTTCACTCGGAACACTTGGGAGAATTGAAAAGTTACCAGAGGAAACAAAAACTAATAGAGCACAGGAAGGAAGAAATGGGAATTCGTCAGAATCAGGGTGTACTTTATTACCATCATTTGTGGAGATACCACCTCATTGGAGCCCTTTATGGAGAGAGACCCCACAGGAGTTCAACAAGAAAAACACAAAAAGTTGCGAGTGGACTCTACTTTGAAAGCAGGAAGAAAGTCCAACCAACTTCGTTTGCAAAAAGCAAGGCAACAATTAACTGTAACTAGTAAAGTAGGGGATTCGGCTACAATCTTTGAACAGAATCCCCAATGAAGTTGATTACATGGAATGTGTTGGCTAGATTTTCTGCACAGCTAAAAACCTAGGCAATCATGAGATAAATCTCCCTCATTTAACGGTAAGGCTCCCATGTAAAATGTTTATCAATGTAGTGGGTATGAATCCTAATAACTATTTATGGGGTTTTACTTTAATTACAAAGATTATGAACCATAGCTTAACAATTCTGCAGCAAGTAAGCAACTGTTATGAAGTATTTGTAGAAGGGGGAAATAATGGAACTCAAGAAAGAAGAAAGGAAGATATGTAATTCACCCAATAGTTTATAGAGTTGGATTCATACACATGGATTAAATAAACAAGTAGATCTCACAATATTTAGAAGTAAAGGAAAAGAAAAGTTTCTAATCTAAATCTCAGATAACACAAAGTTTATCTAAAGATCCACACAAAAGTAAGAAGCAAATGCACCGTGGACACAAAGTTCTCCAGAAATCCGCCTTTATTCAATTCCTCAGCTTTCACAGAAATGACATCAAGGACTGCAGCACAAAAGTCTGGAACTCAAGAATGGTGATTAACAAATTGTGATTCTTTAACACGTAGGCTCTTCCTCTATTTATAGTGTATAGAGGGCAATTACAAATAGGAAGTTTTCAATGAATTGCCACACGTGGAAGCTATGAAAAGAGGAAGCACCTGGCAGTATTCTTCTTAGAATTCCTCTTTGCCTGATTTATAACTGAAAATAGAACCTTCTATTTTGCATGTCTGCCACCTATTTCCAAATAATTGAATTCTTCCAATAACTTGAAGTAACGACTTTTATAGCCAATTACCTAAGTTTTACAATTTTAATTGATTGCTCTATTGCTTTGTCAGAGAAAATAAGAGAAAGAAAAAGAAAGAGGAGAAGAAATTAGAAGAAAGATGCAACGCTATCAGTCTTGTTCTTCTTCCATACTCTGCATGCTGATCCAACTTGTATTGCACTTCTACTTCATTCACTTTAGCAATGAATGATCTGAATGATCTCTGCCTTAAATCTGAGATGCTTTTTTCTCCCATATGCTGTTGAATCCTCTCCTTTGATTCTCACCAAACTGGATCTGGAAGCATCTGATTGAGATTTACTTATGGGTGTTATCTCTGACCTGTCTTCCCTCTTATCCTTGAAGCTTTTGCAATTCTTCTCCAGTACGTGCACCAGTGCAATGTTTGCCATAAATAATTCAGACAAATCTCGTCGTCTTTTATTTTTAATTGCATATGAGCAATTTTAAATTCTAGAAAGCACTTCGGGTGAAGGCAAATACAAGTAAATTCAACGAAGGCTTCAACTGGAAGATTGGGAGCACATGCACAAGCTCTTTGAAGGATTTTTCCATGCAATGACTTCCACTTGGGCTGCATTAGAAACAAGAGGATGAATTTTTTCCAGAAGCCTTTGCAATTATGAGAGTTGGATCTATTTCTTCCTCTGATTCTGAAAATATATTCAATATATCACAATATTGACTTCTGCTTTCTTCACCAATATGGGCATAAATGGAGTATTCATCTGCAAATAATTCAGACAAGTATGCATTCCATAGCATGAATATCCAATTTCTTCACTGAGATCTGATTATAAAGCTTGTTGCCGTCTATTTTTAGACTTTGTTTGCATGTCAAACAAGCTAAAAATATTATTTTATTCACTTGTGCAGTCACATCAACATGCAGATACACTAGAATAATAAAATGAAAGCCTTCTCCGACCCTAGGCGCCAAAATTGGATGCTTCCCGACAATTAATAAAAAGAAAGTCAGCTTTTACAGGCATTTAGATATACCAAAATGGGTTGCACTTTTTGGCTAGAAGTCATGTTTAAAAATAAGAAGTCAAAGCAAGTGGGAATTTTTACCCTGCAAGGCAAGCAAGAAATTCTCGCTTTTTCACTTAAGTGACTTGTCTTTCATAATTGGAATTTTTTACCCTGCAAGGCAGCTAAGAACTTTCTCGTTTTTCACTTAAGTGACTTAGTCTTTCATAATGGGAATTTTAACCCTACAAGGCAGCTAAGAAATTCTCGCTTTTTCACTTAAGTAACTTGTCTTTCATAATGAGAATTTTTACCCTGCAAGGCAGCTAAAGAAATTCCCCGCCTATCTACCACCTCTAAAATTCTCATTAGCAGCTTAAAAACCCTCCTTCCAAAAAAAAAATGTGACTTGCATAAAAGAAAGCTTCTTTCCAAAAAGTGCGACTTACATGAAGAGAAGCTTCTAAAGTCGCGTGAAAACTCATCAACAACATTTTATTTCCATTTTTGGATTTTTGGTGAAGAAAACACAAGCATAGAATAAAATTTTTTTCATTTTTGAAAAGGGTCCAGGGAAGATGTAGCAGCAAAAACTTGCATGTGCCATAACTTTCATTCCGTGGCTCCGTTTTAGGTGTCGATTTCTCTAAAAGTGCATATTTTATCGAGCTCTACACATTGATGGCAATATATATTCTTATTTTCATAGAATTCATTTTTGCACCCTTTTGGACCAAGCAACTTCTTGCAATCTTCTAAAAGAATCCTGAGCTCTAATCGCCTTTAGACAGATTAGTAATTAAAAATACTGGATAGTTTTTCAAAACCCTAGGCCTGGAGGAAAGATTTAGACAAGAAGAATGAATAGGCTACGGGAATTACCGGAGAAAACAAACCAAAACACAAACACAAAGAAATAAAACAAAACAAAAACAATTGCGAGTAATTGCTCGAAAAATTTCTCCATTTAGCTGATCTTCAAATTATTCTTCCCCTTGGGTGAATGTTTTGTGGTAATAACGATTGAGTGAAGTGCTTTATATAACCTAAATCCTCCAATTTTAGCTCAATCTATTTTTAAAAGAATTTTATTTATTTAATAAATAAATAAATAAAATGATTTCAGACAAAACTCTAGTCGAAGGGATAGAGTGAGTTTTAGCATGTGGGTATTTGGCAAATTTAACTTTTATGACTCTCTGGGGATACCTTAGAGCAATGCAAAGGAGGGGTGTCTACAAGAAAACCAAACACAAAACAACCCATTACTTCTTTGGTCACCAAGAACGAAAAATTTACTAATAAGGTGGCTAGTGTCCCAGATTTTGGCAAGGTGACAAAGCTCTTCTGGAGGCACACAAAATTGGGATGCCTTAAGAGTTATAGTTGAATCAGATTACGAGGTTATCATCAACCTTATCTCAGTTCATGAGCAGCATAGTTCCAATAATTGGTTAATCGCCAGGATACATGTTAATATTAGACAACTCATACTCAACAATTTCAGACCATCATATATCAACATGTTCCTAGAGTTCAGAACCAGCTGGCACATATTTTAGCTAACTTTGTTATAGGAGGTTTCTTAATATTCTCATTGGAAACTTTGCTCCATATACCTCTGTACGTGGTCTTGTGTAGATGAAGATATAAATTGAGAAGATACTTCATTGTGTAATAATCTGATGGCTGATTTGCAAATATGTTTCTATTATGTAAGAGTTAATATGTTGTTGTAAACTAATCCAAGGATATATAAGCATCTTTTGCAGTATGAGTAACAACCAACTCCGCAGTTGGATAAATAACCATAATTTGCAGTGGTAGGGGAATATAACTCTGGTTCCTATTGCTCAAAAAAAATAAATTCCCCCTACTTGCAAAACTGCCTCATGCTTTTTAGATTTAAGAACATATTTTGGTATACATGCTACTATTGTCCTTCAGAAAGCGAAAGTCCCTCGAATTTGTGAAAACAAGCATGTTCAGACCATCGACACCATGAAGGCCAAAAGCATTTATGCAATAAAAAAGTAATTTGCACATTTCATAGTACCCCTAGGAGCATGGAAATATTTCAATGAAAAGCCCTACACATTTTAGTGGATGATTCCCATCCACAATGGAGTGCAAAAAGTCGGACTTTTACTGGGGAGAGGAAGGGAGAACATTCCTATCAAGGAATGACATCCTCCAACACATCCTGGGAAAACAAGGAAAATGTGTAAAAACTAGTGGATCACGTGCTTCTATGAATTGTAGCAAAGGATTCAAAATACCCTATATTGGCCAAAACATGTCCAATGCCTAGGGCAATGCACCCTGATCCCTGAAATTTTACATCTGACACAAGACACTTCTCCCCAGAGAAATTTATATAGCAAAGCCCTAATTAGAAAATTCTCTAGGTTAACTGAAAAATAAATTAGAAGTATTGTATATATGCATAGACTAAGAACATACCTAACATTTGATTACTAATAAAAGGCTTCTTTGAGGCCATGATTCAGAGTTTAGCAAGTAGCGATACATCTCCTATCCCCTCTACTGACAGACTGTGACTCTTCATCAGCTTGATACAACTAAATTAGAACAATTTGTAATTGCAATATCACACGTGGGTTACATTCCAATCCCTTCAACATGAAAAATTGCCTGGATCACCAGAGTCAATGATCCAACAGACTAGTGGTACCATCTTATTCGAGCATGATGTTGTATTAGTAACAATAAAAGAGCATGCTTTTGCACTCGAGATCCACATGACTTTTTGATAAGATAGGGATAAGATCAATATATCTCACTGTCCCAACAAATGACCACAAAAGTTGAGATGCAAAGGGACTGCAGAGATACTACATGGCATTGATACCTGGCATTTGGAAACCAAAGAGTTCCCCAAAAAGAGGAAATGCAAAAGTCTAGAAGAGGTGGCCAACTTTGTGATTGAAGCAATCACACGCACCCAGACTGTGATTGTCCAAAACAAGTGAGACTAAGAAAGTTTGATTTTGCCTTCACTCCTTTTGTAACAAATAAGAATTGATTTTATCAAAAGTCATGGTTTGACTTTCAACCATCAAGAGATGTAAGCCTATCCAACAAATGACTAACATGCAAGGACGACTGGAAGAAGTTGTGGATAAAACCAATGACCAGCCTAAGAGACACCCTGCCTTAGAATGCACAACATTTGATCGAGGCAATTTTATTCACTCCTATTTGAGAAGCAAACTTACCATCTCATGACCTATTAATTAGATAACTAATCCAAATATTCAATTAGCTAATTTCATATCCTGCAAAGACTCACACTAATCATATCCTAGATGGTGTCCCCAAGATTTCACCCTGAAATCTGGGACTACCCCTTTTTAAAAAAATTCGTTCTTTTCAAGTAACGGATCGTTTTGTGTTTGTTTTGCCTGTAGTTGTTTGCATTGCTCTAAGGTATCCCTGAAAAGTCATAAATGTCAAATTCGTCCAAGTGCCCACATGCTGAAGCTCACTCAATTCCTACGTCAGACCTTGTCTTGCAAGCTTTTTATTTATTTTTATTAAATAAATAAAGTTCTTTTAAAAATAGATTAAGCTAAAATTGGAGGATTTAGGTTATATAAAGCACTTCACCCCATCATTATTACCACAGAACATTCACCCGAGGCGAAGAATTTTTGGAGATCAGCTAATCGGAGAAATTTTTCGAGCAATTGCCCGCAACTTCTTTCGGGTTTTATTTTTAGTTCTTTTTGTCTTTCTCCGTTTTCCGTTCGACGATCATCGTAGCCTATTCATTCTTCCTGCTAGACCTTTTCCCAGGCCTAGGGTTTTGAAAAGCTATCCAATGTTTTTAATTGTCTAATTAATTTGTCTAAAGAAGACCAGAGCTCATGATTCCTTCAGGAGATTGCAAGAGGTTGCTTGGTTCAAAAGGGTGCAATAATGGATTTTATGAAAATAAGAAAAATATTACCACCAATGTGTAGAGATCAAGAAAATATGCACTTTAAGAAAAAACGACACCTAAAACGGAGCCACGGAGTGAAAGTTATGGCAGCTTGCAAGTTTTTGCTGCTACATCTTCCCCGGACCCTTTCTAAAAGTGGAGAATTTTATTCTATGCTTGTGTTTTTTTCACCGAAAATCCAAAAATTGAAGTAGAATGCTGCTGATGAATTTTCACGCAACTTTAAAAGCAGAAGTCATGCAAGTCGCACTTTTTGGGAAGAGCAATTTCATAATACAAGTCGCATTTTTCAAATCTGCCCTTCCTAGCTTGAATGTCCACGCCCAAATATGGGAAGTCAAATAACTTATGTGAAAGAGGGAAGTTTGGTGGTGCCTGGAAGATGGGAATTTGGAGGCTGCCTAGAAGGTAAAAAATTCCCATGTTGGAAGTCAAGTCGTTTAAGTGGAATGAGGGAATTTTGGAGTCAACTGGAAAGTGGGAATTTGGAGGCTGTCTGGAAGGTGAATTAGATTCCCATGATGCAAATCAAGTCATTTAAGTGAAAAGTGGGAATTTTGGGGCTGCCTGGACAGGTGGGAATTTTGGGGCTGCCTGGAAGGTGGGAATTTGGGGGCTTCCTAGAAGGTTGAATTTTCCCACGATGTTAGTCAAATCACTTAAGTGAAACGTGGGAATTTTGGGGCTCCCTGGAAGGGTGAATTTTTCCACTTCCTTGCACCTCATGTTTTTTCAACAAAAGCAAGTTAATTCACCCAAGTGAAAAGTGAGAATTTTGGGGCTTCCTGGAAGGGTGCCCCTTGTCCACGTCCTTTCCCTCATGTTTTTGTGCACAATTCCTAGCCAAAAAGCAGTGACCCATCCTTGCATTAGCTAAATGCCTAAAAGTTGACTTCTTTTAATTGTCAGAGAAGCATCCAGTTTTGGCGCCTAGGGGTTAGGAAAGGCTTCCTTTTTATTATTCTGGTTATCTGCATGTTGATGTGAGTGCATAGGGTGAATAAAACAATATTTTTAGTTTGCTTGGCATGTAAGAAAAAGTCTAAAAGTAGAGGGCAGCAGGCTTTATAATCAGATCTCAGTGAAGAAATTAGATATTCATGCCATGGACTGCATACTTGTCTGAATTATTTGTAGGAATACTTCGTTTATGCCCATATTGGTGAAGAAACCAGAAGTCAATGTCTGATACATTGAATATATCTTCAGAATCAGAGGAAGAAATAGATCTAGCTCTCATAATTGCAAAGGCTCCCGGAAAAAAAATCATTCTCTTGTTTTTAACGCAACCCATGTAGAAGTTTATTGCATGGAAAATTCCTTTCAAGAGCTTTTGCAAGTGCTCCCAATCTTCCAGTTGAAGCCTTCATTAAATCTTCTTGTATTTGCTTTCACCCGGAGTGCTTTCCAGAATTTAAAATTGCTCATATGCAATTAAAAATAAAAGACGATGAGTTTTGTCTGAATTGTTTACGGCAAACATTGCATTGGTGCACGTACTGGAGAAGAACTACAAAAGCTTCAAGGATAAGAGGGAAGACAGGTTAGATATAGCACCCGCAAGTAAATCTCAATCAGCTGCTTCCAGATCCAGTTTGGTGAGAATCCAAGGAGAGGATTCAACAACATATGGGAGAAAAAAGCATCTCAGATTTAAGGCAAGGATATCATTCAGATCATTCATTGCTAAAGTGAATGAATTATTTTCTCCGACAAAGCAATTTGCAGCAATCACTTCTTTTTCTTTCGCTTATTTCTCTCCGAAAAAGTAATTGAGTAAAATTAAAATGTAAAAATTAGGTAATTGGCTATAAAAGCCGTTACTTCAAGTTACTGGAAGAAGTCAATTACTTGGAAATAGGTGGCAAACATGCAAAATAGAAAGTTCTATTTTTCAGTTATTAATCATGCATGTCATGCAAAGAGGCATTCTTGGGAAGAATACTGCCATCTGCTTCCCCTTTTCGTAGCTTCCATATGTGACAATTCATTGAAAGCTTCCTATTTGTAATTGCCTTCTATGCACTATAACTAGAGGAAGAGCCTACATGGGTTAAAAGGGACAATTTTGGCTAGAGCATTCTTGAGTTTTCAAACTTTGTGCTGTAACCCTTGATGTTGTTTCTGTGAAAGCTGAGGAATTGAATAGAGGTGGATTTCCGGAGAACTTTGTGTCAACAATACTTTGCTTCTTACTTTTGTGTGGATCTTAGATAAACTTTACGTTATCTGAGATTTAGATTAAAAGTTTTTCCTATCGTTTACTTCTGAATATTGTGAGATCTATTTGTTTATTTTATCTGTGTATGAGGCCAACTCTGTAAACTATTGGTTGAAGTACATATCTTCCTTTCTTCTTTCCCAAATTCCATTATTTCCCCCTTCTAAAAATACTTCATAAACAACTGCTTACTTGCTGCAGAATTGCTAAGCTATGGTTCATGAGCTTTGTAATTAAAGTAAAACCCCCTACAAATAGTTATTTGGATTCATACCCACTAAATTGATAAACATGTTACACGCGAGCCTCACCGGTAAATGAGGGAGATTTATCTCATGACTGCCTAGGTTTTTAGCTGTGCAGAAAATCTAGCCAACAAGCCCTATCACTAACCAGATGATCTAGGATACTATTACCCTTAAAGGAACTTACACCCCAAGCCTAACACGAATCTATTGATGGAAGATAAATATTTAAGATATAGAGGTGAGGTTTGTATGTTGGAAAATCATGTGTTTATGCCCACCAACCACTATAACGAAATTGAAGCAATATGGAGACAAATTATGCAAGTAAATTTGAATCCCTACATATAAAAATCCTAGTATTCATAGAATTCTACTTATGATGACAATTCATTCGCTAATCATACAATTCCAAATGTCTTGTTATGAATGAAGAATTAATTTCATCACTTACTTGCAAGCAAACAAAACCTGAAATCAGGTGCACCATCGAAGCACAGTCGGAAGACTAGAACAAATTTTCTCTTTTGAAAGAGTGTGTCAATATGCCATATATATTAGAACTTATGCTCTTTGGTTTCCCTCTGCTATGATGCAGTTATTCAGTATACGTAGTAATAGAGATACAATCCATCCTCTTGCAACTTGTAACTTTTCTTCATGTAACACATGGTTGGGCATGCGACTTATCCTCTTACAACTCATTGTAGGGGTGATGACAAATTAACCTGCGACTCATGGGGCTGTAACTTATCCTCCTGCAACTCATTTTGAGGGTGCAACTTACCTCCTACAGCTTGTTATTGGGTCTACTATTCATCCTCTCCCAACTCAATATGGGGACTAGAACATGTACTCCTAGATAACATGATAGTATTTTTTCAAATGGAAGCTATTTATTATGGCTGACACTAGGTAAGGTAAACATGTAATGTATGAAATGGTGCAAATTTGTTCCAAGCAGTTTGGAATGAGTCAATTCCATTCCTGTGCTAGTTTTATGCCCTCAAATCGATTTATAATTATAGTTCTTGGTTGGTTAATTAACCCAATCCTAAGGTTTGTTTTTAGTATTCACTTATAGAAAATGGCCCATTTCTTAGGTCTTCATGTATTGTCTATGTTTATTATTGGCCTTCCAAAGATTGACAAATATGGGTGGATCATATACTATTAGAAAGTGTTCAAGACATTCTTTCTAATGATTGACATCCATTTCTTGTTTTTATATACAATTCCATATATCATCTAGGTTTTCTAAAATATCATATAGTTCGACAATTGTCCACAATATATTTTACTTGCACTCTCCTTGATCATGGGCTCAAGATTGACCTACTGGAATCTTCTCATCCAAAGAAATTGAAATGTCCCACTTATAGAAATTAGTCCATTTCTTAGGTCTTTATGTATTGTCTATCGTTATTATTGGCCTTCCAAAGATTGACAAATATGGGTGGATCATATACTATTAGAAAGTTCTCAAGACATTCTTTCCAATGATGTGACTTCCATTTCTTGTTTTTATCTACAATTCCATATTTCATCTAGGTTTTCTAAAATATCATATAATTCTACAATTGTCCACAACTAAGATTTTACTTGCACTCTCCTTGATCAGTGGGCTCAACATATACCTGTTGGAATCTTCTCGTCCAAAGAAGTTGAAATGTCCCACATCCTAAAATAAGACAATCGGGAAGACCCTGTGCAGCCCGTTTAGTAGTTCCCAACAGCTAAGGGGTGCATAAACAAGGAAAGCTATAGTCTTAATAAATATAAAGTGCATACAGAAATAAAAATTTATAAAAAACACTTATATCCAGATTTATTAACTTAATAAAAAATAAAGAGATCTAAGATAAAGTGCAAGATTAGACAAAGAAAACCGTGACACAAAGGTCACTTTAAACCTGTTCCTTTATATTCCCCTAGGGGAAAAATGCAAATCTCATTTTGGGGATAATACAAGGCACAAAGTCTAGAACACAAGATTGCTGGGGCAAAGGATGTGATTGGTGTTTGTGGGTGGCAACTTAAGCCGAAGATTCTTCCTCTACTAAAAGCAAGTGTACTTGGTTTTGTAAAGAATCTCTTTCATTTTATAAAATTTTGATTTTTCTCTGCAGTTGTGGAGAGTTTTGCAAAGATAATTTCTAAGGACGAAAACTTCCTCCTAGCGATTCCTCTCTTGAGTGACGAAAACCCTCTAAAGATCTAGCAACTGAGAACGATAGAACTCTTCTTCTATGTCGTGAACGATTCTCCACCTATCACGCAAGTTTTCACTTGCAGACCAAGGAGTTGGCTATGTTAAACCAGTCAGTTTTCCAGCAGTTGTATAGACTTAATTGCTCGCTGGTTCGTGAGTTGTTTGAAGACCTACAACGAGGAAAGCTGAATATTGCATGTTTGTTGGGAGTGTTGTTGAAGCTTCCATTTCAAGTTTTTGCATTGCTAGGGCATAGATTTCAATCTAAATTCAAGGGACAGATCAAATCTGAAGTGTTTGAAACAAGTTTTGAGGTGTTTTTGGGCCTTTCCTAAGTGGGAGCAAAATTGTATTTTCAGCTTTCGCTTACAGGTAGGTTTTATCTATTATTGTTCCAGAATTTGCAGATCCGTTTTGGATGTACTTCCCGTCATTGACAAATTCTGATTTTGGGTAACTCATTGGAAAGCTTAGTTTCAAGCTTGCAGTTTGAGCTATCATTTGCCCAAAATTTTGGAAAGCACTCAGGGTGAATGAAAATTCAATGAAGGCTTCAACTGGAAGATGAGAGCACATGCACAAGATCTTGGAAGGAATTTTCCACGCACTGTCTTCTTCATGGGCTGTATTCGAAACAAAAGGATGAAGCCTTTGTGCCAGGTAGCTTTTGCAGGTATGAGAAAGCTTGGATTTTGCATAAATTTGCATAGCATCTGGGCAGCTGAATAGTGGATTTCTGGAAAATATTTATTTGGCCTATCTGCATTCTGAATTTCAAATGGATAATGGATCTGCATATTTTTGGCTTTTTGCATCTGCATCTGCATCTGGATATGGATCTGCACCTCTAGCATAACAAACTCTGGCAACTGGGCTGTGGATGGAAAAGTGCAGCTCGAATAATTCCACTACTTTTAATCTGCACGCATGAGTGAAGTTTCTCCTGCACGCATGAGTGAAGTCTTTCCTGCTCTGGATCTGTCTATCAATTTAGCAAGAGGTTCCGAGCCTAGATCCGTGTTTCCAATATCTACAAATTTAGAAGCAATGCATGACTCCGTTGTGCTTTCTTTTTCATCTTTCTTCGCCATAGCTTTGTCTATCTTTGTCTGAATGTCTTTTTCTTCTTATTTGACTAGAATTCTTCAATACTGGTGCAGATCTGGACAATTCTTCAGATTTGGAGGATATATGCAATGTATTGGACATTGATAAAAGCTCCTTTTCCTTTGTAAAGCACCTGTAATGAATTCCTGCAATTTATTCAGACAAAAATGGCAACCGAAGCATGAATAGTAAATTTTAATTGTAAAAATCTGCACTTTTCAAGCCTGCTGCCCCAAAAATATGGTGTTTAATTTGCACATAAAGAGAGCATGAATCCTTTCAATCAACACTTGAGCTCTTGTAACACCAAATGCAAACAATTATGCAGACAAAGATCACACCTCCTTCAAAGCATGCACCAAATCTGGAGTCAAAACAGCAGGAGCTTCAATTGCCTTGTTACCACTTTGTCTGAACAAAATCCTTCCTCTAATGGGGCGCACTTTTCCTTGGCTGCAATTCTTTACCTGTGAATTAAATTGATTCACCCATATGGCTGCCCATGCTTATATAACCTTCACAATTCTATAATTAATAATTGCCCTAACAATTAAAGGCAATTAATTAATTAAAAATCATGTTTGGTCTCTTTTAAAAATAGCATGTTTAAGGACAGCCATCCAATAAATTAAATTAATCCAATTTAATCCTTCACACATCACTTCACTGAAGCTTCACAGTGTGCTTTGACCATAGCCACTGAAAATAGGAATTAATATAATCATTTAATACTTAAAAAAGTATTAATTCCTTCTCAAAAGGGGCTGCATTAAATAAATTAAATTTATTTAATTTTGAAGAATTCTATTTCAATTGATTTATTCCCCTTTGCTTTTGTTGACTTTTCCACAAGCCTGGGTGCCAAAATTGGGTGAATAAATATTAACAAATATTTATTTAATGCATTATTATTCACCCAAGGTGGGTCGCACTTTTTTGCATAATAGAATTCTATTTTTAAGAATTTCTAGTCAATGGGATTCAAATTTACCCTGCAAGGCAGCCCCGGAAATCCCATGATCCACTTAAGTGATTTGACTTTGACAATGGGATTATTTAACCCTGCAAGGCAGGCAAGTAAAATCCCATGATTTCACTTAAGTCACTTTTCTTTTATTTCACCATGGGAATTTTTACCCTGCAAGGCAGGCAATAAATTCCCGCCTGCCTGCAGCCTCTAACTTTCCCACTGCAGCTTAAGTGAATTTTATATCACGGAAAAAGACCCTGCAAGCAGGTACCCACTGCCTATTTTTCCCACTGCAGCAAGTGGGGAAAAAAGTACCCTGCAATTAATTTTTTCCTGCCTGTCTGCTTACTATGTTTTCCCACTGCAGCTTAATCCTGACATTTTATAACAGCTTGGGAAAAAGTACCCTACTAGGCAGCCATATAAATTCCCATCATGCCTGCGGCTTCTATTTTTCCCATTGCAGCTTAAATCCTTTGTTTTCCAAAAATTGCGCCCATCCCCGCAGGGGCTTTTCTGTGCACGACTTCACTTTTTCCCAGTGATCCAGACCTCCGATGGTGACTTCCTCCGGGCATAATGTGCGTATATGTTTTCCAGCTGCTCCAGGCCAAAAATCGGGCTTACCCGGCAAAGGAATTGTTCTAGAGAAATTTCACAGAAAACAAAACAGGACACCACAAAAACACGAAAAATTGCCAAAAGTTACAAATAAAGCCCAAAACTTAAAATAAGTTAAAATCCTTCTGGCACATAGGAATAATAACATATTCGCTCATAATAGAGTTAAAACAGAGCGCAAATAGCCTCATACGGGGCTCAAAACTAATTAAATACAAATTTCCCGCAGACAAATCCCGACGACAGAATAAAACAATTTTGGGCATCTGGGTATTTGGCGAAAAGGGCTAATATGGCTCTTTGGGATTATCTTGACGCAATACAAGAACTTTCAGGCAATAAAAACACAAAACATACCCATTATTTTAAAAGTACGAAAAATTTTCGGATAGGGTAGTCGCAGATTTCAGGGTGAAATCTTGGGTGACACCAGTTGGCTCCGTCTGTGGACATCTTTTTCTCTGTCAGAATGACAAAGGGAAAAGATGAGATCCCAGCATCTCTGGTTTCGTATCTTGTCTTTGGGCAAGGGGTCAGGCAAACAAACACAACACAACACCAACAGAACAAAACAAAAAGAAAACAAACAAAGTTTTATTTATGTACATACAGGTTTTACCCTGCTTCTTCAGTTCATGAACAGCTTCAGATGCTGCCCGTTGAAAGGCAATGGTAACTCAATTCCATCCTGGTAGGCAAGGAAGAAAGTATCCATTCCTGCAGCTCTTTTGATCACGAAGGGCCCTTTCCAGAGTGAATCAAATTTGTCGTGTATGCCCTTCGGTTCATATCTCTTGTCCCACCAGAGTACCCAGTCTCCGATCTTGAACTTCCTTTCTTTGGCCTTCTTGTCAAATACTCTAGGCAAGTCCTTATCAACTTCATCTGGTGGTGGCTCATCCTTTCTTCTCTCTGTGGTGGGTAAGTCTTCATCAACTTGCTTCCGTTCCCAAATTTACTGGCTGCATTTCTGAGGAAGAACTATCACCATATTCTTTGTTCTTCTTCAGGTACTAATCATGCATGTCGAATGTCTCCTCTAAGGAAACTATACCCTTGGGGATTTTGTTACCTTTCAGTTGGACTTACTCCACTACTGTTATCATAATCTGGATTAGCTTTCACCTGTGACTGTTTGTCGTGGCGGAGATTTACTCCCTTCAACATACAAATTCACAAAGTTGTTTTGTTCCAGACATGCAGATGTTTGTTTGTCATCATTGAAAATTTGCCAATATTCAACATTATCAGGGACCTTGGGGCAATAGACCATCTCCACTTTATAGTTTCCTTGTCTAAACATGGATGGTGGTCTATCCGGATTTAATAGTATAGTTGTGACTGCTAAAGAGTCTGCCTTAGAATTATGATTTGTTGGAATGAAGTCAATAGAGAAGGCTGTGAAATCGAGTGTGGCAAAAAGTACTCTATCTCTGTAATTCTTCAACTTATCTCTTTTGACTTAATTTTGCCCTCGAATTTTCTTTACTATAAGTTCAGCATCTCCTAGGGCTTTGAGGAGTTTTACTCCTTTCTTCTTTAGCTTGCTCCATTCCTAGAAGCAAAGCTTCATACTCCGCCGTATGATTGGTGTTCTCGAACATCAGCTTGCACGAGTATGGAAATACCTCATGATCTGGAGATATTAGCATAGCACCAGCTCCTGATCCAAAAGAACAACAAGTGCCTTTAAACTCCAGAGTCCAAACTTTTTCTTCTTCTTTTGCTGGCTCTGGTTCTGGTTGAATTTCTGGCTCTGGAACATCTTTATTCATTTCCAAGAAGTAGACCCCCACGGTCAGATTCTTGAAAAAGAATATGAGATCATATACTATTAGAAAGTTCTCAAGACATTCTTTCCAATGATGTGACTTCCATTTCTTGTTTTTATCTACAATTCCATATTTCATCTAGGTTTTCTAAAATATCATATAATTCTACAGTTGTCCACAATATATTTTACTTGCACTCTCCTTGATCATGGGCTCAACATATACCTGTTGGAATCTTCTCGTCCAAAGAAGTTTAAATGTCCCACATCCTAAAATAAACAATCGAAGACCCTTAGCCCATTTTTGTTCCTGACAGCTAAGGGGTGATAAAAAGGAGAGCTATAGTCTTAATAAATTATTATAAAGTGCATAAGAAATAAAAATTTATAAAAAACACTTATATTAATTTATTAACTTAATAAAAAATAAAGAGAAAAGATAAAGTGAAATTAGAAAAGAAAAGGGAAAAAGGTCACTTTATGTTTTTATTTCCCCTAGGGGAAAAATGCAACCCATTTTGGGGATGATACAAGGCCAAAAAAGAACTTAAATGTGGGGCAAAGGATGTGATTGGTGTTTGTGGGTGGCAACTAAGCGAAGATTGCTTATAAAAGCAAGTGTACTTGGTTTTGTAAAGAATCTCTTTCATTTTATAAAATTTTGATTTTTCTCTGAGTTGAGAGTTTTGCAAAATAATTTCTAAGGACGAAAACCCTTAGCGATTATCTCTTGAGGACGAAAACCCTCTAGAGATCTAGAATGAGAACGAAAACTCTTCTTCTATGTCGTGAAGATTCTCCATTCAGGTGTTTTCATTGCGGACCAAGGAGTTGGCTGTGTTTTCCAGTAGTTTTCCAGCAGTTGAAGACTTATTGCTGCTAGTTTGTGAGTTGTTTGAAGACCTACAAGGGCTGAATATTGCATGTTTGTTGGGAGTGTTGTTGAAGCTTCCATTTCAAGTTTTTGCATTGCTAGGGCATAGATTTCAATCTAAATTCAAGGACAGATCAAATCTGAAGTGTTTGAAAAGTTTTGAGGTGTTTTTGGGCCTTTCCTAAGTGGGACAAAATTGTATTTTCAGCTTTCGCTTACAGGTAGGTTTTATCTATATTGTTCTAGAATTGCAGATCCGTTTTGGATGCCTTCCTGTCATTGACAAATTCTGATTTTGGGTTCATTGGAAAGCTTATTTTCAAGATTTAGTTTGAGCTATCATTTGCCCAAAATTTTGGAGTATTTTGCAAGTTATTGAATTTACAAGTTCTTCTGCGTTTTTGCCCTAATAAATTCCAAAATTAATATTTTTCTAATCTGATTGGAAATCCTATTCTGATTATTCATTATTTACTTGCAAAAAAAAATCATAATTTTTGGAGGTATTTTGAGGTGGAGAAAGCTATTTTTGCTAAATCGCTAGCCTAGGGCAGCGAACTAGTGGTTTCTGGAAAATATTTAGCTGGTGGCCTAATTTCATTCCAAATTTCAGATTGATAATAATTGAGATTTTTGGCTTTTTGGATTAATCAGATTTGGCCCCTAGTAGGAATTGCAGGAAATCCATCTAGGGTAAGAATATGTGTATTTGGGGACATTACAGAAGTGCTATCTAATTTATATTTTAATAATTATTGCGCCATAAGAAATGTCTCTTAAATACAAGAGACACCGAATAAACCTTACATCCTACTCACCTTTCCCAATGACTAAACTTTTACATGCCAACCTCATACAACATACAATAAATCAACTAATCGTTTGGCTAATGATGTTGACTATTCGAACTGGAGTGACTTCTAATGGCTTCTATAAAACTATATCAATTTACTAGAATTATCTTGTCATTTAAAAGCAATTATTGATTATCCTATGTGCATTCCTTTAGTCGTGGTTAATGGTTGTTACTATCCATAAATGGTACATTACTTTATATCAACCGCTGGCTATAACTGCATATGATTCATAATAAATGCAAAATCATGTGCCCATAAAGTGCATTTATGCAATCACTAAAATGCAAATCAACTACATATATAGATAAGACAAAAAGGATAACATGCTCTAACAACCTTCATGCATATTACCTAAAAGAACAAATCAAGATATAGATTATGGTGAGAGGGTGCACACCTGATGTGATTTGATGATGTTTAGAATTTGGAGTCAAAACAGCAGGAGCTTCAATTGACGTAATTTTTACCTATTTGTTTCACAAAACCTTCCAATAGAATAACAAGATTGTATCGTTGAATTTCTATCACTTCATCCATTGATACGATGTGCATGGTTGATTGTTCAAAAAGAGAATCCCACAATTCCTCCACTATAAAACTTTCAAATTGTTGCGGTGACAATAGTTTGGTCACTTCTAATGCACTTACCTGAACAAGCAACATGAGCAATAATAGTGTCAATCAAGTAAATAGGTTATGAGCACAAACACGTGGTTTTTAAAAATATATGAGGCAGATAAAAAAACATGAATAATTAACACTCTTCATAGAAACCATGTTAGTAGGGACAAAGTTTACATATAAATTAAAAAATATAGGAAAATATTGAAGAATGCAAACAATATGGAGCTAAAAAAGTCATAGATCATGTAGTTGAAATAATAAGATAATCTTGCTTATGATAATTAAAATGGTAAAATGATTCTATCCATTTTGTCTCATCACTCCCTAGCAAAACAATAGGACAGACTATGATGCAGTACATGCAAGGCCATGTTTCACTGGTCAATGGTATATGCAATGGGAAAAACAAATATTATAATCAAATGATGTAAGACTAACTTAAAACCTATGGATTTTGCTAGCAAATAAAGTATGTAACCCACTATAATTTGCAGAAAAGTTGTATGCATGACCCGACCAATATTCTTTGGTTCTTATGTGACCATTATTTTCTGGTGATTTAGAAGAAAAAAATACAATTGCCAAAAATTTCTATTTTTATAGAATATGTCCTTCCCAATTAAATATTTTGGAAGACCAGGAGATGCAAAATCACTATACTGGATACATTAATTTTTTCCTGTGTAGTCAGAAAGGAGCATACATGTTTTTTAAAGGCAGGTTTATCCTTTACAATTTGATAACAGCTTGGGAAGGTCTCAAGGGGGCTCACGAGTCTAGTCAAAAGGATATTTTCTGAAAAAAGAAAAACAAGAAAAGAAATAGCACGATCAATTGAGACTTCATCCTCATTGTGTTAAATTGGTTGGGCATTGGCTCCTTTTCTCATAGGTTAGTGGAGATTCTTTTCTCATGGGCCTTTGGTAGGGTTAGTGTGGATGGAGTTCTTTCAGATACTTCCCTCTTATAGAGATCTATCCAGCAAGGCTATCCACTAGTTCTCTTTCTCTAAGTAATTACCGCAGATGCAATGGGTTATTTGTTGGAGGAAGTGGGATCTAGGAGATGATCATGTAACGAACTACTTCTTGTTCATTTTGCTGATGATTCATGCTTAACACCTTAATTGACTCAGCACTATACATAGGGAACTCTTCTTTGCCTAGAAACTTTTGTATAAGCTTTGTTGGCTAGATTTTATACACAGCATAAAACCTAGCCAACAGTTTTTGGCGACTCTACTGGGGATTCCTTAAAGCAATGGGGAAAACTACAGGAAAAACAAACACAAAACAGACCTGTTACTTTGAAAAGAACGAAAAATTTCAAAAGGGGTAGTCCCAAATTTTAGGGTAAAATCTTGGGGACACCAATTGGCTCTGTCTATGGACATCTTTACTTCTACTAGAATGAAAGAAGTGAAGATGAGATCCCAGCATCTCTGGTTTCGTGTCTTGTCTATTGGGTTCGGGGTCAGGCAACAAAAAAACACAAACACCAAAGAACAAAAGAAAAAGAAAAGAAAACAACAAAAGTTTTATTTATATACAAACAGGTTTTACCATGTCTCTCAATTCCTGAACAAGCTTCAGATGCTTCCCATTGAAAGGCAGTGGTAACTCAATTCCATCCTAGTAGGCAAGGACGAAAGTATCCATTCCGGCAGTTCTCTTGATCATGAAGGGCCCTTTCTAGAGTGAATCCGATTTGCTCGTGCATGCCCTTCGGTTCGTTTCTCTTGTCCCACAAGAGTACCCAGTCTTCGATCTCAAACTTCCTTTCTCTGGCTTCTTGTCGAATACCTTGGGAAAGTCCTCATCAACTTCATCTTGTGGTGGCTCATTCTTTCTTCTCTCTATGGTGGGTAAATCTTCATCAACTTCCTCCGTTCCCAAATTTACCGCTGCATTTCTGAGGAAGAACTATCACCATATTCTTTGTTCTTCTTCAGGTATTGATCATGCTTGTCGAAAGTCTCCTCTAAGGAAACTAAACCCTTGGGGATTTTGTTACCTTTCAGTTGGATTACTCCACTACTGTTATCATAATCTAGATCAGTTTCACCTGTGACTGTTTGTCGTGGTGGTGATTTACTCCCTTCAACATACAACCTGTCAAAGTTGTCTTGTTCCAGACATGCAGATGTTTGTTTGTCGTCATTGAAAATCTTGTCATTGTTCAACATTATCAGGGACTTTGGGGCAGTAGACCATCTCCACTTTATAGTTTCCTTGTTTGAATATGGATGGTGGTCTATCCGGATTTAATAGTGCAGCTGTGACTGCCAAAGAGTCTACCTTGGAATTCTGATTTGTTGGAATGAAGTCAATAGAGAAGGCTGCAAAATCGAGTGTGGCAGAAAGTACTCTATCTCTGTAATGCTTCAACTTATCTCTTTTGACTTGATTTTGCCCTCGAACTTGCTTTACTATAAGTTCAGCATCTCCTTGGGCTTTGAGGAGTTTTACTCCTTTCTTTCTAGCTTGCTCCATTCCTAGTACAAGCAATGCTTCATACTCTGTCGTGTTGTTGGTGTTCTCGAACATCAACTTGTGGGAGTATGGGAATATCTCATGATCTGGAGATATTAATAGAACGTCGGCCCCTGATCCAAAAAAACAACTGCCTTTAAACTCCAGAGTCCAAAATTTCCTCTTCTTCTGTTAGCTCTGGCTCTGGTTAAAGTTCTGGCTCTGGAACGTCTTTATCCATTTCCAAGAAATAGACCCCACGGTCAGACCCCTGAAAAAGAATATGAGATCTAGGATCCTCAGATTTCGTAACCGTGTACTTGGACTTCTTTTCCGGCTCCAGCTTCTGGCTTATTCCTTTGATAGGAATATGAGCACAAGACCAATCCATCTTTACTTCTCCTCCCAAGCTCTTTGCAGAAGTTTCTGCTTAGCAACATCCCGTAGGAGACAGGAATATCTGCAACTAAGATTGTCATCTTTAATCTTTTGTCAGGAAAAGCTACCAAAACAACTTGTGCATCTTTGATTTGTCTAATTAAAGGGACTTGTCTCTCCATGGAGTAGCACCTTCCTATGGTCTTTGTCAAGGTAAGCCCAAGAGCATCTGCAACTTTAGCTGCATGACATTGTCAGAAGCACCTGAATCTAAAATGCAGTTGCTTAACTTGAAACCATTAAGCAATAAGGAGACATAGAAAGGTTCTACTCTTTCAGAAGATGGTGAGGGTTAACAACTGCAGCGTTGTTTTGGGAAGGAGTATCCTTGGGTTTAGGCAAAAGGCCCTTTGATGCATTGGATTGTCTTGGTCACTACACATACTTAACTAGCCTATTTAGCTGCTCAGGAAAGGCTCTCAGGTATTCAGCTTCTGACATTTGAACTCTGGTTTTCTTGACATGATCAATAATGTCAAAAGAAGGAATAGATTCAGATACCTGAGCTGCTTTATGTGATTGAGATGAAGAACTCACATTCTTATCTCTGGGAGCTAAGGAAGAAGGTAAAAGGGCTGCCCCTTCTTTGTTCATCTGCTAATGCCTCAGCTTGGCGAGTTTGTGATCTTGTAAATACTGCATATGTATGACCATGATCATCTTCAAGAAGCTTCTCATAGTCATGTTCAGATTTGTAGTTTAGGTAATTAATGTTGGAGTCGCCAGCAGACCTACAAAATCATCATTCTCGAGCTGATCAGTGACAACTTCCTGGTCTTCTTCATTCATCTCCACGTTGTTTCTGGGAGCAACTTCAATTGCTAATCTTTGGGAACCAGTAATGCGGTTCCGGTTGTTGAAATTCCGAGCAGGGGCAATGTTGTTGCCCTGAGCCATTTGAGCCATTTGTTTCTTCATCTGCAACATCTCATTTGCTAATTTTTGCAACAGTGAATCTGAAGTAGTAGCAGAGGATGAACTTTCAGCTCTAGAAGTGTTGCTCTTTATCTTTCTAGCCATGATGAGGTCATCTTCAATTTCAACCGCCATGTTTTGAGCTGCTAACAAGTCAGCAGGACGTGCTCTTCGCAGTTGATAGCTTACTTCAGGAAGTAAAGCATTGATGAAGAATACCTTTTGATTCTCATCATTCAGAGAAGCAGAAGCCGGAATTTTGTACAGTAATATTTGGAATTTTGCAATAAAATTCCGCATGTGCTCATGTGGCTCCTTCTTCAGCTGAGTCAGTTGAGTTATCAAGGTACTTGGAATCTTCAGCTGGCTTGAATCTCTTTAGGAATGCATCTCGCATAGTAGCCCAGTTGGTTATGGTGCCAGGAGCTAACCGGTAGAACCATTCTCCAGCCAAGTCATGTAGAGTCTCTATGAAGAGTCTGACAGATACATCTTCATGTTCGACTGCAAGCACTCCACAGGATATAAAGAACGCAGCCAAGTGGTCATCTGGATTCTGCTTTCCATCTCCAAAGAATTTCGGAAAATTCTTTCTCGTCCCTTTAGGTAGATCATGCATAGGAGGAGTCAGATTCAGAGGTCCAAAGGCTGCACCCCATGGAACAGGTGTTGCAGGGGCAAGTGGCTGATTTTGCATCATGAAAGGAGCACGTCTTCTTCGAGAATAGACTTGGTGAATAATTCCAGCTGTTGGATTATGCTGGAAGTGATCAGGATCTGGAGGAGTTTGCACTCTTCTTCCTGGTGAAAGACTGGATCTGCAGGCTCCTAACTTGAGGAGGATGATTGAAATTGAATTGCTCCTGCAATCTATAAAAATGATCAGTCCTTCCTTGAGCTCTGCTAGATCGAGTGAATGGGCGTTCTGCCAGGTTGAGGTTTAATATAAAAGGGAACTGGCAAGAAAAAACTCTGGTCTGCTAATTTGTGTTGTTCCCCAGCGAGTCACCAAAAACTGTTGGCTAGATTTTATGCACAACATAAAAACCTAGGCAGTCATGAGATAAATCTCCCTCATTTAACGGTGAGGCTCCCGTGTAAGATGTTTATCAATTTAGTAAGGGTGAATCCTAATAACTATTTTCGGGGGTTTTACTTTAATTCCCTCATGAATCTTGTGAACCACAACTGGGCAATTTTGCAACAAGTAAGCAACTGTGATGGGTCTCATACACAGTTATTTGCAGAAGGGGGAAATAATAAATTTAGGAAAGAAGAAAGGAAGCATGTGCACAAAGTGGAATCAACCAATAGCGGGGTTATTTTAGAGTTGGTCTCATCCACACAAATTAAATAAACAGATAAATCGCGACAAGAGATCACAACATTCAACAGCAGCCTCCGCCCTTTGAACGGAAAAGAAATGACTTGCGTCAACCTAGATCTCGAGATAACACCTTGTTGAGGGCTGCGCGTCAACGTTTATCTAAAACCTCTGAACAATTTTCGAAGATGACAATAAAATCAACAAAATCACTGTAGACAACAAACTCTCCAGTTCTTCAGAAATCTCTATTGCCTTTTATCGTTCAATCCCAAGCCTTCATATGCAGGTGGTACAATAGTGTTCTACATCAAGGGTTCTAAAGCACAAAGTCTGAAAGGTGACTCAAGAATTTGCTCTTTTTCAAAAATAAAAAATTACAAATCTTGCTAAAAAAATTTCAACACAAAGTTAAAAAAGTAAAATTGTGATCCTTTAACCCGTAGGCTCTTCCTCTATTTATAGTGCATAGAGGGCAATTACAAATAGGAAGCTTTTTAATGAATTGCCACATGTGGAAGCTATAAAAAGGGAAGCAGTTGGCAATCCTTCCCCTAGAATTCCTCTTTGCATGACATGCATGATTTACAACTGAAAATAGAACCTTCTATTTTGCATGTTTGCCACCTATTTCTAAGTAATTGACTTCTTCCAGTAACTTGAAGTAATGGCTTTTACACCAATCACCTAAGTTTTACAATTTTAATTGATTACTCAATTAATTTTCTTGGAGAAAATAAGAGAAAGAAGAAGAAAGAGGAGAAGAAATTAGAAGAAAGTTGCAACACTCTCATCTTGTTCTTCTTCCATACTTATGCAAGCTGCCTCCAACATGTATTTGCATGATTTTATGCCTCATTGAATGATTTAAGATGTTTTTTCCCCCTGCATGTGGTTGATTTTTGCCTTTGATTCTCACCAAACTGGATCTGGAAGCAGTTGATTGTGATTTGCTTGCAGAGTGTTGCCTCTGACCTGTCTTCTCCTTTTTATCCTTCAAAGCTTTTGCAGTTCTTTTATCCTCTCTCATGTACAGTACGGCACCAGTAAAATGCTTGCCGTAAACAATTCAAACAAAACTAATCACCTTTTATTTTTAATTGCATATGAGCAATTTTGAATTCTGGAAAGCACTTCCGGGTGAAGGCTAAATATAAGTAAATTCAATGAAGGCTTCAACTTGGAAGATTGGGAGCACATGCACAAGTGCTCTAAAAGGGATTTTGCATGCAATGACTTCCTCCCTATCTTTGGCGCCAACCTTGTTAAAAATAATTAAAAGAAATTACTTTTAAAGCATGAAATTATGTCAAAATGGGTCGCACTTTTTGGCTAGGAATTGTGTGAAAAAACATGAGGGCAAGGAAGTGGAAATATTCACCCTTCCAAGCAGCCCCAAAATTCGTACTTTTCACTTAAGTGATTTGTGTTAAATTACTTTTGCCAGAAAAAAATGAGGGCTTGGATAGAAGGAAATAACTTCACCCTTCTGGAGGCAGCCCCAAAATTCATGACTTTTCACTTAAGTGAATTTTCAACCTTCTTGGTAGCCCTAAAATTTCCACTTTTCACTTAAGTGACTTGTGTTGAATATTCAACCTACCAGGCTGCCCCAAAATTTCCACTTTTCACTTGGGTGAATTAACTTGCTTTTGTGTGAAAAACATGAGGGCAAGGAAGTGGAAAAATTCACCCTTCCAAGCAGCCCCAAAATTTTCACTTTTCACTTGGATGAATTAACTTGCTTTTGTGTGAAAAAAACATGAGGGCAAGGAAGTGGGGATATTCACCCTTCTAGGCAGCCCTAAAATTTCCACTTTTCACTTAAGTGATTGACGTGCCAAATTACAACTTGCTTCCAGGCAGCCCCAAAAACACTTGCACTTAGGGGAATTAACTTGCTTTTGTGCCGGAAAAAACATTTTCAGCAAGGAAGTCCAAATTTTCCAACCTTCCAGGAAGCTCCAAAATTTCCCACTTTTCACTTAAGTGATTTGACTTAAATGTTGTGCGTGGAAATTTAAGTGAAAGGGCAGCTTTGAAAAATGTGACTTGCACTTTGAAATTGACTTCCCAAATTAAGGGCAATTGCATTTATGACTTTGCACAGAGAAATCACCCATTTCTAGAAAGTGCGACTTACTTCCAAGCTGCTTCATTGAAAACCAACATTTCACAATATATTTTACTTTTGTTCTGAGGTCGTGGATGACTTATAAAAACCCTAAGGCTCGAACTGGTTAAGCAGGAACGAAAGAAAAGACCAAGGGGAATTGTCAGACAACCATCGAAGAAAAACAAAACAAACACAAAAGAAATAAATAAAAACAAAAAAACCTACCAAAAGTTGCAGACAATTGCTCAAAAATAACTTGTCAATTAGTTGGTCTGTAAAACTCTTACCCGGGTGAATACTCCACTTAGAGGTGAAAATAATACTGGTGTGGAAATCCTTGACTATTTAACTTCAGCACAATCTATTTTTAAAAGAAATTTATTTATTTAATAAATAAAAATAAAACGCTTTCAGACAAAACCTGGGTAAGGGATAGAGAGAGTTTTAGAATGTGGGTATTTGTCGAATTTGGCTTTTATGACTCTTTGGGGATACCTTAAAGCATTGGGGACAACTGCAGGCAAAACAAACACAAAACAGACCCGTTACTTTGAAAAGAACGAAATTTTTTAAAAGGGGTAGTCCTAGATTTCCGGGTGAAATCTCGGGGACACCACTCGAGAATGATGATTTTGTAGGTCCTGTTGGTGACTCCGACATTAATTACCTAAACTACAAATCTGAACATGACTCTAAGGAGCTTCTTGAAGACGATCATGGTCATGCTAATTAAGTATGTGTAGTCACCAGGACAATCCAATGCGTCAAAGGGCCTTTTGCCTAAGCCCAAAGATACTCCTCTCCAAAACAACGCTACAGTGGTTAAACCCTCATCATATTATGAAAGAGTAGAACCTTTCTATGTCTCTCTGATTGCTTAATGGTTTCAAGTTAAGCAACTGCATTTTAGATTCAGGTTGCTTTTGACAATGTCATGTCTAGCTAAAGTTGTAAATGCTTTTGGGCTTACTTTGATAAAGACAATAGTAAGGTGTTATTCCATGGAGAGACAACTCCCTATAATTGGACAAATCAAAGATGCACACAAACCGTTCTGGCATTTTTTCTTGATAAAAGATTAAAGATGAATATCTTAGTTGTAGAAATTCCTGTCTCCTACGGGATGTTGCTAAGCAAGAAACTTCTGCAGAGAGCTGGGAGGAGAAGTAAAGATGGATTGGTCCTATCCCCATATTCCTATCAAGGGAATAAGCTAGAAAGCTGGAGCCAAAAAAGAAGTCTAAGTACACTGTTATAAAATCTGAAGATCCTAGATCTTAGTTTTTTTTTCAAGGGTCTAACCACAGTGTATACTTCTTGGAAATGGATAAAGACGTTCCAAATCCAGAACTTCAAACAGAGCCAGAAACTAACAAAAGAAGAGGAAATGGTTTGGACTGCTGGAGTTTAAAGGAAACTATTTTTCTTTTGGATTATGAGCCGACATTCTACTAATATCTCTAGATCATGAGATAATTCCCATACTCCCACAAGCTCATGTTCGAGAACACCAAGAATACGGCGGAGTATGAAGCATTGCTGCTAGGAATGGAACAAGCTAGAAAGAAAGGAGTAAAAATCTGTTAGGAAATTGGTGTCCCCAGATTTCACCTTGAAATCTGGGACTACCCTATGTAAAAAAAATTCGTACTTTTAAAATAATGGGTCGTTTTGTGTTTTTATTGCCAGAAAGTTTTTGTATTGTGTCAAGATATTCCCAAGGAGCCATATAAGCCATTTTCGACAAATACCCAGATGCCCAAAATTGTTTTATTCTATCGCTGGGGTTTGCCTGCGGGAAATTTGTATTTAATTATTTTGAGCCCCGTTTGAGGCAATTTGTGCTCCGGTTTAACCCTGTTGTGATCGTACATGTCAATATTCCCATATACCAGTAGGGTTTTAACCAGGAATGAATTCTGGGCTTTATTTGTGACTTCTGGCAACGTTTTGTGTTTTTTGGTGTTTTCCCGTTTCGTTTTCTGTGAAATTTCTTTGGATCAATTCCTTTGCCGGTTTGGTCTGATTCTTTGCCTGGAGTATCTGGAGATCACCTATGCACGTTATGCCAGAAGGAATTTGCCACCGGAGGTCTGGTTCTCTCTGAAAAGACGAAGTCACGCACAAAAAAGCTTCTTCTGGGCAGGCCGCATTTTTGGAAAAAGAGGGTTTTAAGTGGATCATGGGATTTTTGGAAGCAGCAGGCAGGTGGGAATTTTGTACCTGCCTAGCAGGGTACTTTTTCCCATGGAAGCAACGCCACTTAAGTCACAATGGGAAAATTAGAGGCAGCAGGCAGGCGGGAATTTCTTACCTGCCTTGCAGGGTAAAAATTCCCATTGTGAAATAAAAGAAAAATCACTTAAGGCATTGATGGGATTTTATTAATCTGCCTTGCAGGGTAAATAATCCCATTATGAAAGTCAAACAGCTTAAGTGGATCATGAGATTTTTGGAGCTGCAGTGCAGGGTGAATAATCCCATTGTTAATTGGCTTTTAAAAATAGAAATTGCCTATGCCAAAAAGTGCGACCCCTTTTGGGAAAGAAGGGCAGCTTTAAATGCATTAAATTAATTAATTTCTTCTCTAAAATTGGTGCCCAGGTTTGTGGAAAAGTCAACAAAGGGAAAATGGATAAAGGGAATTGGAATTAGAAGTTCTAAAATTAAATAAATATTATTTATTTAATGCAGCCCCTTCATGTCAAAAAGTGCGCCCCTTTTGGGAGAGGAATAATACTTTTTAAGTATTAATTGATTTAATTAATTCCTATTTTCAGTGGCTGAGGTCAAAGCATACTGTGAGGCTTAAGTTAACTGGAAGTAGAGAGCTAAAATTAAATAAATTTAATTTATTTAATGGCAGCCATGAACATGCACAAAATAGGCGCCCCATTTGAAGAGAAGAGCTTATTAATTAATTAATTAATTGCCAGGAATAGGAGGGGCAATAATTAATTATAGAATGATGAGGGTTATATAAGCAAGGGCTGCCATAAGGATGAATTAATTAATTCAATAGCAAAGAAGTGCAGCCCAGACAAAAAGTGCGCCCCATTTGAAGAGGAATTTTGCTCAAAAGGTGTAATTACTGCTGGAAGCTTCCAAATTTGGCGCCTAGGTTTGAAGGAGCTTGCTTTGTGTCTGAATAATTGTCTGCATAGTGGTACAGGTGCTCAGGTGAAGTTGGTAAAATTCATGCTTGCTTTGCATGCAAATAAAACATCAAATTTTGGGGCAGCAGGCTTGATATATGCAGATTTTTATGATTAAAATCCACTGTTCATGTTCCGGTTGCCATCTTTGTCTGAATTAATTGCAGGAATTCATTACAGGTGCTTTTATAAGAGAAAGAGAGCTTAAATCAATGTCCAATACATTGAATATATCCTCCGAATCTGAAGAATTATCCAGATCTGCACCGGTTGTGAAGAATTCCGGCCGAATAAAGAGGAAAAGAATTGTTCAGACAAAGATAGATACAGCCATGGCAAAGAGGGATGAAAAAGAAAGCACAGCAGAGTCATGCATCACTTCTAAGTTTGCAGACATTGGAGACACAGATCTAGGTCCGGAACCTCTTTCCGAATTGATTGACAGATCCAGAGCAGGAAAGACTTCCCTCATGCGTGCAGTCAAAAGCAGTGGAATCATTCGAGCTGCAGCATTTCCATTCACAGCCCAGTTGTCAGAGTTCGTCATGGAGTGTGCTAGGTCTTACCATCCATTATCTAGATCAGTCCAAGATGCTACAGGGAAAACAATAATCCGGTTGGACGCACAGTTCATCAATTATTGTTTGAAGATTCCGGCACGAAAGGTGGTGACTACTATTAGCATACAGGATGCCGGCAACAGATGGGAAAAGCATAAAGTTGACTGCATGGGCATAATGAATAGCAGATACATGAAGAAGCCCAGATCTCCTTCCAAGTTCCCGAGAACTCTTCCACGGTCCAATCTGGTACAAGAGGTGGATGATATTGCCAAATTGTTATGCAGGATAAATGGCGAAGCGAACACTCACAACTTCCGCGCATGGATGTATGCTTTCATCAGGACCATTGAAATCAACAAAGCAGATTCAATAATCAATTGGTCGGAAATCATTAGCGACAACATTGGTGAGCAGCTCTGGAATGTGAGGCGTACTTACAGCTTCAAAATGACTTCCTATTTGGTATATGCAGCAGCTTCACAGGGGATCTTCTCCAAGCTGGATAGATGTGGAGTTCTTTCCAAGGACCCTATTTTCGAGTGCTACCCACAGCTTACTGTACCTGCATGCAAGAAAGATTTCAAAGTGGTCAACGATGGATTCTTCTACGAATTCATTTGCAGGCTGGACGGCGATCTAAAGGCCAACAGGGTGAGCAAGGAAGCGTGGGAAGCTGTGTCCAGGATTGGCAGTATCTTCATTCAGTTTGCGGATTTCACATACCTCAGGGTCACCGGCTTTTCTGGAGAACCAGTTAAGTTGCCCAGATATCCGAATGATAGATTGGTCACCATGGAGCTGAGCAGACAACTCGTAGAGATGCACGACCTTCAGTCGAAACGGCACAAGTCTACAGGCTTCTTCCCGATCACTGTGGGCCATTATAGCTGCCAGAGCATTCATAAGGCCCGAGGAATTGAAGCAGAGATGTTCTCTGAGTACGAGCAAGAGTTCTTCCCAGCACGGCTGAACTTCGATCCATTTGGAGTGGCAAGGAAGACAATCTCCCAGGAGTACGCGCACGTGCCTTCATTGGAAGATTTCTGGATGAAGTGCAGAAGCGAGTACGAGGTTAGAAAGAAAGATTTCAGCAGGTTATCAGCGCGGCAAGTGTTTGACTTTGGATTAGCACGGATACCTGCGGATCTTAAGATGATGGGCCTGTGTTACTTGACACATACCATCGGATGGGAGGAGATAGAGCTGTACTTCAGGAGAACGTAGGGGGCTGCCATACGATTGAAGAAAGGTCTGCCGCTGTTCTGGTCAATACTTCAAACTGGTTGCTGACGAAGGGATACTGCCTTGATGAAGCATTGATGAATCAAATCACGGGCAACTTCGGCACAGGAGATTCCCTCAAGAGGAAGCACAGAGGAGAAAGCAGCAGAAGGCCTGAGAAGATTAAAGTGCACAGAAGGTCTCATTCGAAGGAGAAGATCACTTCTACGGCCATGATGATAGTTCCGGCTTCTCCAGCACCAAGCACTTCACCGACTGTTGCACCTCAGCAGGATACTGTCCATTCCTCCGTTGAATCCGGCAACATTCATCTTCTCTCCTCAACCACTCCGTTCAGCGCCTCTTCCTGAAGAAACGTTGAAGCTGCAAATGGCTGAATTTGAAAGAGCTTTGTCTTTGGATGACTCAGAGGATGGCAGCCACAACACTGTAGCGGTTTCAGATGGAGAGGAATCAGAGCGCGAGATAGTGGTACACTCGACAACTTCTCATTCTCTGAGAAGTAATTTCTCAGAATGGTTGACTTCGCAGTTGGTTCCAGAGGCTAGAGAAGAAATCAACTTGGAGGAACATGACTTGCAGCTGCTCCTGAATCTAAGCAGGAAAGATAGAAAACCTAAAGTTGCTAAGGTAACTTCAAGGTTGATCATTGAGGAGTCAGGGCAGAAGTTTGCTGAGATGTCAGTTCCGGCAGAAGGGAAGGAGGATGAGCTCACGGCAGAAGACATAACAGTAACCAGAGTACCCATAGGTCAAGCCACCACAGAAGGATTGAAGCAGGACACGCAGACATTGATAGATGCTCTATTCCTTAGGCTTGACAAAGAAAAGGCGGAGAAAGTTGAACTTCAGAAGCAGGTATCTCAGTTGTGTGAGATCATTGCCAAGGTTGCTAAATCTTCCACTCAGCCCATTTCAGCACAGAAGCAGGTGAGTGATCATCTGATGCAGGAAATGGAAGATGCAAGCAACCAGGTTAAAGCTATCGATGAATGGAAAAGTCTGATCATTCGTCAAGCTTCTGTACAACTCGGAGAGGTGCCAGCCCGCCTAAAGGTTATGAAAGATGCATCAGATCAGCTGAAGCAACTGGTGACAAGCACGATAGATATGAACACAGTTGTTGAGAGTAACCTGAGTACTTTGGCCGAAATAAATAAGCTGCCGAGAGAAGTGTTGATTGCAGAACAGATTGTGCCTGACGGATCAGTTGAGAAGGGGAAGCAGCTTGAGTTTGCAGTATCTTTCCGTTTGGAGATCTGCAGAATTATGCTGAAAAGGATGCAGGCACTTGAGAGTATGGCATCATCTTTACCAGACAATGTCATCGCTTTCACTAATGAGGAAGTGGTCGGGAACGTTACTTCATACACACGGATCATTCCTAGCAAAGTGCCTAATTCCCTGGAAGGATCTCTTCTGATGGTGCAAGGGAGAATTGATGGAGCTGTAAAGCCTTTCACGATGAATTCCATCAGCAAACTGGTGGCACTGCAGTCAGATATTGAGAAGTTCGGGCCTAGCTTGGAGGATGTGGAAGCATGTATCAGGGTATTGAACGAAGGATTGCTGCAATTCAGGACAGAAAAGGAAGTTGTGGCTAAGACAGATGGGAAGATGCTGAATTACATGTTCGACAAGTATATTCAGTATCAGAACAAAAAGAAGATATAGATGTTACAGCTGGCATGTCTTTCTTCTTCTACTTTTTCTTCTTCTATTTTCCACGTTCCCGGATGAAATTGTAAAACTTTAAAGTTATTGGTTTTGAAACCATTACTTTAAGTTATGTGGAACAATTCTATTAGTTAAGTGACAGATGTGTCACTTGAAGAGGAATTAGAGGGGGATGATTGCCAGATGTTATCTTTACCTTTTGTTTATGTTTCAGTTCAGTTGAGTTTCCCATTTGTACTTTCCCTTCTACATTCTATAAGTAGGAGAAGAACCTTCGGGTTAAGATCAAAATTTGTAAGCAACATTCTTGTGTTCCAGACTTTGTGCTGAAACCCCTGATAGCTATTTGAAGCAAAGGAATACAAAGGAGCAGATTTCCGGAGAACTTTGTGTCACAGTGCATTTTGTTTCTAGCTTTTGTCTTAGATCTACTTATAAACTTTGTGTTATTTTAGATCTAGATCTGAAGCTGCCTTTGCTTATAATTTTGTGTGTTGATATCTATTGGTTTCTTCTATGTGCATGCAATCAACTCTGTTATCTATTGATTGGGTTGCACATCTTCCCTATTTCTTCCCTGTGTTTTATTATTCCCTTCTTCTTTAAATATTTCCTTTCTTTAAACAGCTGCTTACTTGCTGCAAAACTATACAGCTATGGTTCATGAGCTGCATGGTTAAAGTAAAACCCCCATATAGATACTAGCATATTTTGATTGACAAATCTGACACGGGAGCCTCACCGGTAAATGAGGGAGATTTATCTCATGACTGCCTAGGTTTTCAGCTATGCAGAAAATCTAGTCAACACTCCTATTCATGAGATATTCATTCCATACTCCCACAAGCTGATGTTTAAGAACTTTTACCAATAACACGACGGAGTTAATGAAGCAATTGCTTTGCTAGGAATGTAACAAGCTAAAAATAAAGGAGTAAAACTCCTCAAAGCCCAAGGAGATGCTGAGCTTATAGTAAAGCAAATTCGAGGGAAAAATCAAGTCAAAAGAGATAAGTTGAAGCATTACAAAGATAAAGTGCTTTCTGCCACACTCGATTTCACTTTTATCCTTATCTATCGACTTCATTCTAATAAAATCAATGCAATTCCAAGGCAAAATCCATTTAGGCATTAACATCTGAGCACTATTAAATCCGGATAGACCACCGTCCATATTCAGACAAGGAAGGCTATAAGGTGGAAGATGTTGTCCTACAGCACCAAAAATGTCTATGTTATAGATAATAATTCCACGCTACTAGACTTCTCAAATGACGACATTTGCAAAGAAGATGCATAAAGCCTTGGAGACCGGAATCTTTTGACAAGTATGAGAGTTGAATCTGGAAATACAATCTATTTGCAACTGCATAAGTACAAGCCACAGATGAACACCTGCATCCAACACACTGGAAACTGGTTGTGGAATGGAATCCAAGCTGTATTGTAATAAAATCCATTGCATTTATGTGAGCCGCAATAGTGACAGCATCTTTCCAAGCTCTGGATCTGTATTTATCAACTTAGACACAAGAACATAAGTTCCGAGTCCTTCCTTAGGAATCCAATATCAGCAAGTTTAGAAGTGATGCAGACTCCATTGTGCTTTCTTTTTCACCCTGGACGAAGCAAATGGCTTTGCAAACATCTCAAGATGAAATCTGAATGAAGACTTTTTGAAGGTATTTGACTAGAATTCTTCAGAAACTGGTGCAGATTTGAATAATCCTTTAGATTCGGAGGACAATTGCATATGTAAAAAGCAACACAAATATAGTGCCTTTTCTTTATAAAAGAACTTGAAATATCTAACCTCTTGAGCACCTATATCGGGTATGACAAACAATGAGGCAAACAAAATCAACCTCCTTCAATGATTGTGGAAAATTGGAAGTTACACATAGCATTTGATTTCACCTTTTCTGAGCCCAATTCCTTTCAAATGGGGCGCACTTTTCCAACTGGGCTGCACTTCTTCATGTGAATAATGTAATTCACCCTTATCAGCTCCACTGCTTATCAGTATATTGTCATAATTTCTATAATTGAATAATTGCAACATCCTATTCCTGGCAAAATTAATTAAAAATCATGGTTACCAGTGATTGCTAATTGGTTTGTTTCCAAGGCTCTATTCATAATGCCAATTCCTGAATATAATTATTGAAGCTTTCAATCTAGGGGGTTGGCTACAAATTTGTGATTGTGGATGGCATGTCTATGTAAAATCAAGGACTTTATTTAAGTCATTCTCGTTCCATAGTTGATTTTTTTTTTCTTTTCAAAAAAACACCAGAATTATATTAATAGAAATATAATGTTCAAATTACAATGCCAAGCTATTATACTCATACACCAAGATATATCCTTGGAATGTAATTAAAAAAGAGATAGAGCATATCTGCAAATTATTCACATTTAAGGTGGGTCGCACTTTTATTGCATTTTAATAGAATTATATTGGTATTTAGACAAATCTACACATGGCAACGGGAATTTTTAAAAAACCATGCAAGGCAGCCCCGGAAGCTCCCATGATCCACTTAAGTGATTTGACTTTTGACAATGAGATTATTTACCCTGCATGGCAGGCAATAAATATCCCATGATTTCACTTAAGTCACTTTTCTTTTATTTCACCATGGGACCATCTTTATACTCTACTAGGCAGGCAATAAATTCTCGTCTGTTTGAAACTCGCCTCTAATTTTCCCACTGCATGCTTAAGCTGAATTTTCTATCATGGGAAAAAGTAGCCCTGCATAAGCCATAGTATCAAAATTCCCACCTGTCTGCTACTTATTTTTCCACTGCTAATTTAAGATCATTTGTTTTCCAAAAATGCGCCCAACCCCGCAGGGGCTTTTTAGTGCACAACTTAAGCTTTTGGTCCCAGTAGCAACCAGGACCTCAGTGATGGTGACTATCTTCCAGGAAAATAACATGCATGGATATGTATACTCCAGCTGCTCCAGGCCATTTGAATCGGGCTAACCTTTGCAAGAGGCCATTGATCTAGAGAAATTTCACAGAAAATAGAAACAGGAAAACACAAAAACACGAAAAAATTGCCAATCAGTTACAAATAAAGCCCAAAACTTATTCCATCCAGTTAAAATTGCTTCTTGCATACCTCTAGGGAATAGCTGATGATGTTCGATCATAACAGAGTTAAAACGCGTAGCACAAATAGCCTCATATTTTTAGCTCAAAATAATTAAATACAAATTTCGCCTTGCAAACAAATCCCGACGACAGAATCCTAACAATTTTGGCCGTATCTTCCAGGTATTTGGCGAAGAAAGATCTAATCATGGCTCTTTGGGAATATTCATGACACAATACAAGCCATTTTTAGGCAATAAAATTACTTTGTGTCAGTGTTACCTGGGACGGGGGGACGGCGAGACGGCGGTTTCGGCGGGACGGCAAAAAATTTCTAAATTTTGGGGACGGCGGGGGGGACGGCTGATTAAAAAATATATAAATATTTAAAATAAAAAGATATAGTGACTAAATTATATAAATAAGCTGAAATAAAACCATTTGAGATTTAAATAAGGTGAAACTTGAACTCATAAACATCAAATACACTATAAACTTTAAAGTCTAATATCAATATGTTAAACAGTTAATGTCATAAATTGAAAATTCATAATACATATTTGAATTTTGATTCTTGAATATGAGACAAGCTGAAATTTGAAATTTCATATAACCATTCTAAAATACGATTGATCAAGTGACAATAGCTAATATTCATATCATTAATCTCATAGCCAAATACACCAACAATTGTCTATTGTCAATATTACAAAAAAAGAGGACAACTACAAGTATCAGCCTAAAAATCAGAATCTCCATCTGAAGCAATATCCATGAACTCCTCCTCTAGTATCTGGTACTAGTATCCTCGTCCTCAAAGGTAAGCCCAATCAATCCTCGCTGCACAGTGTTGTCCTCTTCAACCTGCCTCGGCTCCTTGGGATCTACATCCCACCGTAATGCTGGAGTCTGTTTGTACTCAGGTGTCTTGCGATCTATAAGACGCAAAGCACTGTGTACAGCTACAAGCTTCTCCGCTCTCGCAGAGGTAAGCCTATTCCTCTTAACAGAGTGTATCCAACCATACGTAGACCAGTTCCTCTCAGAGGCAGAGGAGCTAGAAACCTGGGAAAGGAGGCGAATGGCAAGTGGTCGCAGCAATCCTGGAAGCCCATACAGTCGCCACCAACTCACTGGTTTCTCCTGTGCTAATGCTACCCTGTCTGTCTTTGCTGATGTTTTGTACCCATCGAGTTCAGTGAAGTCAAGCCACTCCATTCTGATCTGTGAAGCCTCTTGTGGAGTGTACATTTTTTTAAAAGCCTTCATAAGGCCCTTCTTCACCTCATCATCATCCAATGGGACAACTCTGCCTGGCCTCTGCACATACCATTTGGGATTTAGTGCATACGCAGCCATATGAAGAGGAGTGTTCAACTTCTCCCATCTCCGCTGAATAATGGGCTGTATATGTTCATTATAGAACTCCAAAGTGGGGTCCCTCACCCGAATAGCTGCCTTCATTTGCCCAAGCATGCTATCAATGCACTCGTAGATCTCACCAAGATTGGGGCTGTTAGAATCCCCATATTTGATGACACTAAAAACTGGAGCTATAATTGATATGATGTATTTCATATCAACCCAAAATGTTTCCCGCAACACCACTTCCTTCACTCTTTTCCCTTGATCTGTCTTGGACTCACGCCACCTAGTCCAATCCTGTGTCATAATCATAATTTGCAGGGGCTCCTGCAACTCGGACATCCTCTCCAACAAAATAAAATAGGATGCAAAGCGGGTGTCAATTGGTTTCAAAAATTCCTTCTTCGAAAAATTTCGAAAAAGTGCCAATGATGTGTGGTGATTGCATATGAACTTCTGCACATCTCTGGCATCAGTCACTATCTGATTAACCCACTGAATCTTCCCTATGTCTTTCAGTGCATTGTTCATGGCATGCACACAACATGGAGTCCAATAAATATGCCTATATTCCCGCTCCACTAGCTTGCCTGCTGCTCTGCACACATAAGTTGCATCTGTGATAACCTGTACAACATTTGAAGGTCCAACCTCCTCAATGGCATCCTTCAAAATCTGAAACTGAAACTCAGCATCTTTTCGCTTCCCAGAACAATCAATTGCTCTCAAGAAGTACGGTCCATTTTTGCAAGAGACAATGATATTGATGAGAGGACGGTGTCTAATATCCGTCCACCCATCCATGATAATGCTGCATCCATGTGACACCCATGTCACCTTCATCTCCTCCATCAATACATTAACCTTGGAATAGTTTCTATCCAAGATTGTTGTCCTGAGTTTTGTGTCTCCAGGAGGCACATAACTTGTACCTGCTTTTGCAACCTTAGCCATAGCCTCCTTGTAATAAGGAGAGCGAGCAGCATTAAATGGAATCCCAGCAGCATAGAAAAATTTCCCAATAGCATCATCTGCCTCTTCCCTTGCCTTTGAATCAAACATGTCAATAACTGAATTTGGGGCTGCCCCCACGGCCTTTCTCTTCCCTCTGCTTTCCACTTCTGACACTTCAAAACTAGAACCAGCCAAAGTATTAGTAAGTTTGCCAGTCCTATGAGTGCTCAATGGAGTAGTAGCCGTAGAACCACGAACTTCTGGCACATTGCCCGTGGTATTTCCATTGAAGATTCTCACCATCTCAGCTCTTTGCTCTAGTGAAAGACCCTTACAAGTGCCAACCCCCCTTCCTGTAAGATGCAACAAGTGTGCATTGGTCCTAGTGATACTACCATGCCAAGTCAGTGCACATATGTTGCACTTCCATACTTTGCTCCCCCCTCCAGACTTGGGGTTATCAATTATTTGGGCAAATTGTTGCAATGGCTTCTTCTTATCAAATGGTCCAATGGCAAATTTGGACAACATTTGAGAGGGGCAATTGGTAGCACTACCAGCTGAACTACCAGTTGCCGTTGCCACTACATTTTGTGCCCCTTCTTCACTCTCCCCCATTGTGGCATCACCAACTCTTCCACGGCCACCTATCTCAACTTCCCGTTCAACCCTCTCCTGCTCTGATTCATGCTCTGATTCATACTCATACTCAGTCTCAGTAGAAGAACTCATGGTGATGATTGCTGCAATGAATTAAAAACAACCATAACTATATGATTGATTGATTATGTAATGAATTAATTTAAAAAAAAACGTAGCCATTTAAATTTTAAATTTTACAACCAAACCCTAGCCTCTAGGGCCTATGCAAGATGCATTTTTTTAAATCCCACAAACTATATGCATGATTGCATTATGAATGTAGATGCAAATGCTAAAAAACAACCCCTAAAAAATGCAAAAATAATATAAATTTTAAACTAGAAATAAAAATGTAATTAAAAAAAAAAAATGTAACCATTTACATTGTAGTTTGTATAACCAAACCCTATGCAATTGCAACATGCATTTTTAAAAATCCTACAAACTATATGGCATATGCATGATTACATTGTGAATGTAGATGCAAATGCTAAAAAACAGCCCCTAACAAATGCAAATATAATCTAGATTCTAAATTTTAAAAAAAAAAACTTTAACATGTATTGTAAGCAAATAAAATTATAAATACCTCTTGCTCCCTCTTGCTCTTGCTCTTGCTCTTGCTCTTCCTCTTGCCTTGCTCTCACTCTTGCTCTTCTTCTTGCTCTTGCTCTTGCTCTCACTCTTGCTCTTGCTCTTGCTTGGTGTGAATATGAAATGAGCCCATATTGTAAATTTATAACATAAAATAACACTTTTAGGGTTAGGGTTAGGTTAGGAATGTTACTTTTATGTTATTAGACATATACAATTAAAAAAAAATGTGTTTTAATCTATTAAAAGTCTTTTTTTTTTTTTAAAAGACGTAGAAGCCGTGGGGGATGGCGGGGACATTTGGACGTCCCCGGGAAGTTCCCAGGGACGTCCAGACGTCCCCACCATCCCCCAGCCAGTCCCCAACATCCCCGGGACGTTTCTGTCCCTCTTTTGCCGTCCCCAAGGCGTTTCGCCCTCTCCCGCCAAAAAAGGAAACGTGGGGGAAATGTTTTCCCCACGTCCCCCGCGTCCCCAGGGCGTCCGGGACGTCCCGGACGTGTTCAAAAGGGGAGGGACGCGTCCCCCGCGTAACACTGCTTTGTGTTTTATTTTTTGCTTGAAAGCTAGGCATAGAAGCTTCATTAGGATCCAAAGAAAGCTTTTGGTAAATATGTTCCCATTGTGGCGTTGACTAGATAGGAAGTGAGATTTTATGTTTAAGGCTTTCGTTAAAATTAGATTTAATCCTCTCCCAAACATAAATAGCTTCTCTACTGCTTTATCGAAAAATTTTGTAGTTTCTTTCTTTCCATGTATTCCATAAAACAAGGGATATTCCACCCCATATAGCAGGAAACATATTTTGTCCCTTAGGTATAACTTTCTTCCATGTACTCATTATACTTCCAAGAGATTCACTATTGTTCCATTGAAGGTTGAAAACAGAAGCCAATTGTTGCCATAAGGGCAAAACCCATGGGCATTGAAAGAATAGATGTTCTATAGTTTCCTCAGCTTCTATACATAGCTCACATCTAAATGGACCATTAAGTCCTCTCTTTTTAAGCCTTTCACCAGTTAGGATCCTTTTATGTGTGAGCAACCAAAGAAAGAAACTAACCTCTGGCCATAATCCAGGTTGCCAAAGATACTTAAATAGAATCTGATCTGGATGTGGTTGCGGTTTAATTAAAAAGGCATATCCTAAAGATACTTCATATTTCCTAGACAAACTGCATCCACAACCAATTTGATCAGTATCAGAGGAAAAAGGAAGAGCACACTCCCTCAAAATCTGGTTCAAAATAATTAGTTGTTCTTGGGTGATCCTTATAGGCCATTCAGTTATAGGAATCCAAAAAATATCAACACCCCAAGGTTGAATAGTTTGTTGGGTATACTTTGTTATCTTAATCCATCTATGGGCCTACATATTCTCCATAATTAATTGAAGCTGAGGGTGGAGTGTAATAATTGGGGGCTTTCCATTCTAAGAATTTGTCCAAAAGTTTGCTAATTTTCCATTATGAACAATCCAGAACAGCTGGTTTTTAATTAAATTTTCCCCCCTTTTGATAAACTTTAGTGTTGGAGAACCGTTATTCAAAAGAGTTGTTCTAATGATCTTTTCAGGACAGCTATTTTCCGCGTATTTACCGCAGAAGTTTATGGCCCAAAGATCTTTAGGATGTACAATAAGTCTCCAATAAAGTTTTGCCGCTAAGGCTGTATTCTACTGATTGGAAGATCTAAAACCTAATCCCCCTTCTTTTTTAGGCTTACAAAGAGATGTCTATTTGACCAAAGACCACTTCTTTTTTTCTCGAGTCCCACTCCATAGGAATCTTTGACAAAGAGAGTCTATCTTCTTGAGGATTGTACCTAGAATATTCACCACATATGCAACATAAATCGGCATAGCTTGAAGGACTGATTTTATAAGAATCATTCCTCCTCCTGTTGATAACCATTTATTTGTCCAGTTCTACAATTTTTGTTCAACTCTATCAATAAGCCATTGCCAATCCCTTAGCTTTCTAGGAGATAAAGGAACACCTAAATATCTGAGAGTTGTTGGATTTGCCATTATTTATAAGCTGCTCAATAGCTGAAGAAAAAGTATGGATGGTATTTTGAAATTGTTTTACTTCTACCACATTAGCGTTGCCCATCATAGAGGAATCATCAACAAATTGCAGATAAGATATTGGTTTAATTGTTTTTGCCAATTGTATTCCTTGAATTTTTTTCTCCTGACAAGCTTTTTTGCTTTACCTACCAAAGCATTCTACGAGGATAATGAAAAGAAAAGGGGATAGAGGGTCTCTTTGCCTTATACCTCTTGATGCCCCAAGATAAGCTGTAGGAGAGCCATTGATTAAGACTGTAAAAGATGCAGTAGAAAAATAGGCCCTAACCCAATGTATCCAGTCAAGAGAAAACCTAAATCGTTCCAAAACTCTACACAAAAAATTCCAATCCACCCTATCATATGCCTTTGATAAATCTAATCTGATTAACATAGTTGGTCTTTTCTACATTTCCATTGAATGTAAAGTTTCCTACGCAAGAACAATCTCATCATGAATATGTCTTCCTGGGACAAATCCCCCTTGTTCAAGGGATATAATTTTTGAGAGGAGTGGCTTTAATCTTTCAGCTATCACTTTTGTTGTTATCTTATACACCACATTACATAGAGCTATAGGTCTGAAACCTGAAATATATTCAACCTCTCTAGCTTTAGGTATGAGGGCTATGAATGTCCTGTTCAACTCTTTAAGCAAAGTCTTCGCAGTCCTAGCTTCTGTAATATCCCCTTTCCATTCGAAGACCTTTGGCCTATTTTGTCAACCCGACGGCCAAAGGAAAAATATAAGGGTGGCTTAAGTTATATTTAATTATTATAAAGTGCCATTAATAAAAGAAAAATATATATAGAGCACTTATAATAATTTATATGACTTAATAATTATTAAATCAAGGATGGAAAAGACCCAAATATAAATTGTTATCCATCTTAGGTGAAAAGGCAACTTGCCTTAGAAGGGAGAATGGGAACATAGAAAGGATAAATGCCCATTTTACTATGTATTTCCCCTAGAAAAATGCAACTTGCATTAGGAGGGAAAAAGTTGTTGGAAAAAGCATTTAATATGGGAAAATATTAAATGCTTGCATAGGGAAAATCCTTGGGAACTAATTGGATATTGTAGAGGTTGTTTTGGGTCTCTTCTTCCTTTATAAGGAAAAGTCGACTTGAAGGGAGAGATATTCCATACCATTTGATATTTTCTAATTTGTGTCTTAAGCTTGTAGCTTATGCATATTCTTTCATGTGCAACTGCTGTTTGCAAATATCCAGCTTGTGGAGTAAGATCCCACAGGAACCCTAGCTTCGGTGGTGAGAGATCCATCCCTAGCTAACAGGGCATTCTTCGGTAGTGAGAGATCTACCCTAACTTATCAATTTTGGAGCTGAATTGATGCCCTAAATGTGCTAGGCGACCTACTTTTTAAGGAAAAATTAGGGTTTTGTATTTGCTGTGCGAAAACTATTTTTGGAATATTATTCTTCATATTTTTGTGGCCCAAGATCCAAAGTTTCAGCTCATTTGGACTTCTCTAGCAAAAGATATTAATTTTAGAAGTTTTCAGTTGTTTAGGGCACGCTGTAAATTTCTGGCAGCATTCTGTTATTCGAAAAATTTCAAAAACAGTTTATAATATCTGTTATTGTATTAGCAAGCTCTATTTTAAATTTCAAGTGATTTGAGCGGATATTTTGGGAGTTATTCATATTTTACTGTTCGCTGCCCTAGCTGTAATTTTCTGCAAAAATCAGTTTTCTGTTTGGCTGCAATTTGTCTATATTTTGCATATTTAAAGTTGGGATTGCCTAAAATCCGTTTAGGGGTAAAATAATGTCCATTGGGGACATTACAACTTCTTCCACCATCTGTGCCAAGTCAGGTTTTATAATTTACCAAAATTCTTGAAAGAATTCTATAGGAAAAGCATCTGGGACAGGGGTTTTACCTTTCTGCATGGAAAACACTGTATGTCTAAGCTCCTCCTCCGAGACTGGTTGGATCAACTTGTCATTATCCTCAGATAGTAATATGTGTGGGGATTAAAATCTAACAGTTGTTCTTGAGCATTTCTATCCAACAATTGTTTCCTTAAAAAAAGATGTTGGAAGTATTGACTAGCCACTTTCTTCATTCCAATTCATTGAACTTTCCTTAGATCCTCCTTTAGTGAAAAGAATTTGAAGGTGGTTTTGAGCTCTCCTAGCTAAAAGAGATTTATGGAAGAAAGAAGAATTTTTATCTTCTTCCTTCAGCCACTAAAATTCTGGATTTTTTTCCCACTCATTTAGATCATCCTTCAATTTTACATTCTTGTTTGAAGAGATCCATAGACATACTTGAATTTCGATGAATATCATTAATTTTCCCAAGTTCACTTAATATTCGAACATTTTCTTTAGCAACAATATCACTGAACCCAGTCCAGTTCCAGTTTGCGGAGTTTATATTTTAGGTACTTTAGTCTTTGGGAAAAACATATACATCTGTGTTCCATGCCTAGGCTTCCCCTCCATCCACCACTTACTGACTAGATCATGAATATTCAACATGACGAAGCCACATTAATTCAAATCTGAAAGATGCTTTGGGATGGATAGTCTTTCCTATTTCCAAGCAAATAGGCCAGTGATAAGATCCATTATTATTAAGAATTTGTGCTTTAGGAGCACATCCTCTCATCCAGCATTCTTCAGAAACAATGAATCGGTCCAATCTTTCAAGAATACATGCTTGTCCCCTGTCTTTTGTTTGACCATGTCATTATCCCATTGTCCGTCAGAACATCCACCAGATTATGAGTCACAATGAACTGTTGCAATTCTATTGAACTTGCATCCAACTGATTATTACCTCCCCTTCTTTTCTATAAAAGGTTTAAGATGGTGTTAAAATGACCTCCCATAATAAGAGGGATATGCTTAGGAAAATTCTTATGATATGTTACATGCCTCTCCTATGCTGCCTTTTATCCTCCACTGAAATAGGGGCATATATGTTACACAGTATGAACTGCTGGTCTTCCAATCTTATCATGCACATGTAAGCAAATAATTCCTTTCATGGCACAAGAATTAATAACAGAAATTACCTTAGGATCCCATAAAGAAAATATGACCCCCCCAAAGCTCCAAATGAGTTGATAGATGTATGTTGAGATTAGGGCCCACATATTATTAGCAAGAAGTAGAAAACTAACTCCATAGAAGCTTTTGTTTCCTGAATATTTACCATAGCTGGCTTATTTGACGCAATCATCCTTTTAAGCTCTTGAAACTTAGACGGGGAACCCTTCAAAGCCTCTAATATTCTATGTAATAATTTGCATTGAGCTGGGTGTTGGAGATATTGGGACAAGTCCCTAACTGCTCGTGAGCTAACTTAACTTTTGCCCTTCCTGCTGAATTTTAATCTGGTTGGGTTTCCTTCCCCATTTTAGTGTTATTGTCCAATTTAAATTTTTCGTTTTTTCCTGTTCCACTTGAATACAAGATCTTCATTTTGTATTCTGGATTTTTCCTTAATCAATAATGCTTTGCCCAAATCTTCCTTTTCCATTGACTTCTGATTTTCTTCCTGCACTTTATCATTTAACTTATTTTTCCTTTGATAGCGTTTAATACCAGTTTGGCCAGCATTGTTGTTAGTAGAAGGACCTTGAAAAAGAACCAATTGGTTTTGAGTATCCATCTGTTGCTTGTTTATTTCTTCTTGGGTCTTTTTCCAACTGTGTTTCAGGAACTTGTGATTCCATAACATCTTCTATCTGTTCTTCTTCATTTTCTTCCTGTAGACTAACAAAATGATTTGAATTGCTGATTGCCTGTTGCTCCTTCCCATTTTTGTTTGCATTTTGTTTCTTTTTTGGGATGATGAATTCCTCAGCACTTTTCTCAGCATCCTTCGGCTCTGGCACTCTAGCAAGACAATCCTTCACCAAATGTCCATATATCGTGACATAGACGACATCGATTGGGAATATTCTCATAGTCCAATATTTGCTCCTACTCTTCATTATCAATAACTAATGAGATTTTGGCTGGTAAAGGATTTGGTCAAGTCGATGAGAACACAAATTCTAGCATATAGATCATTTGCTCCAATTGGATAGAGCCTTAGAGGCATCAGCAATCATCATGAATTTACCCAGGGTATTACCAAGAGCCATAAACATCGTTTGATTTCCAATATTCAGCTGGTAATTCCATATAGTGTCACCCATACTGGAACCACTGATGGTAATTCTTCCTCTGGTTTAAACATGGAATGCCATGGCTTCAGGAATAAGCCCGCACAACCCATAAACCAAGGACCCACCTTGAAATAACAAATTCCTTACCCTGCAGCATTATCAAAAAAGATCAGAAAATATCCATTAGGGGCATACTGAAATCGTGAACTCACCTTTCGTTTTCCAAGATTTTTGAGCCCATTCTTTCATGGCTGTAAGCGATGGCCGGAATCCCATAAATCTGACAATTAAGCCTCTATTTTCCAGTTCCCGAAGATTATCCTGCACATCTTGTTTCTATATGTGAATGACTGGGATGCCATCAGCTGCCAGCATACATCCTTTTTCATTCTTACATGGATCGATCTTTGGCATCCTAAGACGGATTTTCTGAAAGTTCCTGTTGGAGGGGTTCGAGGATGATGATCCCCGTGACACATCCCTAAAATTTGACTTCCCATTATTGACCACAGTGTTGGATTTCCTAGCATTTCCATAGTCGCAGCAGCTAGGAGCAAATACCAGATGCAAAAGAAAGGAAAAAAATAAAATCGATGGGCAGATAGAGCACCAGCAGATTCGCAGCCCTTTCCTGACCCCTTGGGATCGAGATAAGGGGCGACAAAGCAAAACCGACAAGAGAGGAGAAAATCCCTCGACATTTCACTGAAATTGTGACTCTAAATAAGCAAACACAGCTTCCTGAAACAAAACTCTGATCATGGACGACTGAATCGTGAAGTTAAAGATGAAATCCCTCCATTTCATCGAAAAATGGGCATGAAGGATAATGATATGTTCATGATTGATGAAAAATCTGAGATTTAAATGGAAATATCTGTCTGCATACCTTCCAAAATAAATCTTCTGTTTCTGGTGCTGATTCAATGCTGGAAAGAATTTTCTTTCTTTCAATAAAGAAACAACAGACTACTGACTCCGCAGATAATGCACAAAGGTGGGGCTTTCCAGTGAGTGCTTCATAAAGGCCTAGTGTGCTTCCGCAGGTGAAAATTGGATTTGGTACATGCCTATCTGCAAATACTATACTTTCACACTGCATAAAAATAGCAATATAATAAGTTTAAGACTTAACAAAAAACAGTTCTTAAGTACTTTTGAGTCGAGAAATATTAGGTTATTCATATTTGAAGGAAATTTAAAATTGAAAGTATAATTGAACCATACACTATGAATTAATATCACAAACAAATGTACATTAGTGACTGATCATCACAACTTACTTTGACAACTCCATTAGCAATAAGCCAAAGCCCATTTGGTTCAGAGTTCTGATTATACAGTACGCTTCCACGTGGCTTCATCACCACTTCTGCAGAACTCCCAAGAGTTTCTCCAATTGTAGATGGAAGATGTTTAAGAAAAGGTTGACTTACTAAAATATCATTTACTTCAGGCATCTCAATCGGGGGAAGGTTCCTACCAAGTTTTTGAAGGTCAGCCTGCAATGGACATAAACTAACCAAAGTCAATAAGATGATATTTTTCTAAGGGATCACACACATAAACTACCCAAAGTCAATAAAGATGATGCAAAAAAATGCGACTTTAAGGAAAAGGATACCTCCACAGCATTTTGAAGTTCATTCATCTCTATCTCATTCAATAATCCAACCTTCTCAAGGTCCTGGACATAGCGAATGAGTTCTAGCAGCGTGGAGCATGTCAATTGTTTTGTTTTCACAGAACTCAAAACCTGAAATCAATGATGTTATTTTTGTACTCAAACCATAGGGCAAGTCAATCAATGCAAACTATGAATTAAACAATGCACGCAATAAATAATAATTCTTATGGTCGAAGTTCCAAGAGTAAAAACTATGGACAATGTGAAACAGATACTAAACCTGCGGAAAGTTAAGTTGGACATCTTCTAAATATTGCTTTGCAGCCTCCCCTTCTACCTCACTTTCTCGAATTACAACCTGAACAAATTCACTTCCCCCTGCAGGGAACATAAATTGCATTTATCTGAAAAAATCCTCTTTTATCAAGACATAAAGCACTCAATTATAATTTTGATGGTCTTGTTAGTCAGAAACCATCCCATGGTTGCATGGTTCATATCGTCTATATATTCGAATCCAGAAACCAAAGAAACATCAAGTAAACTAACAAATCATATCAAAGTCATTTGAAAAAATTTATGCTTGTCATGGAAATAATTCTCACCAACGTAAAATAGTTCATTATGAAAACACCAAAATAATAATTTGCCAATCTAAAAGCTTACATGGGCTGTAAATATGTTTATTTTACTATTTCTCAAAAATTGAACTAAAAATGGGCAAACCTCACTTCCAATCCTAAAAGAATGCCCAAATGACTTATTTGTGAGGCACACATGCATGTAAAACTGCAAGCTTTCCAGGGAAGCAAACATGTGTGTGCAAAGAACTAAGAGATGATTATTTTCATTCTTTGCGTCTTAAATTGAGAAAAGCAACAATAAAGGAAGATTGAGTTGGATGTTGGTAATGGTAGCATTTACACTTGAGAAAATAGCTATCTTCCATATTCAGAGTTATGAGTCGAGGGCAAAATGATGCAATTATTTATATTTAAAAATCTAGTACGGTTTGTTGCAGGATGTCTAGGAGCTTTATCTACCTAGCAATTTCTATAAATTGGCTATACAGACTTGAATTTCACGTGGAATGGCTGATTCTTGAATCATTATTGGAATTTTCGCAATACAATGTTTTACCTTTCGGATTGGATGTCCTAGTGATGTCATGTTGGTGATATGATGTCATAGTGCAGTCTTTGACCATGTCACTCAAGGTTCTCGTGGGATGCTTTTCTCAGATGTATGTAAACTTGCTTAGATGAGATTGAAACATAATTGATTGGGTGTAGGTTGTAGAACATCATTATGAATAAATGTAATTGGTTTGTAGCCAACCTTGTTATGTTAATCTTTTTTTGGCATTAGGTAGTAATGTAACAATCTTTGTTTTCAGTTGTATGTAAACTTCCTTATATGAGTATGAAACATAGTTGATCAGGTGTAGGATGTGGATCATATTATGTTAAATATTTTTTTCAGCATTTGGTACTAATGTAACGACTAATGTTCGGTTATTAACAGTTGTGTTAACCAACAACCGTTGAATCTTGGCAATCGAATAACACATTATGTTAGTGTAGGATATACATTTTCCTTTTATTTGTTTATTTACTTGGAGCTTTCCTACACTCATGGGATATGCTTGCTTAGGTGTCAGTTGTGTTGAGTTAACTTACCAGTTCTATTGAGTTAACTTACTAGTTCTGTTGAGTTAACCTACTAGTTGTGTTGAGTCAATTATACTTCTAGTATCAGTTAGTGAGAGTTATTCCCCATTGATCCAGGAGGAGGTTGCACATTCAACTCCTATATGTACATCAATGGCATCATTACTATCCTATGGAATATGGAGCATACGGAGCATTGAGTTGATTTGGATCCATTCTTGCCTTGTGAGTTCTTGATCATATTGCATCTTATTGTTAATTATTTTTATTTCTGTAATTGCTCATACATCCGTATTTTTAATCAAAGATCCTCACGAAAACTATAATATAGTATCAGAGTGATGCTGGTGATACATTTTCCATTACTGAGTTATTTGTAGTTTTTCAAAGACCTTCATTTGTAAAAACTAAAAGTTCATGTACAACTAGATTTGGCTCTCGTCTTGGTTCAGTACGGTTGTGAGTATTTGGTGTGTGTAAATTGATTAATTTGGTTCGCCTGGTTCGTGGGAGTATAGCCTATTTGTAGGTTTCCAAAATTTGCAGGCTGGCATTTTACATATACAATGACTGGAGATTTTTTTTGTGCAGGACCTTTCTAAGAGTGTTTTGCAGACCCTAATATAGCATTATTTGCATGGCTCTTTGAAAGAGTTATACGGCTCTGACCAGGCTATTTTTTAGCAGACCTCTGAAGGTAGATTTGACGTCCCATACAATTGCTTAAGGGTTGATTGCATGGTTGTATACAAATCTGTTATATTCTCACCCTGGTGCAGATCTGTTTTTGTGGTTTTTTTCTCACACTGGTCTATGGTTGCATTTAGAGATCATGATTTTCAGGCTTGCTAAGGTGTTTCAGGCCCAAATATGGCATATAGAGACCTGTGAAGGTTTTCATTGTCAACCCATACATGTATTGCAGAGCTGCCGGATAACCCTCCCAACGTTGGTTTTGAGAACCGCGGTATATGTTTTTCCTTATGATTCAGATATTTGTCTATCCCATTATGGGGGTTCAAAGTCTGTGTTCAGAGATTCAAACGCGCTTAAGATCTCGGCACTTACGGCCTAAAAAGATACATCATTCTATTCTGCTAATACGTGGCTAGATCGTGAGCCCCCCCTGGATGCTAAGTTTTTGGTTTTTTATAGCCTTCGGATCGTCCTCTCCCGACGCTTGCGATGACTGAAGGTACCTCACCAATCAGCTCATAAAATCCACCTACATTTGATTTTACTATATGGTCTTAAATTGTATAAATTTGTGATTTCATAGTATACTGCACAATTCATTTATGACTTTGATTTACGGGACATAATTATCGTCATCCATTTGATTGCCCCACAAGCTCACCTCAATCAAGTAACTAATTTTTCTGAACACTCATTGGTTAAATATTTTCTAAGATTTCCCTAGATGCCTAGGCCACCTCATTTTTAATTGCAAAACGCTACTTTATAGTTCAAGGAAACTCTCACATGCTTCAAAGCACTCTTGCAAATCAGGCCTGATGAAGATGTTCGATGATCAGGATTGGTATCAGGCTTGTTCCAGGAATGTTTTTTTAAGATTTCCATCACCATGGAGCCCATTGTTGGATTGTGACAGTAATATATCCCCCCCCCCCCCCCCATTTTGATTTGTTTGTTTCATTATGCAAACATTTTGTAATATGAGCTTGTTAGCTCCCATACTCCATGTTTCATCCTTTAGAGGAATTTTCCCCATGCAGTGTACACATACATGTAATGGCCCACTTATAGGTTCACTGGGATTCAATGGCAGACAAAAAAGTTTAAAATCCTGTAACACTTAGAATGCATTGCCTTAATACATCTCAAAAATTGATGATATTCCAACCAATTTTGTGATTCTCCATCTCCAAAAACTATCTTGAAGGCCACATGATTAGACCAGTTGATCCAAACTCCAATATACTATGCAACAATAGTAGGTACCACTTTAACTTCTTAACTTTGTACCACAGTTGCGTGATCAAGCTCAAAATTTACCAATTATTTACATTTCTACACTTCAATAACATTTTTATACACACTAATATGACTCAAACCAGATCGCTAGATCTAGTTAATCATCATCACTATGACATAAAAAAGGATAGCATAGGCCAAACACAAATGCTATTTAGTTCCTTAGAATTGCTACGTAAAAATTGCAATTTCAGAACCCCACAAGGCACTTTATCTCAGCTCAATCTGCTCATGATTGGAATCATTTGTGCATAATTCAGAATAGGATAAATACATTTTCAATGCACCCATTTTTCTTTTAATGGTTGTGCCTCATGACTTTTTAGTTCCAATGCCTAGCCTGAAGCTCACCTTTCCACCTGAAATGCTTGGAAATTACCCTCACTAGCAAATCAACTCTTCTATTAGCCCTTCTACACAATTCAAATTCAGAGTGCTAACTCTTTACATACAAGGCACTGCCAAGGACATTTGACTATCCAAGTACAATCACTAATTCATGGGTTGGCAACTTATTTGGCACTTACCTTCTATGTGAAAGAATTCACCATGGCTTCCTTTGGTATGAATGCTTCAATTCTATAGTCCCAATCTTCAAGTTAGGTCTTTTAGGGTAAGATACATGATTTTAAGGTGACTGTCAAAGATTCCTAAAGACTGAGAGTTTGTTCACACAATATTGTTCTTGATTCACCAAGAGGGTATTTAAACAAGTAGAAATTGCTGTCAAAAATATGTATTTTCACACCAATATGAGTCTCAAATAAAGTCGCCAATACTGGGATATTTCAGCCACAAGAAGATATTCAGTTGAGCTAGAAATCGCTGCCAAAAGGGACTCCAAATGCCATTAAATCATGCACTAATCAAGTCGCCATACTCAGAAATAAACAGTCACACAAAAGGCAAAGAATTCGCTGCCTAAATGTTATGCTTTGCACATGGATCAGCCCCCAAAGCCAGTCATCAAAACAAGTTTGCATTCGCTAGGGTTTAGAGGAGGTTATTTAATAAAATATTGCCTTGGGACAATTCACTATAACCAGTAAATTATCACCACAAAGTTCGTTGATCACTTATGGCTCTAAGCATGCATCAAAATACTTAATAAGCTTCCCAATGAAGTCGCTGATGTCAAGGAAGGAACAACAAATTTAAATTAATAAAAATCAGATCATTATTCATGGGAATTCATTACCAAACCTGTCACATACAGGTCGCTCCAGCCATCACCAATGCAAGAGTAAAATTCGCTACCACTAGAGCACAAAGAAACTGACTTGAGAGAGAGACCAATAATTTCTTCAATTTGATATCCAAAATCAGCTACAATAAATTGCAAAGATCTTTAACAATGGAGAGCAAGAGCATCAAGTTTGGGCATTCATTCCTACTCCAAGCATAGAGCCAAAATCGAAATCACCATAGCATGTCTTACAATGAACAAACATCCTCTTTTAATAGAAAAAGAGGTGCAAAATTCAAATTTCCCTTTTGTAGGGAAAACATAAACTCTAATTAAATATTGTTTGAACTATGTGCACTTTATTATTTTTAATTAAATAATAAAGGTACTAGCCTATGTGCATATTTAACTAGTAAAAGGGCCCTCCAAGGGGTTACAAAATAGATAAAAGATATCTCAAGACAAATTTTGAGTCCAATCGTCTTCAATTCTTCGATGTACACAATTTCTTCATACCCAGATTTAGAGTACCACTTCTTTGAAGACTTTCACACTTTATACAGTCAAGACAAGATCATACATGCTCTTCTCAGCTAGTACCACCAGCCCATTTTCTGACCTTGGTAATCTTGATGACTCCACCTCAAAACTTGACTATGAATTCATGTTCACCCATGGGATACTCTCATACATTGAATCACACAAGTGTACCTTAAGATGTGGTGTCCCCAGATTTCACCCTGAAATCTGGGATTACCCATCTATTTTTTTTGTTATTTTTAAAATAACGGGTATTTTTGTGTTTTCATTGCTAGAAGATGCCTCTATTACATTAATATATTAATCAATGAATCATATGAGCCAATTTCGATAAATACCCAGATGCTGAAACTCATTTTATCCCTCCACCAAGTTTTATTTACGGGAAATTTTTATTTAATTATTTATTAAATAAATAAAGCCTTGTTTGAAGTAAATTGCACTATGGTTTAACCCTGTTGAAGTTTTGCATGTCAATATTCACATATACCAGTGGGGTTTTCACCAGGAATGGATCCTGAGCTGTCTGTGACTTCTGGCAACGTTTTTCCTTTTTATTATTTTTTGCGTGTTTTTCTCTATGAAAATCCCCTTGGTCAATTCCTTCACCAGTACAGTCTGTTTTCTTGCCTGGAGTATCTGGAGATCATCTACAGCCGCCATGCCAGAAGGAAACAGCTTCAGGAAGTCAGCTTCAAAGTCGTGCACAAAAAAGTCTCTCCCAGGCAAGTCGCATTTTTGGGAATGGATGGATTTAAGCTGCAATGGGATTTTTGGTCGCAGCAAGCAGGTGGGATTTTTGTACTTTTTCCCATGAAAGCAAAGTCACTAAAGTTATGATGGGAAAATTTGAAGCAGTAGGCAAACGGGAATTTCTTAACTGCCTTGCAGGGTGAAAATTCCCATTATGAGATAAACAAAAATCACTTAAGGCATTGATGGGAATTTCTTACCTGCTTTACAGGGTAAAAAATTCCATTATGGAAGTCAAACAGCTTAAGTGGGTGATGGGATTTTTAGAGCTGCAATGCAGGGTGAAAATTCCCATTAGAAGTTGACTTCTTATTTTTAGAATTCACCCTTGCCAAAAAGTGCGACCCACCTTGGGTGATTAACAATGCATTTAATAATATTTATTAATGTTTATTCACCCAATTTTAGCGCCATAAATAGAAGGAAATTCAATGCATGAAGACAAACCAAAGAGAACTGAGGTAGCATGCTAAAAATAAATTAAATTTATTTATTTAATGGTGTTAGAGTAGGTATTTACCTTAGCTCATGTTCACCTAGGTACTTTATTTACCTTTATTGTATTTATCCTCACCCACTTATGTGTGTGGATATTTCTTTTATCTTATTTAGATATTAGGAGATATTATCTAGTTGTCAGGTATAGTTCTTTCCTTGATCCATGGTATTGACTAGTTCTTTCCTTGATCTATGGTATTGACTAGATCCTTGATGTCTAGTTCTCTCCTAAATCTATGGTCTTGACTAATTAAAGTGATGACTAGTTATTTCCTTGATTTATGGCTTTTACTTTAACCATGCAGCTCATGAACCATAGATTGTATAGTTTTGCAGCAAGTAAGCATCTTTAAAGAAAGGAAATAAATGATGAAGAATTGAAAGTAATATAAACATAAGAAAAAAAGAGGGAAGATTGTTGCAACCCAATCAATAGATTACAGAGTTGATTGCATGCACATAGACATAGACCAATAAATATTAACACTCATAATCGTTGTAATCAAAGGACAACTTTCAAATCTAGATCTAGAATAACACAGTTTATAATTAAATCTAAGACAACAAGCTAGAAAACAAAATGCATTGTGACACAAAGTTCTCTGGAAATCTGCTCCTTTTACTATTCCTTTGCTTCAAATAGCTATCAAAGGATTTCAGCACAAAGTCTGGATTACATGAATGTTGCTTACAAATTCTGATGCATCTTAACTCGAAGGTTTCTTCCTCTACTTATGGCATGTAGAGGGGAAATTACAAATATGAAGCTTTTAGTTGAACTAGAACACATGTGAAAGTCTGGAAAGGAAACAATTGTCAATCTCTCTCTTGGAATTCCTTTTTACATGACATGCATGATTTGCAACTGAAAATAGAACCTTCTATTTTGCATGTCTGCCACCTATTTCAAAGTAGTTGACTTCTTCAAGTAATGGTCTTTTAAAACCAATCACTTAAGTTTTATGATTTAATTGATCGCTCAATTAGTTTGTCGCAGCGTAATAAGAGAAAGAAGAAGAAAGTAGGAACACTTGCAGTCTTGCCCTTTTTCATATTTTGCATGCAGTTGAGGGCTTTTGCCTTTGATTCTCACCAAGCTGGATACTGGAAGCTTAACTGGATCTAGAAAGCGGCTGGATCTGGAAGCAAGTTTGATTTGCTTGCGGTGTTGTCTTTGAACCTTGTCTTCCCTTCTTATCCTTGAAACTTTTGTAGTTCTTCTCCAGTACATGCATCAGTGCAATGTTTGCAGTAAAATAACTCATCTTTTTTATTTTTAATTGCATCTGAGCAATTAAAAATTCAGCAAAGCACTCTAGGTGAATGCAAATTCAATGAAGGCTTCAACTGGAAGATTGGGAGAACATGCACAAGATCCTGCAGAAGGAATTTTTAGCCACAGCACTGACTTCTTTCACAGGTTACATTAGAAAACAAGAGGATGAAGCCTTTGCAATTATGGATCTGGATCTGAATTTGAATCTGGAACCTATGCACTGATTCTGGATCTGGATCTTGATCCAGTATTTGGATCTAGATCTGAGATCTGGAAGCTATGCATACATTCTGCTGATCCTTTTCTTTCATCATGCTTCACCATGGCCAGAGCAATCTTTGTATGAGCAACTCTTTTTCTTTTTATTCGGTTGAAATTCTTTACAATTGGTGCAAATATGGGAATTTCTTCAGAATCGGAAGATTATATTCAATGTATTGGACATTGATTTAAGCTCCCTTTCTATTATATAAGCACTTGTAATGAATATTTGCAATTAATTCAGACAAAGATGGCAATTTCCGGAACATGAACACTTGATTTTAATCATAAAAAATCTGCATACATCATGTCTCGCTGCCCTAAAATTTGAGGCTTTGTCTTGCATGTAAAGCATGCATGAATATTTGTCAACTTCACCTTGAGGCACCTGAGGTACCGACTATGCAGACAATTAATCAACTTAAATCACTGAGCTCCTTCAAAACCTAGGCATGCCAAACATTTGAAGTTTTCTTGCAGTGAAAAACACATCTTCTGAGCAAAAATTCCTCCTTGTTGATTTGGGCGTCAAAATTGCCTGGGCTGCACTCCTTTGGCGGTAAAGAATTAATTGAACTCCATCTATATGGCAGCCCATCCACTTATATAACCTTGATCATTCTATAATTAATTATTGCCCTTCCTATTCATTGGCAATTAATTAATTAATTATCATGCTTTTCTCTTCAATTTGGGCGCCTATTTTGTGCATGCTCATGGCTGCCATTAAATAAATTAAATTAATTTAATTTTAGCTTTCTACTTCCACTGTCTACTTTGATTTCACAGTGTGCTTTGACCTCATGCCCAAAAATAGGAATTAATTTTGATCAATTAATACTTTAAAAAGTATTATTTCTCCTCTAGTGTGGGTCACACTTTTTTGCATGAGAGGGGCTGGTATTAAATAAATTAAATTTATTTAATTTTAGAATTCTATTTCCAATCTTCCTTTATCCTTTCATCTTGACGTTGACTTTTCCTCATGCCTTGGGCACCAAAATTGGGTGAATAAAACAATTAATAAATATTTATTACAATGCATTATTATTCACCCAAGGTGGGTCGCACTTTTTGGCATAGGTTGAATTCTATTTTTAAAAGTCAATTTCTAATGGGATTATTCACCCTGCACCGCAGCTCCAAAAATCCCATGGTCCACTTAAGCTGTTTGACTTTCATAATGAGATTTTTTACCTTGCAAGGCAGGTAAGAAATTCTCATCAATGCACTTAAGTGACTTTCTTTTATTTCACAATGAGAATTTTCACCCTGCAAGCAGGTAAGAAATTCCCACTTGCCTGTTGCCTCTAATTTTCTCATCATGACTTAAGTGACTTTTCTAGTCATGGGAAAAAAGTACCCTGCAAGGCAAGGTACAAAATTCCCAGTTACTGCCTGCTGCCACCAAATCAATCCCATTGTAGCTTAAAACCTTCTTTTCCCAAAAATGCACTTAACCCAGAAGAGGCCTTTTTAGTGCATGACTTCGTCTTTTTAGAGATAACCAGACCTCCGATGGAAAATTCCTTCCGGGATAATGTCGTATGATGATCTCACAAATACTCCAGTGTGGAAGAATTTCAAATTGCAACCCGACAAAGGAATTAATAGGAGAAGTTTCAAAGCAGTTGTCAACTCAAAACGAGTTCTTTCCAAAACACAAAGAAGAGAAAAGTTGCAAAGTCACAGGTATAAAGCCCAGATCTTTGATTCCTTAGTTAAAACCCTATAGGTATATGGGAACATTGACATGTTATTTGATCCTCAACAGGGTTAAACTGGAGCACAATTTTCCTCAAACGGGGCTTAAAATAATTAAATACAACTGGTCCCACAGACAAATCCCGACGACAGAATCCTAACCATTTTGAGCATCTGGGTATTTGGTAAAAATTGGCTCAATATGGATTGACTTGAGAATATCTTGAAGCAATACAAGATATTGTTGGCTCATAAAAACACAAAACGACCCATTATTTTAAAAGTACGAATTGCTTTTTTAACGATGGGTAGTCACAGATTTCTGGTGAAATCTGGGTACATCCAGGTTAATCTGTTATATCAAATGGCAGCCATGAGCATGCAAATTTGGGTGCCCAACTTGGAGGAATAACATGTCTATGCAATTTATTAATTAATTTCCAGGAATAGCATGGACAATTATTAGTCACCTTAGAATGTTGAGGGTTATATAAGCATGGGTTGTCATAAGTCTAAGGTGTAATTAATTTCCTTTTGCAAAGGATTGCAGCTCTAGGACTTTTGGCACCAAGATGAAGGATGAATTTTTGCATTGAAGTTTATTTTCAGACTAATGAGAAGCTGTCAAAGTTTGACGCCTAGGATTGGCAAGATCCTCTGCTTGTTTTATCTCCTTGTTAATTTTGCCATCTGTAAAAGTTGGTAACTAGTGCCCAGAAAGAAGTTGAAAATATTTATGAGAAAAGTTTTGCATTAAAGCAAAGCCTCAAATTCTAAGGGCAGCGGGATACAATATGCAGATTTTTGTGATAAAATATCAAAGTTCATGCTCTGGAAAGTCTTTGTCTAAATTAATTATTAGGTGATCATTATTGCTCAATAAGTGAAAGAGACTTATAAAATCAATGTCAGGTATACATTGAATATGTCCTCCAATCTGAAGAAATTACCTTATGAGGGCCAATTGCATGAGAATTAAATGTTGCATATTAAAAGAAAAAGAGTTTACTTCTACATTTCAAAGACATCCCTCTAGCCATGGCAAAGTATGAAAGGGTAGGCTCTTTAAAATCATGCATAGCTTCAAGATTTCTTGACCTCAGTAGGCTCAGATCCAAATCCTATATCCATATCTCATAATTGCAAAGGCTTCATGGCAAAAATGTCATCCCTCTTCTATGGTGATGCAGCCCGTGAAGATTTGTCAATAAAATCTTTAAGCATGGAGGTATTCTATTCCAGGTACGAACTTGTGCATGTGCTAACCAATCTTCCAATTGAAGCCTTCATTCGTTTTGCATTCACCCAGAAATGTTTTCCAATAAAGGCAATTTCTCATATCAATTAAAAATAAAAATGATGAGTTATTTACGACAAACATTGCATTGATGGATGTACTGTGTTGGAAGAACTACAAAAGCTTCAAGGATTAAGAAGGAAGACAAGTCAAAGGCATACCCTGGTAGCATATCATAGTCACTTGCTTATAGAGAAAAAACCTGTAGCTTTCAGATCCAGATCTATCCATTTTGGTCAGAATCAAAGGCACAAAGAAACAACTGCATATGAACCAATATGAAAAAAGAACAAGACTTGCATTTCAATAGTTTTCCTTTCTTCTTTTTTCCCTTATTTTTCAAAGTCTTCGACAAAGTAATTGAGCGATACAAATTAAATTATAAAACAAGTGATTGGTTCCCAAACTTCCTTACTTGAAGAAGTCAACTACTTGGAAATAGGTGGCAGACATTAAAATAGAAGGTTATATCTTCAGTTGCAAATCATGCATGTCATGCAAAGACGAATTCCCTAGGAGGGAGATTGACCACCTTGTTTTTATTGACAACTGCCACATGTGCCAGTTCACTAAAAGCTTCCTATTTGTAATTTCCCACTCTACATGCTATCCAAGTAGAGGAAGAACCTTCATGTTAAGGCTCAGAATTTGCAAGTAGCATTCTTGTTTTCCAGACTTTAATGCTGAAACACTTGATAGCTATTTCGACGCAAAGGAATAGAAAGAAGTAGATTTCCGAAAACTGAGTATCGAGAATCTGCATTTTGTTTCTAACTTTCCTGTCTTAGGCATCTATGCAGTAAAAGTTTGAGCGTTATTCGCCATTTGATCTAGATAACCAATGTGGCCTTTGCTTATAATTTTGTGTTGGATCTATTGGTTATGTCTATGTGCTCATGCAATCAACTTGTAATATATTGATTTTGCATGTCTTCCCTCTTATCTTTCCTGTGTTTATGCATTATTTCCTTCTTCATCAGATATTTCCTTTCTTTAACAGTTGCTTACTTGATAAAAACTCATACAGCTATGGTTCATGAGCTGCATGGTTAAAGTAATACCCCCACAATAGATACTACATATTTAATTGACAATTCTTACATGGGAGCATCTCACTGGTAAATGAGGGAGACTTATCTCATGACTGCCTAGGTTTTCAGCTATGTGAATTGGGAAATCTAGCCAACAATTTTTGGTGACTCTACTGGGGAACAACTATCATCTGCATGCAAAGCTAGACTGTCTTTCCAGCTCAGAGGTTGTCATTCAATTCAACCTAGGATGAACATCCTTTGCACCTAGATCTGTGAATCTGGATCTGGAATGATCAGCAAACCTGGATTGTATGCATGATTCAATTTCTGAGCTTTCTCTTTCATCCCTCTTTGCCGTGGTCGGATCTATCTTTGTCTGAGCAATTCTTTTTCTCTTTATTCGGCCGGAATTCTTTACAACCGGTGCAGATCTGGAGATTTCTTCAGATTCAGAGGATATATTCAATGTATCTGCACATTGATTTAAGCTCCCTTTCAATTATAAAAGCACCTATAATGAATACCTGTAATTAATTCAGACAAAGAAGGCAACCGGAAACATGAACACTTGATTTTAATCATAAAAATCTGCATATATAAAGCTCTGCTGCCCCCAAAATTTGAGGTTTTGTTTGCATGCAAAGCAAGCATGAATTTTTTCAACTTCACTTGAGCACTCTGTACCACTATGCAGAACAATTAATCAGACTTAAATCAAGCTCCTTCAAACCTAGGCGCCAAACTTTGAAGCTTTCCGGCAGTAAAACACCTTCCTCTGAGCAAAATTCCTCTTTTAATGGCGCCAAAATTGCCTGGGCTGCACTTCCTTGCTAAAGAATTAATTAATTCATTTATATGGCAGCCCATACTTATATAACCTTCATCATTCTATAATTAATTATTGCCCCTCCTATTCCTGGCAATTAATTAATTAATAAAGCATGTTTTTCTCTTCAAACTTGGGCGCCTATTTTGTGCATGCTTATGGGATGTTACATTAAATAAATTAAATTTATTTAATTTTAGCTTTCTACTCCTTCAGTCTTCACTTTGACTTCACAATGTGCTTTGACCTCATGCACCAAAAATAGGAATTAATTCCATCAATAAATACTTTAAAAAGTATTATTTCTCCTCTAGGTGGGTCGCACTTTTTTGCATGATGATAGAGGGCTGCATTAAATAAATAAAATTTATTTAATTTTAGAATTCTATTTCCAATTTCCTTTATCTTCTTATCATGCTGTTGACTTTTCCTCATGCTTGACGCACCAAATTTAGGAATAGAAACAATTAATTAATACATTTAAAAAGAATTCCCTTCTTCTTCCAAAAGTGGGTCGCACTTTTTGACATGGCTGCATTTCTATTTTTAAAAGTCAATTTTTGATGGGATTATTCACCCTGCACTGCAGCTCCAAAAATCCCATGATCCACTTAAGTTGTTTGACTTTCATAATGGGATATTTTACCCTGCAAGGCAGGTAAGAAATTCCCATCAATGCCTTAAGTGATTTTCTTTTATTTCACAATGGGAATTTTCACCCTGCAAGGCAGGTAAGAAATTCCCGCCTGCCTGCTGCCTCTAATTTTTCCATCATGACTTAAGTGGCTTTGCTTCCATGGGAAAAAGTACCCTGTCAGGCAGGTACAAAATTCCCACCTACCTGCTGCTACCAAAAATCCCATTTCAGCTTAAAACCTTCCTTTCCCAAAAATGCGACCTGCCCAGAAGAGGCCATTTTTTGTGCATGACTTCGTCTTTTTAGAGAGAACCAGACTTCCTGTAGCAAATTCCTTTTGGCATGACGTCCGTAGATGATTCCTAGATACTCCAGGAAAGAAAACAGATTGAACCGGCAAAGGAATTGACCTAGGGAAATTTCACAGAAAACAAAACATGCAAAAAAACACAAAAATGAAAAACATTGCCAGAAGTCACAGATAAAGCCCAGGATTCATTCCTGGTGGAAACCCTACTGGTATATGGGAATATTGACATGTAAAACCTCAACAGGGTTAAACCGGAGCACAATTTACCTCAAACAGGGCTTAAAATAATTAAATAAAAATTTCCCGCAGGCAAACCCCAGCGACAAAATATAACGAGTTTGGGCATCTGGGTATTGGGCGAATTTAGCTTATATAACTCTCTGAGAATATCTTGACACAATATAAACATTTTCTTTGGCAATAAAAACACAAAACGTCCCATTATTTTAAAAGTATGAATTTTTTTTTACACGGGGTAGTCTCAGATTTCAAGGTGAAATCTGGGGACACCAGTCGGCTCCGTCTGTGAACATCTTTACTTCTATCAAAATGACAAGGGTAAAGATGAGATCCCAACATCTCTGGTTTCGTATCTTGTCCTTTGGGCTCGGGGTCAGGCAAACAAAAACGACACAACACAGAAAAACAAGGAAAAACAAACAAAGTTTTATTTATATACATACAGGTTTTATCCTGATTCTTATGTCCATAATAGCTTCAAGTGTTGCCCATTGAAAGGCAACAGACAATTCAACTCCATCCTGATGGGCAAGAATGAAGCTATTAGCTCCGGTGATCTTTTTAATCACACAAGGCCCTTTCCATAGTGAATCGAATTTCCCATGTGCATGCCTTTTGTTTCTCTTCTTTTGTCTCATAAAAGGAACCAGTCATTGATCTCAAACTTTCTTTCCCTGGAATTTTTGTCGAAGATTACTTTCACCTTCTTTTGATGCTCTGACAATCTATCTGCGACTTGAGCATGTACCTCTCGCAATTCAGTCAGATACATTATCCTTTTTTCAATAACATCATTGAATGTAGAATCCTCCAGGGCTCTAGGAAGTTGTAGGGCAGGCAATTCCAAGGTAAGAGGCAGCTCTGTGTCTCTTCCATATAATCGCTGAAAAGGGGACATGCCTATAGCCCTCTTTGGTGTAATCCTATCTGCCCATAATGCTTCAAACAACTTCTTGTGCCAAGTTCTTTGATTTTCAGTTACCAGCTTTCGCACGATAGTCACCAGATTTTTATTACTTGATTCAGCCTGGCCATTCCCTTGTGGATAGTAGTTGGAGGAATGTACCAGCTGGATCCCAGGAGTATAGCAAAAATCAACCAGCTCCTCAGAAAATAGATTTGGAGCATTGTCTGCTACTATTTTATTAGGTACGCCAAACCTGATAACAATATTTTCCTTTATAAAATTACACACCTCCGCGGAAGTGGCGTTCTTAATAGGAATGGCTTCTACCCACTTACTGAAATAATCAGTAGCTGTCAGAATATAGTGATGACCGGCACTGGAGGCCGGGTTGAGCATACCAATAAAATCCATGACCCCATTGCTGGAAGGGTTCTTCAATTACAACCGGTTTTAAAGGTGATGCGGGAAATCTTACATGCCCAACGAAGTTTTGGCACACTTGGCATTTAGACACCCACTCTGCAGTATCTTGAAAAAGTGTGGGCCAGTAATACCTTACTCGTAGGATCTTGTGAGCAGTGACTCAGGCTGAGAAATGACCACCACAAGCCATGTTATGAAATTGTTTTAAGAGTTGATCTTGTTGAGCTTTATCCACGCATCGGAGAAACACACCATCAATTCCTCTTTTGTATAAACCATTGTCCCAAAGAACAAAATCCTTGGACTTAAGTTTAATAGTACATTTCTCTTTTCGAGAAAGTAGATCCGGGCATTCTCCATAAGTCAGAAAATAGGCAATGTTACTGTACCACTCCTCCACCAGATCTATAAAAAGGACCATATGAAAATCTTGATCTCCCTCTGGCGTTGTTGCTTTCATCTCAGTCATCAATTCGCACAAACCTCTTCCTCGAACCAGCTTTGTAGGTTTGATATCCAGGTTGTATTCTTGAACTTTCGTCACCCATGTGCCTCTTAACAACCCTAACTCTTGTTGGGTGAGAATAGATTTCACTGTAGTATCTGGAACTGGGACCACAGTATGTGAGGAAAGAATATAGTACCTGAATGCCTTACATGCCTTTACCACCGAGTATGCATGTTTTTTCATCGGAGTATATTTCAACTCATAAGCTTTTAGAGGCATGCTCATGAAAGCAATCAGAGCTTCTACATCCTCTTGATTCTTCTGCATCAAGATTGTTGACATGGTGTGTTCGGAGGAATAACAGTAAAGAATAAATTCTTTACTAAAGTCAGGTGAAACCAAGACTGGGGCTTTTGATAAAGCCTCATTAATTTTCTCAAATGCTTCCTTCCCTTCGCTGCTCCATTTGAAATCCTTGTGTCTTCTTCATCATATTTGAGATATGATGAGTTAGCTTCAGCAAAGTCCATGGATGAATCTCCTGAGAAAATTAACTTTACCAAAGAAAGAGTGAACTCCCTTTTTTGGATGTTGGCAATGGCAAATTCTGAATAGATTTGACACATTCCGGATCTATCTTGGTTCCTTCCTTTGATACAATATGCCCTAGTAGCTTCCCTTCTGTTACAAAAAAATAGGATTTCTTAGGGTTCATAGAAATACCATGTTTGCAGCATTGGATGAAAACCTCTTCCAGATTTGAAATGTGCACGTTCTTCTATTCTTGGAAAAGACTTGTCAGATCATCGAGGTATACCACTATGCTTACATCCTTGAGATGAGAAAATGCTAAATCCATAGCTCTTTGAAACGTAGCTCCGAACATTGATCAAACCAAAAGGCATTTTCTGATAAGCAAAAGTTCCCCAAGGTGTAATGAACGTCATTTTATATTGATCTTCCTCAGCCACCTTGACCTTGATTGTAGCCTGAGAAACCATCAAGCATGGAAAGCTTTTCAGATCCAGTAACCACCTGCAGAGTGTGATCCATGATGGGGATGGGGTAATTATCTTTTAATGAGGCTTGATTAAGATTGCGAAAGTCAACACACAATCTAATCTCGCCACTCTTCTTTCTCACAGGAACTATGTTGGCTAACCATTCAGAGTGATGTATGGGATAAATTATCTTTGCATCTAACAGCTTCTAGATTTCTGCAAAGATAGTTCCTGAAATAGTAGGGTTATGCCGCCACAACTTCTGCTTGAAAGGATTTTGTTCTGGTTTTAATGGGATATAGTGTTGAACTTCTGCAGGCTGATATGTCTTTAGATCCTGGTAAGACCAAGCAAAAACATCCATGTATTTCTTAAGAAGCTTTGTAAAAGCTTCTCTTTCTGCCTCTGAACAACACTTACCCAGATTTACTAATTTGGGATCATTGCTTGCTCCCAAATTTAGTAACTGTGTATCGGAGGAAGAACCTTCCCCACTTTCTTCATTCTTTTTAAGCATTTGATCATGCTTGTCAAACATTTCCTCAAGAGATACTAAGCCTTTAGGAATTTTATTTCCCTTCAGCTGGATAATCTCTTGACTTCCTGAGACCTTTGCATCTGTTTCTCCCACAGTAGTTTGTCTTGGAGGCGAGTTGCTTCCCTCATAGTAGATCTCTTCGAAGTTGTCCTTTTGTTGGAGAAATGCAACAATCTGCTTGTCATCATTAAAAACCTGCCATTGTTGGACGTTATCAGGAACCTTCAGGCGGAAGACCATCTCAACTTTGTAATCCCCCTATCTGAAAAATGTGGGAGGCTGATCTGGATTTAATAAAGCTGCAGTCACTGCAAGTGAATCAGCTCTAGAATTTTGCTCTCTCGGAATATAAGATACTGAGAAAGCTGAAAAATCCAGGATAGCAAAGTAGACTCGATCTCTATAATGCCAAAGTTTGTCCTTTTTTACTTGGTAGAGACCTCTTATCTGCTTAACAATCAGCTCAACATCTCCCTTTGCATGTAAGAGCTTGATTCCCATTGTTCTTGCCTGCTCCATACCTAACAACAGTGCTTCATATTCTGTCGTGTTGTTAGTATTTTCAAACATTAATTTGAAGGAATGTGCATGCACCTTTCCCTCAGGAGAAACAAGAACAACGCCTGCACCAGATCCAAATGAACAACAACTGCCATCAAATTCCAGAGACCAAACCTTATTATCAAGTTGATGTGGTTCTTGGATCACAGGTTGAATTTCTTCTTTATCCATTTCTAGATAATAGACTCTGTGATCAAATTCTTGAAACAAGATCTGAGATCTAGGATCTTCAGACTTTGATACTGTGTACTTGGATTTCTTCTCAGGTTCTAACTTTTGATTAACTCCCTTGATTGGTATGTGCGCACAAGACCAATCCATCTTGACTTCTCTGCCCAGTTCTTTACAGAAATTTCTACTCAACAGCATGCCATAAGATATTGGGATGTCTGCTACCAGGATAGTCATCTTTAATCTTTTGTCTGGGAAAGAAGCAAGTACTTCCTGTGCATCTTTGATTTGCCCAACCAGAGGAACTTGCCTTTCCATTGAATAACATCTTCCGATGGTTTTTGTCAATGTGAGACCCAAGGCATCAGCAACTTTGGCAGGCATGACGTTGTCAGAAGCTCCAGAGTCCAAAATGCAATTGCTCAATTTGTATCCATTAATAAGCAATGATACATAGAATGGCTCGATCCTTTCCGATGTAGCAGGAGAAGAAGTAGAAGGAGAAGAGCTTGCAGCCGCATTGTTTGAAGGAGGAGTAATCTTTGGACTAGACAAGATACCCCGTGAAACACTATTTGTTGGAGTGTTGGGACCATTACTTTGCACATACTTGACCAACCTATTTAGTTGATCAGGAAATGCCCTCAAATACTCATCTTCTGACATCTGGACCTTGGTCTTTTTAATGTGATCAATGATGTCGAAAGCCTGACTTACTTCAGCCGGATGCGCATTAGCCCTCTGCTGCGAATTGAAAGAATTTGCATGCTTATCTTTGGGAGCTAATGAAGAAGGTAGCGTACTACCTCTTTTTAGGATAGTAACATCCGGCCCAGGATCTTCTCTTTCTCTTCTTTGGCCGCTTGTGGATGCTTCGGCATTTTGGCGTGCTTGGGACCTTGTGAACACCGCAAATGTGTGACCATCAGAATCTTCAAAAGATTCATAATAGCCCTCATCAGATTCGTAGTCCAGGTAACCAATATTGGAGTCGCCAGCGGGATCTACAAAGTCCTCATCATCAAATGATTCATCAATGCCTAGATCTTCTTCATTAGTTTCCAAGTTATTCCTTGGAGCAGCTTCAATTGCCAACCACTGTGGTGCAGCAGTCAAGTCTATTTCGATTTTGATTTTGACCGTTAAAGGTTCGAGTAGGAGCTATTCTTGAAGGGGTCAAATTTCCTGCTTGAGATATCTGCTTCTTGATTTGCAGCATATCGTTAGCCAACCTTTGCAGCAAAGGATCTGAAGTACTTGAAGAAGCTCCATCGCCTTTGTGGGGTGATTGTTTGATTTTTCCAGCCATGATCAAGTCATCTTCAACCTCCACGGCAACATTTTGTGCTTCTAGTAGATTCACAGGTCTTGCCCTTCGCAGCTGATATCCAACTTCAAGCAACAGAGCGTTTATAAAAAACGTCTTTTGATTTTCATCACTCAATGCGGCAGAAGTGGGGATTTTATACAAAATCCTTTGGAACCTTGCAATAAAGTCCCGCATGTTCTCATTTGGCTCCTTCTTCAACTGCGTCAGTTGAGTGATCAGGGTGCTAGCGTCTTCTGCAGGCTTGAATCTTTTCAGAAATTGCTCTCGCATGGACACCCAATTTGTTATGGTTCCAGGGGCTAACCGATAGAACCATTCGCTAGCCAAGTCGTGTAGAGTCTCAATGAAAAGTCTAACCGAGACATCTTCATGCTCCACTGCAAGCACACCACAAGATATGAAGAATGCTGCCAAATGATCATCCGTATTTTGCTTACCATCTCCAAAGAATTTCAAGAAATTCTTTTTGGATCCTTTAGGCAGATCGTGCATAGGTGGAGTCAAGTTCAGTGGCCCAAAAGCTGCTCCCCATGGGACAAATACTATCTAGTTTTGATTCTGATTCTACATGATGAATGGGGCACGTCTTCTCCTTGTGTAGACTTGGTGAATAATTCCAGCCACCGGATTATGCTGAAGACGATTCGGATATGGATGAGTGTGTACTCTCCTTCCTGGTGAGAGACTAGATCTGCGGCTTCTAACTTGAGGAGGATGATTGAAATTGAATTGCTCCTGTAATCTGAAGAAATGATCAGTCCTTCCTTGTGCCTTCACAGATCAAGATGAATGGATGTTCAGCCAGGTTGAAAGTTGAATGGGAAACACTCTGATCTGCAAGAGATAAGCTTTAATCTGCAAAGATAGTTGTTCCCCAGCGGAGTCGCCAAAAACTGTTGGCTAGATTTTCTACATAGCTGAAAACCTAGGAAGTCATGAGCTAAAACTCCCTCATTTACCGGTGAGGCTCCCGTGTAAGATTTGTCAATTAAATATGCTAGTATCTATTTTGGGGTATTACTTTAACCATGCAGCTCATGAACCATAACTATATTGTTTTGCAGCAAGTAAGCAGTTGTTTAAAGAAAGGAAATATCTAATGAAGAAGGAAATAATAAAAACATAGGAAAAAAAGAGGGGGGATGTGCAACCCAGTCAATAGATTATAGAGTTGATTGCATGCACATAGACAAAACCAATAGATATTAACACACAGAATTATAAGCAAAGGCAACTTTTAGATCTAGATCTAGAATAACACAAAGTTTATAAGTAGATCTCAGACAAAAGATAGAAACAAAATGCACCGTGACACAGTTTTCCAGAAATCTGCTCCTTTCTATTCCTTTACTTCAAATAGCTATCAAGGGTTTCAGCACAAAGTCTGGAACACAATAATGCCACTTACAAATTTTGATCCTTAACCCGAAGGTTCTTCCTCTACTTATAGAATGTAGAATGGAAATTAAAAATGAGAAACTTAACTGAACTAGAACATAAACAAGAAGTAAAGATAAAATCTGGCAATCATCTTCTTTTAATTCCTCTCCAAGTGACATACATCTGGATCTATAGTCAAAATTATACGCATCTGTCACTTAACTTATAGAATCGTTCCACATAACTTAAAGTAGTGGTTTTAAAACCAACTTTAAAATTTTACAATTACATCTGGGAACGTGGAAATAGAAGAAGAAAGATCCGCCAACTGTAATGTCATCACCAATCCGGCACTATGATAATTCTTCACCGGGAACTCCTCGTGCTATGATTTTTTACTAATGCACAGCCTTTAGTTTGGTGGATGTAATCTGGAAACAGAACAACAACATAACACAAGAATACCATCGACTATGATAAGACGGAATGATGAGAAATCAGAAATATCAAAGGAAATAATAATATTAACATGAAATTGTTACAATCTCACCCATGAGGTACTTCAACAAGACTATGGGAGAAACTTTACAATTACGCCTCTTGATGGCTTCTTCAACACACCTTTAACTGATGGCTTCCTTCGCACACTTCCTACAATATTTCTCACTACTTCTTTCTATGCTAAATGAGGGGGTTAGCCTCTCTATTTATAGAACTTCCAGGCTTATCCATCTTATCTCTAAGATAGGATAAGAAATCCACTCTGACGAATCATATTCCATACCTTAACTCTTATCTGTACATGTAGGCTTATCTGTTAAGATAAGATAAACCTTATCATTTTACATGGGTTCCACATTTTTAGACTTTTTACAAATAAAATACACAAAATATTTATGACCTCACTCCTTGTCCTTATTACCAATATAATATTTCTAATTCCTAATCATGTAGACCTTACTTCTCTAATTACCCAAACTTTGACATTTTAACATTACCGGACCACTTACGACAAATATTTACTTTTTACAACATTCCTATTGTACTTTGACTATTACCGTACTCCACATTATTGGCGGAACCGTACTGCGGCGCCGTTATCTTCTATCAGACGCTACTACTAATTATACTTAACAACATCATACATTAATGAAATAGAAATTACGGAGGAAAATTTTAGTGTCGACATCTTCCCCCTTCCTAGCTTCTACTCCGTCCTCGGAGTAGACTGTTCTGGTGCTTGGAAAATCTTCAACTTGTCGTGGTTGACCCATTTCGTAATGGGAGTGCCATCCAATTCCTCCAGTCGGTACGTACCATTTTCATGCACAGCTGCTATTTTGTAGGGCCCCATCCATTTTGGAAGAAATTTTCTCTGTCTTCTTTTTTTTGTATCTGGAATCATATACTAGAACCAAGTCATTCACATGAAATGGAGACCACCGGATCTTTTGATCAAAGTATTCCTTCTGCTTCATTTTCTTCTTATGGCTTGTATCCTTTGCTATTTCTCTCATTTCCTCCAGTAAATGAAGATGTACCAACCTTTCTTTTACTGAATCACTTTCATCCATCCTTTCATTTTTCATAACTCTCACAGTGGGAATATCAAACTCAATAGGAAGAACTGGATCAATGCCATAGGCCAACTGAAATGGGGAGTATCCTGTTGCTGACTTTGATGTTGCCCTATATGCCCACAATGCTGCATGAATCCTTTTATCCCATTTATGTACCTGCAAGGCTGCATCTTTTGCTAGAATTTGACACAACACAAAATTTGTTCGTTCCACCTGTCCATTTGTGCTTGGCTTGTATGTTGTTGCCTTCCTGTGCTTAATAGAAAATTTATTGACTAGGGCTTCTACCACCTCATTAATGAAGTGGCTTCCTTGATCTGTTACAATTTCTAATGGGCAACCAAATCTGGTGACAATGCGTTCATACATGAACCTTGCCACTTCATCCATGGAAGCTGTTTTCAATGGCCTAGCTTCAACCCACTTGGTTAAATAATCTGTGGCAACTACAATATACTTATTTTGGCGTGATGTAGTTGGAAGTGGACCTACAATGTCTATTCCCCACTTTTCAAAGGGACCAAGGGGAAGAATAGGACATAATGGAGCTGATGAAGTCTTACGGTTACCATGTGTTTGACAAATATCACATGTCTTACAATAATTATAACAATCTTTAAAAAGAGTGGGCCAGTGATAACCTGCATCCAAGATCCTTCTTGCTGTAAGTTGTCCAGAGAAGTGCCCTCCACATGTACCATTGTGGAATTCTTCTAGCAGTTCCTTCCCTTGATCACGTCCAACTGCCCTCTTGTACTGTCCATCAGGTCCTATTCGAAATAATACTCCATGCAGAATAGAATATGGACGACTGGCTTGAGTAATCTTTCTTTTAGTCTTTGCATTGGCACCATCAGGAAACTTGAATTCATTCAGATAATTCCAAATATCTATGTATTCACTAGGGATTGTGTCAAGGGATAACAAGGCTGCATCGGGGAAATCATCATCATCACAAGATGATCCTAAACCATCATAGGCTCGAGAGAGTGCATCTGCATTGACATGCTTCTTTCCTGGCCTATCTATAATATCAAATTCAAATTCTTGTAGCAAAATTATCCATCTTGCTATCCTCCCTGATGGGTTAGGCTTATTTACAATATATTTTAGAGCCTGATGATCTGTTACAACTAGAAATTTTTGCCCTAGCAAGTAATTTCTAAACTTCTTTACAGCAAAAATGATAGCCAGAGCCTCTTTTTCAGTTACAGTATAATTTACCTCAGCACTGCTCATTTGTCTGCTCCCAAAGTAAATTGGATGATCATTCCCATTTTCATCCTTTTGGCTCAAAGTACTTCCTAGTGCTGTATCTGAGGCATCAGTGTACACAATGAATGGCTTGCTCCAATCTGGATTCTTCAAAATAGGTGAAGACACCAGGGCTTCCTTCAGTTGTCCAAAAGCTTCATGCGCCTTATTTCCTGGTTCATAAGTAACATCCTTCTTCAAGAACTGGGTTAGTGGCTGTGCAATCTTTGAGAAATTCTTGATGAACCTTCTATAGTAACCCACATGGCCTAAAAATGATCTCAACTTACTTCTATTAAGAGGAAATGGTAAATCTTTGATTTTTGAAACTTTATCAGGATCAGTACCAATACCATCTCTGGATACAACATGCCCTAACAAAACGCCTTTAGAACATCCAAAGACACACTTTGTAGGGTTTAGTGAGGCTTGTGCTTCATCTAACCTTTGAAACGCTGTCTCCATTTGGTGCAGGTGGTCCAACTTGCTCCCATAGATGCAAAAATCATCCAGAAATACTCTGATGAAGGTCCCAATGTAGGGTTCGAACACCCTATTCATCAACCGCTGGAATGTTGCTGGAGCATTACACAACCCAAAAGGCATAACTCTATAAGCAAACGTTCCCCAAGGAGTGGTGAACGTGGTCTTCAGATGATCTTTCTCTGCTATACGAACTTGGTTGTAGCCGCTATATCCATCAGCAAAACTATAGCACTCCTGGCCAGCTACTTCGTCCAAGATCTGATCTGAAAATGGAAGAGGGTAATGATCCTTCTTTGTTGCCTTATTGAGCTTCCTGTAATCAACACAAATGCGTAGCTTCCCATTCTTTTTTATTGAGATCACAATGGGAGAAACCCATTCTGAATTCTCCACAGCAAATATGAATCCTGCATCAAGCAACTTATCTATTTCTTCTTTTACAGTCTTGGAAAAATTAGGATTCATTCTATATGGCATTTGCTTTATGGGCTTAGCACCATCTACCAGCTCAATAGAATGTTCTACCCAACTTACTTGACGGAGTTCCTTGTAATCAAAAGTGAATAGGTGTATGTACCTTCGAAAGAGCTGGAGGTAGGATTCCTTCTCACTCTCCATCACAGCATCACCAATCTTTATTTGTTGGAGACGATCATCAACTTCTTCTTCAGATAATTTTATGGGGTCATGAGTTGGTGTGACTGGAAGGATATCCATGACTGAAACATCAACCTCACTTTCTTCATCTTCAGTGTCCACTTCACTGGTACTAGAGTAATCAGAGGATGTCCAATCATCAGTTTCATCACTTGAATCCACAGGTTCTGCCTTATGATGTCGAGGGATCACATTTATCTTCACCCTCTCTCTACCACGTCCAAGTGTCATGAAACCTTCATTCCAGTAGTTTCTTGCATGAACTCTCCTTAGCCATGGTCTTCCCAGCAGCATTGGGTACACAACAGTACCATTTTTCATCACCTGAAAGTCTACCACACATACCACACCCATAACAGATATTGCCACATTTGAAACTACACCTTCTGGTTTAGTTTTTCCTTTATTTAATGACCTTAACATAAGTGTTGAAGGGCGATCAATTTTTAAACCCAACATATTCATTACAGACTCGGTCATTACATTAACTGCAGCACCTCCATCAACTAAGACATCATGAATTGAAATACCATTACATAATACCTCAGCTTGTGGAGCATAGGGATCTGCCTCTGCCTCCAAAACAGGGACCTCAACCTCCTTCCTTCTTCGAGCATTGAGTCCACCTCGCAACTCCCGCCTCTTCTCAGAAGACATAGCCAAGAGTTGACCATATGTAATATTTGCAGGCCTTTTGGACAGATCTTCCAAGATGGAGTATGGTCCTTGCCCCTGTGAAATCAGAAAATCCTGCACACCCAACTTTCTTCTCCTATGTTTCTTACTAGTTTCTTCTTTCATCTTCTTAGGATCATTTCCATCTTGATTATCTTTTTCTTTCTTTCTTTTTGTTACAAACACATCTACTTCATTATTTCTGCTCTTATCTACTACATCAAAAGAATTCACAGGTGCTTTTCCTTTATCATTATCTCCTTTACCAGATGTAGAAGCTCTATCTGGACAATTATACTTATAATGACCCTTTTTATGACAACCATAACAAACAACTTCAGAAATATTTCTTTTTGGACCTCTATCTCCTCCCTGAGAACTAAATTCCTTTCCTTGAAGAAGATTAATAGTTAACTGACCCATCTTTTTGAGCAGATCTTCATACTCAGTAGATGTACTAGGAGAAATATTTGTGCTCACCGGGAGTGGTTGTGGATTCTGGACCAAAGGTGCTGGTGTAGGCTCTACTTTAGCAACAATTTCTTTGGGCTCCTCTTCCATGCTTTCTTCTTGCCTTCTTGCAATCTCCTTTGCTTGTTCAATGGTAGCTGGGCGGTCATACTTCACTCGTTGTCTGATCTCTGGCTTCATCCCAAGAATGAAGTGCTTACAGAGGAGATTATCCACGCCATTCATCAACCCATCCGCTAGTCCTTCCTTCCGGATCTGGGCATCGAGCTTCCTCCTTAGCTCTAGAACACGAGCATGATAATCCCTTATCTTCTCCTTCTCTCCTTGGGATAGCTTTGTGATCTCGATCATGAGATCTGCATATTTCTGTTGTTCACCAAATTCTTCAAGAAAACTTTCAGTTAATAAATCCCATGAATTTTTCACATTATCTCCTAGTGTTTCAAACCACCTAAGTGCTGATCCATCCAAAAAGGTAGGAAAAAATTCAGTCCATTGTTCCCTTCTTATAAGGCCATTACAAATACAAGATCGCTTAAACTCTTGAATGAAAGAAGAAGCATCTTCATTAGATTGAGCTGAAAAAACAGGAATCTTTCCCATTTTCAAAAGTAACCACTGTGAAATACCAACTCACAAGTACAATCAACAAGACTTATGTGCACAAATAATTGGAATTACTATAGAAATGACCACGGTAAACTATGGTAAAACTTGACTTACTGCGGTAAAAACTGATTTTACTGTGGTAAACACTATTCACGGTAAAAAGTGAAGTTACTGCGGTAAATACTATTCATGGTAAAAAGTGACTTTACTGTGGTAATTACTATTCCCAGCAAAAAGGACTTTACCAAGGTAACTACTATTCATGGCAAAAATGACTTTAACATGGTAACTACTATTCACGGTAAAAATGACTTTACCATGGTAACTACTATGCACAGTAAAAACAAGGTTACCCTCCAATTGATTTTTGACTAAGTGGGAATATCTCTCCAGAAAATCCACCAACGAGGAATGGTCCCGGCAACGGAACCAAAATGTCATCACCAATCCGGCACTATGATAATTCTTCACCGGGAACTCCTCGTGCTATGATTATTTACTAATGCACAGCCTTTAGTTTGGTGGATGTAATCTGGAAACAGAACAACAACATAACACAAGAATACCATCGACTATGATAAGACGGAATGATGACAAATCAGAAATATCAAAGGAAATAATAATATTAACATGAAATTGTTACAATCTCACCCATGAGGTACTTCAACAAGACTATGGGAGAAACTTTACAATTACGCCTCTTGATGGCTTCTTCAACACACCTTTAACTGATGGCTTCCTTCGCACACTTCCTACAATATTTCTCACTACTTCTTTCTATGCTAAATGAGGGGGTTAGCCTCTCTATTTATAGAACTTCCAGGCTTATCCATCTTATCTCTAAGATAGGATAAGAAATCCACTCTGACGAATCATATTCCATACCTTAACTCTTATCTGTACATGTAGGCTTATCTGTTAAGATAAGATAAACCTTATCATTTTACATGGGTTCCACATTTTTAGACTTTTTACAAATAAAATACACAAAATATTTATGACCTCACTCCTTGTCCTTATTACCAATATAATATTTCTAATTCCTAATCATGTAGACCTTACTTCTCTAATTACCCAAACTTTGACATTTTAACATTACCGGACCACTTACGACAAATATTTACTTTTTACAACATTCCTATTGTACTTTGACTATTACCGTACTCCACATTATTGGCGGAACCGTACTGCGGCGCCGTTATCTTCTATCAGACGCTACTACTAATTATACTTAACAACATCATACATTAATGAAATAGAAATTACGGAGGAAAATTTTAGTGTCGACAGTAACATCTACATCTTTTTGTTTTGATAGTGAATATACTTGTCGAACATGTAATTCAGCAACTTCCCATCTGTTTTGGCCACAGCTTCTTTTTCTTTCTTGAATTGTAGCAAGCCTTCGATCAAAACCCCGATGCACACTTCCACATCCTTCAAGCTAGGCACGAACCTCTTAATTTTTGATTGCAGCGTTACCATCTTACCGATGGAATTCATCGTGAAAGGCCTAACACCTTAATCAATCCTCTCTTGCACCATCAGAAGAGATCCTTCTAAGGAATCAGGCACTTTGCTAGGAATGGTCCTTGTGTATGAAGAAACATTCCCAACCACTTCCTCATTAGTGAAAGCAATGACTTTGTCTAGTAGTGATGATGCCATACTTTCAAGTGCCCGCATCCTTTTCAGCATGATGCTGAATATCTCCAAGTGGAAAGATACTGCAAACTCAAGCCGCTTCCCCTTCTCAACTGATCCATCGGGAACAATTCGTTCCGCAGTCAACACCTCCCTCGGCAGCTTATTTATTTCGACCAAAGTACTCAGGTTACTTTCAGCTACTGTGTTCATGTCAATCGTGCTCGTCACCAATTGTTTCAGCTGAACCGACGCATCTTTCATAACCTTTAGATAGGCCGGGACCTCCCCAAGTTGTACAGAAGCTTGGCGAATGATTAACTCTTCCATTCGTCGATAGCTTTAACCTAGTTACCTGCATCTTCCACTTCGTGCATCAGATGATCACTCACCTACTTATGTGCTGAAATTGGCTAAGTGGAAGATTTGACAACTTTGGCAGTAATCTCGCACAACTGAGACACCTACTTCTAAAGTTCAACTTCTCCGCCTTTTCTTTGTCAAGCCTAAGGAATAAAGCATTTATCAATGTTTGCGTGTCTTGCTTCAATCCTTCTTAGTGGCTTGACCTATGGGTACTTTGGTCACTGTTATATCCGTTGCCATGAGCTTATCCTTCTTCTTTCCTTCTGCTGGAACTGATACCTCAGCGAACTTTTGCCCCGACTCCTTAATAATCAACCTTGAAGTCACTTTAGCAACTTTAGGTTTTCTGTCTTTTCCGCCCAAACTCAGAAGCAGCTGCAATTCATGTTCATCTAAGTTGATCTCCTCTCTAGCCTCTGGGACCAACTGTGAAGCCAACCACTCTAAGAAATTACTTCTCAGAGAATGAGAAGTTGCCAAATGTACCCACCATCTCTTGCTCTGTTTCCTCTCCATTTGAAACTGCTACAGTGTTGTGGCTACCCGTCCTCTGTATTGTCCAAAGACAAAGCGCTTTCAAATTCTGCCATTTGCAACTCCAGCGTTTCTTCAGGAAGAGGTGTTGAACGGAGTGGTTGAGGAGAAAAGACATGTTGCTAGATTCAATGGAAGAATGGTAATATCTTGCTAAGGTGCAACAGTTGGTGAAGTACTTGATGTTGGAGAAGTCGGAACTAACACCATAGCCGTAGAAGTGATCTTTTCCCTTCAATGAGACTTTTTGTGCACTTCAATCTTTTCAGGCCTTCTACTGCTTTCTCCCTCGTGCTTCCTTTTGAGGGAATCTCTTGTGTTGAAGTTTCCTGTGATCTGATTCATCAAAGCTTCATCAAGGCAATATCCCTTTGTCAGCAACCAGTTCGAAGTATTGACCAGAACGACGGAAAACCTTTCCTCGATCGTGTGGCAACCACCTATGTTCTCTTGAAGTACAACTCTATCTCCTCCCATCTGATGGTATGCGTCAAGTAACACAGGTCCATCATCTTTAAGATCCGCAGATATCCATGCTAATCCAAAGTCAAACACTTGTTGCGCTGATAACCTACTGAAGTCTTTCATCCTAACTTCGTACTCGCTTCTGCACTTCATTTAGAAATCTTCTAACAAAGGTACATGCACGTACTCCTGGGAGATTGTCTTCCTTACGACCTCATATGGATCAAAGTTCATCCGTGTTGGGAAGAACTGCTCGTACTTAGAGAACATCTCCGCTTCAATTCCTCTAGCTTTATGAATGCTCTGGCAGTTGTAATAGCCCACTGTGATCGGGAAGAAGCCTATAGACTTGTGTCATTTCGACTGTAGGTCCTCAACTCCATAATGACCAATCTGTCGCTTGGATATCTGGGCAACTTAACTGGTTCTCCCGAAAAGCCGGTGACCCTAAGGTATGTAAAGTCTACAAACTGGATGAAGATATTGCAAATCTGGGACACAACTTCCCAAGCTTCCTTGCTTACCCTGTTGGCCTTCAAATCACCGTTCAGCCTGCAAATGAACCCATAGAAGAATCTATCATTAACCACTTTAGAATCTTTATTGCATGCAGGCACTATAAGCTGCGGATAGCACTCAAAAATAGAATCCTTGGAGAGCACACCACGTTTATCCAGCTTGGAGAAGATGCCCTGCGAAGCTGCTGCATATGCCAAATATGAAGTCATCTTGAAGTTGTAAGTCCACCTCACATTCTGGAGTTGTTCACCGATTTTGTCAGTGATGATTTCCAACCAATTGATTATAGAATTTGCTTTGTTGATTTCAATGGTCCTGATGAAGGCATACATCCATGAGCGGAAGTTGTGAGCGTTAGCTTCACCATTTATCCTACATAGCAATTTGGTAATGTCATCCACCTCCTACACCAGCTTGGAACATGAAAAAAGTCCTCGGGAACTTGGATGGAGATCTGGGCTTCTTCATATACCTGTTGTTCATTATGCCCACACAGTCGACCTTATGCTTCTCCCATCTGTTGCTGGTGTCTAGTATGTTGATAGTAGTCACCACCTGTCGTGCTGGAATTTTCAGGCAATAATTGATGAACTGTGCATCCAGCCGAATTATTGTCTTCCCCATAGCATCTCGAACTGATCTAGATAGTGGGTGGTACGACCTTGCACACTCCATGACGAATTCTAGCAACTAGGCTTTAAATAGGAATGTTGAAGCTCGAATGATTCCACTGCTTTTGACTGCACGCATGAGAGAAGTCTTTCCATCTCTGGATCTGTCAATCAATTCGGAAAGGGGTTCTGGACCTAGATCTATATCTCCGATGTCAGAAAACCTAGAAGTAATGCATGCTTCTGCTAAGCTTTCTATTTCATCTCACTTTGCCATGGCCGGATCTATCTTTGTCTGAGCAGATTTTTTGCTCTTTATTCGGCTGGAATTCTTTACAACCGGTGCAGATCTGGGAATTTCTTCAGATTCAGAGAATATATTCAATGTATCTGACATTGATTTAAGCTCCCTTTCGATTATATAAGCACCTGTAATGAATACATGCAATTAATTAAGATAAAGACGACAACCGAAACATGAACACTTGATTTTTATCATAAAAATTTGCATATATAAAGCCCGCTGCCCTAAAATTTGAGGCTTTGTTTGCATGAAAAGCAAGCATGAATATTTTCAACTTCACCTGAGCACCTGTAATAATATGCAGACAATTAATCAGACTTAAATCAAGGTCCTTCAAACCTAGGCGCCAAACTTTGATGTTTTCCAGCAATGAAAACACCTTTTTCTAAGCAAAATTCCTCCTTTGGGTGCCAAAATTGCCTGGGCTGCACTCATTTGCTAAAGAATTAATAACTCCATTAATATGGCAGCCCATGCTTATATAACCTTCATCATTCTATAATTAATAATTGCCCTTCCTATTTCCGGCAATTAATTAATTAAAAATCATGTTTTTCTCTTTAAACTTGGGCACCAAAATTTGCATGCTTTGGGGTTGCATTAAATAAATTAAATTTATTTAATTTTAACTTTCTTCCTTCAGTCTTCCTTGACTTCACACTATGCTTTGACCTCATGCACCAAAAATAGGAATTAATTTTATCAATAAATACTTTAAAAAGTATTATTTCTTCTCTAGGTGGGTCACACTTTTTTGCATGATATAGGGCTGCATTAAATAAATTAAATTTATTTAATTTTAGCATTCTATTTCCAATCTTCTTTATCCTTTCATCATGCGTTGACTTTTCCTCATGCTTGGGCACCAATTTTAGGAATAGAAACAATTAATTAATACTTTAAAAAGTAATATTCTTCCTCTAGGTGGGTCACACTTTTTGCCATGGCTGATTTCTATTTTTAAAAATTACTTTTTGATGGGGATAATCACCCTGCACTGCAGCTCCAAAAATCCCATGGTCCACTTAAGCTGTTTGACTTTCATAATGGGATTTTTTTACCCTACAAGGCAAGTAAGAAATTCCCATCAATGCCTTAAGTGATTTTCTTTTATTTTATAATGGGAATTTTTACCCTACAAGGTAGGTAAGAAATTTTCGCCTACCTGCTGCCTCTAATTTTTCTATCATGACTTAAGTGACTTTGCTTCCATGGGAAGAAGTACCCTGCCAAGAAGGTAGAAAATTTCCACCTGCCTGCTGCTACCAAAAATCTCATTACAGCTTAAAACTTTCCTTTCCCAAAATGCGACTTGCCCAGAAGAGGCCATTTTTTGTGCATGACTTCATCTTTTTAAAGAGAATCAAACTTCATGTGGAAAATTCCTTCTGGCATGACGTCCGTAGATGATTTCCAGATACTCCAGGAAAGAAAACAGACTGAACTGGCAAAGGAATTGACCTAGGGGAATTTCACAGAGAAAAACACGCAAAAAAATACAAACGAAAAATGTTGCCAGAAGTCACAGACCAAGCCCAGGATTCATTCCTGGTGGAAACCCTACATGTATATGGGAATATTGACATGTAAAACATCAATAGGGTTAAGCCGGAGGACAATTTACCTCAAACGGGGCTTAAAATAATTAAATAAAAAATTCCCGTAGGCAAACCCCAGCGATAGAATATAACAAGTTTAGGCATCTGGATATTTGTCTAAATTGGCTTATATGAATCTCTGGGAATACCTTGGCGCAATACAGACATTTTCTAGCAATAAAAACACAAAACGACCCATTCTTTTAAAAGTACGAATTTTTTTTAACATGGGGTAGTCTTAGATTTCAAGGTGAAATCTGGGGACACCAGGTTGGCAACTAAAAAGGAACTTACTATTTTACCAAAAACCTACCCCAGATCGGTTCCATAAAGAGCATCCAAATCATATATCAAACCCAATCGATTCACTTCCCAACTCCTCATAAATGTATCACATTTACATCTGCAACAAGAGACTCCAAAACACCCTAATAATATGCAAACCAAGACTGGAATATATCAGCCACCAAGAGGGTATTTAAACAAGTAGAAATCGCTGCAAAAAATATGTATTTTCACACCAATATGAGTCTCAAATAAAGTCACCAATACTGGGATATTTCAGCCACAAGAAGATATTCAGTTGAGCTAGAAATCGCTGCCAAAAGGGACTCCAAATGCCATTAAATCATGCACTAATCAAGTCGCCATACTCAGAAATAAACAGTCACACAGAAAACATAGAATTCGCTGCCTAAATGATATGCTGGATTAGCCCCCAAAGCCAGTCATCAAAACAAGCTTGCAATCGCTAGGGTTTAAAGGAGGTTATTTAATAAAATATTTCCTTGGGACAATTTTCTATAAACAATAAATTAACACCAAAAAATCCGTTGATCATTTATGGCTCAAAGCATGCATCAAAATACTTAATAAGTTGCCCAATGAAGTCGCTGATGTCAAGGAACAACAGATTTAAATGAATAAAAATCAGATCATTATTCATGGGAATTCATTACCAAACCTGTCACATACAGGTCGCTCCAGCCATCACCAATGCAAGAGTAAAATTCGCTACCACTAGAGCACAAAGAAATCGACTTGAGAGAGAGACCAATAATTTCTTCAATTTGACATCCAAAATCAGCTACAATAAATCGCAAAGATCTTCAACAATGGAGAGCAAGAGCATCAAGTTTGGGCATTCATCCCTACTCCAAGCATTGAGCCAAAATTGAAATCACCATAGTATGTCTAACAATGAACAAACATCCTCTTTTAATAGAAAAAGAGGTGCAAAATTCGAATTTCCCTTTTGTAGGGAAAACATAAACTCTAATTAAATATTGTTTGAACTATGTGCATTTTATTATTTTTAATTAAATAATAGAGGTACTAGTCTATGTGCATATTTAACTAATTAAAAGGGCCCTCCAAGGGGTTACAAAATAGATAATAGATATCTCAAGACAAACTTCGAGTCCAATCCTCAAACCCATTGGGTTGAGGGTCTTCAATGTAAAAATGTCCCGAAAAGGGGACATTACAATGGGTATCTAAAAAGGCGTCTATTGGTGGAACCCATATTGAGGATCATTGTGTCTTCCTTGTAGCAGTTGTGAATTCTCGTAGTACACTTTGAGCATGGCATGTTCACACAACTCCATTCCTCTGCAGTGCCGACTTTGTCCTCTATTTTTTTGTGCCCGCTTGGCCAACCAATGGTTTTTAAAACAATACTGGACATTTCTATCGTGCAAGTTTTGCTTATTGGAGGGCGATCTTTGGAGCAAGTTCTACTTGTTGGAGATTCTTTATCAGTGCCTCATCCAATTTTCAATTCTTATCAGGTTGTCCTATTTTTTCCCATTTCATCTTTTTATGTACTTGGGTACCTAACATGGCCTTGTTGCCGGGACCTAATTCTTTTATCGACATTAGCAGCTTCATCATATTCGAGGGGGATTCTAGCTTTCTTCATTTCTTTGTTTCTCTCCTTTGCAGGGGATTTTTTTCCCACTGGGTTTCTCATTTTCTCCACTTTATGAGAGATTTGCATTGTATGTGGGTACCTCATCAGGCCTTGTTGTCGGGGCTCTTTTTCTTTGTTCACTACCCACCTAAGGTGTGCTTATAGAGGGGTGTCAGTGTAGGATATTCATTTTCCTTGTATTTGTTTATTTACTTGGAGCTTTCCTACACTCATGGGATATGCTTGCTTAGGTGTCAGATGTATTGAGTTAACTTACCAGTTCTGTTGAGTTAGATTACCAGTTCTCTTGAGTTAGCCTACTAATTGTGTGGAATCAACTCTACTTCTAGTATCAGTTAGTGAGAGTTATTCCCCACTGATCTAGGAGGAGGTTGCACATTCACCATCTATATATACTTAACTTGCATCAATCTATCCTAAGGAATATAGAGAATATGGAGAAAGGAGTTGATTTGGAGCCATTATTGCCTTGTGAGTTCTTGATCATATTGCATCTTATTGTTAGTTATTTTGATTTCTACAATTGCTCGTGCATTCGTTTTTCATCAGAGATCCTCCCGGCATGTCAGGGTAGGGTGTTGTACAAGGTCCTCTCAATATTGAATAACTTGTGTTGAGCACAACCCACAGATAAAATATTGATTGCTATTATGTTTTTTTTATGTTGTAATGTAGTATGCATTTACTATTCTATGATTGATATTCTTTGGTAGTGCGGTTCCAAATTAAACATTTTGGTGCTAATTCCTTTAAAGAACATTGGGTCAAGTTAAAGTCGATTCAAAATTGGTTATCAGTCAACAATGCTAATAGATGGTGACACATATATGATGGAAACTTAATGGCTCAACCAATTCAAGAAGCAGTCGAAAACAGTAAACAAAGAGAGGAAAAACTCACAAGGGACTTCAAGTATTTGTGGAATCTCTCTGTACGTAAGCGCATCAAGGAAGAATTTAAATGACCCAAGTTCTAACAAATTATATCTAAGGAAGTTTGGCAATAATAGAAGTGAATCGATTGCTTGATCATTAACCAAGTCTCTCTATCAAGCACTAAATTCAAAATTGTTTTGCAATACCTTTTTGCTAAACATGACCATGAAGTACAGCAACAACAAATCCTACCATAGTACAAGGAGAGGTGTTTCCATGAAGAAGAAGAAAGAACTAAAGACTAACATCAAAGCATAAGGCATTGATGACATTGAGACCAAACAAAGGAAGAGGAAGTAGGCAATGCGGTAGGGGAGTGGACCCGGTGTCCCCAAGATTTCACCCTGAAATCTGGGACTACCCCTTTTAAAAAAAATCATTTTTTTCAAAGTAACGGGTCGATTTGTGTTTGTTTTTCCTGCAGTCGTTTGCATTTCTCTAAGATATCCCTAGAGAGTCATAAAAGCCAAATTCGCCAAATACCCATATGCTAAAACTTACTCTATCCCTTCGCCAGATTTTGTCTGAGAGAATTTTATTTATTTATTAAATAAATAAAGTTCTTTTAAAAATAGATTGAGTTAAAATTGGAGGATTTAGGTTATATAAACCACTTCACCCCGTCATTATTACCACAGAACATTCACCCAAGGGGGAAAAATTTTTGCAGATCAGCTAATTGGAGAAATTTTTCGAGCAATTGCCCGCAGTTGTTTTGTTTTGTTTTGTTTCTTTTTGTCTATGTTTTGGTTTCTTTTCTCTGGCAATTCCCGTAGCCTATTCATTCTTCTTGCCAGATCTTTCCCCAAGCTTAGGGTTTTGAAGAAGTTATCCAGTTTTTTTAATTACTAATCTGTCTACAGGCGATCAGAGCTCGGGATTCTTTCAAAAGATTGCAAGAAGTCGCTTGGTCCAAAAAGGTGTAAAAATGGATTTGAAAGTTACGGCACATGTAAGTTTTGTTGCTACATCTTCCTGGACCCTTTCTAAAAATAGAAAATTTTATTTTATACTTGTGTTTTCTTCACCAAAAATCCAAAAAAGGAAAGAAATGTAGTCTTCATGCCAGTCGCAATTTTCAAAGCTGCCTTCCGCGTCCAATTTCCACGCTGCCTTCAGTGACGAATTCTCACACAATTTTAAAGGTAGAAGTCACAATGCAAGTCACACTTTTTGGAATAAATAGATCTAAGCTGCAATGGGATTTTTGGCAATGACAGGCAGGCGGGAATTTCTCTCCTGCCTTGCAGGGTACTTTTTTCCATGAAGTCAAAATCACTCAAGCTACAATGGGAATATTAAAGGTGGCAGGCAGACAGAAATTTCTTACCTGCCTTACAGGGTAAATTTCCCATTATAAAAGAAAAATCACTTAAAGCACCGGTGGAAATTTCTTACTTGCCTTGCAGAGTAAAAATTCTCATTATGAAAGTCAAATCACTTAAGTGGAAGAGGGGATTTTTGGAGCTGCAGTGCAGGGTCGAAATTCCCATCAAGGTTGACTTCTTATTTTTAGTAGTCACCCTTGCCAAAAAGTGTGACCCACCTTGGGTGAATAACATGTATTAAATACTATTTATTAGTGGTTTATTCACCTAATTTTGACACCATGAATGGAAGGAAAGTCAATGCAAAAGGATAAACTAAGGAGAAGTCAAGGATGCATGCTCAAAATATATAAAATAAAGTCATAAAAAAACAATTAGAAGCATGCATGCTGGGGCGCCCAAATTGGATGAATAAACATGACTATTAATTAATTAAATTGCCCGAAATAAGAAGAGGCAATTATTAAAAATAGCAAACACAAAGCTATATAAGTATGGGACACCATAAAAGAGAAGCACTTAATTCTTTTTGATGAAGATTGCAGCCTGGACAGGTTTTGGCGCCAAAAGAGGATTTTGCATCAAAGAATAATTTCCACTGCCGGGAAGCTTCCAGTTTTGGTGCCTAGAGTTGGAAAAACTTTATTTTTATCATTCTGAGTGTTTGCATGTTGGTATATGTGCCCAGGTATTCATCACAGGTGCTCATATTAGTAAAAGAAATTTCAAATCAATGTCAAATACATTGAATATGTTTTTCGAATCTGAAGAAATTGTCAGATCTGTACAAATTGATCCAATTGCAAGGGATTCTGGAAGAATTAAAAGAAAAAGAGCTCAGACAAAGATTGCTCCAACCATGATGAAGCATGATGAAAGAAAAGGATCGGCAAAATCATGCATAGCTTCTAGATTTGCTGAAGTCAATGATACAGACATAGGCCCTGAACCTATCACCAATTTAATTGACAGATCCAGATCTCATAATTGCAAAGGCTTCAGACAAAAATTCATCCTCATGTTTCTAATGCAACCCATGTAGAAGTCAGTGCATGGAAAATTTCTTCCCAGGATCTTGTGCATGTGCTTCCAATCTTCCAATTAAAGCCTTCATTGAATTTACTTGTATTTGCATTCACCTAGAGTGCTTTCAAGAATTTAAAATTGCTCATATGCAATTAAAAATAAAAATGATGAGTTTTGTCTGAATTGTTTATGGCAAACATTGCATTGGTGCATGCACTGAAGAAGAATTGCAAAAGCTTCAAGGATAAAAGGGGAAGATAGTTCAAAGGAAAAACCCGCAAGCAAATCACAGTCAACTGCTTCCAGATCCAGTTTGGTGAGAAATTTCATTTAGATCATTCATTGCTAGAGTGAATGAAGCAGAAGTGCAATACCGGTTGGATCAACATGCAAAGTATGAAAGAAGAACAAAACTGGGAGTGTTGCAGCAGCTTTCTTCTAATTTCTTCTCTTTCTTCTTCTTTCTCTTGTTTTCTCTGACAAAGTAATTGAGTAATCAATTAAATTGTAAAACTTAAGTGATCGGTTTAAGAGTCGTTGCTTCAAGTTACTGGAAGAAGTCAATTACTTGGAAATAGGTGGCAGACATTCAAAATAGAAGGTTCTATTTTCAGTTATAAATCATGCATGTCATGCAAAGAGGAATTCCAGGAGGAAGATTGCCAACTGCTTCCCTTTTCATAGCTTCCACATGCTAGAATTCATTTAAAGCTCCCTATTTGTAATTGCCCTCTATACACTTTAAATAGAGGAAGAACCTATGGGTTAGAGGATCAAAATTGGTAATTAACATTCTTGTGTTCCAAACTTTGAGATGAAACCCTTAATAGCTTTCTGAAATTTGAGGAATAAAGAGGAGACAAATTTACGGAGAACTTTGTGTCAATGGTGCATTTGTTTCTTATTTTTTTTCAAATCTTTGCATAAACTTTGTGTTATCTTAGATCTAGATCTGAAACTTTCCTTTGCTTTGAATTCTGCATTTCAAGATCTATTTGTTCCGTCTATGTGCATGTGACCAACTCTGTCAACTACTAGTTAGGTTGCACATCTTCCTTCTTTCCTGCTCACATTCAATTATTTCCCTCTTCTGTATATATACGTTTCTTACAGTTGCTTACTTGTTGCAAAATTGCCTAGCTATGGTGCATGAGCTACGTGGTTAAAGTAAAACCAACAGATAGATATTAGAAAATATAATTGATAAAAATCATACACGAGAGCCTCACTGGTAAATGAGGGAGATTTATCTCATGACTGCCTAGCTTTTCAGCTGTGCAGAAAATCTAGCCAACAGGACCAAGAAATTAGATGATCTACTTGACTCTTGGACAAACAAGAGAAAAGACAAAGGCAGTGAGAGGCGACTACCTCCATCGACCCCTACAAGAAATTACGGCACAGTAGCCAAGCCGAAGCCCAAGCCAAAATCGAGGAAGGGATAAGTTGGTATTGTAACAGCATACGCCACTTACAAGTACACAGTGGTGGAGATTGTGAGGCAACTGCCCCTTCCAGAAGAAATAAGTGCTTGACCTTGCCCACAAGATAGAAATGGTAAATCCTGCAAAAGAGTCCTCTAAATCTAGAAAGGATTCAAAGGATCCCCCGCCTTCTGAAGGAAGTCTTTGTTATGAAACAAAGTTTGATAACGATTTCACAAAAGAATACCAAGCCACATATGAGACAAATATTTGTGGAATAGAGAACCGGTTTATTGATGATATGGAGCCAAATACCCAAGGGAAGCTTGAAGCATAAATTGGATGGAGTGGTAATGAAAGGGGCCCTGACAAAGAGGAAGATAGTGTATGGATCCCTGCCCAAGGAAGTGTCCAGCATAGGGACTTGCTTGATAGTGATGATGTAATGTCCCTTAAGGGCATAGCTTAACAAATTTTGTATTTCCCAGAAAACCCTTATGACAAAATGCAATAATCTGATTTTCCTTCAATAAACCCTTATGAGAAAATGACAGAAAACTGATTTCTTCACTTTATTAATATCAAATCAACACAATAAAGATACCCTTGCGTTGGAGAACACTAGAAAACACTCTAGATAAGTGGATTTGATGGGAAATAAAATTTACATCCAAAAATTGTTTTTTTTCTTTTTATTTTCAGAATGGAAATAAATAAAAAGTACAGCTGACCGTATGAGAAAAAATATAGAAAACGAATGACTCCAGCTGGTTGCAAATGATGCCCTAGGGCAGATCATGACTTGGTGCAAACCCTAGCACCCACTGCACCTCAGATTGCAGCTGTAACGGCTTCCAAAGGGAGTGGTCCAGCTCCTCAAGGTGTTCGCCCAGCCCTAGGAGGGCTCCAAAATTCTCCAACAGCCCACTCAAATGAATTCCCAACTGATTGGTGGCTTCCTTAGCTATAGAAATTCAGAAAACCGCCTTGAAGGTGCGCCCTATAGTTAAATCTCTGAAAACTTCCCTGAAGTGTGCCCTAGCTGTTAAATCAGGTCTGAAAATGAAGATCCTTGGTTGAATCACAAATGTAACCCCTATAATAGAGACACCTCTAAAAATTTGGAGGGTTTTCATCCTCAACTCTGCAGATTAGGAGGGTTTTCGTCCTCTAACATTGTTGCAATGGAGGGTTTTAATTTTCAAATTACAAAAATGTTGAAACAGTAGCTCAAATGCCCAATCTAAAATGACATTGTTGCCAAAAACCCCCGCAAATGACCCCCACACTCTTCTTTAATAACTTTTCATGTCACGTTCCATGATGAAAGGGTCCCAAAAGCAACTTTCCCTTTTCTATTGCCTCATTGATATTGTTTTATCAAAAAGTAATTTTTTATAATAATAAAACTTTATCAAAAGTTACTTTATATAGTAATAAATTTAAGTGTCGTTTATAAAGATAATTTTCAACACTTAAGTTATATTATTAATTTATCATACTTTATTTAAAAAGGTAACATGGCAGCCGAGAGAGTAGAGGAACGTCCAACATAAACCTTCTTAACAAGTAGAATCATATTAGAAGAGCCCCAAACAAAAGCAACATGTAACAATAACCAAATCCACAACCATAGCCATGTTTACCCCCATCAAGTCCATTTCCATAAAAGTGGAAGCTACAAAATTAACGAGTGATGGATCAAAGGATCTCGTACAACATTCTAAGGCATGTACTACAATCTAGACTGTGATTGACAACACACATGAATTTATTTGATTGCAATGCTTCTCAAGTTTCAACCACACTTCGAAGGGTGTCGATTGATTGATTCTCACATGCACCAAGTTTTGATAAAGCAACATGGAGAATTCTTAAGAAATCATTTAAGGAAGAATCAAGACCCTTGAGAGATGACAATGCGTTCCAACTAAGATCTATAATACCCGACAAGGTAAGCATGAGAACACACATGCCTACAATAGTAGGCTCAAAGAGCTGCTAGTGAAACTTGAAAAAGAACCAGCTGATGGATTGAAAACGAAGAGGCTCATGAAGGGTTGGTGCCCTCAGTGCAAAGAAACAATGAAGGTGTTCCCACCTTACAAGGAAACATACAATAGAGCCATGGATGTTGAAAGAAAAAACAAGGCATCCTCACACTCAATGAGGACCAAAGATGAGGACTCTATCATTAGTGATAGCGAACCAAGATTGGGTAAGGATTTTCAAAGGGACATGCTCCGTATGATGGAGTTTGAAAAAGACACCAAGGAGGAAGTCAAGGAACTTTGGTCCACAAACTGCAAAACAAAGGTCATACTCAGGCAAAATTTCTCATTGGTGGACACCTAGGACGTGATACTACAAAAAAGGGGAGTACTACTAAAATGAGCCGATGCAATTTGTACCCTTATGGTGGCGTCAAAGGTCTAAGGGATGAATTACCCCAAGAGCGGCTTCTTTGGAAGCTTGTTTTAATTTCTAATTCCCTTTTTGGGTGCTCTCCAACCCAGCCAATCTGCCTTAGAGGGGAAAATACAAATTAAAAACATAAATATGAATAAAAGAAAGCTGAAATATAGCTCATTTTTTTCCCTTGTTCAACTTTTTCTTGCCCACAGAAAGGAAGATGAGCAAGAAACCTTCAATTTATTTTATTTCGAAAAAGGGGACATTACATCATGTATCACCATAAAGCAGTCATATTGTCTTGTCATTGCCCGACGAATGATAAATTGCACATTGAGAACCAATTTGACCACCCTCGTATGGATAGACACAATGTAGGAATGTCGTGATGTTTGAGGCATCTGCATAACATGAGGTGATGACCAGTTGTATGGAGAGCCCCACGTGTCATCAACATGAAAAATTTAATCATTTCTCAATGGACGTGATTTCTAATCGCAACCTGATGGAGGTAAATTCTAATTGTCAACTAGTGGTCGCGATTTTTTTTTTTATGATTTTGCTTTATATTGAAATCCCAAACTCGTGGAATCTCACTGCACACTCTAGTACCAGCATCATCAGCATTTGATTAGTGGATCCCCAAATTTTAATGATTGCTCTTAATTCTGCATTTTTATGCCATCATTTTCCTTGTTCAGATGTATCACTGGTCAAAGAAATATTTTTCCATGAAAAAACTGTTTTTAGTGATTGTATACCACACTCCTTAAATTCCTCATTAATGTGCTTGAAAAAACATCAAAGTGTGAATATTGATTCACGAGAGAGAGGACTAGATGCTTGGATGTATTTCCCATTAGATTTAGGTTGCCTATACTTCATTAATTACAAAGAAACTTGGCAAGTCATAACCAATAGGTCATCCCAACCACAGGTACTTGTTAGTAAAAGAAGGGATATAGCATATGAATGCATTAAGGTATGCATGTGCTATGGCATAAATATAAGTTTCCGAATGAGTCCTCAAGGAGGTATGCCAAATTATTAAAGATGCCAATTGGGGAGAGTGCCAAAATAGCCACAATAACACAAACACAATGGCCAGAGAGATTTTTTATATGTTGATAAAATCAAAAGCAAATATTTATGTCAAATTTCTGCTTGACTCTATGCCAGTTTAACTGTTTATCAACGTTAACATTTCAGTTAACATTTTACCAATATGGTATAAATGATATGGTTTTGCAGTTTACTGTATTTATAATAAAATGATGCTTTTTTACTTTTTTCAGTTTCTGATGGCCAGAGAGATTTTTTATATGTTGATAAAATCAAAAGCAAATATTTATTATTCATTTTCATGTGTAAAATGAAAAATGATGTTTTTTTACTTTTTTCAGTTTCTGATGTTATTCATTTTCATGTGTAAAATGAAATGGTTTTGCAGTTTACCGGATTTATAATAAAATGATACTTTTTTACATTTTTCAGTTTCTGATGTTATTCACTTTCATGTATACAGTTTGTTCATGCCAAGAAAAACAATCATAAAAAGAAAGAAAGTAGAAGTAAAATGAAGGTCTGAATTTGAAAATCTTCTTACCATTGAAATCATATACTTGTCTACGAGCAATACTATGAGCCTGAAGAAACGCTGCACAGATGTAGCAGCCAAGCTCCAATCTCTTGACAGTCAGGAACGTCACAAGCGTCTTGGGTAAAAACCAAAATTGCAGGTATTTAAAATAGTTTGGAAAAATAACATAAGCACAGAGTCCTTTCCAGTCGAGCAAAGTCTCCTGAGATATTGCCAAGTCAAGGGCTTCATCAACTGATTGCATCAGAAGAATAGCAGCAGATTGAGTTATCCTTTCATCATCAAGCATTCTGCTGTAAGCAGCTCGAACCCCTATGGTGCCAAACAAAACATTGTAGCAAGTACAACATCTCAATCAATTTCTCTTTGTTTATAAATTTTAGGTTTGTACTTTGTTCTATTGCATCTATCAAAAACTATGCATAAAGATACTAATGCCTGGGAGTGCATTGCAAATTCCAGACATTCACAAATTGTAGTGCAACCCTTCTTTTAAATATAAAAAAGACCATAATGTATTTAGTATTATGAGAAAGTGAACAAAAACATCACCTCTGAAAAATACAAATCAGGTAGGAGGACAGCACAAAACCCAAATGAACAAAGCTTCAAAGGTGAGCATCAAGTGAAGCCAAGACACCTTAAACCAAAGGACTAAAAAGCAAAGAACTCAATGGCCATTGCAATTCAGTAGACAGTTTTTTTTGCTAAAAATTCAATGCTGATCATCAAACTGTCATAATACAATACAATATATCTATGTTTATCAAAAATTATTTCCTTAGCAGCAGAAGGTAGAATCATTGCAGTTTGGTGAGTGCATGGGTGTACACCTCTCATCTGGAAGTCCACAACCAAGGATGCAGAAGACTCCTAATCAGCAGGCTCCTTGAAATTGCCAAATCTATTGCAATCCTAAACCATATACAAAAATTTAAGCTAAAGGGGTAGTGACATAATGGGAGATGACATGAGATGCAGCAAAGCATTGTTACCAAATCCAGTTGAATCTGGCCCAAGTCCTGTTGGATCTGGCTTTTTCAGATGTAATCAGTCTGATCAAATCCATAATATATATATAGTTTTTAAAATAAAATTTCATTGATCTGCAAACCCACATCCCAGTTGGACTTGCTTTGTTCTACAAAATAAGTAAAATTTTACAGATTTGTGTAATATAAATTTTTAAATATATATAGTATACATTTATAGAAATACTTATTCTTATAACTGACCTTTACAGATTTTTCTGGAATTCTGGATTTTCGGATTGTAGTCCCGTCCCGTCGAATCCAGATTTCCAAACTTGGAAACCATGTAGCAAAATCTAACTACATGTTAGCATATAGCAGCATCACTACTGAAAAACTTGCAAACAATCACAAGTAATCATGATCCACTACATCTGTCATGCCATTTTTCCAAGTTTTTCAAAATCTTCCAAGAAAACAAATTCATATACACCTATCTTTTTTTGGCTCATTTTTACACTTGGAGGCAAGAAAATACTGAACATGGGCAGACTGAAAAGTTTTAGTTTAGTATTAGGGTTTGGCAATGTTCAAAACAATATGTTTTCCTTTGAATGCATTTATTTTAGAAGTTAAATTTCAAACCCTGATGAGGGGTTATATAATTTATACCCTCAATGAGGTTGTAGGTAACAAAACACAGGGCTGCCCCCAAAAATAATTGGTCATGTTCCACAGGTGGCACAAACTTATTTTTTACAGCCAGCCCTTTGTTTTTTACATAAACCCTTTAAGGTAGTAGAAAAATAAATTAACTCTAAGCATTTTATCATTTTTATTTTATGTATTATGTTTATTTTAAATCTCTATGCACTATATTTGTGAATGAAAATTTATACAGAGTTGTGTTTATTTATATCTCTAGACACTATTTGAAATGAAATAACAAAATCAGTTTTTTCCTTTATTAGCCGTTAGGCTTTATATGTTGGAATCCCGTTTCCAAACAAATGGCCAGAACAGTTGTCTCACACACGAAAAAAAATGGCTGGAAAAGTTGACTCACAACAGAAAAGTTGTTAGAGTTTTGCTTGCCTCAGGGTTTTAATCCTATCCGTGGTTAATTGATGGTTGTTGTAAATCATTTCCATACATGAGCTAGAGTTCTTCTCAGATCAAATCCCATGCGCTTCCTTGGGGTACATGGAATTATTATAAAATCTTGGCACAAGTTGGAGAGCATTCCGAGATGCCATTGCCACCCATATATCCCATAGGCCACGCTTATGCCTTTCTTTGTATAATGCTGCACGAATTTGACCAAGAACCGGAGCTAGGGACCTGCTGCCGAGCTTCAGAAATGTATCAACTGTTTTTGTTCTATTATTTATCATCTGAAATTTAAGTATTCTGTTCCATTATCTAACGGTCTGAATGTTTCATAGTAAGGTCAACAACTTTCACATTGCAAATACGCTTCATTCCCATTAAATCAGCCAATTTTGAGAGCCAAAATGATCTTCTTTCTATTTTAATTTAGAAATTTCATATTTTAAATATATTTTCATCACAATATTTGCAACTATCACATTTTAAATGCCATTATCTCACTAAATCTACAAATCTTACATTAGATGTGTTTGACAATGAGCAGAAGCTCAACACTCTCGTCCTGCTCAGAGAAATGAAGGCAGTGATCAAAGAAAAAACAGGAGCGGGATGGATTGGTGAGAAGAAAAGAAGTGGAGAGACGTTGCAAGGCATTGATGGGACATGAAGAAGAAGGGATAAATATAAAGGCCAAAATGATTCCCTTAGTTTGCAATTGAAAAATACTATACTTCTATATGCCCCTTCTCATAAGTGCCTTTCTCATATAAGTTGCAATAAATATAAGTTCCTTTCTCATTTCTCTTCATTATTTTTGTGTTCACATTGTCTATCAATGGTATCAAAGTCACTATTCGAGGAAGCCCTAGAGGGGTACGAACAAAAAAGTTTAAATTTTGAGGAAGCCCTACAAAAGAGTACGAACTACAAAGCGGAGAAGAAGAAGTTTGAAGTTTGAAGATCCCCTAAGAAGATTACCAGGGTTCGAACAGTAAAGAGGGGTAGTCAAAAAGAATTATCACAGTTTTGTGATCAAATCAAAGGAAGTCACTCGAATCAGCAATGGAGGTTGAGGTATGTTTGTTTTTATAAAAAATCATTGCCACTTAAGGTCCCCCTTTCGGCCCCTCATTACCTTGCACTCCCCAAATCAAAATCCTTTCTTTACCATACTAAAATATATTAGTTATTGTAGAATGAACTATTAGTTATCAATTAAATAATGTTCAGTTACGAACTTCCCCAACTATATCTAACCTCTTTCAACATAATTAATATGAGCACCACACACCTCTCAATGTGTGTTGTGTGCCTTTCTCATTTCTCTTCATTATTTTTGTGTTCACATCTTCTATCATTAGTATCAGAGCCCATTGTTCGAGGTAGCCCTAGAGGGGTATGAACAACAGGATTCGAAGTATAAAGAAGCCCCACAAAAGAGTACAAACTACAGAAAGGAGAAGAAGACGTTTGAAGTTCGAGGATGCCCTATGAAGATTACCTCAGTACGAACTGCAAAGAAGAGGCAATCAAAATCTATTTTTCACATTTTTTGTGATCAAATTGAAAGATGTAATTTAAATTTGCAGAGATTTTGTGCAGGCCAAATCACGTAGGTGAATGCAGACCAGCAGAAAGAAGGAAACATGACAAGTTGCAGTCACAAAAGGACGAAATACAGTCCACACCAGGTACGTGATTCAAACAAAGAAGAAAACGATGAGAGAGAAAATTTGAATATGAGCTCATTTGTATCTAGGGCATGGTGGGAGCAAGTTTTTAGATGGTAGGACAAAAGTTAAAACAACTATGTAAAATCATGCTAGGGCACACTAGAACTTGCAGAAGATAAGAACCCACCTTTTCATGATTTTAACAAATTATTTTAGAGGTAAATCATGGGATTCAAATATACAAGTGTTTGAGATGCAATGTGTTTTTCAAACATTTTCTAGGGCACAGAGACACTATAAATCACATTTTTTGGTCATTTTCAGCCACGATTTGTTGTTCGTCAAATACCCACATGCAAAATCTCACTCAATTCCTTCACCAGACTTTGTCTTAAAGCGTTTTATTTATTTTTATATTAAATAAATAAAGTTAATTTAAAAATAGGTTGAGCTAAAACTAAGAAATTTGGCTTATATAAAGCACTTCACCCCATCATTATTATCGTAGAACATTCACCCAGGGGAAGAGATTTTGCAGACTAGCTAATTGGAGAAAAAATTTGAGCAATTGCCCACAACTTCGTTCAGGTTTTATTTTTATTTTATTTCTTTTGTATTTTGGTTTTGGTCTCTCTCTGTTTTCCGTCTGGCAATCCCCGTAGCCTATTATTTCTTCCTACCAGACCTTTTCCCGGGCCTAGGGTTTTGAAAAGCTATCCATTATTTTTAATTGCTAATTAATTTGTCTGTCAAAGCTTGTTTTTGAAGGTGACCAAATCTCAGGATTTTTGCCTTGTCTGAGGTTAAATCCAAGTTAAATGACCGAGCAGATTATGGACCTGGAGAAGTTTTTCTTCCTTTTGCAGAGTAGCCATGACCAGGGAAGAAAAAGCAACATTCTGGAAGATCATTCAAGGGGCAAAATCACTTGGGCAATTGCGTCAAGGATCAAAGCAGAGTCTTCTAGTGCAAATCATGTTTCTTTAATGATCAGTCTTTTAGTTTGCAAACAGCTGCCAATTCTTCCAATTTCAACGCAAATTCTGTGTATTAGAAATACAAGGCTAAGATACTCAAGCAAATCGTAGATTTTGGGCAGACTTCCTTCCAAAAATCAGCGCAATTTTAATAAAGGGGCAATCACTTAAGTTGTCGTGAATTTTAGGAAGCCAGTCTTTCAAGTTTAATGCAATTTCAAGAGAAAGAAATACAAGATGAAGGAAGCTAGAATTCCACTTACGTTGTCGTGAATTTTAGGCAGTCAATCTCTTTCCTGCTGTCTCGCTCTGCTTGAAAATACAAGATGAAGGAAGCTAAAATTCCACCTCCAAATAGTGCAAAAGTGTCATTATGTAGGAAATACATTTTCCAGATATAGAAATGTCTCTGTAAGAACCAAGGCTTAGAGAAAAAAAAAACTAAAAATGAATAAATCACCGTAGTCCTTCGGTGGAACCACCTTCAATTTGACCCTTAGGTCAAAGCATTTTCCATCCCATCTTTCTCCCATGTTTAGACCATTGGTTCCTTGAGGGAAATAACACCAAAGTGGCTTGATGAGACCTGGAAGATGACTTCCATAACCAAGAAGTGTTCGGCACTCTCTCCACCATGTGCGTAGAGGCTCCTTCTTTGTTAAGTGGCTGGAAAATTTGTGATCAGCAGTAGGAAGGAGAGTATAATAGATGAAATCAAAACATACCTTCAAATTTCCTTTTGTCATCCATACTAAGGAAGTTGGCCACAAGATTTCAGATGGTAAAAATTTGAAGATGCCAATACGAGAGTTTATGGCAGCATTCTTGTAGATAAGAAATATGGTATTCTTTCTCCATCCAACAACCACAACACCATTACCTCATTTTTTTGTAACTTTAGGAAGTTCATTCTCTTTGTGAATAACTCATAATCTGATTTAGCCTTTCTTCTAAACTCATGGAGTGGTAAAACTTTTTCAAGTCATAATTAATTAATGCAAGTCGATATCCTTTAATCCACTCCCCTTGGATTAAAGGGATTTAATTGGGGGAAAATCGACTTTCCCTTGTCCATTTAATTTAATATTTATTTATCTTGGGCAAGTTGAATGAATGAGGGGAAAATCGATTTATTCTATGAGCTAATTAATTATTATTTGAGGGTAAATCGATTTAATTGTGTAAGCCGATTCCTATATGTGCTTTTAATTAATATTTAATTCCTTTCTAATATTTAATTCAAATAATTTTTTGGAGGGAATTAATATTTGGAATTGGAGTTTGACTTTTACAGGCCAAGAAGACTATTTTTAAATATATCTCTCTTATCTAGAGATTGACGCCAAAGTTGGAGGGAAACATTGGCGATTCAAATTGCAAAATCTATAAAAGAAGATGTGGCGTCCCCTTTTTGACATGTATTGACGGTTTGATAAACTTATCTTCATACTTGAAGATGGATGTATGCCCATTTGTGATCACAAAACAAAGGTGTTCTTCAACACCACCATTTTTTAGAGTGTGTGATATCCTTTTAAGCTTTGTATTGATAATTATTACATAATATAATTTGTCTATGTGAGGCGCCATTATTGGAAACAGATGTGCATGGTTTGTGAGAGTTATTGAAGAGTTTTATGGTTATTATAATCTGATGTTGTTGATTTATTATAGATCAAGTCGACTTGCATTGAGGGCTTTTTGGGGTGTGTTTCAGTCCAGTTATTGCATATTTTTCCAAGTCTAATGCACGTGTTTTGAAAGGGGTTTAATAACTGATCTATTATTGCATATTTTCCAAGTCTAATGCACATGTTTTGATGAAATTTGGGCTCTTAAACACTGTTGGAATTTATCTATAGCAGATTGACTGGTTTGAGGGTATTTTTGGCATCATATTTGGGGTGTTTTGATAGATCTACAAGCTGCTGTCATAAATTAATTATTTCAGATTTGTGTGTTGGTGTTTTGAGGGTTTGGAAGCAAGAAAAATGGGTTGACATTATTTTATATATTTTTCACGATAACCCTAAGCGAATGGGTTTCAACTTTTGGGATCAGATTTGAGGTAGTTACAGTGTTCAGAAAAATCAGATTCATAGCTCATTGGGAAGATAAAAATATTTGCTTTCATTTGCATTTTGTTTCATAAAAAATATTGAGATTTGGTGAAGTTATTAATTTTTGAAGTTTCAACTAGTTTTGGTGCACATTAATTATTTCCACTGCTGCAATTAATTTTTGATTTAGAAAGAATTAAATTCCAACTAACTCTCTCATCTAACCTATCACATTGGTTCACTACAACCCTATTTGAGTTGCATTGAAACTAACATTGGGTTATTTGAGGTCGATCTAGAAGGGTTTGCTTTTCTAAATTCGATTGGAAGTAATTTATTTTCAGATTTAATTAAATATCCCACAAGGGGATATTACAGTGGTATCAGAGCTTCTTTCCTCTATACTTGTGGGATCAATTGTGGATGCAGGGCAAAAAAAAAATTTGTATTACCAAAGGAGAAATAAGGTGACAATGAATGAAGGGGTTTTCTCTTCGGATCAAGTGAAGTTCTTACAAGAGTTAATGGAAGAGTGTGGAAAATAACTTCAAAAATCCATGAGTGAGCAAATGTCCAAGCTCATCAAGGATGCTTTGGGCAAAGATAAATCTACAAGCTCAAATGGAGAGAGGTCATGTAATGGAGAAGGGGGCTCTACACAAGCCACGCCTAAGTTTTTTAAAGGTTTCTTCTTGCCTAAGGAGACCAATGGAGGAGAAGAGGAGCCCACATTGGCAGAGTTGATTGATGCCCAAAGGCTTGGGTATGGTTTCTTGAGCCAAGCTACAAGGGACGTGTTGGAATTTGATGAGTTTTGTGCCCTCAAGTTGGGCAATAAGTCAAATAAGTTCAATAAGCAACCACATAAGAACCTTCAACAACGATTGGGAAAGGTCTCACTCCCTAACTTTGATGGTTCTAGCACTATTCCGGTAAGAGCATGGTTACAAAAAATGGAGACTTACTTCTCCCTTAATCCCATGCACAAGGAAGAAGCCCTCAAATTTGCTACATTTCACTTGGAGGGCATGGCACATGAATGGTGGTTCCATGGGATGCACACACAAGGACATGATTCAATCCACACTATGGAAGAGTTTAGCCAAAGAATCATGGAGAGGTTTGATAGGAAGGATCTGGAGATACACTTTCGTGAGTTAGCACAACTCAAGCAAATACATAGTGTTGAGGAGTATGTGGCAGATTTTCAGAGGATTGCAGTTATGGTTACCGATGTTAGTGAGAAAATATTGGTAGTTCTCTTCACCGAAGGCTTAATGGAGCCTCTAAAAGGTTTGGTAAGAGATTTTAATCCTATGTCTTTGTAAGATTCTATTGCTAAAACCCTAGATTTGGAATGTGCAACTTATGGAGGTGATTATGGGCCTATAGGACAGTGTTCTAATGTTTCACATTCGCTGCCCAAAAGTGGAATTAGAGGGCAGCCAAGGTATGATTTACAGTAGCCCACAAAAATGCAAGGGGGCAGCCCCTTGGGTCATCAAAAGAGGCCTTAAAAAGGCCAAACCAGCCCTATTTACTGCCACATAGAAGTCAGCCCAAAGACGTAAGGGATGAACTAAGAAAGAAGGGTTTATGTTTTGATTGCAAGGCTCCATGGGTAAGAGGTTATAATTGTAAGGGTAAAGGTCAAATCCATTACATTGAGGTTATTGATTCAGATTTTGAACTTAATTTTATTTGGATGATACTAACAATGAGACTAATGAAGAATTGGTTGAACATGTGCAAGAAAATGAGGAAATGGAAAGCACTCTTGCCTCTCTTTCCGGTGTTATCAAGTATCATGCATTCCAGGTGAAAGGCACCATTCAAGGACAAAGGGTCACTACTTTGGTTGATAGTGGAGCCACACATAACTTCATTGATGGGGGCTTGGTAAGGAAGATGGGTTTGGAGACCACGAATTGCAAGGCCTTCAAAGTGACTATAGCGGATGAGACCTCTCTTCCATGTTCTACAAAGATTGCACAACTTTCTCTCATGCTTGGAAAACATAAGGTAATTGATGATTTCTATGTTGATATTGGTGATATTGATCTTGTGTTGGGTGTGCAATGGTTGCATTATTTAGGTGATTTCACACAAAACTACAAAACCATGGAGCTAAAACTCACTAAAGATGGCAAAGAAGTCATCCTAAAGGGCATGGCAAATGGTGCACCACAAGAGGTGTCAATGAAGAGGATGGAAAGGGCCTTTAGGAGAGGGAAAATTGCATGGGCAGCTAGCTGTTATATCACAGTAAAAATAGAAAAATCAGAACAACAATCTTTACAAGGTGAGTTACAAGTTATTTTAGACAAGCATTCTCATGTATTTGATGATTTGCCACATGGGTTACCTCCCAATAGAGGGTTTTAAGCATATTATTGAGTTGGAAAAGGATACTAAGCCCATTATGCTTTCTCCTTACCACCACCCAAGAGTTTATAAGGAAGAAATTGAAAAAACTATTAAGGAGCTTCTTGATATGGGACACATAAGGCCTAGTTCTAGCCCATTTGCATATTCCGTAGTTTTGGTTAAGAAAAAGGATGACACTATGAGAATGTGTATTGATTATCGTATGTTGAATAAGAAGACTATCAAAAATAGGTATCCCATTCCTAGGATTGATGAGTTGATTGATGAATTACATGGTGCTACATATTTTTCCAAGATAGATCTCAAATCTAGGTATCATCAAATCAAGGTAAGGGAAGAAGATGTGCACAAAACAAATTTTAGATGTCATTTTGGGCATTTTGAGTTCTTGGTTATGCCCTTTGGATTAACTAATGCACTGGTTACTTTCCAATTTTGCATGAATCATGTGTTTAGCAAATATTTAAGGAGGTTTGTGCTAATATTATTTGATGATAGACATCCTTGTGTATAGCAAAACTTGGGAAGAACATTTGATGTATTTAGATTTGGTTTTATCTACTTTGGGGCAGCATTCTTTATTTGCCAAAAAATCTAAGTGTGAATTTGGTCTTAAGGAGATTGGATATTTGGGACATGTTATTAGAGCTTACAGTGTTCAAGTTGACAAGCAAAAAATTGCAGCGATCATGGAGTGGCCTACTCCCACCTCTCTCACACAATTGAGAGGATTTTGTGGTCTTTCTAACTATTGTAGAAGATTTATTAAGGGCTTCTCACGATTTGCAGCTCCTTTGACAGATTTGACCAACAAGGGGGCCTTCAAATGGTCCAAATCAGCCCAAGAAGCCTTCGAAAAGTTGAAAGAGGTAATGTGTTCTTGTTCGGTACTTGCAGTTCTAGATTTTTTCTATGCCTTTTGTGGTGGAATGTGATGCTTCCGATGAAAGTATAGGGGCTGTCCTAATGCAAAATAAACACCCCATTTCTTTTGAGAGTAGAAAATTGAAGGATCGTGAGAAAGGTTATAATGTGTATGATAAAGAAATGTTGGCAATCATGCATGCTTTGAGCGAATTTAGACAATACTTGGTATGTGGCAAGTTAATTATCAAATCTGATCATAATAATTTGAGATTTTTTCTTAATAAAAAAGAATTGAATGACAGGCAGCAAAAATGGGTAAGGTGCAAACTTTTGATTTTGACATTGAATATGTGAAGGGGAAGAATAATGTGGCAGTAGATGCATTTTCTAGAAGGCCATATGAGTTGGAAAAATAAATGGATCAACCATGTGCTCAATTGCTTGAGGACAAGCAACCTTGGGAAGGGAGGACGGTAATGTCCCCTTTTTCAAGCCATAATTAATTAATGCAAGTCGATATCCTTTAATCCACTCCCCTTGGATTAAAGAGATTTAATTGGGGGAAAATTGACTTTCCTTTGTACATTTAATTTAATATTTATTTATCTTGGGCTAATCAAATTAATGAGGGGCAAATCGATTTATTTTATGAGCTGATTAATTATTATTTGAGGGTAAATCGATTTAATTGGGCAAGTCGATTCCTCTATGTGCTTTTAATTAATATTTAATTCCTCTCTTGTATTTAATTCAAATATATTTTTGGAGGGAATTAATTTTTGAAATTGGAGTTTGACTTTTACAGGACAAGAAGACTATTTTTAAATATATCTCTCCAATCTAGAGATTGGTGCCAAAGTTGGAGGGAAATATTGGCAATTCAAATTGCAAAGGCTATAAAAGAAGATGTGACGTCCCCTTTTTGACATGTTTTGACGGTTCGATAAACTTATCTTCATGCTTGAAGAGGGATGTATGCCCATTTGTGATCACAAAACAAAAGTGTTCTTCAGCACCACCATTTTGTGGAGTGTGTGAGAACCTTCCAAGCTTTGCATTGATAATTATTGCATAATATAATTTGTCTATGTGACGCGCCTTTATTGGAAGCATATGTGCATGGTTTTTTGAGAGTTATTGAAGAGTTTTATGGTGATTATAATCTGCAGCTACTGCTGATTTATTCTATTTCAACTCGACTTGCATTGAAGGCATTTGGAATGTGTTTTAGTGCATTTTGAAGTGGGTTTGATATGTGATCTGTTATTGCATATTTTTCCAAGTCTAATGCACATGTTTTGATAAATTTTGGGCTCTTAAACACTGCTGGAATTTATCTAGAAGAAATCGACTGGGTTATGATAATTTAACATCATATTTTGGAAGTGTTTGGGTGTTTCTTCATGCTGCTACTATTAGATATTTATTTCAGTTCTGTGGAGTGATATTTGGAGGGTTTGGAAGAAATAATAAAGGCTAAAATTTATTTATATATTTTTCCTAACCTTAAGCGACTTGGTTTCAGTTTTGAGGATCTGTTTTAAGGGGGGTTTCAGTGTGCAGAAAAATCACATTTGTAGCTCATTGGAAAGATAAAAAATGTTTGTTATCATTTGCATTTCGTTTCATGGAAAATTATTGAGATTTGGTGAAGTTATTAATTTTTTGAAGTCTCAGCTAGTTTTGGTGCATAATAATTATTTCCACTACTGCAAATTAATTTCTGATTTAGGAAAGATTAAATTCCAACTAGCTCTCCCATCTAACCCACCACCTTGGCTCACAACAGTCCCATTTGGGTTGCATTGAAGCTGACATTGGGTTATTTGAGGTTGATCTAGGAGGGTTTGCTTTTCTAAATTCGATTGGAAATAATTTATTTTCAAGTTTTAATTAATATCCCACAAGGGGATATTCTTCTCAACCTTTCTGACATGGTGACATAGTGGAAATCTGCTCTTCAATGACATGTGACTTCTCAAAGTAATCTTGAATAATTGGTGCCACTTCACCAACTGGTGTGAATGCATGCCTGGAATCAAACACTTATTGGCCATAACTGTATTGAATCCTTCCTTTGTTGAGTGGCCATCGCGAAGCATCATACTTGTCCTATGTATCTTCCTTGTTCTAGCTTTGTTTGGCTCCATCCTTCTCAGTAATTCTTTTCCAATAAGCTGATGCATGTTGCCCTCTTTGATAAGCATGGTGTCCCTTTGATCATGAAGAAGATTCTTCACCCAAGGTGGGTGATGTGTGCCATCTCTCATACTAAGACTGCTACCCACAATACTCAGAAATTTTGAGTTCAAATCAGCATGTAACCTGAATTCTAAGGTTACCTTACCTCCATGCTCCTTTGTTTTCCGGGTGTTTGTCTTCACTATACATTTATCTGATGCTTCCTTAACAAAACGCTCATTATGATATGAATATGGCAGCAGTATAAAAGAAGGTAAAATGTCATCATACCTCGAATTTCCCATGCATGGAACTTCTTCATTATTCTCTCCATGATTATGTATGCCTTCAATTTGCCTCCAACGAGCTGCTGCTTTGGAATTTCCAGCAAGCTCTTGGTCTTCATTCTTGCCTGAAAATTGATCTTCTATTGATAGCTTGTCTTCTCCCATATGTAAATCTGTATTTCTTTTTTTTGTGGCTCATGTTCCATGGTTTTCTGCTCAAAAACATCCTCCTTTGTATTGTTGTTCTGAAGATTAGTCAATATTTTGTCTTTGACAAGAGTGTCGGAAGCTTCTATCACTTCCAAGGGCTGCTCCATACCCAATAAATTTGGGTTTCCTCCAGGAGGAATATCCGTCTTCCCTTGTGCTTGTTCTTTGGATTCTTCTTCTTTCTCTGCTAATGCAACTTGGAAGCTCTTCTCCTCTTTCTCTCTTCGTGGCATGGCATGCCTAGGCTTATGCCTAGATCCTCCACTATCCAATTCCATGAACTTTGTGAATGACATTACTTCACGGATTTCTTTGGGCAAAGTCATATGCTCCTTATAGCTTGCTTCAATACTTCTTCCCGTGGTACTAGGATCTTCTTCAGGTATGACTTCAACTATGATCTTTAAACTAGATCCTCGGGCTGTTTCCATAGGTTGCTTAATATTAATCAGACTTTGGATAGACATGGCAAGAAGATCTATGGCCTCAGTAAGCTTTGCTTGTCCAGTTATTAATCTATCCATTGAAGATTTGATACCACTGTAATAACCCTTTTCTGAGGGTTTATATGAATCTTACAGAATTCAGGAAATTTGTAGCAGCAAACTATAATTTAATTACAGTAGTTTAACTTCTTCAAGATAAGAGCCAAAATTCACTGATAAACATGCACGAGCCTTTATCAATTATTAATTAATGATTTTGCAATTTATTGAGGTCAAGTCGAATCGATATATGTAGATAAATATGTCTTTAATTAAAAATCTCCTTTAAGTGCAAATGGGTTGAAGCCAAGATGAAGATTTTTCGTTCTTCAATCAAGGCCTCACAAGAGGTTTTCATCCCATGTGGTGAATAATGAGAGCTCCCAAAATCTGGAAATACAATTTCAAGTGAATGATTACAGATGAAGCCCTTCACCCCTATTTATACTTTTAAAAAGACATGGCCGCTCCCTTATGACCATTCATTATGCCCTTATAATTATTTATTTTGTCCTTAACTTGGTCGACCCACATATTCTACATTTACTTCATAAAATGGATGAAAATTAAATGTTGCTCTTCTCCTTGATTTCCCTTTTTCTAACCACGAAGAAGGAATGACTAGAAAATCCAAACTTGGTCTTCTACGCTAGGAAAAGGGACATTACACAAATAATGGCCCCATTTCAAAGCAAGCATTACATTTGATTTTTCCTACTCCTTGATGTACTAAAGAATTGTCAATGTTGGCACTTGTGCATTCTTCTTCCTAGGAAAGCACTAATGCCCAGACCAGATATTGCACACTAGTTGGCTTTCATGTGACTATATGAGCTATTGTATCTAGAATCGCAACCATTGCATTGCCAAATATAACCCCCACCACCTAGACCCTACTCTAGCATTGTCACATAATTTTAAAGTCGTGACTACAAGCCGATTTTGAATTGGGGATGACCCATAGAGGGAGAGTTTTCTGCTACCTGTAGTTGCAAGTCTAAAGATTTTATACTAACACAATATTAACCTTATGAGAAAAAAATAAACCCTAGGGCATAGCCTACATATACTTGAAAACTTGTTAAACAAATGATTGAAAAAACAATAAAAGGTGTGAAGATTGGAAACAAAATGAAAACCGAAAAAATAATAAAATCTTAAAGTTGAAAACCCTACCTTCAATACAATAATCCTCCTTTCAAGCTTTACAATCACCTTGGCAGGGAATGGGAATTGGTACTAGTATAGAAAGATGATAAAAATGTCACTTGATGAATTTTCAACCTAAAATGAACAATGAGAGGTAAGTATGCAATGAGAGGCTGTAATGTCCCCACTTTCCTAGTCGATCACTCAGATGATGAGATTTGTCTATTATCCATCTCCGTAGGTAAATTTAGTGGATAGGAGATGATTCTCGTGGCATGAGATGTTTTTTCGCACTTGGTTCAGGCACCAGAATGGTTTATTTAATGAGAAAATTATATTATTTTAATTAAAGTGACTTTATTAAGTGGGGTTACAAAGTTACTTTATAATGTCATATTATTAAGTCGAAAAAAGTGACTTTATAATATTTAATTATGACGTTAAGTGGAATTCTATTTTTATAAAGTGGAATTAGTGTAATTCCACACTTGGGTGCCCCCTTTGGAATTGAAAGGCAAATAAAATAAAATTAAAGGTGGTTTGGATTCCAGGGTTTGGGCTTTTATAAAAAGGGTTCATTCTCTCATTTGGGGAGGATCATCTATCAATTTTCAAAGACAATTTCAGAGCAGCTCATGCTTATTATTTTCCGAGGGTGAAACCCCTTGGAGGATTGTGGATTGGATGAAAACCCAATTCATATTGAGGGGAGATTCATTGAGGATTTCCATTTGTGCTTCATTGAAAGATTCAATCAATTGCAATGGCTGTTGTATTATTGCAATTCTGAGAGCTAGCTAATTGGGTGCAATAACTGATGTATTATTGCATCTAATTGAGCAAGATTGCTGAGTTGCAAAAGCTGAGGTATTGTTGCAAATATCATTTCTTTTGGCACAGTAGCTGATGTATTGTTGTGATTCAATCGAAGGAAGTATTGAAGATATTTTCAGTTGTTTTTGTGGGCAATATTGAGTATCAATTTAGTCATGGGGGACGATCTGATGATCAGAGTGTGTGAGCAATAAATAGAAGGAAATCTGTTGCAGCATCATCTCAAAAATCGTGGCATCCAAGCAGGTCTATCATCTAAGAGGAGGTCGATCATTTGCTGCATATCAGGTTCTTCTATTTCATATCATTTTTATAGGCTACATTGCATTGTATTAGTTGCTGCCATATAGTGGCTGTAGTTGCATGAATATTTGGTATAGGACATTGTAGCGACATTCATTCATGATTCGATGTAAGCCAAGAGTCTTGGCATTGCACTCAGATTGTAAACAGTATTTGATAAGATTGAAATAAGTCTATGCATTCAATAAAGGAGAAATAAGGTTGCACAACAAATGTTTGTCAATATGTCATTGGTGTAGTTACTTATTTCAGTTCATATTCAATCAATAGTTTACATGGCAAATGTTTGTAATAATGTCCACTAAACTATAGGTGCATTTCTCATGTCATTTCAGTCATATATTGATTGCATATAGCTGTAGCATTGCGTTCCCTTTATTTCAGTCATTTAAATTACTTCTTGCAAGTCCTTTGCAATCATCAAAACAAACAAAAACACCAAATGAAGAAACTACAACCCCAAGTACAGACTTGCAAGCCAAGTGTTTGACAATATTCCTTAGAGCTCAATCACCAAAACATGGTCGGATTTTCAAGGGATAATTCAGTGGTAACAGAGCTTGGATCCTCCCAGCCTGGAGGGTTAGTGATCAGAGCTAAAAATCTTGCCAGCCTGCTGGGTAGAGTGGAATTGGTTTCAGCTAATCAACTGCAGATCTGAAATTTCAGTTGAACATCATGACTACTCTCAAGGAGTAGTTGAATGCCACTCTAGAAGAGTTAAGACAGAGTCAGAGAATGATGGATAAATTGACTGCACAACCAGGATTAGCACAGTACATAGCATCCATTTTAAAAGGGTCTACATCACAAGACAAAAAGAAGGAGAAACATGACATATCCACAAGTGAAATATCTAAAAGCCTCTATGATGAATTTTCAGCAGTTAGCGACCAGCCTGCAGTTGAGCCTAAGGAGAGCACAAATCAAATTTCTATTGAAACAGGTTTTCAGGAGAGACTCAAGTTTGTGGGTGAGAAGTTAGAACACCTACCTCATGCTAAGGTTGTTCTTCTTAGCATTTTGAAAGAAGCTGAAGTTCATCTACCCAAGGTTAGTCAATCACCTTTTCAAGCTATGAATAAAGCTTTGTCTCCATTGGTTCACTCGTTGGTCAAGCCAGATTTGATGAGACATCAAGATGAGGATATAAGACTTACAGTTGCTGCTTGCATAAGTGAAATCATGGAAATTACAGCTCCTAAACTTCCTTACGATGATGATAAAATGAGAGAGGTCATGCACTTGATTATTGAAAGCTTTGATGGGCTAGGTGACATCAAAAGCCCAACTTTCAATAAAAGGATCATAATTCTAGGATTGATGGCACAATTGCATTCATATGTTATCATGTTTGATTATGATGGTCTCATTCTCCAATTATTTCATTGCTTCATTTCGGGTATCAAGAAATGTCATTCAGACAAGGTGAAAACTAATGTGTTCAAGGTGATAAAATGAGAGAGGTCATGCACTTGATTATTGAAAGCTTTGATGGGCTAGGTGACATCAAAAGCCCAACTTTCAATAAAAGGATCATAATTCTAGGATTGATGGCACAGGTGCATTCATATGTTATCATGTTTGATTATGATGGTCTCATTCTCCAATTATTTCATTGCTTCATTTTGGGTATCAAGAAATGTCATTCAGACAAGGTGAAAACTGATATGTTCAACATCCTATCCGAAATCCTAGATGAGGATTATGATGTTTGTGAGTGGTTGCGATTTGATTTGTTGGACATTTGGAGAGGAGAGCAACATGTTTTGACTGCAGCATATGATCTCACAAGAAGAATAGTTGAGCACAAGATTGAGAAGTTCAAGGAACAACTAACTGCAGGAGAGTTAACCTCATTTGGACTACAGGTTCCATCTTCTCTTCAGGAGGATAGCATGCCATCACCCAATGGTTCAGTGGAGTGGTATGATGAGTACATAGAGCAGCTTGATCCCTCTTGTCTTAAGACACTTAATAGGGGCATTGATGATGATTTTACAGATGGGATTAGCGTTGTCCTAATTCCAGTTCAGAATGAGAGCATACAGGACTTTACAGAAAAAGAATTTCAGGCACAATTAGAAGCTAACATTGTCCGCACAGTTTGAAGAACCAGTTGAAGGTGAATGAGGATGGGGTTGTGGCAACATTATCTCATCACAAAAAATGCACAAGCTGATTAAGAATCACTTTTGGATGGTTCAGTTGGAGAGAAGACAAAAGGGAATTGAAGCAGATTCTTCTCATGACAGCTTACAGGAGATCAAAGATGGTATGGGAACAATGAAGACTAACTATTTACACCTTCTTTTAGATCGTGATCACCTTCTCAATCTCACTGAGGTCTATTCAGATGCTTTGAGAAGAAAAGATGAGGAAGTTGATAAGCTCTCTCAAGAGCTTGAGGTCATTAGGGATTCTTTGGTGAGCACGCAGTCGGCACTTCAGGATTTTCGAGAGTCATGTTGATGAGCTTTGCTTAGAGTTGAATTTGGCTCGAGATTCATTATGTATATCAAAGACTCAGTCCTCTATGGCAGCCAAGGCACATGTTGAGGATAGTAGCATGAGTTCTTCTAGCATTCACATTCAGGATACAGGTGCAATGCCTTGCGTGTTGGAAAGGCATGAGGAGTCAGTTAGAGAGAGGTACATGATTGAGTTGTCAATTAGTTTCAGTCTATGGGTTGGAGATAGACATGTTGGAAACAGTATTCCAATGTCATCCTCTTGGGTTTTACCTCCTACTTCATTGATTTATGGCTGTCCTCCTTTGCTGGTTGGAGTTCTGTCAGATGACACTTCGAGGGCAGCAGTTGTTGGTATGGAGAGGAGTGATTGGGATGATCACTTTGGAATTAGAAGATGGAGTAATGATGATTTATTGTCATCTTTGGGCAGTAGAGATACTTTTTGCTCCATCATGGACATGATTCACAAGTTACAAGGTGTTGTTTTGATTTATGCCAGCAGCTTGTCAAATGTCAATATATGCTTTTATGCACCTTCATTAGGCATCTTTCACATCTGCGGGGGATCATTCAGTGTGGATTGGTTTGTGGATGACATAGACGCATCAGTCATGGCTGTAGGTCCAGGCATCATTGGAGATATGAGCACCAGGCTCTACTTCGGAACTTTGGAGACTGACCTTGGACAGTTTTATCAAAAGGAGTTGGGTTTTTCTAGGACTTGCACGTTGGACTTTGGTATTGATCTAGTTTCTTTTCAAATAGTAGATGGCATTCATGATGATATTCTTCTCACTCCTGAAAGTGAGACAGGACACTTGCAATTACTCCGTGGGAGAGGTCTTGATGAGGTTGCTGCAAGATCAACTCATCCTATTGTGAGTTGTGAGTCTTCTTTTGATGATGGCAGCATGGGATGGAATACACTTGACTATTCGAGTATTCCATTAGCACAGTCAGGAGAATTTCACCTCGATTGCATTATGAGGTGTGCTCATCAGTTTTCGTCCAGCCCACCATGTACAGGATTTGTTGATGACATTGATGACATAGAGAGGTGGGTTGAATAAGGGATGTTCGGATTCACTCTAGTATGACATGCTTCAGATTTCAGATGATGAGTCAAAGTTGTTCTCGCCAAACAATTGCTCACAGAAGCATGAGCTTGAGGTTTGGTTCGATTAGACTCTAGGGGGTATCAGAGAGGCACAGCGGAAGTCAGTTGGTGTTGAGGGACTTCCAATTTATCCAGTTATGATATTCGAGGTGGTTCAACACAGTACTTGGAGTTGGCATTATGGGGTTGATTTACAGGATTGGGATCCTGGAATTCCATTGTTGGCAGGTTGGTTTCATTGGTTGACAGAGTTTGAACACCTCTTGAGTTCCAATTTCATATTGAGGTTATGGGATTGCACATGTTCCAGAATCATTTGGGATCCAGGTGGTTGGTGGACAGGTCTAGTCAATTTTCTATTTTGGCTTCAGGTGTTGTGGCAGTTGTGTCGGATTAGCAGTTGCGGATTGCTTGAGGGCAAGCAATCTTGGGAAGGGAGGACTGTAATGTCCCCACTTTCCTAGTCGATCACTCAGATGATGAGATTTGCCTATTATCCATCTCCGTAGGTAAATTTAGTGGATAGGAGATGATTCTCGTGGCATGAGATGTTTTTCCGCACTTGAGTCGGGCACCAGAATGGTTTATTTAATGAGAAAATTATATTATTTTAATTAAAGTGACTTTATTAAGTGGGGTTACAAAGTTACTTTATAATGTCATATTATTAAGTCGGAAAAAGTGACTTTATAATATTTAATTATGACATTAAGTGGAATTCTATTTTTATAAAGTGGAATTAGTATAATTCCACACTTGGGCGCCCCCTTTGGAATTGAAAGGAAAATAAAATAAAATTAAACGTGGTTTGGATTCTAGGGTTTGGGTTTTTATAAAAAGGGTTCATTCTCTCATTTGGGGAGGATCATCTATCACTTTCAAAGACAATTTCAGAGCAGCTCATGCCTATTATTTTCCGAGGACGAAACCCCTTGGAGGATTGTGGATTGGACGAAAACCCAATTCATATTGTGGGAGACTCATTCAGGATTTCCATTTGTGCTTCATTGAAGGATTCAATCAATTGCAATAGCTGTTGTATTAGTGCAATTTTGAGAGCTAGCTAATTGGGTGCAATAGCTGATGTATTATTGCATCTTATTGAGAAGATTGTTGAGTTGCAACAGCTGAGGTATTGTTGCAAATATCAGTTCTTTTGGCACGGCAGCTGACGTATTGTTGTGATTCAATCGAAGGAAGTATTGAAGATATTTTCAGTTGTTTTTGTGGGCAATATTGAGTATCAATTTAGTCATGGGGGACGATTTGATGATCAAAGTGTGTGAGCAATAAATAGAAGGAAATCTATGCAGCATTATCTCAAAATCGTGGCATCCAAACAGGTCTATCAGCTAAGAGGAGGTCGATCATTTGCTGCATATCAGGTTCTTCTATTTCATATCATTTTTATAGGCTACATTGCATTGTATTAGTTGCTGCCATATAGTGGCTGTAGTTGCATGAATATTTGGTATAGGACATTGCAACGGCATTCATTCATGATTCGATGTAAGCCAAGAGTCTTGGCATTGCACTCAGATTGTAAACAGCATTTGATAAGATTGAAATAGGTCTATGCATTCAATAAAGGAGAAATAAGGTTGCACAACAAATGTTTGTCAATATGTCATTGTTGTAGTTACTTATTTCAGTTCATATTCAATCAATAGTTTACATGGCAAATGTTTGCAATAATGTCCACTAAGCTGTAGGTGCATTTCTCATGTTATTTCAGTCATATATTGATTGCATATAGCTGTAGCATTGCGTTCCCTTTATTTCAGTCATTTAAATTACTTCTTGCAAGTCCTTTGCAATCATCAAAACAAACAAAAACACCAAATGAAGAAACTACAACACCAAGTACAGACTTGCATGTTTGACAATATTCCTTGGAGCTCAAATCACCAAAACAGAGTCAGATTTTCAAGGGATACTTCAGAGGTAATTGTTTAGTTGTGTTGTGCTTTTGTGTTTTATTTTTTAGTTTTCAGTAACTTTTAGGAATGAGTATTTTCTTCATTACCTTATGTTGTAATTTTGCTGTTTTTTTAAACATGAAATAATAGGCTTTTACCTGCAATTTCACCCCAGGTACATCTGAGACACCCTAAGTACCCAAGACGAGCCCACTAACATACTAGACATGGACCTGTACCAGGTACAGACCGGACCTAGACCCATACCAAGTGAGGAGATGTGCCGAATTGGTATCCTAGATATTTATGGCAAAAGAGGGGTATGAAACCCTAGCCACTCAACTACTACTTTGGACCAATGACAAATAAGTGGCCCCTTTTATATGACAAGTGGGATAAAAACTGAGGATACCATAACATTACAGAAAACAAACTTCATAGAAAAATAATAGCTCATTTTCTCTGCATTATTAAATATGTAGTAGAGATACACAACAGTTATAGCACAAAGATAAAATAACATACTAACTATTGATGTCTCTAGCATTTAATTGTATTCCACTTAATTATTTTAGATACATATTGAAAAGCATACCAGATACATTCTAATGATTTAGAACACAAATCTTGAATGAACATCACAAAGTTCATATTTTATTTTCCACTTGTATCTTTGGCCTTCTAACTAAATTTATTTAAAGTTACTATCTATGTAAGAGGCTTGAACTATTATGGTATAAAATTTATTGAGTTTGATCTTAAGAGGTTAATAACTTATAAAATATACCATAATTTTTAGAATTCATTGAATTGCATCTTTAATTAATTAACTGTACATTACTATTATAATCCTGAGTTGCTTTGAAAGAGGTCTGAACGAAGAGAAAGGTGCATATTAGTGCATCTAATTTCTGAACTACAATAGATAAAACTTTTATAGTTTCACTAGTTTAGATTGTGGGGTTCATACCAAGCTAGCTCATCTGGAACTTTGAGCCATTAGGTTTTTCAATTTATTGCGCAATCACGAGTATACATGGTAATGAAGTTTCCACAAAGTAAGAAAATCAGGCAACTAATTTGACTCCAAAAGGATATCTATCAATCATAAATTAGAAGTCTAAATATTTTTCTTACGTAGGAAAATTTGACCAAAGGAAAGGAAACTTCTCAAGTCATAATGATTTTGCAGTCCTGGAAATAGTCTTACCAGCTAATAATTGCAATCGGATATCTTGAACGGGTAAACTGTGTAAATCCTCTCCATTTTCAGCTAAGAGTAAATCCTCTTCATTTGTAGTCAAGTGTAAATCCTTTTCATTTGCAGTTAAATGTCGTGGGTGTGTTCTTTTCTGTTCATGAGGGCTATTCAAGCATGTCATGTACTTCAAAATTGATGGCCAATTTGTTTGGCCCAATTTTTCATCCTCTCCCAGCCTTTGAAATGTCTCTAAAACTTTATTATTCATTTTAAACCTTGTGTAATCTGTAATTTTTCTCTGCACGATAAAAAACACAAAGCTGAAGACACCACTCCAAACAAGTAGTGCTTGAAAAATTTGTGGAAAAGTTTTGAAAACTCGACTGCTTCAATAAAACATTCACAAACACTACACTTTCGTTCGGCTTTCCCATCCCATGTTATTCACTTTAAACCTTTTGTAATTCGTAATTTGTTTCTGCAACATAAAAAACACAAAGGTGAAGAAACTACTCCAAACAAGTACATACAGGAAATTTAAGTGCTTGGAAAAATTGTGAAAAATTGTTTGAAATCCCAACTACTTTGATAGAAGATTCACAAAAGCTATACTGCCATTAGGCTTACCCGTCCCAAGAGTATAACAAGCAGTCGTCATAAATGGAACAAAAGAAGTAGTGTTCTCAACCTGAGACTAGATAAAAAAGGACTATATTGGACGAACAAGACTCCATGACAATACAATACAAGTCATTTTCATCTTTGCTATATTGCTTTTCCACAATTACTTCATGGACTTCAATTACTTGAATAATTCTCAGGTATATTTCTCAGTAAATATGTACAACTGTTAGCTATCCCCTACGAAACTTATGTGAAATGAATTTGCAATTACTGTCAGATGTAGTTCTTGTAAATAATGTTGCATGTGAGAATTTATTGATAAACGAATGAAGAAAAGGTGATGGCTCAACCCTACAAAAAAGAGTTATGTCGGCATCAAGAAATATCACAATGAACCATGAAGATTTCATTTGTAAAACCTCTCGTGCTATCATTGGATTTTTATTCCATTTATTCATTTGAAAGTGCAAAGGATTTTACACAATGCATACCAATTGGATCAACTTAAGAAATTAAAAGTACATTAGACAAAGACATGAACAATGTTAGGTGAACAAAGAATAGAAGGATCAACTAATTGGATTCATTATGGATATATTTATTCAATAAGGATTTTAACTTTCCATGGATTTTGTCAATTGCTTTCCTAAGACAAAAACACAGCATTCCCAAGATTTTCCTTGCAATGACAAGATTCATTCTTTGTCAAATGAAAACCAATCCAAAGGATAGTCCAAGTATATCTACTATATTTAAAAAATTTGGAATACCAAAGGCATTATTCCTAATAGGCACCTTACAACTGTAGTTTACGTATAGAATTGTGTCTTTCTTTAATAATTAAATGTTCACAATGCTAATAGGCACCTTACAACCATAGGTTACCTATAGAATTATCTTTTTCTTTAATAATTTTATGTTCACAATGTTGGTTATTCATAAACATGACGAAAAACAGATATTATCGATCATTCCATGGACAACAATGTTAAGATCACATGGAAGAGGCAAGGAAACAAACTAGGAAGAATATGTTACATTTTTAGATTCAACATGAGAGAGATTTATTTTTTTAAATAGTTATGCTCAATTATCATATTGATGCCTGAATTTAGAGATGCGTAATTTGGTCTTAAGAAACATTTTGTGTAATGTCCCCATTTTTGAAGACCCTTAGCCTATACTTCCCCGTGGGCTTCAGGATGTTGCAAGGGGAACATTTTTATTAAATAATTAAATATTATTGCCTGGAGCAATAATTATTTAATTATTTAATTATGAAGATTATTTAATTTAATTCCCAAAATATAAAAAAATTAAATGGGGAATTAATTAAATAAATATTTAGGTGGCTTTTATTGATAAAATCACCCTTTGAAAAGGGGACGCCACACCTAGGGAAAACAAATTGCTTTTATTTAATAATTTCCCTCTCCTAGGGGATTTCAAATTTTGTGCCTCCTTGCTTATAAAAGGAGTGCTAGGATCATTATTATGATTATGTTATGATGATATTTATTTTATGCTCCATGCTTGGAGTTGGGATGCATGCCCATTGAAGCTCTCTCTCTCTCTCTCTCTCTCTCTCTCTCTCTCTCTCTCGTGGGAGGTTGTATTGAGCTGGTTTTGAGATCCAAGTTAAGTATTTAATTGTGAGGTCCATATTTCTGGCTTTGGCAAACATTTTGATTGAATTTGCAAGTGGAAATCCGCCCTTTTACTGTAGCGAAGTCACTGTAGCAATTGGATTTTGAATGGCAAATTGAAGACTTGTTGGTGCTCTTGCAAATCAGTTTATTTGTGTGAAGTCTTTGAGAACCATTTGCAGCAGTAGCAATTTGTCTTGGAGGTGTATTGCACTTCAAACCCTAGTGAAATTGTATGTCTAGTATGGTGGCTGGTTGGAGACTTTAATCTGGCATGGATCGAATAGGTTGTGCATGATTCTGTGATGTTTTTTACAGTCCCTCTGGCAGCGAATCAAATGAGATTTGCATAATATTGAGGAGATCTCAGAGTTCTGGTTGCAGATTTTAATGTGACACATTTCTGAGTGAATCGATTGGTTTAAGCATGAGCTTAGGATGTGATTAAGTCTCTTGTTTAGCAGTGACTTGCTTGTGGGTGTTTGGTAGAATATTGAGTGTCTTTGCAATACATTCTATGCTTAATCGAATAAGGGTTAAGGTTTGTTGCAGCAATCTATGTTAGAAGGGTCCAAATCCATATATTTAACGCATATTTTTTAAGTGTTTATAAACAGTGACTTCATCCTTCATTGTGGTGCTTGGGAACAACGATTTTTGCATGTTTTAATGGTGCTTGGAAGGTCCTGTGGCAGCGCTCTGGTTTGGGTGAAGTATTAATGACCATGAAATCTATATTCCATTTCCTCTCTAAGTCTGCCATACTTATCTGCCCTGGCGATTCCCTCTGGGACTTATAAATGGTATGTTGTTACATGATTCTAATGCACCAATATCAGCAAGCTATATCAAAGGTGTGACTTAAGTGCAGTCTATGTTGGGTTGGTTAGGAATAGATTGTTGCCTTTCAAATCAATTGAGTTTATTCACTATTTGCATGAGCTCTTTGAGTGATTTATTGAAAGATAAGGAGCTATTGGCTTGGTTTTATCATTTCTAATCACTGGTGGTGTTGTTTTCTATCTGAGTGTTGCATTTTCCATTGATCCCATAAAGGGGATATTACATTTTGTAAGTCAATTTCCCATTCTAGATGATCGCTCTCTGGAATGTCTCTGAGTACCAATTATCAAATGTACAGGTGGACAAATTCTTTTAAGGCCCACAAAATGAATAAATCTTATCACACATTGTGCACATCAAATGAAATTAACCATGGATCTTAGCTAAGATGTTCAATATTTCAAAGCCTACACGTGATGTTACTCAACTTATGGTTGAAGTCCTTCAAAAATTAATGTATTTATATGCACTATGGAAACAAAAGGCCACAAATTTCCAAATCCAAATTAGTAAATCAAACTTGATCTTTCACATCATAAATAATTTTGATCAAGTGCATCAACTTCAAGCTCCAAAGGATTGGAGAAAGCATTACTTGAGATTTGACTTAGTCCAAATTTCCCAAAACAAATAGAGATGATTAATTGGAACGGTTATCACATGGATGGAAAACCCATAAAGGATATCAAAATTAGACATTAGGATCGATGTAATACCTTAAAAATCGTTGATTTTTGCATCCCTAAAAGATGTAGTAGTAATTGAGTAGTCATTCCATTCACAATTAGAGTCAAAAAGACCACTCCACCAGTGAAGAAAACAAACTGTATTATTAGTAGAATGCAAAACTAAAATGAGACAATATTAGATCTCAAAGATAAAAACATAAATTGTAAAAATATAGTGCATATTACAAAAAGATGAGGAAGATGCTATTCTGCAGTAAACTAAATTGTTTGCAAACAATGCAAGTCTTGAATTTCAACTCAAAATTTGATGAAAACGAACACGCACCAATGCTCCATCTTTCTTTGAAAGATCTTCTGAGATTACCCCCTCACTAGTACGCTGTCAAAGAGAGCCAATTTAGTCAAATTTCCAAATCAACAAATTCTGCCTCAGTTTCTATTGGTCTAGAAAACAAATACCAAATTATAAATGATCAAGAAAAATATATTATGTAGCTGAGTCCAAGGATGCATATCAAAAGTTGTCAAACATGAAATTCATTTAATCCTTTCATGGAGAAACATTTTGATGATTGAAAGCAACACAGTACCTTTTATACAATGCACTAGAGCTCATTTTTCTTTACTAGTGTAGGGTTTCTTGTACACCGTCATGTTAGTAATGTCATTGTTATCAGCGTATTATTCATTACATGCTTTGGTAGCCGAATTTTTGATGTTGTAAAAGATTGTATTTCCACTTTAGATAGTGTTGTAGTGGCTCTCTTTAGTTATGATAGGTGGTTGGTGGTTTTGTTTTAAATGATAACCGTTGGGTCTTATCATGTAAATAGAATGATGCATGTCAGGTTTGGGCCATCATGTAACAGGTCCTCCCCGTAACGAAGAGCTTCTACTGAACACTACCTATATGATGTAAAGCCATTACTACCCTCATGTTCTTCTATGCTACATTATGGTATGTATTCACTGTAATGTAATTTACGTTGCTTGGTAGTGTAGTTTGTTGAGCAAACATTCTGGCACTGCTGCTCTTGTGAACAATGAGTGAGGCTAACAATGGGTAGAAGTGAATGCCAGTCAACAAGAACTATTGACAATGAGGCAATACATTTTCTTATAAGATCTCTATGTCAAACATAACCATGGAGCACAACAAGAACAAAAAAAATACGACGGCATGAAGAGAAGTGTCACTGAAAGAAGACAAATGTCATACGAGAAATAATAAATGCCATTGACCCAATCAAAGTTGAGAGAAGAAAACAACAACAGTCAAGGAGTTGACCAAGAAATCAAACAATCTACTCACTTGGTGGAACAACAAGAAAGAACATGAAGGGTGCAAGAGGTAACCAATTCTAACAATCCATGAAGAGAATAAGTATTGAGTAGAAGCAGAAGCCAAGGCGGAAGCATAAGTAGAAGACATAGTGCCGGAGCTGAAACCGAGAAAGAGTTCAGCCACAACCGGTGAGCCCTACACCACTCACAAGGAATAGATTGATATTGTTAGACAATTGCCCCATACAAGGGAAGAAAGTGCAGACCTTGATGATGAGGCCAAGGTTGGAAGGTACTGCAAAAGCATCAAGTGAAGATTCCACATAATGCAGTGTAATATCCCCTTTTCTAAATAAAATTAATAATTTAACCTAAGCGTTTAAAAGTAACTTATGATATAAAGGCACTTATATTCTATTATTAAAGTGACTTTATGATAAAGTGAAAATATAACACTTATGTTCTATTATTAAATTGATTTTATGATAAAGTACATTCATAACGATAAAATAGAAATAAGGCAGTCAATTTATAAATTAAAAGTCACTTTTAGTCCCACATGGAGCACCCAACTTGGAAAAAGGCAACGGAAGGTTATAAAAGCAGGTTTGGAGATTCATTTGAGCATCATCTATTATGATATGAAATCACTTTTATAGGAGAGTTGGATGCATTGCTTTCACTTTCAGCCATAGAGGAAAGAAACCCACCTTGGTAGGCTATTGGGGACGAAAACCCTCAGTAGTTTTCAGATTTGAGGACAAGATCTTCAATGGTTATCTCATACAGAGGTTGCAATCGTGCTTCAATCAGTATATTCAGAGGTTCAGGGCTGTTTTCAGTTCTAAGGCACCATCTACAGTTAAGGCACCATCTACAGTTAAGGCATCAAAGTGAAATCATTTTTTTTTAATTTTTGGGTGTGGGACAGCCACCCATTTCCATTTGCAGTTGGGTTCCAGCATTTTTGGAGCCATTTGAAGGCATTTCAGCTTGGGAGATCCCTTTTGGAATTTCGGAGCAATGATTTTGCATGATTCAATTGCTGGAAAATTCTGCCATAATTGTCTATGATTGCTAACGATTCATAGATCGATTTCAGCTATTATGTGAGTTTCAATTATGCATATTTCTCTAGGTATGAAATTTTGAAGATTGCATCTGTTTTTGCAATAAATAAAATCATGTGGCGGCTAAAAAAATCTTTCTTTGTTCCTAAATACTTTATATATATTTCTAAGCATTTTGAACCATCGGGGGGTTATCTTCGGAATGGATTATTTGGAGAATAAATGAAAGAAATCAGAATTCTGTACTTGCTGTCATTATTTGGAAATTATGAGTTTGCTGTCATAAAATCAGAATTCTGCATTTTGTCAAAAGGCTTTCCTAGAAATCCGAGTTGCCCTTAATTTTGCCCTTTTGGGAATACTACATACAGTGATGGTTAGACTAGTCCCCTCCTAGAAGAAGTCTATTCCAAGACAAAGTTCAATAACGAATTCTTCACGGAAGAAGAATGAGTCACGTGCAAGACAAATATCCACAGAACTGAATATTTAATTATTGAAGATACCGAGCTGATTACACCAACGTAACCCAAATGAAAAGTTGGAGGGAGTAATACATAATGGGAACGTGAAGGTAAGAAAAAAAGTTTATGGGTTGCTACTTAAGGAAGGGTCAAAAATTCGGACGTGTCCGACAACGCTGAGAGAGAAGAAATGCCCAGCATCAACCTTGTTGAGAAGAAGAATCATATTTGAAATGCCGTATCGTACGCAACCAATTCACACAAACATGGCCAACCCGTCAACTCCATCTCCTGAAAAGAAGAGACTGCCAAAGTTCATTGGTGACAAATCTGAAGATCTGCTATGGAATTGCGGGACATGCATCATAAATTTTACTGCCAATCAGGCATCACTAGTTGCAGTGCTTTGAAGACCCACTTTGAGGATCTTTGGTGTACTAAATCCAAGGTAAGTTGTCAAACAATCGAGCATTATTGGTTGCAATGCTTTCCAAACATGCTTCGAGGAGTGGCTATTGCTTGGTACACAAATGCACCAATCACTAATAAGGTAACATGGAAAACCTGTGGAAAGATTTCAAGAAGAAATTTAAGCTTCTAAGATACTGCAATGAGGTTGTTGCCAAGATATATAATACCTGGTAAGGTAAACATTTAAATGTACAAGCCTACATTTAAAGGCTTAAGGAATTTGTTTGGAAAACTTGAAAAACAAGTCGATGGCTTAAAGAAGACATGGTTCATTGAATGGTTGGTATTCTTATTGTGGAAAAAGATGAAGGTGGACCCACCTTCATCTTACGACGATGCATACATCAAAGCAAGAACAAGACATCCTCGTACTCAAAAAGGTGTGAAGATGATGATTCAAATCCCATCAATGATAGTGAGCCTGGATTGGTGCGAGCCTTGACAAGGGACTTGCTTCGAACGATTTAATAGCTACACCAAGATTCTAAGAATGAAGGAAAGAATCTTTGCTGTACTAACTTCAAGAGATTCTAAGAATGAAGGAAAGGATTTTTGGTGTTCTAACTCCAAGTTAGGTGGTCATACCATGGTAAATTGCCCAAAGAACATGTTTTTGTGATATTTTTCAAATTACAAGACATTAGGTCAAGGATCGCCCTTACAATTTCCACGATAAGAGTGCACAAATACTTTTTAATACGAGGGAGCATTTGACACCACCCACCATGCCACCAAAGTCAAACAATACCAACATTTGAATAATAATGGTGTTGGGTGCTCGAATTAAGTACAACTCCTAAGGACGACCGATGCTATAATGTCAAAAGTGTAATTAGTGTTCTCAAGTATTTTTCACACAAGGGGAGCAATCAACATCACCCACGTTGCCACCAAAGCCTAACCATTACCAATGTTAGAATAATAATGATCATAGTACTCAATTTTATTACAACTCATAAGGACAATCAATCATGTAGTATTGGAAGTGTAGTGAGTGGGGCCGTTTTGCAAGAGATTTCCCTATCGATCAAAATAACACTGGACTTCTTTGTAGGTTCTACAGGCCCGAAGACCATGATGGTGGAAATTATCCAAAGAACCAAACGTCAACACGATTGAGTAATGTTGTGGACCTAGGGATATGATATTATGATATATGGTTTGATAGAGATGCCGACATGTGGCATACATTCCCCTCAGAGTTTTTGGTCAAATATATTGGGTCAAATAGGTAACTTATGGAATTATTCATATTGGGTAATGAGTCAAGCCTACATTGGAGATTAGGGATTCACCCATTTTCATTATTAGTAAATGAGGTCTATACAAAGGAGAGGAACACTATTTTGAAAGATTTCAAGAAAGTGGAGAGTATTCTATTTGGTTGAAGCATAATGGAGGTTGTCCCCCTCGATGTGGTATTCCCATATTGGAAGATCTTGTGGATTTATTCCTTCCTTAGGAGGTATTGTATGGTGTTGTCTTACCCCAAGAGTAATTAATCTATTCATGAGTATATTGAATACTAGGTCATCTTGGCCTACAAATATCTCTTGTTGTGTATGATCTCTATTATATTCTGCATATGTTGGTGATTATTTGGATTATTTATATCATTATATGTGAGGATCTTACCAAGTGGTATTAGGGCTGCGATTTGGGCAAAGCAAAATTAGTTTTTGGACAGATTTTGTAATATTGCACTTTTTTTTCAAGAGGAAGTAGTCCATTTTGCATAAGGTCATTTAGCTCACACAAGGGTCTAATTGAGGCAAGTTTTGTTAGGTTGGAAATAGCTTTCTGAGAGCATTCTAAAAAGTGGTCACACTAAGGATAATGAGAAATATCATGAGAGATATTGTCATGCAAAGTTGACCGTGCAAATCTGAATTCTGACAAATTTTTCAGCAAAGAATTAAGGCAAAAGTATACAACTTCAAAGACTTCGTTCTTCCTGCCAGATTTTCCGATTGGGACCATTCTTATACCAACATAAAACGATTTTAAAATATTTTTTGAAAAACCATCACACTAAAGATTTTGAGAAATATTGAGGTACATATGGCGATGCAAAGTTGATCATTCGAATCTGATTTTTGACAATTTTTTTCAATGCAGAATCACAGAAAAAGCAGCACCGTCAGAAGCTTTGTTTTTTCTCCTACTTCTTTTGATTGGGATGAATCCTACACCATCAAACAATTTTTTTCAAGAAATTTGTAAAAAATGTCATGCTAAAAATTTTGAGCAGTATTGAGGAAGTTGTCCTTCCAAAAGTCAATTTTTTAAGGCGTGGCCCTATAAAAATACTCATATCTTTCCTTTTGGATAAGTTAATCGAGTACCTTTTTTAGTTCAAAGAAAATATTCAGATCTACTGGTCCATATGTTTTTATTCTCAAATTTGGAGTAGGTAATGAGATCTAGTGAATACTAGTGTTCTTGGAGCCGTAGTTTTTTATATGAATTGTGGATCATAGAATTACCTTATTAGTATGGAGAGGGTGATATTGCTAGAGAATGGTAGCTCCAATTTTCGGAGATCTATTTTCAATCAAGAGTGGGGTAATTAAGTTTGTCACTTCATTTTAGATGTCAAACATCAAGTTGGTTTGATCAGCTAGAAAGAGGCATGTTTGATTGGTCTTGGGAAGAAATGGAACAAGTTTTTTCATCTAGATGGGACACTAAAGAAAAAGAAGAGGAAGAAAATAAAGATGAGGATGAGAAGGTAAAAAATGAGGATGATGTAGAAGATGAACAAAACAATGTGTAATATCTCCTTCTCGGTCGAAGACCTTTAGCTCAATTATGTTTCCCAATGGCTAAAGGGTGATAAAAAGGGAAAATTATCATAATAAATTAATTAAAGTGCAATATAAAATAATTTTATAAGCACTTTATATTAATTTATTAATGATAAAATCAAAATAACAATAAAAAATATAAATATAAAGTGATAAAGTAAAATAAGAAAAAAAGAAATATCACTTTATGTTTATTATTCTCCCCTTAGAGAAAATGCGACCCCTTAGGAGGATGAGAAAGGTGGGAAAAAACATTTAATATGGGAGGTGAAATCTGATTGGAAGATGAGGGTGGCTACTTGGCCAAGTTTATCTATAAAAGCAAGTTTACTTGCTTGTTAAAGGCATGCTTTTCTATTTTATACAAATCTGAATTTTGTCTACGTTTTATAGTTGTACAAAAATATTTCTTAGGATGAAAACCCTCTAAGGGATCTAGAAAAGGAATGAAAACTCTTCTTCTAGTTGAAAGGATTCTCTATTCAGGGGTTTCCATTGTGGATCAAGGATTTATTAGTGTTTTTCAATGTCTTCCAGCAGTAGATTTGCAAATTTTTGTTAATTCCAACGAGGGTTTGAAGGTGGGAGCTTGTTGCATATTTTTCTTACTTCATTTGTAGCCATATCTAGGGTTATCTACACCCTTGTGGGCGGAGTTAGGTACATTTTAGGGCACGGTTGTCTGGGATCTCATCACCAACAACTTTGCCACAATTTTAGAAGCCGAGAACAACTAGTTTACATAATTTTTGGGCCAAGGAAATTGTATTTTCAGCTGTGTCTAAAGGAGCATTCTGCAGATTTTAATAAAATAATTCAGCCTTCATTTGGGATCACATCTGGTACTTTTCTTGAGTATTTGTCTTTATAAAAATAGCTAATCCATTTTAATGATAAAAAGAATTATTTTGGTTCAGTTTGGAATGATTTGCGTACCCTACGCAAGTCGCATTTTCCCATTGAAATCCATACCTACACTTCATTATTTTTGTATAATTTCCACTACTGGCAATTTTATTTGGGATTTGCGGGAAATCCACTTGGGGTTGAAATATGTCAATTTAGGGACATTATAGTGGTATTAGAGCGATGTATCCTCCTAGTCTGTGAAGAAAGAAAAGAGAAATCAAATCTGAATGCAACAAAAAAAAATGAAGTGGACTCAGGTTCCTTTTTTGACGAGATTAATGAAATATCTGCTAGATTTTGGTTAAATAATTTTGAGAGATTTGTTATGGAATCATATGTGTCAGGATGATGCCCTCATGTTCATCTCTAGATACATGGATGGAGTAGCACATAACTGGTGGCACCAATTGTTGAAGACCCAAGGAGTTGAATCCATTCCTTCCCCTGAAGAATTGACACAAAAGTTTCTAGAAAGATTTGATGTGCAGGATTACAAGGATAAGTAAGGAATGGAAACCATGGAATCTAACCCCATGAAGGAAGACAAATCAGATCTACATCTAAATGAAGAATTCAAAGGAGACATTAGGGAGAAAACTTGCACATGAGGAGGAAGCCATGTACACTTGCGTGAAATTGCAGCCTGTTGTAATCTCCAAAACAACAAACTTTTGTAAGCTTTCAAATGGATTTAACAGGTGTTTAATGCCTCCTACTATGCCTCTTCTATTTGAAAGACACCCTGGTGGTTACCCCAGTAAAGGGGAATAGTCTCAAGTTGATCTTCGTGATGAGGATGCACGTGATAAGGAAAGAGAAGTTGTTGATCATATTCTTGGAGATCTAAGGCACATAGAAATTGGTGTTGGGGTCAGTCCAACATATGTCTATCCATCAAAGAAGGATGAACACTCGGAAGATAGATTGAGGTATGAAAGATTGTTGCTTATGTCATGTCAAATTATGGATAGTTATAGGAAGTGTGATAGAATGATGGATATGGGTTGCAACATAAGACATAAATCTTTTGATGCAAATTGGTGTATATGGTCATCTTAAGAAAGGGGTATGGTGGCAAGATCTATCTCACTTGAAAGGTGCAGGTGCCAGAATCTTGAAACATTATAGCCTGTTTTTTTCTCGTGCACTTGGCACTTGAATAGATGAGTTACAATTGCTTGAGAGCAAACAATTTTGGGAAGGGAGAATTGTAATATGTCCTTCTTGGTCGAAGAATTTTAACCCAATTTTGTTTCCCGACGGTTAAACAGTGATAAAAAGGGGAAATTATCATAATAAATTAATTATAAAAGTGCAATATAAATAATATTATAAGCACTTTATATTAATTTATTAATGATAAAGTCAAAATAAAAATAAAAAATATAAATATAAAGTGATAAAGTAATATAAGCAAAAAAGAAATATCACTTTATGTTGATTATTCTCCCCTCGAAGAAAATGTGACCCCTTAAGAGGATGAGAAAGGTGGGAAAAAGCATTTAATGCCGGAGGTGAAATCTGATTGGAAGATGTGGGTGGCTACTTGGCCAAGTTCATCTATAAAAGCAAGTTTACTTGTTTGTTAAAGGCATGTTTTTCTATTTAATACAAATCTGAATTTTGTTTGAGTTTTATAGCTTTACAAAAATATTTCTAACGACGAAAATTTTTAGAAATAATCTCTTGAGGATGAAAACCCTCTAAAGGATCTAGAAGAGAAACGAAAACTCTTCTTCTAGTTGAGAGGATTCTCCATTCAGGGGTTTCCATTGCAGATCAAAGATTTATTGATGTTTTTGAGTGTTTTATAGCAATAGATTTGCAAATTTGTGTTACTTCCGGCGAGGGTTTGAAGGTGGGAACTGATCCGTAAAATAGGGGTAAATTTTTTAAACTGTCCACAGACCCCCTATAGGAACTTGTCAAATAAACTCCATAAAACTTACCAACTTAAATGAAAATGCACTGGAAAGGAAACACCCACACACTGCATAGAAAGTTGATAACAAAGTTCAGCAAATGCCTACGTCTCCGAGTTCAAATGTTGAACCAATTCATTAAACTTTCGATTGCAAACAAATACAATTTACAATGAAGCTATGAAGGTACAACTTGAACCAGATAATTTACCAGTTGATTCCACATGGACTCTGAACTAGCCTCCAGAAGAACATATAACAGCAGACTCCATTGGACTCCGAACTGATTCTCCTAAAGTATAAGTAGTCTTCTCCATGAACAGCTACCACTCTGGTGCACGACCACGATGCCTCTACACATAGCAAAGATCTGAGATGAAAAAATGCAAAAGAATGATACCCGGCTGATCCGTAATGGCTCCGAACCAGAACATACAGGTGATCATATATCTAGTTGACTCACACAGACTCCGAACCAGATAATAAAATGACCACGTAACCAATTGATTCAAGATGAATCCGAATTGGTAAATAGAGAACAATAATCTCCTTCATGAACAACTGTTACTCTTTTGCACGATCGTAAACAACCTCTACGCAGAGTGACGAACTAAGCTGCATGTGTGTCAAAGATCAGATTTCCAAAATGTTTTCCTTCAAAGAGATGCACGCTTGACGAAGGCTCCAAATAGACTCCAAGCGCTCGAATGACTTCCGTCAATTAAAACAGCGTCATAACATATCCATAACGGGAAAACAAATACATCATCAAGAGCATATAGGAATTGTGAGCATATCTCCAGTTTACACCGAACGCTGATTCCTCCACTAAGTGCTCCAAAAATGATGATTTCCACAGGCTACCTCTTAAGCACATGCTTATACACAGATAGTGATCGGACCTCTCTCCATAACTCTCACCCAGAAAGCTAAAATGGAATAAGAAGAGGTCTATTAGGAACATCTCAGGGTGCTGGACATTTCTCTAGTTGACGCCGAGTTACAGAAAATCTCCTAAGTGATCCTAAAATGAGCATTTACAAAAAGACCTATATTAGGCCTAGATCACTATAAGCATGTAAAACAGAACTTGTGTGTACATTACCCCCCGAGCTCACTTTATATACAAGTAGAGTCATAATGGTATGACGGTGAGGTGCTATTTTTAGCAATGGTTGTTATTTTTAGAAATGTATAAGAGTAGTGCAACGGAATATGGAACATGGAATCAAAGGGTAATCATTATGGCTATACATGGAAGTCAAGAAGGAACAACTGCAGTAACAATCAGAAACAGAGGAGCGCAGAAAATTTGGGACTGGATTTGGAGAGCTATTACCTACCAAGATCACACATGGGAGATTGGATGATCACACATGGCTACAAGTGTGTAGTGATTTATGGAACTTATTACTTGGTTTCTTCTCATGTTTTGGGGACAAACCATGTCAAAAAGGGATGATATGTTATGTGCATAGCAATATAATATATGACATATATGGGTTGAGGAAGAGAAAACATTTGTCACACATCCCCTTTAGTTAATTATTTTGGTCAAATATATAGGGTCAAATAGGTAACTTATGGAATTAGTTATATTGGGTAATGTGTCTCCTTGCATTAGGTTAGAGATTTATTCATTCTTTAATAGTAATAAAGGTCAAATAGGTGGAGGATTCTCTTTGGTAGAAGCATATTGGAGGTTGTCCCCTCGAAGTGGCATTCTCAAATTGGAAGATCTTGTGGAGTTATTTCTTACTTGAGTATTATATGATGCTTCCCTACCTCAAGGGTAACCATTCTATTTTTGAGTATATTGCATATTAGAGTATCTTAGCCCACAAACATCATTTATGTTGTGTGATATCTATTATATTCTGCATATTGTTGTTATTATTCAATAAATTCTATAAGTATATGGGTGGGTCTTACCAGCCAAGGACAAGGCTATGGCAATCACCAGAGCACAATGAAAATAAATTAAGTACCCCCGACCCACAAACAAAAAACGAAGGACTAGCCGAAGAAAGGATTGAAGTCGAGAGGGAAACGGATGAAGAACAATGCCAATCGTCTATGAACATACAAATAAAGTAATAAGTAAACTCAAGTCTAACAAAGTATAATATTGTGCAATAAATAATTCTTCCTTCACATTCTTGTGTCAAACACATTGCACTTATAGGACCATAACTCCACAAATCAAGGAGATCACATTATCCCTCAATCTAACTCAATCTACTATGATTACTCTCACCTAAAGAATATTATGAGGGTTGTTACAAAAACTCTTGTAATGTATATATATTTACAATGTAATGTCCCCTTTTTAAAGTCATAATTAATTAATGCAAGTCGATATCCTTTAATCCACTAACTTTGGATTAAAGGGATTCAATTGGGGGAAAATCCACTCTCTTGTGAATTTAAAATTAATATTTATTTATCTTGGGCAAGTCGAATTAATGAGGGGCAAATAGATTTTATTTTATGGGCCAATTAATTATTATTTGAAGGTAAATCGATTTAATTGGGACAAGTCAATTCCTATATGTGCTTTTAATAATATTTTATTCCTCTCTTACATTTAATTCAAATATATTTTTGGAGGAAATTAATATTTTGAATTGGAGTTTGACTCTTACAGGCCAAGAAGATTATTTTTAATTTATATCTCTTGTCTAGAGATTGGCGCCAAAATTGGAGGGAAAACATTGGAGATTCAAATTGCAAAAGCTACAAAAGAAGATGTGGCATCCCCTTTTTGGCATATTGACGGTTTGATAAACTTATCTTCATGCTTGAAGAGGGATGCATGCCCAATTGTGATCACAAAACAAAGGTGTTCTTCAACACCACCATTTTTTAGAGTGTGTGAGATCCTTCCAAGCTTTGCATTCATAATTATTGCATGATATAATTTGTCTATGTGAAACGCCTTTATTGGAAGCATATGTGCATGGTTTTATGAGAGTTATTGAAGGATTTTAGGGTAATTATGATCAACTGTTGCTGGTGATTTATTTTAGATTAAGTCAACTTGCATAGAAGGCTTTGGGGTGTATTTTAATGTTTTTTGAAAGGGGTTTGATATCTAACCTATTATTGCATATTTTTCCAACTCTAATGCACATGTTTTAATGAATTTTGGGTTGTCAAACACTGCTGGAATTTATCTAGAGTGCATCGACTGGGTTGGGGTATTTTTGGCATCATATTGGTAGTATTTTCATTTATCTATAAGCAATTGTCATTAATTAATTATTTCAGATCTTTGTATTGGTATTTTGAGGGTTTTGAAGCAAGAAAAATGGATGATATTATTTTATATAATTTTCCTAACCCTAAGCAACTTGGTTTCAGTTTTGAGGATCAGATTTGAGATGGTTACATTATCTAGCAAAATCATATTTATAGCTCACAGGAAAGATAAAAATATTTGTTTTCATTTACATTTCGTTTCATGAAAAAATATTGACATTCGGTGAAGATATTAATTTTTGAAGTTTCAGCTGGTTTTGGTAGCATAATAATTATTTCCACTGCTGCAAATTAATTTCTTATTTAAAATAAATTAAATTCCAACTAGTTCTCCCATCTAATCCACCACTCTGGCTCACTACAACCCCATTTGGGTTGCATTAAAGCCTACATTGAGTTATTTGAGGTCGATCTAGAAAGGTTTGCTCTTTTAAATTCGATTGGAAATAATTTATATTCAAATTTAATTAAATATCCCACAAGGGGATATTACAATGGTATCAAAGTTTCTTTCCTCTATACTTGTGGGATCATTTGTGGATGATGGGCAATAAGAAATTTCTATATTACAAGAGGAATAAGGGAGCCATGGATGAGGGAGCATTCACTTCGGATCAAGTGAAGTTCTTACAACAGTTAATGCAAGAGTGTGGAAAAGAACTTCAAAAATCTATGAGTGATCAAATGTCCAAGCTCATCAAGGATGCTTTGGGCAAGGATAAATCTACAAGCTCTAATGGAGAGAGCTCACATAATGGAGAAGGTGGCTCTACAAAAGCCACGCTAAGTTTTTCAAAAGTGTGTTTTTGCGTAGGGAGACCAATGGAGGAGAAGAAGAAGAACCCACATTGGCGGAGTTGATTGATGCACAAAGGCTTGAGTATGGCTCCTTGAGCCAAGCCACGAGGGTCATGTTGAGATTTGATGGGTTTTGTGCCCTCAAGTTGGGCAACAAGCCAAAGAAGTTCAATAAACAACCACATAAGAGCCTTCAACAAAGGTTGGGAAAGGTCTCACTCCCTAACTTTGATGGTTCTAGCACTATTCTGGTAAGAGCATGGTTAAAAAAAATGGAGACTTACTTCTCTCTTAATCCCATGCACAAGGAAGAAGCCCTCAAGTTTGCTACACTTCACTTGGAGGGCATGGCACATGAATGGTGGTTCCATGGGATGCACACACAAGCAAATGATTCAATCCACACTATGGAAGAGTTTAGCGAAAGAATTATGGAGAGGTTTGATAGGAAGGATCCGAAACTAGACTTTTGTGAGTTGGCACAACTCAAGCAAATGCATAGTGTTGAGGAGTATGTGGAAGATTTTCAAAGGATTGCAGTTATGGTTACAGATGTTAGTGAGAAGAGATTGGTAGTTCTCTTCACCGAAAGCTTAATGGAGCCCTCAAAAAATTTGGTACGAGCTTTTAATCCTATGTCTTTGCAAGATTCTATTACTAAAGACCTAGATTTGGAATGTGCAGCTTATAGACGTGATTATGGGCTTAAAGGACAGCGTTCTAATGTCTCACATTTGCTGCGAAAAAGTGGAGTTAGAGGGCAACCAAGGTCTGATTTGCAGCAGCCCACAAAAATGCAAGGAGGGTAGACCCTTGGGTCATCAAAAGAGGCCCCAACCAAACCAGCCCTATTTACCGCCTCATAGAAATCAGCCCCAAGATATGAGGGATGAATTAAGAACGAAGGGTTTGTGTTTTGATTGCAAGGCTCCATAGGTAAGAGGTCATAATTGTAAGGGTAAAGGTCAAATCCAATACGTTGAAGTTATTGATTCATATTTTAAACTTAATTTTGATTTGAATGATACTAACAATGAGACTGATGAAGAATTGGTTGAGCATGATACTAACATGGACGCTTGGTAAGGAAGATGGGTTTGGAGACCACGAATTGCAAGGCTTTCAAAGTGACTATAGCGGATGGGACCTCTCTTCCATGTTCTACAAAGATTGCACAACTACCTCTCATGCTTGGAAAACATAAGGTAATTGATGATTTCTAAGTTGCTAATATTAATGATATTGATCTTGTGTTGGGTGTGCAATGGTTGCATTCTCTAGGTTATTTCACACAAAACTACAAAACCATGGAGTTAAAATTCACTAAAGATGACAAAGAAGTCATCCTAAAAGGCATGACAAATGGTGCACCACAAGAAGTGTCAATGAAGAGGACGGAAAGGGCCTTTAGGAGAGGACAAATTGCATGAGTAGCTATCTACTATATCACAGTAAAATCAGAAAAATCAAAACAGCAGTCTTACCAAGGTAAGTTACAAGTTATTTTAGACAAGCATTCTCATGTATTTGATAATTTGCCACATGGGTTACCTCCCAACAAGGTTTTGAGCATATTATTGAGTTGGAAAAGGATAGTAAGCCCATTATGATCACTCCTTACTTCCACCCAAGACTTTACAAGGAAGAAATTGAAAAAGCTATTAAGAAGCTTCTTGATATGGGACAAATAAGGCCTAGTTCTAGCCCATTTGCATCTTCTGTAGTTTTGGTTAAGAAAAAGGATGGCACTATGAGAATGTGTATTGATTATCGTATGTTTAATGAGAACATAAAAAATAGGTATCCCATTCGCAGGATTGATGAGTTGATTGATGAATTACGTGGTGCTACATATTTAAGGAAGTTTGTACGACTATTCTTTGATGACATTCTTGTGTATAGCAAAACTTGGGAAGAGTATTTGATGCATTAAGATTTGGTTCTATCTACGTTGGGGCAGCATTCTATAATGTCCCCATTTCTGAAGACCCTTAGCCTATACTTCCTCATGAGCTTCGAGATGTGCAAGGGGAACATTTTTTAAATAATTAAATATTATTGCCTGAGGCAATAATTATTTAATTATTTAATTATGAAGATTATTTAATTTAATTCCCAAAATATAAAAATTAAATAGGGAATTAATTAAATAAATATTTAGGTGGCTTTTATTGTTAAAATCCCCCTTTGAAATGGGGACACCACACCTAGGGAAAATAAACTGCTTTTATGTAATATTTTCCCTCTCCTAGGGTTTTCGAATTTTATGTCTCCTTGCTTATAAAAGGAATGCTAGAGTCATTATTATTATTATTATGTTATGATGAACTTATTTTAATACTCCATGCTTGGAGTTGGGATGCATGCCCATTGAAGCCTTCTCTCTCTCTTGCGTGGGAGATTGTATTGAGTTGGTTTCGAGATCCAAATTAAGTATTTAATTGTAAGATCATTATTTCTGGATTTGGCAAACATTTTAATTGAATTTGCAAGTGGAAATCTGCCCTTTTACTGTAGCGACGTCACTATAGCAGCTGGGTTTTTTGGTTCCTTTGCAAATCAATTGTTTTGGTGTGTGCTTATATCCAGCTTGGGTGACTTATTTATGGTATGTTCTGGAAGTATTCTCATGTGCTCGTGCAAATCGACTGGTATTGTGTGATTCCTACTTAATGTTGTGACCGTTTTTGAAGAATCTCTGATGTTTTGTGATCACTCTACCCCAGCTGAAGCTAATCGACTTGATATACAAACTATTTGCATAGGATATGGCTGCTTCCAATGGTTTAGGATTGATAAATTCCTCTTGTGCATTAGGAACGGCTGTAGCTGCCTGTTAGTTGCAATGCTTTATTAAAAATACCACTTATAACCTCAGTAAGTTTATACTGGTTTTTACGCCTGGGTTTGTGGATTATTCTAAATGCAATCTTAGTGGGATCGACCAGCCAGTTTGGAGTTGTGTTTCAATATACAGCGATTACCTTGGGTAATTATTGACGAATCTAATGCATTCCTAGAATATTCTAAAGTGCAGCGACTAGCTTTATTATGAATGTGGACTGGTTGGGAGTAGTATTTGGAGTAGAACAACCAGCATTTTGCATGTTTTCATATATATATATATATATATATATATATATATATATATATATATTGGAGCAACTTCTTCATTAATGATTATGGACTGTTTGTTTGCTTCATTTGGTGTGGATTTATCAAGTTTGAATACATGATGATATCCCACAAGTTTGGTAATTAAGTCTCTTCTTTGACAGAGATTTTTTGATGAAGGTTTGGTAGAAATTCTGAGTATTGTTGCCATACATTTTATACTTGATCAAGCAGTGGTTGAGGCCTGTGATAGCAAACTTGAGAAAAGAAATGAATGATGCCTCATGGGATCTTGTATGTGTGGGAAGGAGAAGGAACCGAAGGCCTCCCATGAAGGAAAATGTTGTAATGGCAATATTGTTGCTATGGACAAGGAAGCAGCCCCTAAGAGTAAGCTACCTAGTTTCACCATCACTCAATTCAGTTTTGATGACCTTACTTGGACTAACTCTTGTGAGGAAGATTTTGGGATTACATGGAAATATGATTGTCTTTTAGACATGGTGCATCAAGGGGCAATGATTTCCTACTCTCATATGGAATATGGTTCAAGTGACATGCATGTTTTCTTTTATAAACGTTTTCAGATTTCATTTCAATAGGAGTATATGGTGAATTGGTCTTTCTTTGGGTATACTTTCATGATATATTTTTTGCAAGGGTAATAATGGCTAAGTCAAGGAAGGGAATGAGAAGAAAGAAATTAATGTTGGCAATCATGTATGCTTTGAGAAAATTTAGACAATACTTAGTATATGGCAAGTTCATTATCAAATATGATCATAATAGTTTGAGATTTTTCCTTAATCAAAGAGAATTGAATGACAAGCAGCAAAAATGGGTGACTGACGTGCAAACTTTTGATTTTGACATTGAATATGTGAATGGGAAGAATAATGTGGCAGCAGAAGCATTTTCTAGAAGGCCATATGACTTGGAAAAAGAAATGGATCAGCCATGTGCTCAATTGCTTGAGGACAAGCAATCTTGGGAAGGGAGGATTGTAATGTCCCATTTTTGTAGTCATAATTAATTAATGCAATTTGATATCCTTTAATCCACTCCCCTTGGATTAAAGGGATTTAATTGGGGGAAAATCGACTTTCTCTTTTGCGTTTAAAATAAATATTTATTTATCTTGGACCAAGTCGAATTAATGAAGGGCAAATCGATTTATTTTATGAGCCAATTAATTATTATTTGATGGTAAATCGATTTAATTCGGGCAAGTCAATTCTTATATGTGCTTTTAATTAATATTTAATTTCTTTCTTGCATTTAATTAATATTTAATTCCTCTCTTACATTTAATTCAAATATATTTTTAGAGGAAATTAATATTTTGAATAGGAGTTTGACTTTTACAGGCCAAAAAGATTATTTTTAATTGTATCTCTTCTATCTAGAGATTGGCGCAAAAATTGGAGGGAAAGCATTGGAGATTCAAATTGCAAAAGCTATAAAAAAAGATGTGGCATCCCCTTTTTGGCATGTTGACGATTTAATAAAACTTATCTTCATACTTGAAGAGGGATGTATGCCCAATTTTGATCACAAAACAAAGGTGTTCAACACCACCATTTTGTGGAGTGTGTGAGATCCTTCCAAGCTTTGCATTCATAATCATTGCATGATATAATTTGTCTATGTGAAGCGCTTTTATTGGAAGCATATGTGCATGGTTTTATGAGAGTTATTGAAGGATTTTAGAGTGATTATGATATGTTGTTGCTAATGATTTATTCTAGATCAAGTTGACTTGCATAGAAGGCTTTGGGGTGTGTTTTAGTGCTTTTTGAAAGGGGTTTGATATCTAATCTGTTATTGCATATTTTTCCAAGTTTAATTCACATGTTTTGAAGAATTTTGGTCTCTCGAACAATGTTGGAATTTATCTAGATTGGATCGACTAGGTTGGGGTATTTTTGGCATCATGTTTGAAGTACTTTGATAGATATAAAAGTTGTTATCATTAATTAATCATTTTAAGATCTATGTATTGGTATTTTGAGGGTTTGGAAGCAAGCAAAAGGGTTGATATTATTATATATAATTTTCCTAAACCTAAGTGAATTGGTTTCAGTTTTGAGGATCAGATTTGAGGTGGTTACATTATTCAGAAAAATTAGATTTAAAGCTCATTGGAAAAATAAAAAAATTTGCTTTCATTTGTATTTCGTTTCATAGAAAAATATTGAGATTTGGTGAAGTTATTAATTTTTGAAGTTTGAGTTGGTTTTGGTGCATGATAATTATTTCCACTGCTGCAAATTAATTTCTTATTTAGGAAAGATTAAATTCCAACTAACCCTCTCATCTAACCCACCACCTTGGCTCACTACAACCCCATTTGGGTTGCATTGAAGCTTAGATTGGGTTACTTGAGGTCGATCTACAAGGGTTTTCTCTTCTAAATTCGATTGGAAATAATTTATTTTCATATTTAATTAAATATCCCACAATGGCATATTACATACAACTAACACACATACCTATTTACGGTTAGTGAGTCTTTCAAACAACTCATGTAACCACTTTCACACTTTATTATTCTCCCACACCTTATTAGTTATTTTAATAACTCACTAGCATGCAACTACTAACAAAATATTCCTAAAATCCACCCCCTCATGCGAACATGGGAGATATCACCAGACTTGGGAACTGCAGCGTGCCACCACATGGCGTGCTCATTATCTTCATCCACATGGACTGCATTAGGCTTGCGCATCCAAACTTACAAACATGCAACAATAGGCTTGCACACATCTTAGTCTCTATCATAGAATTCGCCGATTTTCAATCTAAAAATTCAAAATTCAGCATTTTTCAATAAAATCTATTAAATTCATTCAAAACCACCTTAAAATTTGTGTATTCAAAATATTTTGGGTATTTTTAATGAAAACCTTTAAAAATGTCACTAGTTTTAGGGCATAGTATTTCTAAAAAAGTATTCACTGATGTTGGCCACAATTTTCATCAAAACAAATACATATGGTAACTAAAGACATAAAGCAGCTGAATCTTGCATAATAATAAACCTGTGTGGAGATGCGTGAGGATTTTTCAGAGTAATAGAAATTCAAAATCTAGACTCTACAAAATTGTGTTGCCATTAGGTCTAATAAACTTTAGAGTTTAGTGAAACACGACTCGAAACATGAATACTTAATATTAGGCTTTTAGACTTTATCAAGTCTTTCTAATTGGCAATGGAAGACTTTTGTCTTTATTCTTTTATCATGTAATTCTATCTGAGGTGAAAGACTTTTGTCTTTATTCTTTTAAATTTAAATTTTTAACTATAGACTTCAATGAAGTTTAAAATTGGTTTCATTTTAATTTTTCTTAATATTTTAAATTAATTAAAATATTTGTGAAGGTAAAAGATTTTTTATATATTTTTTAAATTTCTTGATATAGGTTGAAGGATTTTACACGCAATATTGTAGTAGATTTAAATAGGTTTTAAATTTTGACACATTTTATAATTCGAATATATTGACGAATTTTTCCCTGAATGTTATCAAATGCCAAACTTGTTTTGAATTTTATTCTCGCCAAACACGAACACGAACATGAACCTAGTGACATAGATCTCAACAATCATACGTGCAACATTGGGCTTGCAAACAACTCAACCTAAAAAAAGAAAAGGAACACATCAACCACAAACAAGGAACCTCATCAACTGCTTCATAGAAACATCAACTTCTGATCTCACCAATAACCTAGGTATGAACAAGAACATACACTCATCTATTCATCCTATACATACAGATGGTTTTACACAGGATTACCAACAACCTAGACATCCAAATAGTTTTACAGGACAGTCAACAACCTACACATACAAGTATCATGATGCTACAGTATTTTGTTCAGAATCTCCGTTGTTTTTACATCGGGGGAGAATATGGAAACTCTACACTCACAAATTTTATTTTCTAATGTCTTCAAACAATAACCTAAACCATTTATCATTCAAACGTTGAACACTATGCTTGACAAAGGAGAAGCCCGTTGGAGATATTATCTAACGTCCTCCTCACAGATCTTTAAAGATGGTGCTTTACCTCCAGGTAGCTTGTTCAACAAAAAAGTTGTTCTCCTCCTCTAAACTCTATCAAACCAAGTAAGAAAATTCATAAATACATCAATTGAGCGAGCAATGCTCAAATAATTTTAACCTTTGATCACAGTAATTAACAATGATGAAGCTTCCCCTGATCGTTCATCCAAAAACCACACAAACATCCATTAAAACGATGTTTTCTTCAAGCTAAACTAACCTTTCTCTGATACCAAATGTGATATTTGGTTGAGCTTGACACAAATATAATATTATTCAATAAATATTTCTTCCATCACATTCTTGTGTGAGAGACACTACATTTATAGGACCATATCTCCACAAATCAAGGAGACCACATATCCCTATCCCTCAATCTTACTCAATCTCCTATAATTAGTCTCAGCTCAAGACTATTATGAGGATTGTTAAAACAACTCTTGTCTCGTATATATTTACTCACAACTACCACACTTACCTATTTACAGTTAGTGACTTGTTCAAACAACTCACGTAACCACTCTTAAACTTATTTTATTATTCTCCACATTATTATTTATATTACTCACTCACTTTCATGTGAATACTAACAAAATATACCTAACAGTTAGTAAAAAAATCAAAACAACAACACCAGCAAGTAGCTATGCACAGCTCTATACAGCTACCAAAAAAATTACAATCCCCCTGGTGAGTTTACAGTCAACCAGCAGGTTTCAAGCCCCTATCACAATGGCAGAGGTAAAAAAACTTGAAAATGAACCTGAAAGACGTTTCCTCTAAAATCACCTAAAACATCCTATGGGGCTAGCCTAAAGAAACTTTGATACCATTTAGGATTCTGGTCTAACCAGAATCGAAATTACACCAAGGCATACCTCACATTGTGACAAGATGCAGAGAGGTGAGATAGTAAGAATGAGAGAAACTATCTCATATGTATATTAAATCTACCTAAAGAACTCAATTGAATACATGAGAATATGATATTATATAGGCAAGTCAAGCACTTGTTGACAGAATTGTTATTATAAGAAGCACCGAGAAAATAGCAAGAAGATAAAACTGCACTGCACCAAACGATAACAGGAAGGGTGATTTTATTATGAGAGTAGTTACAGAGTAGTTACAAGATTGTTAGTTACAGTTGCTTATAGCCTCCTCAATTGTTTAGAGCCGTATGGTTCATTCTATATATTCAACATGCCCCCTGCATGACTAACCTTGAAACAACACCAAGATTATCTCTAAACTTGACAAGCAACAAAGAACCAAGTGGTTTAGTCATTACATCGGCAAGTTGATCCACAGAAGGACAAAAAAGAAGAGAGATTTGACCAGAATCCACCAACTAGCGAATATAATGATGATGAATCTCAATATGTTTAGTGTGGGCATGATAGACAAGATTCTTCACCATCTTTAGAACACCTTGATTATCACAAAAGAGTGAAAGAGGTGTTGCAGTAGCCTAGGGAAACTGAAAGTCAGTCAGAATCCGACAAAGCCATATTGTTTTGCAATTGGCACTAACAACAGCCTTGTATTTCGCTTCAGTAGAAGAGATAGCAACAGTACGTTGAAGTTTACTCTGCCAAGAAACAACTCCTGAACCAAAAGAGAAGATATATCTTGCGGTAGATCATCGAGTATCTACAGATCCTCCCCAATCAAAGTCGGTATAGCCAATCAATTTGAAATCTGCAACTCTCTGATATAAAATGCCAAAGTCAAGAGTTCCTTTGACATATCGTAGAACTCGTTTTGCTGCTCCCCGATGAATGAGTTTTGGTTTAGATAAAATCCGAGAGAGATAGCTGACAGCAAAACATAGATCTAGTCGTGTAGTTGTTAGATAGATCAAGTTACCCACCAATTGCCTACATAATGATTCATTGATCGATGCTGAATCATCATGAGCTGAGAGCTTCAACCCGACCTCCATAGGTGTAGAACAAGAATTACAATCATACATCTGAAATTTTTGTAGCAAGTTCGTGGCAAACATAACTTAAGAAATGAAAATCAAGTGATCATGTTGCCAGAATTCTACACCAAGACAATAGTGAAGGAGGCTTAAATCAATCATGTCAAAAGGATCACATAAATCTGATTTTACCTTATGAATCGCAACATCCATTGCTGTAATTTTACAATGCAAGGAAGGCTATATATAGTCATACAAATAGGAAAACCGCTTCCTACAAAATAGGAAGTCATCTAGACAACTTACCCGTTTAAATGTTTTACGGGTGTAACAATATAACCACTAAACTATAAAAATATATTGTTTATAACAATATATTTAATCAACTAGCCTACTAATCATTTACTACATCGTAATTTACTATCTGGTAAATACCCATGTAAATACTAAATTCCTAACATTCCCCCTTACTGTTTACATGGTAGCAAAAGAACTTTCACACTTCCTGTGCAGCCTGTCACCCGTGTTTGCTCATGATCTTGGCACACACTCGACCTAAAGGTAGAAGAAGGAACACATCAACTTCTTATTGACCATACACATCTGAGAACACATCTGACCGAATTAGTGTGGGAACACGTACAAGAACCATCTGCTTATCAACCAATCACTGTAGGGAACACATCTGACCTACTCAGTGTGGGAACTCAAGCAGTAACCATCTGCACAACCTTCAATGGTTTTACAAAGGTTACCCACAAACCTAGGTGTAATGTCCCCTTCTCGGGATATTTTCCACATCGAAGATTTGAAGACCCTTTCCACATCGAAGATTTGAAGACCCTCAACTCAATGGGTTCGAGGAATTGAGCTTGAAAGTTATCCTAAGGTGTCTATTATCTATTTATAACCGCTTGGAGGGCTCTTTAGTTAGTTAATGTGCACTTAGGCTAGTTATCTTTATTATTTAATTAAAATAATAAAGTGCACATAGTAGTAGTCATTAAATATTTTTAATTTAATAGTCTTAGGAAGAAAACATTCAATGATGGGTCATTGTATTTTGCACCTTTTATTTCTATAAAAAAGGGGTCACATTTCCTTCATTGGCATGTTGGTGAATTATTGAAATTTACTCCCTGCGTGGAGAAAGGGATGTATGCCCAAATTTGATGCTCTTGCTCTCTCATTGTTTAAAGATCTCTCTCTTGTGCTTGAAGATATTGAAGTCTATTGTTCTCTTCATTGTGTTGAGTGTGTTCTTGCATGGTTTGTCCATTCTAAGTGTTGGCCACTTGGATTGGGGAGTGTTTAAGCATATTTTTGGAATCTCAAAATATATTTATGTTGCAGATCTAATTTAGCATAATTTTGTGAGTGTGTGACCAGATTTGAGGGTTTTAAAAGTAATAAAAGTGTTGGAATTAATTTATGTGCAAACGGCAATTTATTTTGCCCTAGGTGACTTACTATTTTGGCTATTTTGGGAGATTAGCTACTGTTGTTCTAATTTGGTTTGATTTTGGTGTCCCCAGATTTCACCCTGAACTCTGGGACTACCCATTTGAAAAAAAAATCATTCTTTTTAAAATAACGGGTCTTTTGTGTTTTTATTGCTAGAAGATGTCTATATTATGTTAGGATATTCCCAATGTATCATACGAGCCAATTTCGACAAATACCCAGATGCCCAAACTCGTTTTATCCCTCCGCCAAGTTTTGTCAACGAGAAATTTTTATTTAATTATTTATTAAATAAATAATACCCCATTTGAAGTAAATTGTGCTCCAGTTGAGTCCTGTTGCGATTTTGCATGCCAATATTCACTCGTCTCATGAGGGTTTTCACCAGGAATGAATCCAAGGCATTGTCTGCAACTTCTAGCAACGTTTTTCGTTTTTATTTATTTCTTTTGCATTTTTCTTTGTTTTTCTCCTCAATTTCTCTGTGAAATTCCCCTAGTCAATTCTTTCGCCAGTATAGTCTGTTTAATTGCCCGAAGCATCTGGACATCATCTACCAACACAGCGCCAGAAGGAATCAGCCTCAAAATGCAAGCTTCTGACCAAAAATGATGAAGTCATGCACAAAAAGCCTCTCCCAGGCCAGTCGCACTTTTTGGAAATGAATAGGTTTAAGCTGCAGTGGTATTTTTGGTAGCAGCAAGTAGGTGGGGAATTTATTACCTGCCTTGCAGGGTGAAAATTCCCATGAAGTCAAAGTCAATTAAGCTGCAGCGGGAAAATTAGAGGTGGCAAGCAGGCGGGAATTTCTTCCCTGCCTTGCAGGGTAAAAATTCTCATTATAAAAAAAAAAATCACTTAAAGCACCAATGGTAATTTTCCGCCTATCTAGCGGGCTAACTTTTCCCATCAAAAGGTTTTATTCATCCAAACACGACGCACTTTTTCAAAGGAATCTAATTTAAATACAAGTCGCACTTTTTGGAAAGCCACTTAAGCTGCAGTGGGAAAATTAGAGGCGGCAGACAAGCGGGAATTTCTTACCTGCCTTGCAGGGTAATAATTCTCATTATGGAAATCAAATAGCTTAAATGAATGAAGGGATTTTTGGAGCTGCAGTGCAGGGTGAATAATCCCATCAAAGTTGACTTCTTAAATTTATAAACCACCCATGCTAAAAAGTGCGACCCCTTTGAGCATTAAATAATGCTTTTAATGGCATTTATTAATTGCTTTTATTCCTAGTTTTGGCGCCATGGATGAATAGAAAGTCAATGCATGAAGGCTAGTCAAAGAGAACTGAAGGTAGCATGCTAAAAATAAATAAATTAAATTTATTTAATGGCAGCCAGCAACATGCAAAAATAGGCGCCCAATTTGGGTAAATAAACATCATTGTTTATTAATTAATTGTCAGGAATAGGGTGGACAATTATTAGAAATAGAATGCTGAGAGTTATATAAGCATTGGCTGCCATAATGAGGATGTAATTAATTCTTTTTGCGAAGGATTGCAGCCCAGACAGTTTTGGAGACCAAGGAAGGAGGATTTTTGCATCAAAAAGTGTTTTTCATTGCCGGAAAGCTTCAAAGTTTGGCGCCTAGGGTTGGAATGGCTTAATTCTTGCTATGATAATTATCTGCATGTTGGTATAAGTGCTCTGGTGAATTAAATAATATTTTTGCTTGCTTTACATGCAAGCAAAACCTCACATTTTAGGGCAGCAGACTTTATATGTAGATTTTGGTGATAAAAATCAGGTATTCTTGCCATGGACTTCATCTTTGTCTAAATAAATTGCAGGTATTCACCATAGGTGCTCAAATCAATGTCAAGTACATTGAATATATCTTCCAAATCAGAAGAAATTGTCAGATCTACACAAATTGATCCAATTGCAAGGGATTTTGGCAGAATTAAAAGAAAAAGAGCTCAGACAAAGATTGTTCCAGCCATGTTGAAGCATGATGAAAGAGAAAGATCAGCAGAATCATGCATAGCTTCCAAATTTTCTGAAGTCAATGATACAGACATAGGCTCTGAACTTATCACCAATTTGATTGACAGATCCAACTCTCATAATTGCAAAGGCTTCTGGCAAAAATTCATCCTCTTGTTTCTAACGCAACCTATGTAGAAGTCATTGCATGGAGAATTCCTTTCAGAAACTTGTGCATGTGCTCCTAATCTTCCAGTTGAAGCCTTCATCGAATTTACTTTGCATGTACTGAAGAATAATTGTTAAAGCTTCAAGGATAGAAGGGAAGATAGGTCAAAGGCAATACTCGCAAGCAAATCACATTCGCCTGCTTCTAGATCCAGCTTGGTGAGGATCAAACGCAAAAGAGTCAACTGCATGCGGAATATTGAAAAAGAACAAGACTGAAAGTGTTGCAGCTTTCTTCTAATTTATTTTCCTTTCTTCTTTTCTCTGACAAAGTAATTGAGTGATCAATTAAATTATAAAATTTAAGTGATTGGTTTAAAAGTCATTACTTGAAGAGGTCATTTACTTGGAGATAGGTGGCAGACATGCAAAATAGAAGGTTCTATTTTTCAGTTATAAATCATGCATGTCATGCAAAGAGGAATTCTAGGAGGAAAATTGCTAGCTACTACCCTTTTCTATAGCTTTTGCATTCGAGAAGTCATTTAAAAGCTTCCTGTTTGTAATTGCCCTTGATACACTATAAATAGAGGAAGAACCTACGGGTTAAAGGGGAGGAATTTGTAAGCAGCATTCTTGTGTTCCAGACTTTGTGCTGAAACCCCTGATAGCTATTTGAAAGCAGAGGAATAGAAAGGAGCATATTTCCAGAGAACTTTGTGTCAACGGTGCACTTTGTTTCTACTTTTATGTCTTAGATCTATTCATAAACTGTGTTATTCTAGATCTAGATCTGAAAGTTTCCTTTTCTTATAATTATGTATGTTAATATCTATTTGTTTACCTATGTGCATGCGATCAACTCTGTAATCTATTGATTGGGTTGCACATCTTCCCCCTTTCATTCCTGTGTTTCTATTATTTTCCCCTTCTTTAGATATTTCCCTTCTTTTACAACCACTTACTTGCTGCAAAACTATTTAGCTATGGTTCATGAGCTACATGGTTAAAGTAATACCCACAAATAGATATTAGGATATATAACTGACAAAATCTTACACAGGAGCCTCACCGGTAAATGAGGGAAATGTATCTCATGACTGCCTAGGTTTTCTGCTAAGCAGAAAATCTAGCCAACAGGTTCATCTTGTTCCTTGTTTTTCGAGTCCAGACATATCTCGTTTGCCCAAATCGGAGGAGTTTTGAAAAAGATATCAATTTTTAAAGATTGCAACGGAGTAGGGTTTGATTAGCAATTGTTTTCAACTGTGTATAATCAGATTTTAAAATCTGATTTGCCTAAAACTTATTTCTGAGCAAGGGGAATGATTTTGGAGTGTTTAGAAGCTTGGGGAAAGACTGGAAATAATTTATGCAAATATTTCTAACCCTAGCGACTTGTATTTAGATTTTGGGGGTCTGTTTGATGTGGTTTCAGTCATCATAAAATTCAAATCTTTAATTCTTTGGAAGGTCTTGATTTATAGAATAATCTACATTTTATTTGGTGGAAAAATATTGATTTTGGAGCAAGTTATCAATTTTTTAAGTTTTCAGTTGTTCTGGGTATTTATTTAATTAATTAATTGCTATTAAAAATCAGATCTGGAAAATATTAGCATTCTAATTAGTTTTCCCATCTAACCCACCACTTTGGCATTCTCCAACCCCACTTTGGGTTGTATTATTGCCAACATTGGGTTATTTGAGGTCAAACTAAGAAGATCTAATCTTCCTAGGATTGATTTGGATAATTAATTTTGCAGATTTACATAATATCCTAAAAGGGGACATTACACTAGGTATGAACAAGAACACATCTAACTATTCAACCTCTTCAAGAATCATGTTGTTGCATTTCACTGTGCTATTTTTTCTTCATTTTGTATTACATTAGGGAATTAAGTAGGAATAGTCACATACACATGAATCTCTGCTCTTATTTTTCACACCACATTGACAAACTGAAAAATTGAAATCCACACCACACAATTGAAAAAACAAGTCACCATACCAGAAGTGCGGCCCCGTATTTGGCGACTAACAAGAAGTCGTTGATTGACCTCAATCCTCCTGTGCCTCCGTCCTCCAATGTCATGCTGCTAGCTCAACCTGATTTGGATGAAGCTCAACAATTTCCACATTGGGTTTATTTGTATAGCTTTCCCCCTACGATGTGAAATAGTTTATTTTTCAGACGTTGGGTAACACCGAAAATGGGTCCGTGAGGCAAATTTTTTTGTTTTACTGACTTTTGACGACAACTCATAAATTTGACGACACTTTCAGCTCAAACAAGAGGACTTGACCAAAAATTTAAAAAGTAGTAAAATGAGATTACTTTTTAAATGAAAATGACTTTTACTATGACACATTGACTTACATATATTGTTAATATTAACAACTAAACTACGAACTACGACATATGATAATGATGACTCAAAAAATTGTATATGACTCTCACAAATAATAGGTAATTTAGGATTACTTTTTAATATATAATAACAGTGACTAATTTAGACTTTCATTGACTAAACTAAACACCCTAAGAAAAAACTTATTACAAAGACTCAATCATTTGACCAAAAATGACACTATACCATTGACCCACGGCTTTGCCAAAAAGCTAAAACCAAACCTCTTTATATGGAAATACCACGAATTAACTTATAGGTGGCTTTTGAAGATTATTCCAGCAAAGAGCAATTGGATGCACTCCAATGAAAATCCGAGCGGGATAATGCCACAGTGGAATCAATTCACACATTTCTTTATACAAATTTGAGCATAATTAATGTGTCTTCTCCTGATCAATAATGCCCTTCAATTTTTGTGTGCTTAGTGAACAGCCAATTGAGCATGCTTTCACACCATACGATTCAACTATGTAACGAAATACTTCAAATACATATGGGCATTGATATAAGTAACATGGTATTTAAAACACACCTTTCTATGTGGGTTGAGTCAAGTTCGATGCAACAGATTTACGGCCTTCAATAAAAAATCCAATGCAATGACAGGTGTGCATAGGTAAGAAGTACGTGCATGACATAAATAGGTGCTTGATGCAAATAATAAGGACTGACCACCTGAACTGTGAGAGGTTTCAACCAAGCAAGGGGAAGCTGGGTTTCCACGGGGGTGTGAGAAGAGACGTTGTGTCAACAGTACCTCATCTCCCAACAAATAGCCACATATTTTTCCTGATAAACAATGCTCAAACTTATCTTTATGGCCATTGATAACTCCCTATGGGTATACGTTCAGAGTCCACACGCAAACTTATAGTAGATGTGTACACAGGATTGTGGTAGACACAATTATAAAATTCCGCTTAGACTTGGCCTACTATGTAAAATAAAAGACATGGAAGGATGACCAACATAAGAGGTAGCGTGAATAAAGCATAAGGATCCTATTCAACTTGGTATGATGCTCAGGAAAGAACTACCATGCTTCCACTTTGGATCCACTTCTAAAATCTTCATATACGGGGAACCATGAATTTCAATGGAGTTTCCCCCATTACAAAAATCAGGACCACAACATGCTCTGATACCAAATATTGGTTATGAGCAATTCGCACAACAAAAAGATAGACTTCTATTAATCCGTTGTTGTAATTTTACAATGCAAGGAAGGCTAATATATAGCCATACAAGCTTCCTACAAAATAGGAAGTCATCTAAACAACTTACCCATTTAAATGTTTTACGAGTATAACAATATAACCACTAAACTGTAAAATATATTGTTTATAACAATATATTTAATCAACTAACCTACTAATCATTTACTACACCGTAATTAACTATCTAGGAAATACTCATGTAAATAATAAATTCGTAACACCACTACCTATGATGGCAAGGTCATCAATATACACAATAAGAATCACAATGTCGTCATCATTGCTTTTGACATAGAGATTTGAATCAGAATGACTTCGTGTGAATCCTGAATCTCTAAGATGTTTATCTATTTTTATGTACCAGGCTCGAGGAGCCTGCTTAAGTCCATATAGGGACTTAATCAATCTGCATACCAGATGCTTGTGACCACGGGCTTGAAAACCCTCAGGCTATGTCCTATACACTTCTTCCTCCAAATCCCCATTCAGGAAAGCACTTTTGACATCCATCTGATATATTTTCCAACCAAATTGAATTAAAAAAGGAAGATGTCAAAAAGTGACCATTTTCGCAGTAGGAGCAAATGTCTCTTCATAATATATCCCCTCCTATTGCGAAAATCCTTTCGCAACGAGCCGAACCTTATACTAATCCAAAGTACCATCTGCTTTACACTTAATTTTATACACCCATTTGCAGCCAATGGGATGTTTTCGTAGAGTTAATGGCACCAACTTCTAAGTATTATTTTTAGTCAAGGCATCATACTCTAGTTGTATGGCAGTTTCCCATTCTGGTATGCCTTGTGCTTCAAAGTATTTATGTGGCCAGGAGAAAATTGAGTGTGCTCGGAATAATCAATTTGCTTACCAGTTCGTCGAGACCTTCCATCTAAGAGAGGAGGCAATTCTTCCTTCCTCAAATCTTGAATAGTGGAATAAAATGACTTAGGCCTCTGCTGAACTGAGGATGTTGTATCTGATTGCCGTGCTTCTGGAAGAGAATCCAATGGAAGTTCTAGAGGAAAAACCAACACAAGTTGATTTCGTGGAGATTCAAAAATCTCAGTAGGAGATTTTACAGACTGTCGTGGAGTCTGTGGAGGAGTATGAGAAGAACCAAACTCATGATTGGGAAAGGAAAGAGTACCAAACTCTAATACGACCCCTTGTTGATTGTTGCTCCTTTGACAGTCCCTTTGTTGATTACAACCAAAGAAAGACTTTGTTTCTTTTACATCAACATCCCAACTAATAATGATCTTATTATTGGAAGTATCAATCAATCTATAGGCGTTAGATTGATCACTATAACCAATCAAAAATATCTAGAACATTTGGAATCTAAATTACTCCTCTTATTTGTCAGAACCAAAGTATAAGCAGCTGCACCAAAAACACGAAGCGTTGATACCTCTTGTTTGATTCTCGACCAAGCCTTTTACGATGTAATGTCCTGCAAAGCTTTGCAAGGACTCTAATTGAGAATATAAACTACTGTGTTAACAGCTTCTCCCTAGTACTTATATGGCACTCCTCGACTGTGGATCATGCATCTTGCCATCTCCATCATGGTTCTGTTCTACCACCCCATTCTGCTACGGGTTATAAAGGGTTGTCAATTGGCATTGAATCCCTTCCTTTGTTGCAAAATTCTGGGAACTGTTTAGAGGTAAACTCACCCACATTATCGGATCTCAAAGTCTTGATCTTCCAGCTGGTTTGATTCTCCACTAAGGCCTTGAACTTGACAAAAGAAGCAAAGCAATCAAGCTTCTTCAAAAAAAAGACCCACATCTTCCGAGAAAGATCATCCACCAGAAAGAGAAAATAACATGCACCAAGTGATAGGAAATTAAGAGTAGCAGAACAACTTCCTACGCTAATCTTTGAGGAGAGATATTATGCAAAACTTTCAACATAGTAAAACAGTTACAGAAATATTAGCAACATATTCATAACAAAACACAAACACCAAATATATGTGGGGAAAATCCTTTCGGATAAAAAACCCCACACTCCAAAAGCCCACTCAATGTATTTCAAATCTAATAACAAGATTACATACACTTGCAGAGCAAGTTTCTTACAGGAGTATCACCAGAAACAATTCTTGGAGGATTAAAACTCACTACTTCAATTGCTTCTCCAAGCCTTCAATTTATAGACCGCCGGTTATACAAGAAGCCATCTATGGTTTACAAAACCATGTGCCAAACCTCTCATGAGATGGATAGCATTAAAGAGCAAGATTTCGGTCTAAAATTAGGCTCCCACGTCCACAATATTTTCCCCTATTTTTGACCCTTACAAATGTCATAAAATCTGTCATAATATCTCTAAAAATAGTCCTTCCATTATATACTATCATATGGGAATCTTTTGACAACTCCTATTTCTATTTTTAGAGCCTAGACAATGTGAAACGGTTGTAGGAAAATCTTAAATGAATAAACCAAACAAGGTTGAGACACCTCATTTCCAACACCAAGGACTGTGGAAGTCTTCCACGATGGCTCACTTGGATCTGCATCTACAAGATCCAAGAGCCCCTTTGCACGCCAAGCACCTTCAGAGGGAAAGGCTTTCGCTTTTGTTTTCCTGCAAAACAACCAACACACATGTCATGTTTCTCCTGAATAGGAGGCAAACCAATAACCATGTTTCCTCTATGAAAGCAAGCTAAATACTAAAGATTGAGATAGTCATATCTTTCTTGCATTAAAACATTGGTATTGCCTTCCACAACTAAGGCATGCAAGTTGACTGTGGCAGGATCAACAAGTCTATATAGACCACCATGTCCAATCCCCAAGGCAACAGCCTTATTTTGCTTGATGTCAGACACAATACATTGTTTGCCAGAAAAGTTTACTGAGATATTGGGATTATCAGTTAGTTGACTAATAGATAAAAAAAATTATTCATGTTAGGCACATATCTAACATTTTTGACAAGCAGTTTCCTATTATAGCATGATACGAACATCCCCAATACCTTTAACAGCATGTGATCTTCCATCCACTAAAGTAACTAAATCGGAAGAACAAGAATGAAAATTGACATACCAATCTTTTTGAAATGTGAAATGTTGTGATGCTCTAGAATTAAAGAACCAACGCCAAGGATGGCTGCCATTAACCGTGCAAGGTACCATGAAAGCATACTCATCTTCTGACTCGTGTTCAATTCTAGCCACATGTGCCTACCCCTTCTACTTCTTCAGGGCATGGAGTCATTTCCGACAGTCCTTCACATGACCAAGTTTGTGACAATAATAATATTTCACTTGATGTTTAGGAGAAGAAGGGGATGTCTCAACCTGTCATTTCCACTTTCTTTTAGACTGAGCAACAAAAGCGCTCTCAGATTTTCCAGAACCGGAATCTTGAGCGTATTTCTATCTTCGTTTCTTTTGCAACAGGTAGTCACTCACCTTGTCAAACGTAAGAGTTCGATCAGCCATTACATGAAGTGCCTCCACAAATGACTCATATGAAGAAAGCAAGCTATTTAGAACCAAAGCCACCATATCATCATCGTCCACCTTTTTATTTATGGAAGATAATTGGTCTTGGAGGTCTTTCATCCGAAGTGGGTGCTCAGATAGCGATCCACCTTCTTGTAGCTTCAAAGCAAACAATGTATTTTTTAGGTACGAAACCCGTCCTTTCTCTGACGTCTGATATTTATCCCTCAGACTGGCCCACAACATGTTTGCCAAAATGGCATTCCACACTTCTAGTATCATATCATCTGACAAACAACTTGAGAAGTAATAATGCTTCCTTATGACATTTGTCATAATCCGCAAAATTTGTAGCAAGTCTATTTTCACTGCGTTAAAATCTTATCACGATCACAAAATTTTACAAGCGTTAAAATCTTATGGCTCCATACATTGAAATTAGTGCCCGTTAATTTTGTGAGTCTAGCAGAATTAGGATTGAAATATTTTCCATTTTACTATGCCAAAGTAATGGAAATAAAAAGATATTTTGCCCACTCCAACAAATTGAATAAGTGACTTATTCAAATAAGTGGCATATAAAAAGTAGGGAAAGAAAAAATTATAAAAACAGTTTGCTATTCACATTTTCCTTTGTTCTATCCACAAGACTTTGCTCCATGATTTTGCCTCTGCACTCATTGTCTTCGCCTGCGACTACGACTATTCTATTGGCGAATTGGGCACATTTTTGTTCACACGACTGTTTTGCCATGAACTAGGTCACGTTTTTCCTTTACTGTTCTGCCCACACGACTCCACGTTTTCCTTTGTTCTGTGTCACATTTTTCCTTCACATGACTAGGTATTCACGACTCTACCTATACATGAGCCCACATTTCCTTCTGGATTTGCACCTGCTCCTTGTTTCTAAACCCACGATTTCCAGCAATACAAACAGTTTCTACCATAGTCTCTACCACGATTTTTATCTTTTGCGCTTGCGTCGACCATACCGTTGACCTCATCTCTAATGGCTGCATCCTCCAATGGCGACTAACCTAGCTCTGATACCGCTATTAGTGTAAGAAGCATGGAGAAAATAACAAGATAAAACTGCACTGCACCGAATGATAACTGGTAGGGTGATTTTATTATGAGAGTAGTTACAAGATTGTTAGTTACAACCTCTATTCCAAAAATCGTAATTTTTCGGCAATAATTCGAGATAAATCATTTGGAAGCATGAAAACGATTTATCTTTTGAAAAATCGTGATTTTTGTTGTGCCGATAAATCGGCGATTTATGGAGATAAAACTCTTGGAAAATCACAGAAAATCGGTAGAAAAATCGTTGAAAATCGTTGTTTAGTGTATAAACGTCTAAACAAAAAAAGCACAGTTATTTTGAAGTGGGATTTTGTGATTTTTTGACCAAGGTTTGTACTTGTCATTTGGACGGGATGTATTATTGCATTTTGTCATGTAGAATTATTTTTCAGCTAAAGTGCTCTGCAGGGTTGTTTATGTATTGTAGAAGAAATCAGGATGTTTCAGAGAAGTCAAGTGGGTAAACTAGATGTTAAATGCTGGCGATAGTGCTTTCCATAAGTCATCTTAATGTCAAAACAGATGAATATATTTCCAAGGCTAGCCAAGTTAATGCATGTGAGTATTGTCTGGAAGAAAATTACCAGCTCTTAGTTTGTTTTGGAGTAATGTTGAACAAATCATTTTAATGATATTGTTAACAGTGACACATTGCAATGCATTATGGTACTGCTTAGAGCCTTGCAGTAATCATATTATGAGTTGTTTTTTGTGGTTGTTTAGCTTATTTTGTTGCATGTGGTTAATTCTTATTTATTAGGCTGGAATTTATTTAATTTAAGTTTATTTTATGAATTTAAATGTTTTTTAAAGTAGCAATAAAATTGTTGATTAATGCCGATAAATTGTCGAGAAATCACCGATTCTCGAAATCTGAGTCAAAATTTGGCTTGTTGATTAATCGTCGATAACGATTTTTTGAAGTATGGTTATAACCTCCTCAACTGTTTAGAACCGTACGGTTCATTCTATACAGCCAACAAGAATAAATAATTTATTACATTTGGTAATTGACTGTCATCTAGATTAATTAATCTAGCTACCCTATTTCTAAGTGAGTATGTTAATATCAAGAAATTGCGTAGAATAAAAGTTGTTTATCTATTGTTGGAGTTTGTTAACTCTCTCATACGATTTTAGAATGATTTGATAATACCTCTTCCTATTCTATAGGAGCTATAGTTAGTCAACTATTTTGTATAAATATAATATATGGATGGTTTGTTGAATGAAATAATAGTATTTTCCTCTGCCATTATTTTGGCTCACATTTGATATCGGAGCAGTAGCCTCTGAGGGAAAAGAAGAAATTGTGAGAGAGAAGGAGCCTCTGGCACTCCCAGTTTCTCTCATGTACAAGATTCATTAGCACCACACAATTATTACTCCTCTTTTATTTCTTGTGAAAGAAGAAGATTTATTTTTTTATCTTATAAAATAACGAAGCTTTTATTATTTTATATTCTTCTTGGAATCTTGAGTTTCGTGTGTGAGGGGTATGTTGGAAGAGAGGTGTTGCAAAGAAAGACAGAGAGAAAAAGTGTTGGACTTTAGCAAAGGAGATCCCATGCCGTTGTTTGGTTCAGCCAAAGGACCATCCACAACGAGTAAATATAACGCCATTATTCAGATCTGCAAGTATAAGCTACAGCGATTCATTCCAATAAGCAAGGCTAAAGGAAGCTTCAGAAAAGCACAAGGAATTCAACGCAAGGAGGCATTGTTGGAGGAGCGGCGCTGCCCTATGCGCAGAAAATAAGCCACAGGAAGAAGTTTTTGTAAGTCCAAAAGGCATTGCAAAATCCTGACAACATCCTAGAAAACAAACAAACAAAGAAATTCAGCAAGCAAGCTCCAATAGAGGAAGCATGTAATGTCCCCAATGGACATATTTCTAGCCCCTAAAGGATTATCCGCAAATCCAACCAAAAATGACAAGTTGGAAATTATGGTTTGTATGACAACAATGCAAACAACCCAAATATCCTTGTTAAAACCCTAGGAGATTTGCCTATGGGTGTAAAATAGCCACAAAATACCTTCAAAAATTATGAAATTAAATCTGTAGCTAGCCCTTGAATTATCAAATCTGAAAATACTTATGTTTTCGCAAAATACCAAAAATTTGATTTTTTATTGCAAAAAGACAGCCGAAATTTCAGAAATTCATAACTCGGAAAATACCTAGCAAATTTTAACAAAAGATAGTTCAAATTGAAGATAAAATTACAAGCTTTCCAACGATACCAGAATGAAAATTTTCTGATGGGTGGAAGGCACCCAAAACAGGCTTGGAAATCTAGAAATGTGTATATGAAACCCTAGTTGTACCCGAAATCAACAACAGCGATTCGCCGCTCTTGGAAAGCCCTCAAACAAGCCTTAGAATTAATCACAACATCTCAGATATGATTCTCCTTCAATTTGACCTTCAACGAATCCCTCACATGCAGAAAAACCCTTCAAACAACAACCAATATTGTCCTTCAAACCCTTGCAAAATACAACCTTCAAACACTGCTGGAAAACACAAATAGAATCTTGAAATGCAATGGAAACCTTTGAATGAAGCTCCCTCTAAAAATAAAGAAGAGTGTTCATTCTTCTCTCTAAGCTTATGGAGGGTTTTCGTCCTCTAAAGCCAACTACAAAGGGCTTTCCGTTCTTTGGAATTTTTATGGAAAGCATGCAAGCTTACACCACAAATTTGAAAATTATCATAAGCAAAGGGATATACGCTTTCCCCTTGCAAGTTGACTTGCTTTTATAGCAATTCTTGGCCTTTTTGCCACCCAAGACCACCAATCCCATTTCTTTACTTGCATTTAATTTTTTCTTTGGCCCTTTTGCCCTCTTCACATGGGTCGCCATTTTCCTTGGGGAAAATAAAAAAATAAAGTGACTTTATCATTTTATTTCTTTTTATTTTATCACTTTATCTTTTCTTTTCTTTTTCCTTTTTTAACTTTATCATTAATAAATTAAACTAAAGTGCTTATAATAGTATTTTATATAGCACTTTATAATTAATTCATTATGACTAAGTTTTTCTTTTATTCCTCCCTTAGCCATCAAGAAGCAATGAATGGGCTAAGGGTCTTCAACAGAGAAGGGGATATTACAAAGCCATAGTTGCCTGAGCGCTCCTGCAAAGCCAAAAAATTGCTTCACATAGGTCTTCTCCTATTGGTCGATTACTCTTTTGCAAAACTTAGCCTAAATTTTTTAAACTTAATTTAAGATTAGGGTTGCATATTCACAACAAATTTTATTAAATAAACTTTATAATAAAAAAAATTCCTTAAGTCTACCCGGAAAAACACAACTGATTCCATAGCTAGAAAACCATGAAGACCCAGAATGCAAAATTTTGCAAGGAAGTGTGTATTGTAGGCCTTAAAACCCCCTTTGAAGGAATTTGCTACAGCCTTCATAGATTTCCAATTTCATCCATCTTTCCAAACAGGGACCTAGAGTCGTAAAAAAATGGTATCTAGAGCTCAGGGCAAAAATTTTGTGCAAAATTTGCATGTGTGCCTAATTTTTCAACATAAAGAAAAAAAATTAAGGATTTTTGTAAAACTCCTATATTTTTCAAACATCAAGATATAGAAAATAAAATTACCTTTTGGAGCTCCTAAAAGATCAAATTAATACAATATGTCAAAAACTGTGGATGCCCAAAAGTTGAAATTTTGACACATTTTGTGATTTTCAATAAAAAACCAGTGTCTTAAAATTTTTACTTTCACTCTTCATAGAAGTGCTATAATTTTAGTATTTTGTGACTTGTAAACATAAAACAAGGATTTCAAAATTTCATATCGCAACATTTGATATATACGATGCCTCTTGTTTATGCTTGCAAGTAGTGTTGTTGCGCTTGAACTACTGCATCTAGCGCCTAGTAAAGCTGCAACAACGAAAATCTATGGCATCGTCTCTATAAATGATTAGGGAGAAATAAGGTCCAAATAATCTTGTTGAACAATCCCACTGCTACCTATTTGCCATTATCGCAGGATGTAAAACATCACAATTAGAAATTTTGAGCATATAGAGAAGTTACGCCCATGTAAAAAGAAACCCTTCTAAGAAGGTGTGAAGATAGGAAAAAAAAAATTACACGTACTATCTATGTACCACATTACCACTTGGCTCTCATGTGCTTTAACATCTCTTTCATGTACCGACGAGCATATAGGAAGGGAAAAGCATATAGAAAGGGTTGGTCTATCTATTTGGTTGTATATAAAAAGGGGAACCTATTAGAAGTGATAAAGAACCAATACATCTTCCGCAAACAGTTTTTTGTTAATAGCCACAATAGGACCAAAGTTCTTTTTGTCAAACACTCGACTTCTTCGTGGTGATAGTTATTCTATATGGAAAACAAAAGTGAAAACACATTTGTTATTTGAAAATATATGGTCAGTTGTTGACAAGCACATACACCTGACACGTCTCAAACGCTCCCCAAGAATACAATGTTTGATGATAAGTTCCACACTAGTTTAAAAGTGTAGCCAACACTAAGTTCATAGATCCAACCATAATAAGCATTAAACGATAAAATCAAAAAAAGAAAGTGAAGTACAACTTTCTAAGGCATGGCCTATTTACGAAGCACGGATGGATGCAAATATGCTCACCCTAGATGAACAAAGAGTCATGGCCCATTAGTCAACCAAGGCTATGTCTAGGCAGATGAAGTGTTGCTGCAACCAACACTTGCTTAAATCAAGGGCACTAATATTAAAAAGATAAAGGAAACACAAAGGTATAAGAATTTCAATTCCAGGGTGTTTATTTCAAAAACTAATGGTCGATAAGTGCAACTAGAAAAATTCAAAGTATTATAGCAATAGCAATTTAAAAGCAGTCAAATAACGAATAATTGTACCAAGCGAAAAGAGAATGGTGAATTTGGATGGTATAGGATGTAATGGTGTCGTGATTGAATCCACATTACATTTATATCCGCCGAGGACAAAAAATAATAATATGATTTCTATCGAACTTCTATGTACTAATGACAACGTACTAGAGGGTCCTACAAGGCAAAAGATGAAAGTATGGCTATTATTAAAAAATACAGAAGTACAACTAATGAAGTTTTTCCTAATGATGAAAAACAACAAGGGCCAAATATTAAGAAAGAGATACAATCAAAAGTGAATGCAAAATATCAAGTGATCTAAGAGACAAATATACAAGTGAATACAGAACTTGCGTCCAAAGAATAAAATGTTTTCATTGGACATTCATATGGTCAAGCCATACACCCTTAGAACAAAACTTGCCTTTCCAAACTTGTAGTACACCCATATTGCATCCATCATGTGTGCCCTATTCCTCATACAACCCTACTCACTAATTTCAGGTCATAAACCCATCGTTTTTGTTTATTACAGTACAGCCCCATTGGACAAGATCCTAGCCATATGGCCAACTGCACATTTGTTGCAGTATGTGTATCATTGCGAATTCCCAATGGTATGCCTTTGTAACCCCCGTTCGCTCTATTTTTTGGACGTTCATTTCCTATGTCTACATTGTATCCATACACTTCTCCCTACAGCCGTATGCCACTATTTTTGCAGCTAGCTTGTATGGACCCATTACTCAAATACAATTGTATAGGTTGTCGGTCTCTACCCTGTTGTTGGCTAGATTTTCTGCATGGCACAAAACCTAGGCAGTCATGAGATAAATCTCCCTCATTTACCGGTGAGACTCCCGTGTCAAATTTGTCAATTATAATATGCTAATATCTAAATGGGGTTTTACTTTAATTGTTCAACTCATGAACCATAGTTGTACAGTTCTGCAACAAGTAAGCAGCTGTTTAAAGAAAGGAAATATTTATAGAAGAAGGGAAAGGGAATTATATAAACACAAAGAAGAAATGGGGAACATGTGCATCCCAATCAATAGATAACAGAGTTGATTGCATGCACATAGAAGAAACCAATAGATATAAACACAGAATTATAAGCAAAGGTAGTTCTAGATCTAGATTTAAAATAACACAAAGTTTATTAAAAGATCTAAGATATAAAAGCTGGAAACACAATACACCGTGACACAAAGTTCTCTGGAAATCTGCTCCTGTATATTCCTTTGCTTCAAGTGGCTATCAAGGGTTTCAGCACAAAGTCTGGAACGCAAGATTGTTGCTTACAAATTCTGATCATTAACCCGAAGGTTCTTCCTCTACTTATAGAATGCAAAGGGGCAATTACAAGTCGGAAGCTTTTAGTTGAACTGGCACATGTGGAAGTGGGAAAAGAAACATCTGGCAATCTCCCTCCTGGAATTCCTCTTTGCATGACATGCATGATTTGCAACTAAAAATAGAACCTTCTATTTTGCACGTCTGCCACCTATCTCCAAGTAGTTGACTTCTTCAAGTAATGGCTTTTAAACCAATCACTTAAGTTGTATAATTTAATTGATCGCTCAATTACTTTGTCGGAGGAAAGAAGAAGGAAAAGGAAAGCTGCAATTTTGTCCTTTTTCATGTCTGCATGCAGCTGATTCTTTTGCCTTTGATTCTCACCAAACTGGATCTGGGAGTAGCTGGATCTGGAAGCAAGCTGGATCTGGAAACAAGATGGAATTGGAAACGGCTGGAATTGGAAACAGCTGGATCTGGAAACAAGTTGGATCTAGAAGCGAGCTGGATTTTGCCTTCGCCTTGTCTTCTCTTTTATCCTTGAAGCTTTTGTAGTTCTTCTCCAGTACATGCATCAGTGTAATGTTTGCCATAACTCTTTATTTTTAATTGCATATGAACAATTAAAAATTCTGGAAAACACTCCGGGTGAATGCAACTTCAATGAAAGCTTTAACTGGAAAATTGGGAGCACATGCACAAGATCCTGGAAGGAATTTTCCACGCACTGACTTCTTCACGGGCTGCATTTGAAACAAGAGGATGAAGCCTTTGCAATTATGGATCTGAATCTAAATCTGGATCTAGCACACTCCATGATGAATTCTGGCAACTGGGATATGAATGGAAATGCTGCAACTCGAATGATTCCACTGCTTTTGACTGCACGTATGAGGGAAGTCTTTCCAGCTCTGGATCTATCAATCAATCCGGAAAGAGGTTCCAGACCTAGATCTGTATCTCCTATGTCTGAAAATTTGGAAGTGATACATGACTACGTTGTGCTTTCTTTTTCATCCCTCTTTGCCATGGCTTTGTTTATCTTTGTCTGAACAATTCTTTTTCTTTTTATTTGGCCGGATTTCTTCAAAACTGGTGCAGATCTAGATAATTCTTCAGATTCAGAGGATATATTCAATGTATTGGACATTGATTAAAGCTCATTTTCTTTTATAAAGCACCTGTAATGAATTTCTGCAAGTAATTCAAACAAAGATGGAAACCGGAACATGAACAGTGAATTTTAATAATAAAAAGTTGCACTATTCAAGTCTGCTGCCCCAAAAATTGATATTTTATTTGCATGCAAAGTGAGCATGAATTTTTCCAACTTCACCTGAGCACCTGTATCACTTATGCAAACAATTATGCAAACACAAATTAACCTCCTTCAATGCATGCGCCAAAATTGGAAGTTTTTAGCATTGATTTGATCTTCTTTTGGGCAAAATCCTCTTCGATATGGGGCGCACTTTTCCTCTGGGCTGCACTTCTTTACCTATGAATTAATTAATTCATCTTTATGGCAGCCCATGCTTATATAACCCTCATAATTCTATAATTAATAATTGCCCTTCCTATTCCTGGCAATTAATTAATTAAAAATCATGTTTTTCTCTTTAACTGGTGTGCTAAAATTGCATGTTTAAGGACAGCCATCCATTAAATTAAATTTAATCAATTTAATCCACTCTTCACTTCACTTAAGCTGCACAGTGTGCTTTAACTTTAGCCACTGAAAATAGAATTTAATTTAATCAATTAATGTTTCAAAAAGCATTAAATATATCCCAAATGGGGCGCACTTTTTGTCATGAAGGGGCTGCCATTAAATAAATTAATTTATTTAATTTTAGAGCAATCTATTTTCAACCACCTTTTGTCCTTTGCCTTTGTTGACTTTTCCACAAGCCTGGGCGCCTATTTTGGGTGAATAATTAATTAAATTAATCAATTTTAAGGCTGCCTTTACATCTCTAAAGCGGGCGCACTTTTTGACATAGAGAATTCTATTTTTAAGAATCACATGACAATGGGATTATTTACCCTGCAAGGCAGCCCTGAAAATCCCATGATTCACTTAAGTGATATTTCTTTTATTCCACAATGGGAATTTTTACCCTGCAAGGCAGGTAAGAAATTTCCGCCTTCCTGTTGCCTCTAATTTTCCCACTGCAACTTAAGTGACTTTTCTATCATGGTAAAGAGTACCCTACAAGGTAGGTACAAAATTTTCACCTGCCTACTGCTTCTAATTTTCCCATTATCCACTCTAATTCTTTGTTTTCCAAAAATGCGGCCAGCCCAGAAGAGGCTTTTTGGTGCGCGACTTCGTCTTTTCCCAGTGAACTGGACCTCCGATGGCGACTTCCTTCTGGCACAACGTGCGTATATGATCCCCAGTTACTTCAAGCCAAGAATCAAGCCAAACCGGCAAAGGAATTGATCTAGAGAAATTTTACAGAAAACGAAACAGGAAAACGCAAAAACACAAAAAATTGTCAAAAGTCGCAAATAAAGCCCAAAACTTATTTTTAGTTAAAACCCTTTTGGTATATAGGAATAATGATATGTTCGATCACAACAAGTTTAAATCGGAGAGCAAATTGCCTCAAACGGGGCTCAAAATAATTAGATACAAATTTCCCGCAGACAAATCCCGACGACAGAATATAACAATTTTGGACATCTGAGTATTTGGCAAAAATGGCTAATATGGCTCTTTGGGAATACCTTGACGCAATACAAAAACTTTCAGGCAATAAAAACACAAAACGACCCATTATTTTAAAAGTACGAAAAAATTTCAGATAGGCTAGTCACAGATTTCAGGATGAAATCTGGGGACACCACATGTACACATTTTCTTATTTTTCATAAGATTTTGCTTTTGTTTTTAATCTACCATACAATTAGTTAAAGCTAATTTTTCCATTTCACCCATTCATTGTTTGTTTCACACATTACTTTGCCTTTAAAAGGTGGGGAAAGGTTGCTAGAAATATCCGCATATTTATTTCCTATATCAAAAATTTGAGAGAAAAGCAAGCAATTCCAAAGGTCTCTAGAGTCAATTCAACATCAGCCAATGGCTGGGTGACAAGTACTCCATGTTGAAAACTAACCAAACAGTTATTGGATTCATGGGTTTTTCCCGAATTTGATAAAATTTAGAATTTTTGTCCAAGTATTTTCAGCAAGGATGGATATGTAGAAGTTTTTAGCTGCTGCAACTAGAAAGTGCTCAATGTTGGAAACAAAACAAATAGTTATTGGATTCATGGGTTTTCCAAATTTTATAAAAATTAGAATTTTTTTCCAAGTATTTTCAGCAAGGTTGTGTATTGGGAAGCTTTCGGCAGCTGCAAGCTCTACAACCAGGAATGTTTTTCGTCTTCCCTCTTCAATCTCATTTTTATCATGTTGTATTTGAGTTGTGTCAGATGAGACTCTTAACTTGTTTTAAAAGGGGCCAAGATGTAGACCATTATGTTAGTATTGTCATTGCTATTAGTGTATTATTAATTACATGTTTTGGTATTAGAGTTTGTTATGTTGTTAATGATTGTATTGTCAGCTTAAGATAGTGTTGTAATGACTCTCTATACTCATGTTCGGTTGTGTTTTAACTGACATCCGCTTAGTCTTGTCATACAAATACAATGAAGCATGTCAAGGTAGGGGTGGGTGATGTGTAACAGGTCCTCCCTATCCTGAACAACTTGTATTGAGCACTACCTATATGATATAAAGTTGTTGTGTCCCGCATGTTCTTCTATGCTATATTATGATATGCATTTAATGTTTTGTGATTGATGTTCCTTGGTGATGTAGTTTGTAGAACAAACGTATCTTTTTTTCTTTGTAAGTTCAAACTTCCATGAAATCAACTCAATATTGCATATAGCCATTATCAAACAAAACGAGAAAGTTTAGTACAGTTCATACAAGAATTACAATGCATTAGTCTAGTGGCATTGTGTACATGTTAATTAGCTATAAATACAGTGGAAAACAAGAATCACAATGCGTTCACTACAAAATGAAATTGATAAAAGACTTGTGATTGATTGTGATTAATCATTATAAACACTGCAATTACAACACTATACAGCATCCTATCTCAAAACTAACCAATTTTTTCTGGTAAAAAGGTCAGCTGTAATAACAACATCAACATGTTCTTTTGGATTAATAAACTTTTTAAAACGGTCGGATGCAAGAGAAAAGTGAACATGCTCTATTGGATTAACAACCTTGATTCCAGTCCTCCAAGCCAATGTCTTTCTATGAGTGGATTTTCCTGCCATCTTTCCATGCACCTCTTTTGCATCTTGGATAGAAAAGTCTCCCTCCACAATTTGTTGAGTGACTTTACCCGCTATCTCATCATACACCTCTCACACATCCTACAGAGTGGAGTCTCCCTCCACAACTAACCATGTATTAAGGCATATCATCCTCCCACACATGAGGCATTTCAGCCCTCCGTATAGGATATTCCCTCCACAACTAGTGCATGTAAGTTGATTGGCGTGGGGTCAACAAACCTATGAGAAATTTCATAATCAAGCACATCCTATACGGTGGAGTTTCTTTACGCACGTGCGATTATGTTAACTGTAGAAAGATCAACAAGACTATACACACTGGCTTGCCCAATGCCTAGGGCAACTACCCTATCTTGTTCAACATTAGACACAATACACTTCTACCCACAAAAAATTGCAACAATAATATTTTCTATTAACAAACAAATAGACAAGAATTCTTATTCATGCTAGGAACATATGTTACATTCCTTAATATGAGTTTTTGAGCATTATTCAATGTAATGTGTATATCTCATATCCCTTCTACTGCAAGTGAGTCCCCATCAACTAATAAAATTGAATTATAAATATTTGTATTTGTACTAAATTTCACATAGTAGTCCCTAGGGCATGAAAAATGCTTGGATGCAGTGGAATCAATGATCAGCAAGTGGTAGGAATGTCATTCGAGCATGATGCCCCAAGGGCATACTCTTCCTCAGAATCTCCTTCAACAACAGCCATATTTAACTAACCCTGCGCCTTGTTGTCGTAGCAAGAAAAATCATGTTGTCACTGCCAACAATCCTTTTTCACATGCCCAACCTTATAACAATAATGACATTTCACCAGCTGTTTAGATGATGACTTATCAAGAAAATTCAATTCCACTTCCCCTTCAACTAGGAAACAAATGCACACTTTGTTTTTCTAAAACTAAACTCACTAGTCTGCCTGTGCTCCGTCTAGCGCAAGTACGAACTAGCTTAATCAAAAGTCATAATCTAACTTTCTGCCATTAAGTGTAAAGCCTCCACAAATTTTTTGTCGGAGGATGGAAAAGTATACAGAAAAAGCGCAAATAGATCGTCATCATCCACCTTTTTCTCTATCACAAGCAAGTCTAAGAAATTTTTAATCCAAAGATGTTCTAATAGGGACCCACACTCATGCATATTTGTTGAAAACACCAAATTTTTTAGGTACTAAACCTGATTATTCTCTAAAGTCTAATACTTGTTTTAGAGACTCGTGCAAAACTCACCCACCGTGGTGGCATTTTGGACATCAGGGATCAAATCATTTGAGATAGATAAATATAACCTAAGTTGTCAAATTTGAATTCGTGTTCAAATTTGTGGAGGTCAAAATTTGTTTTTAAAATTACTAAAAAAATTAGTCACGAAATTCGTGATTAAATTCGATGAAAATAAATATTATGCTTGTGTTTTTAGATTAAAATATTCAAAAAAGAAAGAATCAATTTCATGCAATTGTTGAGGAATTTTTACACATTTCAATTAAAATTCACAAATTTCAACAGACAATTGATATTTGACGAATTTCGATTTTTTTACATAAAAGTTGCCTAATGCAGTAACTTAGACCTTAGCAACAGTAAAGCCTCCTTATGATGCTTGTCATTATCAAAACAATTGTAGCAGGTCTTGATTCCTTATTGAGAATAATTTTATCACAATCACGATATTCTGCAATTGTTAAAATTTTATGACTCCAAACATTATATTTTTGGCCAACTAAATTTTGTGCTTCCGACAGAACCATGGTTTGAATATTGGCCATTATTCACACATATGTTCACCAACCTCTCAATCGTAAATCAACACAAAAAGAAATGGAAAGTCAAAAAAGCTTTTTGCGAATCTATAGAACAAATCACACCACTAACTCCATACAAGTATAATAAACAATTCAATAAATTAATATTATTTTTATCAGCACAAAACAGAAGTCACCTATAACAAATTTACTATCTGAGTCACTCTTCTCTTCCAACACAGCCTTCCCTTTCCCTGGTGTTGTGCATCAACTCGTATGCTTTGCTTGCATTGATGTCCTTCTACTCTACACTTTCCAATGCCCTTTTGGAATTTTTGTGTGGTTTTCGTGGTTTAAACTTGTGCCTGGATTGTGCCCTTACAAATCATGAATAATGGTTTGCATACTTTGGAAATCACGATTCGTACAACTAAGAAATGAAATCGTGACTTCACATCACATTCTAGTTTTAATTGGATGAAAAATCTTGTCTTTCTTGCATGTTCTGGTCTGATATACCACCATTTTTGGTATTGTTGAACTTACTGCAAATTATACAAGTTCTTCTAGTCTTCATGTCCCTGCCTCAACGTCTTTTCCTTGTTCTCATTATTTTTGTTCCCTTGCATGCTCCTTCACCACCATTCCAGCATCTACAAGCCAACATGACCTGAAATTCATTCTCCGCTGCCATTTTGGGTCCACCTTTTGCCACAAAACAAAAAAAACACAAATATAAAGTCATGTAGGCACTGAAACTCACAAAATACAACCACAATCTGGTCTTCAAGTCATTTCTCATGCCCTGGCAAGGCAAGCGCTCTAGATTGCGTCTTTTTGAGTCTAGCTTCTGAAATTCTTCCTCTCTTCCTTCGTTTTTGCTCGACTAGGGCTTCCTCAAATGGCAATCTCCATTTGTATCTAACTAGGTTCCTCAAATAGTAACTCTAATATCGATGCCCATAAATATGGGAGAGAATGGAGAAAATCGAAGTCATATAATGCATGACACACTTAATCTTGTGTGTGTCCGTCTTTTATTGAGCATTATAGAATTTACATTCAGGTGAGGTATCATTAACAACTACAGTACACTAACTAATATTTAATTAGTGATTAGCCATTTTTTCTGATTTCTAAGGAGTAGCCTTTTGATTTAATAACAATCCTTAGGTCACATTATGTTTGTAAAATTTCACGAGAGACTTATACACTAGAATGCAATTACTTTATGATTAATAAACGATGGACACAAACAAGAAGTCAGTGTGTTGTGTGCCGTACTCTTTGCACTCTCTCATATTTGTTAACATTGGTATCAGAGCCACTGTTCAAAGAAGTTGTAGTGCCCTGCTTATTCGTGTGTGGTCAGCAGACTGTTCTAAGGCCATTAGGTTGTGAATAGTTTCATAGCAATTTGTGTAAATTAATTGATTGATAGTCATAGTCCCTGGTCTTCGCCACGTGCGTAGTGCTCCGGTTTGGTGTGTTTTTTAGAGTTGTCTTGGAAGCCTCGTCCCATGGCTACTCTCACGTATATGTGTGTCACGACCCATTTTTATCTTGATAAACTTTTTCATGGCGGATGTATAATGGACGTTAAGCAACGATTTTGGAGATTATTTTAATAACGATTATAATTGTGGTCAACATTCGAGTTTCGGTTGCAGTTACGAACAAGTAATATTAAAATTTAATCTTTTATAATAATAGTAATAATAATAATAATAACAGAAAAAGATAACGGTGATGATAGTAAATAAAATAAATACGTAAAGATGACATTCTAGTAAAATAAAATAAAATGAAATGAAAACAAACAAAACGAGTTTAAAATAAGATGTATGTATACCATGAAAGAATTTCAAAAATTAAATAAATAGTAACATAAGAATGGAATTATATATATATAATAATAAAACAAATTAAAAAAATGAAATATTAAATAAAAGATCATATTACATGTTTCTGGTAGATGGACAGGCTTTGGAGGTGGTTGGTGAAGGAGTTGGCGAGGGATCATTCCTCTTCTCAAGTGTTGCAATTGAAAATTCCAGGAATGCAAAATGTGGACGCAAAGACTAGGTACGGGAATTGTCATTTAGAATGCCTCGTAGGGATTTTTCCTTATGGGCAGTATTGATTTGCAGGTTGCATGGAATGAAGTTGTCGAGAGTTTTTTTTTTTAAAACTTACAAGTAATACATTGATAGGTGTAAAGCCCATTTCAAATCCTTTTCTAGTATACTCTCAGCCTATGTGTTGAGCTTTGAAACAGGGCATGGCATCCAGAAAAAAAAAATTGTAAAGGAGAGGCGAGTTTTGGTCATAAGTTTTGTTTGCAAGTGTGCAGGTAAACATGTATAGAAAATGAGGAAGCTTTGCCTTGGCGCATGAACTGTTTGACAAAGGGTTGAGTTTGGCAATGGATTGCATTGGCATTGTGTGAGTACTGATGCAGAGCTTAAACGTGGTTCATGGTCAATTTTGGACTGCAGGCTATGCACAAAATGGATTTGTTGAAAAAAGGCTTAAAAAAATTTCAAGCAAAATGCAATTGACAGGTGTACCGCCTGACTCCAAAATCCATGCCAACACAGCCTAGCCATGCCAAGATAGAGCTTGCAGAAAGGTCTATAGGGAATTTTGAAAATGCCATAATTGGCATGTATGCAACCAGATCCCACAACCTTTGTGAGCGCACTCTCAACTTGCATTAAATTGGGAGCTTGGAGCAGCGAATGGCCATCCATCAAGTATAGTAGAAAGTGGATTTCAGCATTCGTGGTCATTTCCAGCCCCCAGGCAGATGTGTATGCAAAATGTGGGAGCCTTGACAAGGCACGTAAACTGTTTGATAAAATGCCTTAAAGAAATGTTGCTCCTTTTAATGCCACAGTTGCAAGATACACACAAAATAGGTTTGTTAAAGAGGTTTGGCCCACACGTGCAATGCTTGGTGCCTCCTTGGAAGACTCTCCACCCAACCCGTGAGTTGTGCATTGGCCGCCGAATTCAGTTCAACCGTTGAGTTTTAAGGAGTTGGGTATAACATAGGCCATCTTATTATCATGAGCGTTGAAAAGTGTATTGCCTTCTTCCCGCAAAACCACGTTCTTGAAGATCCAGGTCTACAATAATTAGAGTTAAGTCAAGTCGTCTTCAAGGAGGGGTTTTTTATAGCACTGGTTATGACTATACTCAACGGGTCTACCAAAACGGATTGGGAGTTTTCAACAAACGCTATTTGCAGCTCGTGTGCAAGCTAGCATAGTTATCTCCCTATATCTTGCATGATTTCAGTGTTTTCTAGTTTTCTTTCTTATGGTTATTGAAAAAAAAAACAATGATGAGTATGCCTTAGAAAATTTTAATGAGTTGTAACACTGATAGTTTAAAATTTTCCTTTTTCTACAAAACTATAAGGAATATTTTTTAGCGCAAACACAGTTCCTGTTTACGTCCTTAGATGTTTTGGATAACAATACTGGATAATGGAAATCACTAAATGATGGATCAAACTTGTTTTCTAGTTTAAAACTACCTTTTGGTTATCTTGCAAAAGCTACTAACACACAATTTTCTCTAATTTGCACAACACCTCTCCAAACCCCAAAATAGAAAATTCAAGTTTTGACTGTGTTCCCTGTCATCGAGTGTTGTACTAAACCTTAGAATGATCTCAAATTTCCATTCATACATTAATTATCACCCCTCTAGGAGCCTTGTTAACCCTTTTTGCAGTCTTGGACAGTTGTTGAAAGTTAAATGTTGGGTTTGGTTTTGGCTTGCCGTTTAGGCCCTAGGTGAATAAATGGATATCGGCCTCCGTAAACCTCTAGTATTTATCTGTGTCAATCACTATTAATCCTTAGTTATGATAAAATCACTCTACAAACTAGGTTTACAAGGGGGTATTGTAGGCCTTCAGTTGTTGGGTGACAAGGTCAAACTAGTCCAATTACGACCAGTTGCTCCAGCAAGGTAGTCGCCATTCGAACCTTGGTTGCTAATTCTAAGTTCTGTCAACTCCAATGAATTCTCTGTATATCGGAGTGTGTAGGAATGGTCTCATGGTGCATTCAACAATCGGATATCAGCTTTTGAACGCAATTTCATAGCCCTTGAGTTAATTTTGAACATTTTCGCAAACTTGTAGCAAAATGTGAAAGATTGTCGTGGGACCCTCATCAAATCAAATAACAAACAAGAAAATTTGTAGACACTAATATACGACTGTATGGAACTCCATTTTGTTGTTTGTTTTGAGAAATTTGATTGTGGGAAAATGCTCTCTCTCTCTCTCTCTCTCTCTCTCTCTCTAGTTTTGAAACGAAATGAAACAAATATGCATCTTTATGTAATATCCCCTTCCCAATCGAAGACCCTTAGCCAATTTTGTCTACCCAACAGCTGAAGGAGTTAACACAAGGGTGACTTCAGTTCTATTATTTTATTATAAAGTGCAAAAATAAATAAATTATATATTATAATTGCACTAATATAAAATATTATGGACTTAATAAAGAAAGAAAAGTGAACCAAATGATAAAATCACTTAGCTAAAATTGTTTATTTCTAGAAAACTACGACTTGCACTATGGAGGCAAAAGAGCATAGAAAAAGGCAAAAGGTAAACGGGCCAAAGTTATTCCTTCTAAAGAAAATGTGACTTGGCCTAGAGATGAAAAATGGAGGGAAGAAAACATTTAATGGAAGAGAAAGGTGATTGGTTTCATGTGTGGCTACTTTGGGTCACTTCCTTCTTTAAAAGGACAAGTCAACTTGTGTTGGAGACACTTGATCATTATCTAAATTCTGAATTTTATCTGAAGTTTTGAGCTTTTGCATAAATTATTTTAAGGACGAAACCCCTTAGAAGTCACCTTTAGAGGACGAAAACCCTCTTAAAGCATGTAAGGATTTCCTACCCAATGTTATCCATTGTGATTACAAAGCTTTTTCAGTTTACTTCAGCAGGGAAGTAAGTGGATTTGCAGAAGGTTTTGTGAAAGATTGCAGCAGTAGAGTTTCTTAAATATCTAAGGCTGAGGGACTCACCTTTTGGCCAATCTGAGTTACTTTGAAAGTGTCACAGATATAATATGTATTGTTCTATCCCAAACTGATTTTTGGTGAATCAAAGTATTCAGTTTTTATCAATTTTGAAGGGTTGGAAGTGCTATTTTCAGTCACCATTATTTTCAGATTTCTGATCTGTATTTCAGTCTATATATGCCCCTAAAAATCAGATTTTGTCTATGCATGGATTGTGAAGAAATCAGAGTCAGTTTAGAGTAAAAATATATACATTTGGTTGCTGAATTGTTCGGGGTTTTCTAATAACCCTAGTCACATTTATCTAGTATATTTCAGATCTGAGTTCCAGCTGAGTATTATCCCTCTCAAAATCTGAGTTCTTCTGCATGTATGGGTTATCTAAAATCAGGAAATCAATCTAGAGTGAAGAAACATTTATTTTATTACTGTTTTGTGTGGGATTTGCAATCCACCCTAGTCGCATTTTCTGATTAATTATTCAGATCTGCATGCGGTGATTTGATAAATATTTTTTATAAACTTGCTTGGGTATTGGATTTGCCTAAAATCCAAGTGTGGATCAAAGTGTCTCATTTGGGGACATTACACTTTTAACTCTCTCTTGTGGCATGCTAAGTATTATAATTGTGTGAATAAAAAAACTACAAAATCGTGAATTTTTTTAGATAGTAGGTAGATTTCATGCCAACATTTGTGCTGACCATGCGGTGGTTGCAGGTACCAAGACAAGGAGAAAGAAGCGTTACTTGTGTTTTCGTAAAAATGTGTTATCTTGAAAATAATGTAATTGTATATGATGTATCAGTGATATTGTTATGAATAGAAATGTTATTTATTGTTTTTTGTGATGATTATGAAATTATTAGCATATTGGAAAATGAACTATTTTCATATTTAGTTCTACTTTTATATGTCTCACTAATTTCATACTTAGTCGTATTTTTGTATGTTCGGTAAGATAAGAGGAGTTGATTGTTTCATGTTGCTATTGAAACTGATGTAAAAATAATCCTATAAATAGTATTTGAATGTTGCACTTGTGATTTAGAGGTTTTAAAAAAATCATTTTACCATATCTATTGTTGTATTTTCTTCTTAACACACACAATGTTTGGGCAAGCTTATCCTTCCTTAGCTACCTAATGAAACGAGTATCTAACTTATCGTGTTAAGAAAATACTTAAACCTATTGCCTTGCTAGACCATGTCCATAGCTCAGGTACATTGTCTGAGGAAATGGCTACATTATGTGTACCCTGTCACAATAGGTGTGAATACAATCGTCATTCCTAGATGTTGTAGTTCTAGTTTCTTCATGAATTAGTTATCCTTCATGTGTGTGTTGTCCTTGGTACTCCAGTGGGTAACCAAAGTCTTGTGAATACATTTGAGATGTTTTCCCCTCTAAATGACCTCATTAAAGAGATTTAAACGACACGAATGGAAACTATGCCTTAAGTTACCTATGCATGAAACTATTGAGTTACCTTGCTAAGTAATATCGAAATGCATCGAGTTGCACGAACGTATGCGAGATAAGGTTGTCCAACCACTCTAGTATTGACTTGTAGTAGGAGGTAGAGCCCTTGGGTATCAATGGAAATAAATCAAACCTAGGACCAATTAAGAAGTTTAATTGTGGCTGAAACCTGTAATTAACCCTTAGCTATTGATATAGTATCCTTAAGATGATGGATTAGGAATAAAGTGAAATTTCAGGCACATCCCCTTAAGTCAATGCAAGCACTCATTTGGTTAATACAAGTAAAATGAGTTGCCCAATGTATAAATTAGCTTTTGAAAACAAGGTATCCTAAGCTTGGGAGCAAGTGGTTTGTGAATCATATGCATATCGCGAGTGATGCAAACTAAATAGTTAAATTACATAGTTGTAATAATTTGAAAGTGAATATAGTGTACCCTTAGTGTTAAGTATTGTAATGAAGGTGGAACACGGAATTTGTCCACTTTTAGACCTAATAGTCTTCCTTTTTACTTCAGGTGACTTCCCTTTTTGCAACAAAGGTAAAACACTATACCAAGTAAACATGCTCTTGGGAAATGAATCCTTAGCTTGAGAACATGTATTTTTTTTATTAAGGATAAAGGTTTTTTGGCCAGGACCCTACCTAGTTACAAAAATGTCAAAGCCTAGATATGCGGTACAAAACATATAAACCAAAATAAGACTGGAAAGAAAACCAGTCAGCGTACAGCTCAAAATCAGCAAGAAGTCAGCAGAAGATCAACACAATGTCAGCAACTTCTCAGTAAAGTGACAAAAACCACCAAGCAAAACCCAAGAAGAACCAAATTATTTCATGAGCTTTTGAGAACAAGTATTAGTAGGCTCATGTGTGTTTCAAATGTTCCTATTAACAATTGTGTTATACAAATTAATTGCAATAAAATGTACAAACCAAATTAAATGGAACCATTTTAAGTTAAATGTTAAATGAAATAAAGAAAATGTAGTCGAGAGAAAATGAGAATGTATATTTACATGCTAAGTGTTCTTTAAATCTTTAGGGTCAAATAATGAAATGTGACTGTAATAAAGATGTAACCATGAAAGTGTTGTGTTGTGTATAGTGCCTATTTGTGAGTTTATATTGCGGTGGGTGTCATTGTTTGAACTTATCATTTAGAAATTGGAGCTTTGATGTGCATCGCATGTTATCACGTGGTATGTTTTCTTCTTTTTGGGGTGAGGTTTCATCATTGATTATTGAAGGGATAAGGTGTTACTAGTGAAGGGAGGAATAAGGGAAAGTGTGTGTTTTGTTTGGAGGAAACAAAGGAATTTGTGGCTAGTATTAACGAAGAGATAAGCGCATGTTATAATGGAGGGATAAGGGGTCTGTCGAAGTTTATAGGTTGTGTTTACTTTGGAGGAACCAAAGGGTAGCCAAGATTCCTTCTTGGAGTGATAAGGGGTAGTTACAATGATGACCTCTCCCCATCGTAAGCCTCATAGGTAGGCTTGGTAATGTGTGTTGCCTCTATTTTTTATGCCAATTAATTTCTCATCTTGTTGTACGTATGGGTCCGTGTTGGTGTAAGCGTCTCATGTGATTTTGATTTATTCTTGTGAGCCTATGTGGTGTCATTCAAGTTGTATCAAGTAAATGAAAACAAAAAAAATGATCCTGGTTTATTTTGTCTTGTGTTTTGGTGCCACCTTTATGGGCATTACAGAAGCCCTAGGAGAAGGGTATGGACAGCTATATTGACATCTAAATAAATTCATTTTAATTCGTAACATTTTATAATTACACTAATTTCTATATAATACAGTAAAGAACACAATTTCATATAGAAAAAATATAAAATCTAAGCATTACTTCATTCAACAAGATAAACATGAAAGCATAAAAATAGCTCAAATGTATAACTTACATGAACAGACAAAGATAAAGACAAAGCTACAACTCCACGTAAACCTGACCAGACTAGTATGATTGCCTCTTTCCAATCTAGCCCATAGCCAAAGTATTGTAGCCCTGGATAGAGCACACCCACAACCAAGCCCCTGGATACTTGCAAAATTGTATAGAGAAGAACAACATATCCCCATGTATAACCTACAAAGGAGCTAAGGAAAAATGGTAAGATATCCCATAAAATGCCATTAAATGAAAATTGAAAGAGTGCCAACAATGTGCTACAAAATGAATAGTAATTTTGTACAAGATATATGATTCGAATGCATACAATTAAAAATTAAATTTATCACATAATTTGCATTCAACCTTTACTGATTTATTCTTCTAATCAATTTAAGAATGTATTGATTAACATTATATGCTAAATAAGCTAAACAAATGTCTATGGAGTAGATATCAAATACCATTTCATGTGTCTTGGAATTATAGGACATTTGTAGTTTACGGTCTCTTTTTGTAATAACAATAGCATATTTAGGGTAAAGATAACAAAGATACCATGGTTGGAATGTGTAATCATTCACTTTGGTCATGGCCGACATTAGTGAATTTGAAATATATTTTGTAATTGGCCCAACGATCCATCTTCACTTTATAAAGTGATACATGTATTAGTTTAATGGACCAATAAAATATGTCAGCATGACTATTATTGGAATTCATGCCAATGTAGTGTGAGGTATAAAAGCTCCCACTAACACATTGTTTTCCGATCAAGTAAGATGTAATCCTTTCAAAATTTAGTGATGTATTTTAATGTCTACCGTCTTATATCTGTTATGATCCTTTGCAATATTTGTGCCATCTCTTTTACCTTGAGAATCTGAAAAAGTTGCTGATTTCATTCCATTCTCTTTTGCAATGGTTGTGAAATTCTTCATGGTATTAGAGTAGGTGTGAATTTTCACTACTAGATGTTGTGATTGAATTGCGGTTTTCTCTTGCAAAGGTGCATTCACTAGGGGATCTTCTCGAATGCTCGAAGTTTGCTTCTGCAAAACAAGGGTTTTGGATTGTCTATTTTTAGGGTTTTCTCGAATTCCATTTTTCCTTCATTGCTAAGAATTGCAATTTTTTCAAATCTGCCTGTTCTACTTCTGCCAACAATAGCTTGCTAGGAGAGGACCCTAAGTCTTTGGTTTCAAAACTCCAAAGCTCATGAGTGAGAAGATGTTGTTTCTTTCAGAATCACAAATCGTGCATATCTTGCAATTCATGCCAAAATTCACCAAACCAATTGGAGACCTGGAATCCTCATGAAAAAATAGCAGGCTTAACTTTTTCTACTTTTTTCAGATTTGTCAATTTAGGCCATGAACTATTGATCCTGAATTTGACATCCATTTGACCAATATAGGGTATTTTTTTCCTTTTTCTTGACGCAATCAAAAAACGCAATAGCTTTTGCACACAGAATTGGCTGGAGCCCCTTTTCAGATCACATGTTTTACCAATCTCTTCTGAAAGAGCAGAATTGTGCAGGAACCTTATGACATCCAACAATTGTGATGATGAGTTTTTAGTATCTTGCTTCATGTTTTTTAGGCACTCCATGTCACGGGATCCTATTTAGGAGCTTGTACATAAGGTTGATAGCTTGGAGTGACTTTTATGCACATTAGGGTTCAACATTTGATCATTTTTAGGTTTTTGGATAGATTCTCCACATTAAATTCAAATATCATTGGAAGATGTTGTCCGGGTGGGATGAGACAGCCACACTTTTTTTTCAGCGTGTTCTATCTTCTCTCACTTTGAGATGAGAGTTGATCTCTTTATGAACATTATTTCCATTCTTCGCTTTGAAGCACGGCAGATTATTGATTTTAGAGTCTTGAGGGTTGATGAGGAGTTTCCCACATTAGGGGAGTGACTCGAGTTATCCAATTATCCAAGATATTAAGATTTGAGGAGTTTTCCATATTCCAGGAGCTTCTTCAAACATCTAGCATATTGAGGACTGATGAGTTCACCAAATTGGGGCTGCTCAGATTTTCAAAAGTTTCCATTAGAGAGGATGTTAAGTAATGTCTCCTCCACAATAACTCCTGTTCAAATTAAGGGGGGATGTTGAAATGTTTAATCATTTACTTTAGTCATGGCCAACATTAGTTTGTCTATCTTATATTTTGTAATTCAGACAATGGTCCATCTTCACCTTGTAAAGTGATCCATGTACCAAGTTAATGGACCAATACTATGACAGCATGACAATAACTGGGATTTGTGCCAATGTATTATGAGAGGCATAAATACTGCCACTCGCATACCATTTGGAAATCAAGTAAAATGTAATCCTTTCTATCTTTAGTGAAGTATTTTGGTGTCCAAGGTCTATCTCTTGTGATTCAAGGCTGACCTCACCTGCAGTTGATTTTTGTCACTTCTTTCAATTTGCGGGGCCATTATTTGGTCTATTTCCATCTATTTGTGATGCCATTGGTCAGAAAATTAATGTATACATATAGGCCATATTTTTTTTATTTCAGTGTTTATGTTACAGTGTCCTTATATACAACAAATTTTCATTTTTACTAGGGTTTAGAAATTATTTGCATGATTTTCCAGCATTTGTAATTTTTACCGTAAGGGTTTTGCACTAAAAATCAGTTTTTATTAATCATGCCTTAGGGTTTCCGAAGAATCCAGAATTATTTTAAAATATTCGTTTCTGGACATTACAGTGGTATCATAGCAATGATCTTTTCAGCCTACAAGGTAAGAGATAGAATGGACAAGCATTTGGAAGAGTATCAAAATAACAACAAACATCTAGTGGCATTAATTAAAATACAATTGGACAGAAAAGAGTCGGAAGAAGAAGAATGACAGCAACAACTTAGAATTGATTATGAGACCAACTATGAAGAGTATTATAATCTAACCCTGAAATTTCAAGCTCACATAACCCTCTGAGATTTTTTTGATTTAAAAAGGAGGCATGATCCAAGAAGAAGAGGAAGAAGGATCACTCAAAATCGTTTGAGCAAACGTCTCACATATGATGAAAAAATTGAGTTTACCTTTGAAGCATTTTTGAAGAGGCTCGAAAAAGGGCGGAGATTATTAAAAAAGGAAGAAGAGCAGTTGAAACCAAAACATCAAAAGATTGCTAGGGAAGAAATCTGGAAGCACAAAGAATAGTCAAAATCTGAGCCTCAAAAATCCACAAAGGAGCAAAAGGAATTTAATGGGTCGTTGTGGTATCCAATTATTTTATCAACCAGTCTGAAGTTGATGTCATTTTAACCAGGGATGATGTCCTAGGCAGCATGCAATGAAGACAATCAACATATAACTAGTTCAGTGGTTCTGATTTTTTTAGGGGCTTTATGTGTCTACTTGAGTCTATCTATTCACTTCACTAGCTACTGAAAGTAATCAGCTTTTAAAACTATTGAAAGCAATAACTCTAAGTTACTTAGAATTAAACAGCAACACAAACAATATTTAGTCTACTAAAACCAACATGCAGGAAAGAAATGTTTTGCAAAATGAAAATACTTTGAAATGAAACTTGTCAGAATAAAAAACAAGATATAATGAAATAACTACTGAAAGAGAAATGTTGATTCAACTGGAATATTGCAAGTGTTGGAAATGATTATTGTTAAGTTCACTTCAAAATTCAGAAATACAAGAAAAACATGAACATAAATACCAAAATAGCCAATTCCTTGGTTGAGTGGGCCCTTGCTCTCCCTTGGATTGGATTGATGACACAGTTTTTCTCTCAGAACAACATGCTTTTATTCATTCAAAAAGGAGTCTCTTACAAAACAAATCCGAAATAACTATATCTTCTACTATCTTCCAATTACTTTCCTCTATTCCATTCCCCTATCATATCAGTCAAGACAAACATTTTATATCCACTGCCTCCCAACACATGCCCAAGAATCTATGCGGCTGGATATGAAAATAGTTTGGGAGTTGGTTTGGGAGTTGGATATGGATCTTTTCTCTCAAATCCAAGATCGTTCATGTATGATCGTGTGGGATCCTGGTGTTATATACAAAAAGCTACAAAAAGAAAATATTGAGAATGTAATATCCCTTTTCATAAAAAAAACACAACAGATTTGGATTTTCGTTGAACCCTTATGCAGAAAATTATAGAAAAGGAATTTTCCCTATCAAACCCTTGTAGAAAATTAAATAACTTGGGGAATACTTACAAAATATTTTAGCAATAAGAAATTCCACTTAGAATCAGATAAAAACTTAGGTCCGATTTAATTTAATTATTTTTCTAGGCTAAATACCTACGAGCTTTGAAAATTCATATCTAGAAAAATATCCAGAATTACAACACACAAAATAGCTGAAAATAATCTTATGGAATGACAACAATCATATATATTTATTGCATAATTTTCTAGCAACAGGAGAACATAGAAATTCCATCCCAGATTCCCAAACAGGGGCACCCAAGCTGGAAATGGCCAAAAAATTATCCAAAAACCGTCCAAACCACTGACAATCGCTGCAACACTCTTCCAACTCAATGCCCTTGCTGGAATTCATCCTTTCTCTGCTCAAATGTGAAATAAATGAGGGTTTTCATCCTCAAATCTGAATACTAATGAAGGGTTTTGTCCTCAAAAGCTTGCTCTCAAGAGGTTTCATCCTTAACAGCTGAAAAGAAGCAAGAATGCTCTCTCATATAAGAAAATAGTAAATCAAGATGATTATAATTGAACCTCTGATCTTCTTTTATACTTTTTCTGGGCACACTACTCCCCGTGGTAGGTGCACTTTATTAAATTAAAGCGACCACCTTTATGTCTTCTTTTATCATTACATTTTTTCCCTTCCTAATTAATTGTTATAACTTAAAGTTGTTTTTTTTACAAATAGTTCAAGGCCTAATAAAGCAACATATAAAAATAACGATAAAGTACTTCCTTTGCATTTACCTTTAAGCCCCAAGAAGTCAACTAGGGAAAAAAAGGTCTCATGGTGGGCTTGTGTTAAAGAGGGTACATTATAGTCCTCCCTTCCCAAAAAATTTTGCCCTCAAGCAATTGCAAGTTTGGGGGCAATTGCTTGAGGGCAAAAATAGTCCTCCAAAGGCAGGTCCTTCCAACGAATCAAATACTCACTTATGATCCGACCCCTTAACTTCTTCTCACAACCATTTATGGTGGATTCCGGAACTAGAATTAGCTTGCCTTCCTCATCCATAGGTGGCAGCTCTATAGAAGGGATAATATGTTCTCGAAGTGCCTTCATGCCAAGGTGAAGAAACCTGTTGTAATGCTCTCGTAATCTGGATCTCGTGCCAATCAAATGGAGGAGTTTTTTCCGAAACAAACTCATACATTTGTTGCCCCTCTTCATTGAAGTCTTTTGGCAGCCCGTGAGGTTTAAAAGTGGCCTTGAAGGAGAGATCAGCTACTGTCCCAATTCTGTCCTCTTCATCTCCAACCTCAAAAACAGCAGTAGCAACTTCTTTTCTTGCATGCTCAGCTATACTAAACACCTTCCAACCTGTTGCAAACTCATACATAGAGCAAAAAAACTGAGGAAAAATCAGCAACTTGACAAGCCAAAGCACTTCTCACTATGGCCTCTTGTCCCTTCGTTCCCACCTTGTAAACTATGGTGGAAGAACGTCCTCTAACTACTTACATGAATGCAATTGAAATAATATGGGTGTTGCTAAAAATGATGGTAGCATCATTAATGGTGGAAAATTGGCTCATGGTTGTCATGAAAACACTTCCTCTATCATTTGAAGGTAGCAAAACATCATCCCACTTTCCCTCCATGCTTAGTTGGGGCTCTTTTACAATAATAAGCAAGTTATGGGCCACTTTACCATGCTTTTGTTGTGCTGCTCTGATTTTCAAGTGGGCTGCCCCTTGAGGTCCACCTTCGGTGCTCCTGTATCTCACACTAATCTCCAACTCTTGATGACACCCTACTTTCAATAGCAAACTAGGAAGCATTATGCTAGGTCGTCCCAACGTAGACCACCTGAAATAGTTACCTTGTTGTAACAAACTTCTTAGCTGTCCAAAATTGTAATGTCCCCAAATAGACATATTTTTCCCTCAAAGGATTTTAGGCAAATCCCACAACCCTATACAAAGCTAACACTTACAAATCAGATTTTCAAACTGCAGACCTGTTATTTACCCTGAAAATGCGACTAGGGCAGCTTGGAAAACTCATGAAAATCAACAATTATAATTATATCTATTTAACTGAAATCTGTTTTGCTGATTTAAATAAGCCAAGGTATGCAAGAAAATGCAGATTTCTGTTAAAAACCCAGCCTGTAATAATTAAATAAAATTTGCAGATATGCTGTTATGAAAATGCCTGCAAATGGGACTTTTACTTATCCAAAAATTGCTGAAACAGTTTGCTTGGGCTCACCAAATTTAGATTAACAAATGGAAGCATAAATCAGACCTGGAACACTTCCCATGCAACACGGATCAGCTATGGAGTGGGTCGTTCCATTTTGGATAGGTAAGCAAACCAACTGCTGCAACTTGACACCAAACCCTTCAACAAAATCTGCAATTCCTCTTTATTAATCACCGCTGAAAATAGTTGAATTAACTTTGCAAGCTCAATGGAAAATATTGTATAGAAATTCCTCTCAAACTCTTGGGGTTTTTCGTCCACAAGAGGGAAAATACTAAGGGTTTTCATCCTTAAAATTTTTTTTTATGCAAAAGCTACAAGTTTAAGACACAAGTCAGAAATTATCAAATAGACAAAAGTATAGCATAGAATGCACCTCCTCAAGTCGACTTCTCCTTTTAAGGATAGAAGAGACCCAAAACAACCTCCACAATATCCAATCAACATGCAGTGATTTTCTCTATGCAATTTCTACCCTCCATTTTCCCTTCCTAGGACAAGTCGCCATTTCCCTTAGGGAGAATACAAAAGGATATTTAATACTTATTTTTTCCTCCCAAACCTGGTTGCATTTTTTCGTAGAAGGAATACAAAATGAAATGGGCTTTGGTCCTTTCTATGTTTCTATGTTTCCCTTATTCCTTCCTCCTCAAGGCAAGTCACCATTTCTCCCTAGGGAGTAAAAATATAATTGCACCTTCTCTAACATCAGATATTTGCTCCAAGGCAAATTGCACTTTCTAGAGATTACCATTTTTATTTATAAATGTTTTTCTCTATCAAGCCAAATAAATTAAGTGCTTTAATTAAAAAAAAACTTTTAGGCACTTAATACTAATTTATTGTGACTTAAGTCACCCTTGTATTCACCCTTTGGTTGTCGGGTTGACAAAATAGGCCAAAGGTCTTCAATTGGGAAGGGGATATTAAAAAAATTTACTGTTTGAGGCTGCCAAAAGGTGGTTTAGTCTGTCTTCTTGCTGCTGTCCTCGGATGGCCTGCACCGACATTTGAATATCGTTGTTCTTTTTTCAAACAAAGCATTGGAAAAACTTTGTTTTCATGCAAAGTGGGATCCTTTGTAACCATCAACTCATTATTATTCATGTTGTCATCTTCATCTCAAGTTGTAACATCATATGCTCCCTCATTTGCATGGGGTAAAAGAAAACTCAACTGCTTCTTTTTCTTCTTTCATGTACTTGCACATGTAACAAACTTATTAAAAAAGAAAAAAGTTCCCAGCTTCATGCCTCATAGACATGATGGCCAACTCTCTCTTATTGCTTGCAATCATCTCACAATCTTCATACAAAAGATAGTTATCCAAAAATCTCAAACACGATGTCCCTATTACAGTTGTAACCACACATTTCATTCCAAATAGTGGTTGGAATCCATCTCATGAAGGTTGTGAGCATGATGCTATTGATAGTGCCCTTCAACCAAGGGGGGTGCAAATATTGTGGACAGCAAGTGAAAGATAAGTACAGCAGCTACCATACAAAAACCCCGTCATTAATCTCTGCAAAAACGATTTAGTGGGAGATGGAAACAATTTATTATGAATTGAAGATGTTACGAAATATTGGAAACTATCCCTTTTCATGATTGTCCTCTTTTGTGTGGCAGCAAACAAAATGTTGGGCAAATTGGAAATAGCTATAACACCAACACCAAAATCTATGACAGCAGGCTTAAAATCCCAAAAATCAAGATCCTTATTACTAACAACCATACCTCCAATGTTCGGCTGGGCAACAATGCTTGGGACAGGAGGATAACATCCATCTTGCTCGCTTCTAAACATAAATTTCATGAACTCAACACCTATTTTCATTGAAAAGACTTCTTCTAGAAGTTGGTGCAATGCTTAAGAACTGAAAATACCCATGAAATGACTGTTCTAAACATAAGGATGTAGAGCTTACCAACTAATGTGATGCCCATTGAAATCTGCTCTCTATGTAAAACTGTCCATTCTATTTGTTGCCACCACCATTGGTGCTCCCTTAGCCATACCACGCAGCACTATTTCCTTGCCTGCTGATCTGAACTTCAATTCCATTGTAGTTTTGTGTAAACTCCCCAGGCGAATGCAACCATTGCACTCCTAAGACCACATCCGTCTCTCCAATGCCCACTACATACAAGTCATCTTTTATTTTATGCTTCCCTAGAGTGATCTTCACCTGTTGTACCGTTTTTGTGTATGGGATGGTGAAACCATCAGCCACTGTCACATTGAATCCTTTGAAATCTTCCGCTTGCAGCCCCAATCTAATGACCAAATCAGCAACAATAAAATTGTTGGTTGACCCACTATCAATCAAAATAGTAACTCTTTTACCTTGTAACTTACCCCTTACTCTAAAAGGGCGATATCTAGGACCTCTAGATAACATGGCAAGGGTGCTATCTGTGTGATCAGTTTCTTCATTCCCTTGTTCCTCAATTTCTTCTTCTCCATCTGACACTACTTCAATGTAGTGAACTTGCCCTCTCCCAAGGCAATAATGCCTTGGTGTCCATGAATCCTTGCAAGTGAAGCAAAGGTTCCTCCTTAATTCATTCTATATATCCCCTTCTTTGTTGGACTTTGGTAGCTCTCTTTGTGGTGTATTTCCTTGTTGAAATGGTCTCTTGTGATAGTCATAAGGAGTTGTCCTTTGTTGACCCGAAAATGGGGGTTTAAGCTGCCCCAACGAGTTTCCCTTCTACTGTTCAAAAGGCAAACTTTTGCCTCTAAGAGTTGAAGACTCCAAATTTAATGCTCTCATCTTGAAGGGATGAAGGTTCAAAAGACTTGACCAATCCCTTGAGAGGTTAAAATAACCCTTCAACAAACAAAACAGCTATCCTTTTTCTGCTCACATGCGGAACCATCACTAAAAGTTTCTGAAAATCACTAATATAGTTGTCCACCGCTCCTTGTTTGAATTGTGCCAACTCCCTAAAATGGACCTCTGAATCTTTTCTATCGAATCTTTTCTATCGAATCTCTCCATGACTCTTTGGCTCAACTCATCAAGAGTGGTGATAGATCCATGCCCCTAGGTGATCAATCCATAGTAACACCACTCATGTGTGACTCCTTCCAAATGCAAGGTGGCAAACTTGAGTGCTTCCTCCTCATATATGGGTTCAAGAATAAGCATGTAGCCATCATCTGCAACAATGCTCTAGCTGAACACTTGTTCGATCCATCACAGAAGGGAAGAGTTATTTTTTCCAATCTATGTTGTAGATCCTTCCCTAGCTAATCTTGACGACATCCCTTGTTCTTCCTAGGTCCATTATTCATCCTTCGTTGATAGAAGTCCCTGAATGACAACATCTCACGTGTTGCAAAATTTAGGGCTGCATATTCTTCACCATAAGTGTTCATGTCTTCTACTACATGTGGCTGCTCCGTCTCTCTTTGTGGCCCTTCTCTTTGCAGAAATTTCGCTCTAAAAATTCCAAAAGAAGGCCTGATTGAAACTCTTTCGCCGTCATTACCAGAAGAGATCCCTTCACCATTATTTCCCACTCCATGATTGTTTGTCCTGTTTGTGTTGAAACCCTGCAAAGATCTAGTCAATTCAGCCATGGATCCCATGACAACGTCCCACATTTCTCTTTAAGAGTCCTTCAAGGAATGTTGTATCTCTCTTTGACCCTGAGTGAAGACTTCCTAAAAAAACTCAGTTCATCCATTGGAGGTGGCCTTTGATCTTGATCACCCATAGTACCTTTCACTGTAGTTCTTTGATACTGGTATTTGAACCCCTCTTCACCTGTGTGCATTCAGAATTGATTTTCCTTCACAAGTCGGAGAATCAAGCTTTGATACCACTATAATATCCATTTTTTAATAAAAAAACACACCATATCTGGATTTTCCTGAAACCCTTATGAAGAAAATTATAGAAAAGATATTTTCCCTATAAAACCCTTTTAGAAACTTAAATAACTTCGGGGAATACTTGCAAAATATTTTATCAATTAGAAATTCCACTTGTGTCACCCAGATTTCATCCTGAAATCTGCGACTACCCTATCCGAAAAATTTTCGTACTTTTAAAATAATGGGTCGTTTTGTGTTTTTATTGCCTGAAAGTTCTTGTATTGCGTCAAGATATTCCCAAAGAGCCATATTAGCCTTTTTCGCCAAATACCCAGATGCCCAAAATTGTTATATTCTGTCGTCGGGATTTGTCTGCGGGAAATTTGTATTTAATTATTTTGAGCCCCGTATGAGGCTATTTGCGCTCCGTTTTAACTCTGTTATGATCGAATATGTCATTACTCTTATGTACCAGAAGGGTTTTAACTTGGAATAAGTTTTGGGCTTTATTTGTAACTTTTGGCAATTTTTCGTGTTTTTGTGTTGTCCCGTTTCGTTTTCTGTGAAATTTCTCTAGAACAATTCCTTTGCCAGGTAAGCCCGATTTTTGGCCTGGAGCAGCTGGAAAACATATACGCACGTTATGCCCGGAGGAAGTCGCCATCGGAGGTCTGGATCACTGGGAAAAAGCGAAGTCGTGCACAGAAAAGCCCCTGCGGGGTTGGGTGCATTTTTGGAAAACAAAGGATTTAAGCTGCAATGGGAAAAATACAAGCAGCAGGCAAGGTGGGAATTTTATACCTGCCTAGCAGGGTACTTTTTCCCGTGTTATAAAATTCACTTAAGCTGCAGTGGGAAAGTTAGAGGCTGCAGGCAGGCGGGAATTTATTACCTGCCTTGCAGGGTAAAAATTCCCATGATAAAATAAAAGGAAAGTGACTTAAGTGAAATCATGGGATTTTAGTGCCTGCCTTGCAGGGTAAATAATCCCATTGTCAAAGTCAAATCACTTAAGTGGATCATGGGATTTTAGTGCCTGCCTTGCAGGGTAAAGAATCCCATTGTGAAAAATTCTTAAAAATAGAATTATATTGTGCAAAAAAGTGCGCCCCCTTTGGTGAGATGATGGCAGCCTTGAAGTGATTATTTTAATTAATCTATTCTTCTAAAAAGTGCGCCCAAGCTTGGAGGAAGTCAACAGGTCAAAGAGGGGAATAAAAGAAATGGATTAAATGCATTAAATTTAATTTATTTAGTGGCTGCCCCCTTCCTTTCAAAAAGTGCGCCCCATTTAGGAGATATTTAATGATTTTTAAGGCATTAAATCATTAAATTAATTTCTATTTTCAGTGGCTATGGTCAAGGCACACTGTGAAGCTTAAGTGAAGTGAAGTGTGAAGGATTAAATTGGATTAATTTAATTTATTGAATGGCTGTCCTTAAACATGTTATTTTTAAAAGAGAAGAGCATGATTTTTAATTAATTAATTGCCTTTAATTGTTAGGGCAATTATTAATTATAGAATTGTGAAGGTTATATAAGCATGGGCAGCCATATGGGTGAATTATTTAATTCACAGGTAAAGAATTGCAGCCAAGAGGAAAAGTGCGCCCCCATTTGAAGAAGGATTTTGCTCAGGCAAGGTGGTAACAAGGCTAAAAGCTTCCAGATTTGGCGCATGCTTTGAAGGAGGTGGATCTTTGTCTGCATAATTGTTTGCATAGGTGTTACAGGTGCTCAGGTGTTGTTGAAAGGATTCATGCTCTCTTTATGTGCAAATTAAACACCAATTTTTGGGGCAGCAGGCTTGAAAAGTGCAGATTTTTACAATTAAAATTCACTATTCATGCTCCGGTGGCCATTTTTGTCTGAATAAATTGCAGGAATTCATTACAGGTGCTTTACAAAGGAAAAGGAGCTTTTATCAATGTCCAATACATTGCATATATCCTCCGAATCTGAAGAATTGTCCAGATCTGCACCAGTTTTGAAGAAATCCGGCCAAGTAAGAAGAAAAAGAATTATTCAGACAAAGATAGACAAAGCCATGGCGAAGAGAGACGAAAAAGAAAGCACAATGGAGTCATGCATCGCTTCCAAACTTGCAGACATAGGAGACACAGATCTAGGCCCGGAACCTCTTTCCGATTTGATTGATAGATCCAGAGCGGGAAAGACTTCACTCATGCGTGCGGTTAAAAGCAGTGGAATTATCCGAGCTGCAGCTTTTCCATGTACAGCCCAGTTGCCAGAATTTGTTATGGAGTGCGCTAGATCTTACCATCCTTCATCCAGATCAGTGCGTGATGCTTCGGGAAAGACAATAATTCGTTTGGACGCAGAGTTCATCAATTATTGTTTGAAGATTCCAGTGCGAAAGGTGGTGACTTCCATTAGTCTTCAGGATGCCGGCAGCAGGTGGGAGAAGCATAGAGCTGATTGTGTGAGCATAATGAATAGCCGATACATGAAGAAGCCTAGATCTCCTTCAAAGTTCCCGAGAACTCTTCCGCGGTCCAATTTGGTGCAGGAGGTAGATGATGTTGTCAAATTGCTATGCAGGATGAATGGCGAGGCGAATGCTTACACTTTCCGTACATGGATGTATGCTTTCATCAGGACCATTGAAGTCAACAAGGTTGATTCTATAATCAATTGGTCGGAAATTATTAGCAACAACATTGGTGAGCAACTCCGGAACGTGAAGCGAACTTTCAGCTTCAAAATGACTTCCTACTTGGTGTATGTTGCAGCTTCACAAGGCGTCTTTTCCAAGCTGGATAGATGTGGTGTTCTTTCTAAGGACCCCATTTTCGAGTGCTACCCACAGCTTACTGTACCTGCGTGCGAGAAAGATTTCAAAGTGATCAACGATGAATTCTTCTATGATTTCATCTGCAGGCTAGACAAAGACTTGAAGGCCAACAGGGTAAGCAAGGAAGCGTGGGAAGCTGTGTCCAAGATTGGCAGTCTATTCATTCAATTTGCAGATTTCACATACCTCAGGGTTACGGGCTTTTTTGGAGAACCAATAAAGATGCCCAGGCATCCGAATGATAGATTGATCGCCATGGAGCTGAGCAAGCAACTTGTGGAGTTACACGACCTTCAGTCAAAGCGGCACAAGTCTACGGGCTTCTTCCCAATCACTGTGGGATATTACAGCTGCATTAGCATTCATAGAGCTCGGGGGATGGAGGCGCAAATGTTATCCGAGTATGAGCAAGAGTTCTTCCCTGCACGGCTGAACTTCGATCCATTTGGAGTAGCCAGGAAGACAATCTCCCAGGAGTACGCACATGTGCCTTCATTAGAAGATTTCTGGATGAAGTGCAAAAGTGAGTACGAGGTTAGAAAGAGAGATTTCAGCAGGCTATCAGCAAAGCAAGTGTTCGACTTTGGACTAGCGCGGATACCTGCGGATCTTAAAGATGATGGGAATGTGGTACTTGACACTTACCATCAAATGGGAGGAGATAAAGCCATACTGCAGAATAACATAGGAGGCTGCAACACAATTGAAGAAAGGTCGGGAGCTGTGTTGGTGAATACTTCAAACTGGTTGCTGACAAAGGGATATTGCCTTGATGAAGCATTGATGAATCAAGTCACGGGCAACTTCGGCGCAGGAGATTCCCTCAAGCGGAAGCACGGAGGAGAAAGCAGCAGGAAAGTCGAGAAGTTGAAAGTGCATAGAAGATCTCAATCCAAGGAGAGGATCACTTCTACGACCATGACTTTAGCTCCGGTTTCTCCAGTACCCAGTACTTCACCAACTATTGCACCGCAACAGGATGTTTCCATGCCTCTACTGAATCCAGCGACATTCATCTTCTCCCCTCAGCCACTTCGTTCAGCACCTGTTCCAGAGGATACGTTGAAGCTGCAGATGGCGGAATTCGAAAGGGCTTTGTCCTTGGATGATTCAGAAGATGGCAGCCATAACACTGTGGCACTTTCTGACGGAGAGGATGCAGAGCGGAAGATGGTAGTACACTCAGCGACTTCAGCGACTCTCATTCTCCGAGAAGTAACTTCTCGGAATGGTTGGCTTCGCAGTTGGTTCCAGAAGCGAGAATGGAGATGAACTTAGAGGAGCACGACTTGCAGCTACTCCAGAATCTGGGCGGAAGAGACAGAAGGCCTAAAGTTGCCAAAGCAACTTCTAGGTTGATCATCGAGGATTCGGGAGAGAAGTTTGCTGAGATATCAATTCTGGCAGAAGGAAAGATAGAGGAGGAGCTCACGGCAGAGGATGTGACAGTAACCAAAGTACCCCTCGGTCAAGCCACCACTGAAGGATTGAAGCAGGACACGCAGACATTGATGGATGCTTTATTCCTTAGGCTTGACAGTGAAAAGGCGGAGAAAGAAGAGCTGCAGAAGCAAGTATCTCAATTATGTGAGATCATAGCCAAGGTTGCTAAACCTTCCATTCAGCCCATTTCAGAGCAGGTGAGTGATCATCTTATGCAGGAAATGGAGGACGCAAGCAATCAAGTAAAAACTATTGACGAATGGAAGGATTTGATTATTCGTCAAGCTTCTGTACAACTTGGAGAAGTGCCAGCCCGCCTAAAGGTTATGGATGATGCAGCAAATCAGCTGAAGCAACTGATGGCAAACATAGAAGGCATGAATACAGTTGCAGAGAGTAACCTGAGTATTTTGGCCGAGATCAACAAGCTGCCGGGAGATGTATTGATTGCGGAACAGATTGTACCAGATGGATCAGTCGAGAAGGGGAAGCAGCTAGAGTTTGCAGTATCTTTCCGTTTGGAAATCTGCAGAGTTTTGCTGAAGAGGATGCAGGCACTTGAGAGTAGGACATCAGACTTACCAGACAGTGTCATTTCTTTCACTGAGGAGAGAGTGGACGGGAATGTTACTTCATACGTGCGGATCGTCTCAACTAAGGTGCCTAATTCCCTGGAAGGTTCTCTTCTGATGGTACAAAAGAGAATTGATAAAGCTACCAAGCCTTTCACGATGAATTCTATCAGTAGACTGGTGGCGCTGCAGGCAGACATTGCGAGGTTTGGGCCGAGCTTGGAAGATGTGGAAGCGTGCATCAAAGTGTTGAATGAAGGGTTGCTGCAGTTCAGGACAGAGAAAGAAGCAGTGGCTAAAACAGATGGAAGGATGCTGAATTACATGTTCGACAAGTATATCCGATATCAGAACAAGAAGAAGACATAAACATTACAGCTGGCATGACTTCTTCTATTCTTTCTTCTTCTATTTTCTATGTTCCCGGATGAAATTGTAAAACTTCTAAGTTATTGGTTTTGTAACCATTACTTAAAGTCATGTGGAACCATTCTATTAGTTAAGTGATACATGTGTCACTTAAGGAGAAGATAGTTGAGGATGATTGCCAAATGTCATCTTTACTTGTTGTTTATGTTTCAGTTCAGTTTGAGTTTTCCATTTGTACTTTCCCTCCTACATTCTATAAGTAGGAGAAGAACCTCCGGGTTAATAATCAATCAGAATTTGTAAGCAGCAATCTTGTGTTCTAGACTTTGTGCTGGACCCCTGAGAGCAACTTGGAGCAAAGGAATACAAAGGAGCATGTTTCCGGAGAACTTTGTGTCACGGTGTACTGTTGTTTCTTGCTTTTAATCTTAGATCTCTTAATAAACTTTGTGTTATTTTAGATCTGGATCTAGAGCTGCCTTTGTTTTATAATTCTGTGTGTTCATATCTATTAAGTTTCTTCTATGTGCATGCAATTAGCTCTGCTATCTACTAATTGGGATGCACATCTTCCCCATTTCTTCTCTGTATTTCCTTTACTTCCTTCTGCTATAAAATACTTCCTTTCTTAAACAGTTGCTTACTTGTTGCAGAACTTCTTAGTTATGGTTCATGAACTAAGTGGTTAAAGTAAAACCCCTGATAGATAATAACACATTTTTATTGACAAATCTGACACGGGAGCCTCACCGGTTAAATGAGGGAGATTTATCTCATGACTGCCTAGGTTTTGTGCTATGAGAAAATCTAGCCAATAGGAACACACAAAAATTGCATGCCGAATTCCCAAAATGGGGCGCCCAGGCTGGAAACGGCCAAAAGCTAATCCAAAAACCCTCCAAAACACTAACAGTCACTACAACACTCTTCCAACTCGATGCCCTTGTTGGAATCCGTCCTTTCTCTGCTCAAATGTGAAAAAAATGATGGTTTCCGTCCATAGATCTGAATTCTAATGAAGGGTTTCACTTTCATCCTCAATAGCTTTGCTCTCAAGAGGTTTCGTCCTTAACAGCTGAAAAGAGGCAAGGATGCTCTCGCATATAAGAAAACAGTAAATCAAGATGATTACTAATGAACCCCTAATCTTAGTTTATACTTTTATCTGGGCACGCTACTCCATGTGGATCGCTCCATGTGGTAGGTGCACTTTATTAAATTAAAGTGATCATCTTTATGTGTTATTTTATCATTACAGTTTTTCCCTTTCTAATTAATCGTTATAACTTAAAGTTGTTTTTTAACAAACATTACAAGGCCTAATAAAACAAATTTAAAATATAATGATAAAGTACTTCCCTTGCATTTCCTTTTAAGCCCCCGGGAAGTTAACTAGGACAAAAAGGGTCTCATGGCGAGTTCATGTTAAAGAGGGGACATACACATGAAGCCTGAAATGTTTGATGGCTTCAATATCATAGCAGCAAATAGATTCACCATTCCATGCACTTCGATAAGTAGACTACTTAATATAACTATGGGTGAGAGTAAGGTATGGGATGAATTTCATGTTGTAAGAACTACCATGGTTATGGAGATAGAAGGGTTAGATTCCATTGCCGAGTTCGTATAGAATCACAAATCTAAGAAGCTAAAGTTTACATCTAAAGGAAAAGATATGTTGCTTGGAAGTATCTCTGAGGAATCATTAAGAGTAGTCATAGCTAAAGGGGCTTTTTAGAAAGGACAAGTTGCTTGGACAGCAAGTTGCTTAGTGGGGGAGAGCATGCAAACTATTTCATCTTTCACTTTGTTGGTTCTCCTCCGAATTATAATGAAGAAGCCTTTGGGGAGAAATCGAAGGGCAATGTTGGATCCCCACAACTCGCGGCACCATTTTTCTATCGCGTAAATGACAAGCCACTTACCTAAAAATTTTCCAATCGGCCAAGTTTTTAAAGGGCCTCAACATCTTCAGCAAATTCCTTCGAAAGATCAACTGTCACCAAACTGTCTAATTGGTCTTTCTTACCAAGATTATCCTAGCAACGACCGTTGTCATCAATGTTCCCGATTCCCTTACTATTATTTGTTTCTACTTTTCTTGAAATTTTAGGCACGTCACATGAGCGTTGACCTTCCTTGTTGATTCGCATTGCAACAGACTCCCAAAAAATCCCATCATCTACAAATTCAATTTTCTATTTTTTCTTACCCCTTATTACTTTAACACTTATTATTTTTTTTGCAATCCTTACTCTTTATCGTTTTAACTTCTTTTTTCAAAGGGGTGCACCTTTCTTACTTATACTTTTAATGTATATAGTATATTTAAATTATTTTAAAAGTTATTTTAATTGTTAAATTTTTAAATTTTGAAGCATATATTTTATCTTTATTTTCATTCTATGTGTGTTTTAAATCCAATATTACTTTTACAAGTGATTTCTTGGCTCCTCAAAAATCAAAAGCTAGGGGATGTAAGCATGTCACACACACAAGGACAAGGAATGAAATCAAATGTAACTTATGCAACAAATTTTTTATTGGCAGTATAACTAGAAGAATGGACCCCCAACTTGGTAGAGCAGGTGAGCCTGGTGGAGAAGTTAAAGTTTTTCCTAATGTTACACAAAAACCATAGCGAGAATAGAGAGGTAGGAGCGTCCGTCAATCACTAATTAAAAAACACGTAGCAAATGGAGAGTTCAAGAAGCAATTTCCAAGAACACATCAAAGTGCTTTTCCACAAACATGTCATTATCATGTATGCAATCAAACACTTGTGGTAGTGGAACACTTTTCGGCATTTCGAAGCCAATACAAAAGCAAGATGTGGATGATGCATAGTTAGATTTGTTTATTCAAGTGCCATTCCATTCAACGTGGCAAGCAATTCATGTTCTAAAAATGCAATTAAAAATAATATAAATTTGGTAAAGAATACACACCACATAGTTCAAAGAGGGTTAGGACTGCTCCTTTGGAAAGGTCCAAGGAGAGGATGACTAAAAACATGGCATGTATTAAGGCCTCTCGGAGTGTAACAGATTGTATTATATTGAGTGATGGTTTGTTTGTTTTGTGTCAAACACCCTTAATTAATATTTTGGTATATTGCCCCATAGGAATATCTTTTCTAAAAGTGGTTGACATTATGAACCACAAGAAGACTTCAAAGTTTATTTTCAAAATCTTGGATAAAACAATTCAGAAAATGGGTAAAGAAAATGTAGTTCAGGTTGTCACTAATAATACCACTAATTGTGTAAGCAATGGAGAAACGATAATGGAAAAGTATCATCTAATCTATTGAAGCCCTTGTGCAGTTCATTGCCTTAATTTACGGCTTCATAACTTGGCCAAACTTTCATGGGTTCATGAAGAAATTCAAACGGAGAGGATGATTGCAAATTTCATAAAGAACCTTTGCCTTACATTGGGCATTTATAGACGGCATGCATCTAAGGAGTTGTTGAGGCTTTGTGAAACAATATTTGCCTTTTTTTATATCATTTTAAAAAGAGTGGTTGAAAAAAAAGCAGCAATAAGGTTAGTGATTTACTGCAATGAGTGGGAAAGACTTACACTTTCAACAAGATCTAAGGGAAAACATGCAGAACAAAACATTGTAAATGGCAACTATAGGAAAGTGCATACAAATTTCTAGAACTTTGTGAACCTATTGTGGATGTGCTAAGCATGCTTGATAGTGACACCCCTTGTCCTGGGATGGTTTATAAGGCTATGGACCATTGTAAGGAATCCATTCATAAGGCATTAAATGATGTAGAGCCTAATTACAAAAAAATATGGGATGTCATTGATGTAAGATGGAAAATGATGCACATACCCTTTCATTCAGCAGCTTATTTTCTGGAGCCTAGGCTCATCCATATAGATAGAGTGATTATGAAGTTGTGGGTGAACTTTATGAAGCCATTGACAAGTTTCTTCTAGATCTTGAACTTGCATGTATAATTAGGCACCAAACAAGGACATTTCGGGAAGAAGGGGTATTTTCAACACAAGGATCCAAGGATGATGGGCCGCATCTTGAGGGATACGAATGGTGGAAATATTATGGATCAATTGCAAATGAACTACAATGCTTTGCTCTTACAATTTTGAGTCAACGAGCAAGTGCATCAGCATGTGAAAGGAATTGGAGTTGTTTTGACCACAATCAATATAAAGAAACATGTTATTGTCGGGATAGTTAGGAGATCTCATTTATGTTCACAGCCATTCATGGATGTGCATCAAAAATACAGAAAAGCAATCTTCTCCTTCAAACTCCCGACCTATTGCATCAAACTTGGAAGATGCAGATGATCATGTCTTCTTTTGTGATGAATCTAGTGATGATGATAATATTGATAAGCCAGGTGCTCTTAATGATATGAAACTTTTTGATGTGGCAAGTAGCCTATAAGGCTATAGAATGTATTCAATCTTTGATGATATGGAAATTTTTGATGTAATAAATAGTCTTTAAGGTCATAGTCTAGTTAGTAGAAAGTTTAAGATCTTAGTATTACATGAATAAGATGGTGGTTTGACATAATTTTAAATGTTTTTATGTTCTTCTACTACTCAAACTTAATGGCAACATTTTTCGAACTTTATCCATTGGGAAAACTTGATCCAAATTTTATCCCCGTTGAACTTGACCTCGAACTTGAACCTTGTGACTTAGCTAATAACAATGGGGGACAGCCATTCATTCATTCCAGCCTTCAAGATTCAAGATAACACATGCATCCAATATATCAATTTTTTCTAACACATTCTCCGCATATTAGGGGTTCATGTAGTATGGTCTTTTTCCGATGGGTTGGGCTCATGTAATCAATGGCAATGCTAAGCATGCAATTTACGCAGCACTCTCATCAAATCCTAACAATTCCAAACAAACACCCCATTGTCGTTTAGGAATATTATGGCCTAACTTAGTCCCAATCACACTCAACATGTATGACCAACAAGGTCTACTATTTCCCAACGTTCATGTTTATTATCATTGAGCCTACATACTTTAGATTCTCTTTGTTTAATTATGTGTGGCAAGTTTCCACCTTCATATCTCTAAAATCAAACTTCATAAAGTACGGTAGAAATTCCTATTTCTAGTCGAAGCACTAGCTGATGAATGTTATAATAGCCTTTGTTGTCATGGAGTAGTCTATTATAACAACAAAGGCAACAATTTTGAGTTCTCATCATCCTCCAAATATATACCCATTTTAATAACAATGCCAATTTTAGAACCAATTATCTCGTCATCTTTATACTGTCATCACAAAAGTGTTACTTCCAAACAAGTACTTTGGGTCTTCAAATCAAGATAGATCTTTCGTTCTTTATACTCTAGGGAAAGGATATATTTCTTCATGCTTGGCTCCACATTTACTTTATTCATACATACTTGTCCTACAAGAGTCGTATATGTCAACTTCAACTAGGAGCTAACAAAAAGTCTCATTAAGGAAAATACTTAAATCTCCACATGATGGGTGAAAAGTATTCCCAACGGTTCTATCCCAAATTGATTCACCATTTCCAATCTGGACATCAATGGCCACAAGATCAATTAATTTTCATCCATGTTTTTTTGCTCTAGGTGAATTCTCCAAATACAGTTCTAGTGATACCACCAAGCCTATTCTCATGGCTTGTAGTGATGTGGACTCATGTTTTGGTTGCTTATGATATTGTTAAACACTCTTTAGAAATCTAGAACTTCCAAGATTGTCAATCCATCTCCACCAAATACCGCACACACATTACTAGTCACCTAGGTAATTTGAGCACAATAAACATGGAACCATGCAAGCATGGTGCGCCAAAACTTATGCAACATCCATTATTGGCTTTGTGAATGTTCCAAACACCTGCAGACCATAACCACTAAGGTCCACTCACAACATGTACCGTTGAATTCCAACAATGTTGTTTCGTTTGTCCTTAAAAGGGCAGAACCCTCCGTACGAATCAAGGGATTTCCCTCATGGAGTTAAGGGGAAACACACCCATGGTGTGCGGGATAATGCCTCTCAGACCAAATTTGACTGCTACATTTTGATGCCATTTATAGTGATTGTTTGGAGATGAAGATCCATGTGCAAAAAGCACAAAATCCCAAATAATTATGTTCCGCTTCTATTATATTTCCTATGCATATCCATTTGAATGATCATTTTTGGATCATTATTATCAGTTTCACACGCACATATAACACATCTACATTCTAGCAATTTAGAGCACTGTCCCATAGTTAAAACCAAAGATCAAGGTCACCTTTCTAGGTAGGTGATTTAATTTAAATTGAATTAAATCTTTATTTCAAAGTGAGTACTGTAATGAATGATATACAAGTGATAGAATATGGTAAATGGACAAGCAACAAGCATGCAAAGATATGAAACCCTAAGCAAGTGAGAAGGATGAATGACTTAGATGATTTCGTACAGACTGGAGACGATGACGCCAAGGCTCAGTGGAGTTTCTGGAAATCAAATGAAAGAAAATATGCCAACTCTAACACCTCGCGCTTTCTCTTTGTTCTGATACTAAATGTACTTGTCAAACATGTGATTCAATGCCTTCCCATCTGCTTTAGCAACAGCTTCTTTCTCGGTCTTGAACAGCAACAATCCCCTCGAAAGAATATCAATGCTTACCTTCACTTTCTCCAAACTAGGCCCAAATTTTTTGATATCTGCATTAAGTCTCACTAGTTTGCCAATTGAAGCCAACGTGAAAGGAATGACGGCTTCGTCAATCTTCTTCTGGACAACTGGAAGAAATTCCTCAAGAGAAGCAAGCAAATCGTTTGGAATGTTCCTCGTATGGTAACGAATACCATCAACTTCCTCCTCTGTAGGGAAAGCAATTATGTTCTCCGACACTTCCCTCATCTTGTCCTCCAGTAACTACATTCTTTTTAACATAATCTTGAGGATTTCCGTGCGGAAAGACACTGCTATCTCCAGCTGCTTTCCCTTTTCTATCAATCCATCAGGTACAATCTGCTCTACAATCAATACACTCCGGCAGTGCATTTATCTTGGCCAAAATCTCCAAGTGGCTCTCAGCAACTGTATTTTCATCTTCTATATCTGCCATCAGTTGCTTCAACTCAGATAATGGCCGGTGCATATTCTCCAAGCTAGCTGGTACTTCTATAAACTGCTATGACACTTGATGGATGAATTTCCCTTACCATTTAGCAATAGCTTTGACCTGATTTCTTGCATTTTCAATCTCTACATTCAAATGACAGCTCACCTACTCCTGTACTAGCACTAGCTTAGAGGAAGGTTTAGCAACCTTAGCAATGATCTCACACAACTGGGAGATCTACATCTGAAGTTTGGCTTTCTCTACCTTTTCCTTGTCAAGCTTGAGGAATAAAGTGTCTATCAGTGTCTGTGTATCTTGCTTTAATCCTTCTGTGGTCATTTGACCCAGTGGCACCTTAGTTACAGATATGTCTGCTGCCATTAGCTCTCCCTTTTTCTTCCCTTCAGCTAGAACTGATAATTCAGCAAACTTCTGCCTTGATTCTTCAATAACCGACCTTGAAGTTAGTTTAGCAGCTTTAGACCTTTTGCCTTTACCTCCCAAGCTCATGAGTAACTGTAAATCCTCCTCTTCTAGATTAATTGCTTCTCTTTCCTTTGGAACTGTTTGCAAAGCTAACTAGGATGAGAAGTTATTCCCCGGGGAATGAGAAGCCTTTGTGTGTACCACCATCTCATGCCCAGGCTCTGTTGCATCTGAATTCACCACTGTATTATGGTTGCCTTCTCTTGTGCCCTCTCAAGTGGCGGAAGAGAAGTATATAGGAATGATGTCAGCTTCAGTGATGGAATAGCCATAATTTCTTGTGTTGCCGGAACCACTGAAGTACTGTGGGTTGATGCAGGAGAAGCTTCGTCTGAAACTAGCACTGATGTAATGGATGTAGACTTTCCCTTCTCCAATGCCTGAGCCTTTTTGTGCACCTTCAGCTTCTCTAGTCTTCTTTTTCTCTCACCTTCATGCTTCCTTTTGTTGAGGTTCCTTGTGGTAAAGTTCCCTATGATCTGGTTCATCAAAGCCTCATCCAAGTAATATCCTTTTGTTAACAGCCAATTTGAGGTGTTAACCAGGACTGCTGAAGACCTCTCCTCAATTGTCTGGCTGTCACCTACATTGGCCTGAAGAGCAGCTTTATCTCCTCCCATCTGATAATGTGTCAAGTACCACATGCCCATCATCTGAAAGATTTGCAGGTATCCTTGCCAGACCAAAGTTAGACACTTGTTGAGCTCATAATCTACTGAAATCTCCTTTTCTGACTTTGTATTCATTCCTGCACTTCATCCAAAAATCCTCCAATGAAGGGACGTGCGAATATTCCTGGGAAACTGTCTTCCTTGTTATTCCATGCAGATCAAAATTCATTTGACCAAGGAAGAATTCCTGTTTATGGCACAAAGACATTTCAGCTTGGGCATTTCTAGCTCTGTGAATATTCTGACAAGTATAGTTGCCCACTATGATTGGGCAGCCACTTGTCATCCTGTGCTTTTTTGTTTGCAAGTCATGCAATTCTACGAGTTGCCTGCATAACTCCATGATAACCTACTTATCATTAGGGTACCTCAGCAATTTAACTGGTTCACCTGAGAAACCACTAACTCTGAGATACGTAAAGTCAGAAAACTGGATGAAGATACAATCGTACTAAATGACAGCTTCCCAAGCCTCTTTACTTACTATGTTGGCCTTCAAGTCATTGTTTAGCCTACAAATGAATCCATAGAAGAAACCATCGTTCGCTACCCCATAATCCTTGTAACACTCAGGTATCAATAGTTGCGGGTAGCATTCATAAATAGGATCCTGTGAAAGTATCCCTCTTCTATCCAGCATAGAGAATACTCCCTGTGAGGCTGTGGCATATACAAGGTATGAAGTCATATTGAAACTAAATGTCTGCCTCACATTTCCGAGCTGCCCAACAATGTTGCCGCTAATGATCTCTGCCCAATCGATCATAAAACCTGGTTTGTTGATCTCAGTTGTTCTCACAAAGGAGTACATCCATGAGTGAAAGTTATTTGCATTACTTTCCCCATTTATCCTGCACAACAACCAGGAGATATTATCAACTTCCCGCACCAGATTGGACTTTGGAAGAGTCCTAGGAAACTTTGATGGTGCCCTCGACTTCTTCATATACTTCTTGTTCATTATGCCTACACAATTCAGCTTGTCCTTCTCCCACCTATCAAAACCCTCCTGTATGTTGATTTTGAATACTCCGGGTTATGTCGGAATCTTAAGACAATAATTGATGAATTGTGCATCCAGTCTAATTACTGCCTTTCCTGCTACATCCCTGACTGTTCTAGATAAAGGATGATAAAATTTTGCACACTCTAGTACAAACTCAGGTAACTGAGTTGTAGTCGAGAACATTGCAACCTGAATAATTCCACTATCTCCCATAGCCCGCATAAGGGATGTCCTGCCAATTGCTCTGGATGTGTCAATCAAATCACTAATAGACTCAAACCCCATGTTCGTATCACGAATCCCAACTAGCTTAGATACTATGCATGATTTTGTCGGACTACCCATGTCGTCACCCTTCATTATACCTGAATCAACTTTTGTCTAAGATCTTCCTTTTTTATTTTTACCAGGAGCTTTTGTAATTGTGAGAGTTGGATTTATTCATGCAGAAGCTGCAACTACTTCTCCTGAAGATATATTCAATGTATCAGACATTGACTTCTTCTTTCTTCTCACAAATATTGGCACAAGTGAAGTATTCCTGTAATCAATTCAGAAAAATATGTAATTCGTCACCCTCATTTATTTTAATAGCATTAGAGTCATTTTGAATTCTGGAATGGCTCCAGGTGCAGGCAAATATAAGTTAAGTTCTAACATGAGTTCGAACTGGAGACTTGAATCAACATGCATGAGCTTTTGGGAGACTTTACATGCAATTTTGGAGTGTTTCACATGGGCTGTGTTTAGGCTCTCTGAGGAAAAAAGTTGCGTTGAAAATTAAAGATGGCAGCAGCTTGAAGTTGGCAAACAATAACTCCAAAAACTACGACTTGCACATGACCAATCTAAACTCGGCCTTTCATTAAAAATTGCAAGAAAAACATGAAGTTACGGCAGTGAAAAAGTGTCAGGAAGGCATCAGTTTAGATGGGCGACTTGTGTTGGCTTTTTCCACTTACTTTTTCGAGAAAAACATGAAGTTACAGCAGTGAAAAAGTGGAAGGAAGGCAGCACTTTAGATGGGCGACTGGTATTAGCTTTTTCCACTTACTTTTTCGAGAAAAACATTAAGTTAGGGAAGCGAAAAAGTGGAAGGAAGACAATAGTTTAGATGGATGACTGGTATTAGCTTTATCCACTTATTTTTTCGAGAAAAACATGAAGTTACGGCAGCGAAAAAGTTATAAGCAGCAGGCAGCTTGCAAAATTCATGATTTCTTGTGTTTGGCATGGAAAGCACCAAGGAATGCAGCTTGCAAAATAAACGACTTGCTCTTGGAATTGCGCCAACTTTTGCGTGGAAACCATAAGGAGAAGCAGCATAGAAATATGAAGAGGAAGGCAGCTTTGAATAATTCACGTTAGCACTTGCAAATTTCTTTTAACTTTGGCGTGAAAACCCCTTAGTCAAGGCAGCGTCAAAATCTAACATGGACGGCAGCTTATAAATAAAATACCATGCCCCTAAAAACCACGACTTGATTAAAAACTTCTTCTTTTGACAATTGCGTTTAATCCTGGATGATTGTGGGGAAGCTTTATTTATCATTTTGCACAGACAAATCACTTCCACCAAAAAATGCCACTTATACCTAAGTTGTTATCTTTAAAAACCAGCCTTCATAATAAATTATCGTCTCTGTCTGAGGCCATGGATGACTTCTATAAACTCTATGCAATTGGAATGGTTAGGTAAGACGAAAGAAAAAGCAGTGGAGAATTGCCGGACAAAACACGGAGAAAAACCAAAACCAAACACAAAAGAAATAAATAAAAACAAAATACCTAACAGAAGTTGCAGACAATTGCTCGAAAATAAATTGTCAATTAGCTAGTCTGTAGAAACTCCTCTCCAGGTGAAAGTTCCACTTGGAGATGAAAGTAATACTGGTGTGGTAATAATGATGGAGTGAGGTGGTTTATATAACCCTAAATTCGCTAAATTTAGCCCAATCTATTTTTAAAAGAACTTTACTTATTTAATGAATAAATAAATAAAACGTTTTTACTTTTAGTTCAACTTATATTTAAAAGAACTTTATTTATTTAATAAATAAATAAATAAAATGCTTTCAGACAAAGTCTGGAGAAGTATTTGAGTGAGTACAGGTATGCAGGTATTTGTCGAACTTAGCTATTACGACTCGCTGAAGATACCTTAGAGCAATGCAGACAACTGCAAGCAAAACAAACACCAAAAACAACCTGTCACTTTGGAAAGAACGAAATTTTTTTAAAAGGGGTAGTCCCAGATTTCAGGGTGAAATCTCGGGGACACCACTATAGGACCTAGAAATGTACCCAAGTGAATAGATTTTGGGTCTACAATAGAATGTTCACTCTTTAACATGTGTCGAAGGCCACCATGGTTGGCATTTGACTTGGGATGTTAATATGCGTCAAATGCTTTGTCGACTTTATTTATCATCAACAAGAGAGATGTTTAGGACTGCTCTAACTCATTTGGACTTATACTTTTGAGGATTGGCCAAGCATTGCATGTAGTCTCAACATGTTTCTCGCAACCATTGTGTTTGTTGTTTGTCTCTCCATTATCAAGACAAAAGATTGAGCCATGGTCTCATGATTTGCTGCCTTCATTTTTATACGAGATTCCTCCACCAAGGCTCCTTGAACTTCATCTTCTTTTCAATTCCACCATTGAATCTAGGTAGATTGTGTTTTCCACTTCGGGTCTGGTCACCAAATAACATTTTATCCCATCAAATTGAAAGCCATTGCTGCAAGATTTAATGAAAACTCATCTCATTGTGTTCTCCCAATCCATGCCAATGATACATTAAGGATGAGTTACTTTTATCTTGGTTCAAACAATCCCATGTGAGAAGGCCCAAATCATTATATACTCAACATTTTGTAATTAGGCATTCATTCTCTTCTCTCTCTCTCTCTCTCTCTCTCTCTCTCTCTCTCTCTCTCTCTCTCTCTCTCTAACGAGGCCGCCTCCTCTCTTTTTGTTCTTTCCTCAACCTTAAAAATACCCTTCACTCAATGCATTTGGAGTTTACTGCCTCCATCACCAAAAAAAATTATTCCTTCTTGTTATTACTAAATGGACAGTCTTTCACAAAGTCTCCAACCACTGTATAAATTCAGCATATCTCATTGCTTGGAAAATCATGCTAGTATGACCCTCCATGCAACATGTCATACATCAAACTTCTTTTTTCTTTCTTTTTTCTTTCTTTTTTCCCCTTCAATTATTTTAGCAAGCACATCATGTTTGTCCTAAAGGTGGTTATCAAGTGAGACTCAAACGAGTCATTATTGTCATATAAGTCACTCACTCTCATCAATTTGAGACTTTTTCCTTGTCCTTGCTCTCCAAGTTCATGGCTTGCATCACTGTAGGTTGTTGGTGGCATTATGTTCGCCATTTTTATATTTTTTCTTTATCCTTTTGATGAACCACTCTCAATCCATTAGTAGAAGACTTCTTCATCTTGGAGATTTGTTCCAACCTCTATACGCCCAAAGAAAGCCATTATTCCCCTTTTTTATGGTGTGTATGTTGGGAACGATCGTATCACCATCCAATAATAACTTCAACTCCTCAAATGATTTTCTCAACTTTTGCGAAGCATTCAGCCCCATCTTTTTGTGCTTGATATTCCATTCATTCACAACTCTATGAATTTCTGGAATTGATCTCTACTAATATTCATCATCCATCTAACCATTCACAGCCTCGAACGTAACACGTGTATTGCGATGGTGGATGAGGTCTTGTACCATTCCCTATAAACTTTGGGAAAAAATGTATCACATGCCAGCATGACACTCACCATGTTATTTTGTTGTGTCACAACTTACACGTAATCTCAATTGTATCCCCCATCTAATTCAACTATCCCTACTTAGCTTCACATCGTCTTTTGGCCTACACACTGCATGTCTCTAGAAGAAGCTGATGGATCATACCCAATCAACATCGTCAATTTGTATACCCAACTCATTGAACCTCAAGGAAAAGGGTGCAACCTCGAACCAAAAATCACTAGTTGGTTAAGGTTCCATCCTCCTCTTATTTACTATGGGCACTCTTGTCCACTAGTGGTTTAACTACTCCCCCTTTCATTTTCTTCGCCATTTCTTTGTCTATAAGATGCTCTTTTTTCAATAGACCAATGTATCACAATTATGTTTCACATTCCCCTCCCAAGCACTCTTTGAACATGTAGCCAAAAAGTACCCCATGCTCCCATGTTGGACGTGTTCTTCCATCAAAGTACGAGAAATCATCGCATCTCGTAATTTTTATGCCTTTGTCCTCTTCAATCCATAATTCTAGATCACCACCCGCATTGTTGTCTTGCTCTTCTTTGTTGATCATTAGTTCCTTTGATCTTTTCATATTCTCTATAACAACTCTTCCTCACCGTTGAAGACTACTTTGTTCGAATGAAGGGACTCAAAACACTTTGTTCATTTCTTTTCAATGGGTAGACAGATTTTTGTTTAGTTTTGATGAACAAGGGAATCGGAAATGTCTTATCTTGTCGAAGGTCATAGATTCAACTCTAGAAAGCTTCCACCATACCCTACCTCTCCTCAACAAACATGGCCCAGAGTGAGGGAGACCCTTAGGGGCGCAGGTCTTAAACCATCGACCTCAAGTCAACGAACACTCAATGGATGGGCAGGTGGCTTTCTTGGAGGGAACTAAAGTTTTGGTACAATATCTCTTAAAGTAAGAAAACCAATAATTTGTTGTTTAAATCCTTGAAACCTCTTGCTCGGGGTCTGGTTCTAAAATATAATACTAATATTTGCAAAGAATTTTTGTTCTTATTCGGTAATGGGGAGGGTTTTGAATGGCTCCCTCTCCCTTGTACAAGCTCAACCAGGAGATAACAGAATAAGAGATCTCAAAAAACATGTCTAGACAAAATACCACAAAACAAAAATGTGATAATGCAGCGAGAGAACAGCCAAATAACAGCGTAGGACCGGCTGTCACACCAACCGACCCAAACACCCAAACAAACCTTGATCAGTTACCTTTCTGGGGTTGTAGAATCATTTTATGAGGTTCTGAAACATTTTTTGGCATCCTTTCTTCCTCTTTTGCACTACAGTCCAGGACCCATTGTCACCCCCAACAACATGGTGGGACAAAATTGTTTGCGAGTAGGAGAAATAAAAACTTTTCAGCCCGCAGAAGAATCAAATAGCGCAGGCAATTTCCAAGAAGACAACATTAGCTCAAAGGAAACCTCCAAAGATACACCATCCAACAACCCAGCAGAAACCTCTTTTTGCATATTCGAAGTGGGAATGTCAGCAACTAAAATAGTTACCTTAACTCACTTTTGAGGGAATTGGGCTAAAACCATAGTTACCAAGTTTGGAAATCCTATTAAATTTGGAAGGGCAAAAAAATCTGAAAATTCGGAGTTCTCGAAAAAATACGGAAAAATCCAATTTTATGAAAATAAGAAAAATATTGCCATCAATGCATAGAGCTCGAGAAAATATACACTTTTAGAGAAGACGACACCTGAAATGAAGCCACAGAATGAAAGTTATGGCACATGCAAGTTTTTGCTGCTACATCTTCCCGGACCCTTTCCAAAAATGGCAAAAAAATTTCTATCCTTGTGATTTTTCTTCACCGAAAATCCAAAAAAGGAAAGAAATGCCAAAAAAGGAAAAAAAAAATTCGTGCAAAAAAATTGGCCGAACCAAACCAGATTTATTCGGTTACTTCAAAAAATACGGTTTGAACCGGATTTCATACAAATGCGGCCGAACCTGGTAACTATGGCTAAAACCATTTGGGCGTCTTTAATCTACCCGATCATAGGAACTTGCTTGGTTTCCATGGAGTAACACAATCCGAATGTTCTCATACAAGTCAAACCAAGAGCATGTGCACAAGTTAGTCAAAGAAAATCAAAGAACTTGGCACAAAAAGTTATATGATGCATTGTGGGTTGACCGCATAACTCCCAAAAGAGCAATCGGGATGTCTCCATTTCAACTTTTGTATGGAACCGATGCTCAAATTCCCATCACACTGGAGTTACCAGCATTAAAATTAGCCCAAGCAGTTGATGATGAATGCTTCACCAACGCATTAGATAAAAGGATCATGTTCCTAAGCAAGCTTGAGGAACAAAGAAGTCAAGTGGCAAACAGGATCGAGGAACATCAATCCAAGGTAAAGAAATTGTTCGACAGGAAAACTAGGGAGAGACAATTTCAAATCAATGACTTGGTTCTTCTCTAGGACAAGAGACGTGAACCGAAAGGAAAGCATGGGAAGTTTGATTCCCTGTGGCTAAGTCCTTTCAAAATAAGACATTTCTGTGGAGATAGTACCTATTACTTGGCGTATCCTAATGGAACTCAATTGCCTTTACCCTACAGTGGGCAATATCTCAAGCACTATCAAAATTGAAAACGGGTTGTTCCCCGTATGTACATAAGTAATTAGGATTTTGGTTTGTTTCTTTTCCCCGTCTTTCGGTCTCCTCTTTTGTATCACCCCATTTTTGTGCCCCATCATTTTAAGATCATCTTCATGAATTTTTTGGTCTGGGTTCGTTACTGCGTCCATGAAGGCCTTGTCCCCAACTAGAGCCAACTGTTATCAACCAATTTTGACTTCACAAAATTGATTAAAAAAATAAAAATGGAAATTTTGAAATTTTTCATAAGTGTTACTTTGCATGGTTTATCACTCTCATCACAACCGTCTCATTTTTGTGATCGTTCTGGTCTTCGTTTCGTCCATTTCAGGCGAGAACTCCCACCAGGTCTCAAATCGTGTTAAATATTAATTAATTAATTACTCTTTGTTTAATAAAATTAATTTTTAATAACTTTGGAATATTTAATTAAATAAATATTAATTAAAATTCATTCGACAAGTTTTTGCCGGCGACAAATAAGCTTCCGCTTCCCATTGTCGGGGATGCCAAATTGGCTTCCCGGGCCCGGATTTACCCTTTCTTGGCAAAATTGTTTTAAATCCCCTCTCGTGGGATTTCTTCCCCCAATTGCCAAATTAATGAATTGGCAAACGGGAAAAAAATCTCTTGATTTCCCACATGGGGAAATAAAACAGGGATTGCCAACCCGCCTTGCCATTTCCGTTGGCAATTGGCCGTTGCTTTCCCCATTTCCCCCAGGCAATTAATTCAACTACCCGGGAAGAGGGGAAGCTGGGTTAACCCTCATAAATTCCTCAGTCGAACTCGTTGGAAAGAGTCGTACGAAGTTTTCTAAATTGCTTCTTACTTCTTCTAAGAAACATAATAATATTTTTATCACATCCCTCAAACAATATTCTGTGAACACCATTGTGAAGGAAAAATACGTGCAAGAGGACAGTCCAAGCAGAGGCCATTGCAAAGGATAAAACCAGTCCCAAAACACCACGTGGGAGAGGAGAGGACAGTCATAGAAATCTTTATGCAAAAAAAGATAGAACAGTCAAAGTAAAAATTCTCATTATAAAAGTCAAATAACTTAAGTGGAAGAAGGGATTTTTAGAGCTGCAGTGCAGGGAGGAAATTCCCATCAAAGTTGACTTCAGGTTTTTAGCATTCACCCTTACCAACAAATGTGACCCATCTAGGCATTAAACAATGCTTTTAATGATATTTATTAATAGCTTCTTTGCATAATTTTGTCGCCAAGAATGGGGAAAAAGTCAATGCAAGAAGACAAGCCAAAGAGAACTGAAAGATACAAGCTAAAAATAAATAAAATAAATTTATTTAAAAGCAATCAGCAACATGCATAATTGGGCGCCCAATTTGGGTGAATAAACATGATTGTTTATTAATTAAATTGCCAGAAATAGGAAGGGAAATTATTAAAAATAATATGTTGAGGGTTATATAAGCATGGGCTGCCATAATGAAGAAGCAATTGATTCTTTTTGCTAAGGATTGCATCTCGGACAGGTTTTTGTGCCAAAAGGAGGATGTTGCATTAATAAATATTTTTCCCTGCCGGGAAGCTTCAAGGTTTGGCACCTAGGGTTGTAATGGCTTGATTTTTGCTATGATAATTATCTGCATGTTGGTATAAGTGCTCTGGTGAATTAAATAATATTTGTGTTTACTTTGCATGCAAGCAAAGCCTAAAATTTCAGGGCAGCAGACTTTATATGCAGATTTTTGGTGATAAAAATCAAGTATTCATGCCCTGGACTCCATCTTTGTCTGAATTAATTGCAGGTATTCATTACACGTGCTCATATAAGTGAAAGGGAGTTCAAATCAATGTCAGGTACATTGAATATATCTTCCGAATCTGAAGAAATTATCAGATCTGCACAAATTGATCCAATAACAAGGAATTCTAACAGGATTAAAAGAAAAAGGATTGCTCAGACAAAGATTGCTCTAGCCATGATGAAGCGGGATGAAAGAGAAGAATCAGCAGAATCATGCATAGCTTCCAGATTTGCTAATATTAATGACACAGACATAGGCCCCAAACCTCACTCCAAATTAATTGACAGATCCAGGGCCGGAAGGATATCTCTCATGCGGGCAATAAAAAGCAGTGGAATTATTCAAGCTTCAACGTTTCCAGTCACAGCCCAGTTGCCAGAATTTGTTATGGAGTGTGCAAGGTCATATCATCCTCTTTCCAGAACAATTCAAGATGCTGCGGGAAAGACAATAATCAGGTTGGATGCACAATTTATTAATTATTGTCTGAAGATTCCAACACGACTAATGGTGATTGCAATTAGCATGATGGATGCTAGCAACAGATGGGAGAAACACAAAGCATATTACGTGGGCATAATGAATAGAAAATATATGAAGAAGCCCAGGTCTCCATCAAAGTTCCCAAGGACTCTTTCACGATCCAATTTGGTGCAGGAAGTGGATGATATTACTAAATTTCTTTGCAAGTTAAATGGAGAAGCCAACACTCATAATTTCCGCTCATGGATGTATGCTTTCGTGAGAAGCATTGAGATCAACAAAGTTGATTCGATAATCAATTGGGCGTAGATCATCAGGGACAACATCAATGAGCAGCTCCGAAGTGTGAGGCGGACGTACAGCTTCAAAATGACTTCATACCTGGTATATGCAGCAACCTCGCAGGGTATATTTTCTAAGCTGGATAGACGGCGCATACTGTCAAAAGATCCTATTTTTGAATGCTTCCCACAGTTGACAGTTCCTGAATGCCACAAAGACTACAAGGTGGTCAACGATGGGTTCTTCTATGAATTCATCTGCAAATTAAATAGTGATCTAAAGACCAGCAGGGTGAACAAAGAAGCTTGGGGAGTTGTATCCCAGCATGGCTATATTTTCATCCAGTTTGCAGACTTCACGTATCTCAGGGTAACCGGCTTTTCGAGAGAACCAGTTAAGTTGCTGAGGTATCTGAGCAACAAAGGGGTCATCATGGAGTTGTGCAGGCAGCTCGTGGAGATGCATGACTTACAATCAAAGCGGCACAAGTCCACAGGTTTCTTTCTGGTCACAGTGGGTTACTACAGCTGCCAGAGCATCCACAAAGCTAGAGGAATCGAAGCTGAAATGTTTTCTGAATACGAGCATGAGTTCTTCCCAGCACGGCTGAACTTTGATCCATATGGGGTACCAAAGAAGACAATCTCCCACGAATACTCACATGTACCTTCATTGGAAGACTTTTGGATGAGGTGCAGAAACGAGTATGAAGTCAGAAAGACAGACTTCAGCAGGTTATCAGCACAACAAGTGTTTGACTATGGTTTAGCACGGATACCTGAAGATCTCGCGGATGATGGGCATGTGATACTTGACACATATCATCAGATGGGAGGGGATAGAGCTGCTCTTCAAGAAAACATTGGTGGCTGCCAATTGAGGAAAGATCATTTGCGGTTCTGGTTAACACCTCGAACTGATTGTTGACAAAGGTGTATTACCTGGACGAAGCTTTGATGAATCAGATCACAGGTAACTTTACTGCAGGAGACTCCAGCAAAAGAAAGCACGAGGGTGAAAGTAGCAGGAGGCCAGAGAAGCTTAAAGTACACAAGAAGTCTCAGATACAGGAGAAGGCCAATTCTACAGCTATCATGCTAGTTCCAGCTTCTCCAACGTCAACTCATAGCACTTCAGCAGCCCCTAAACCCCAGGAAGATCTTGTCATTCCTCCATTGAATCCAGCGTCATTTGTATTTTCCCCTCAGCCACTCAGATTTTCACCTCCTCCTGCATAGAAGTTGAAAGCGCAGATGGCAAAGTTTGAAAAAGCATTGTCTATAGACAATTCAGAGGATGGTAGCCACAACACCCTGGCAAATTCGATACAGCAGAATCTGAGCATGAGAAGGTTGTATACTCAGTGACTTCCCATTCCCCGAAAAGCAATTTCTCATCGTGGTTGGCTTTGCAGACAATCCCAGAAGCTAGAGAAAAGATTAACCTAGAAGAACATGATTTGCAACTGCTCATGAGTTTGGGCAGAAAAGATAGAAAACCTAAAGTTGCCAAAATAACTTCTAGGTTGATTATTGAAGAATCAAGCCAAAAGTTCGTTGAGGTATCAGTTCCAGCAGAGGGAAAGCAGAAGGGCGAGCTTACGACAATAGATATATCAGTGACCAAAGTGCCAATAGTTCAAACTACCACAGAAGGATTAAAGCAAGACACACAAACACTAATGAACGCTATATTCCTCAAGCTTGACAAAGAGAAGGCAAAGAAAAACAACTTCAAAAGCAGGTTTCCCAGCTGTGTAAGATCATTGCTAAGGTTGTTAAACCTTCCTCTCAACCAATTTCAGCACACGAGCAGGTGAGTAATCATTTGATTGAGGAAGTGGAAAATGCAAGTAACCAAGTTAAGGCTATTGACAAATGGAAGAGCCAAATCATTCACCAAGCTTCAATACAACTCAGGGAGGTGCTAGCTCGTCTGGAAGTTATGAAAGATGCATTATCTCAACTGAAGCAAGTAATGACAAGCATAGTGGATGAGAATACAGTGGCTGAAAATAACCTGGGCATTTTGGTCAAAATAAATAAGCTGTCAAAGGATGTTTTTATTGCAGAGCAACTTGCGCCTGATGGATTGGTTGAAAGAGGTAAGCAACTTGAAATTTGCAGTTTCTTTCCGCTTGGAGATTTTCAAAATTATGCTGAAAAGAATGAGGGTGCTCGAGAATATGATATTGTCATTGCCAAGCAATGTAATTGCTTTCACCGAAGAAGTAGTTGGGGATGTTTCTTCCTACATAAGAACCATTCCCAACAAGGTGGTTGATTCTCTTAAAGAATTGCTTCTGATGATTCAGAAGAGGATTGATGAAAGCTATTAAGACTTTCACGTTGAATTCAATCAGTAAGTTGATTATGCTTCAATCAGATATTGAGAACTTCGGGCCTGGTTTGAAGGAGATGGAAGCAAACATTGATCTTTTGACCAAGGGATTGTTACAATTCAGAACCGAGAAAGAGGCTGTGGTGAAAACAGATGGGAAATTGTTGAATTATATGTTTGAAAAGTATATTCAGTATCAAAACAAAAAGAAAGTGTAGGTGTTACAGCTGGCAGATCTTCTTTCTTCTCTTATTTTTTATGTTCCCGAATGAAATTGTAAACTTAAAGTTGTTGGTTTAAAAACCATTACTTTAAGTTATTTGGAAAGATTCTTTAAGATAAGTGACAGATGTGCACAATTTTGGCTTGAACTCCTGATAGCATATCACTAAGAGAGGAATTCTAGGAAGATGATTGTCAGATGTTCCCTTTACTACTTCTTTATGTTCTAGTTCAGTTGTAGTTTCCCATTTGTAATTTCCCCTCTACATGCTATAAGTAGAGGAAGAACCTACGGGTAAATGAGGGGATCAGAATTTGTAATCAGCATCTTGTGTTCCAGACTTTGAGCTGAAACCCTGAATATCTTTCTGCAAGCTAAGGAATTGAGAGGAGGCAGATTTCCGGAGAACTTTGTGTCAACGGTGCATTTTGTTTCTTATTTCTTTCTAGATCTATTCATAAACTTTGTGTTATTCTAAATCTGGATCTGAAACTTTCCTTTGCTTTAAATTGTGTTTCAAGATCTATTTGTTTTATCTATGTGCATGCGATCAACTCTGTGAACTATTGATTGGGTTGCACATCTTCTCTCCTTTCTTCCTGTTTTCTATTATTTTCCTCTTCTACAGATATTTCCTTTCTCTTACAGCTGCTTACTTGCAAAACTGCCTAGCTATGGTTCATGAGCTACGCAGTTAAAGTAAAACCAACAGATAGATAGTAGAAATTAAAATTGACGACAATCTTACACAGGAGCCTCACCGGTAAATGAGGGAGATTTATTTTATGACTGCCTAGGTTTTCAGCTGTGCAGAAAATCTAGCCAACAAGTGGTGTTATTGGTGTTATCATATACAATCAATTGTTTGCTATGTTGTTGGTTATTATGTCAACTGAAGCACTTAAGTTTTTGAGGAAAAAGAGAAACCGGTGATGTTTTCAGTACAATAGAAGAGAGCATACTAACTTTGTTGGCGAAGTCATAGTATCATAGGTTGTAATGCAAGTTAATTTGCAGCTCAAAGTCCCTCAAACATGTTCTTAGGAGGTTTTTAAGTAATACTAACATCAAGTTTATTCTTAAGCACATTAAAGACTTAGGAAGAGTAAAAAGTCACCCCCTCCTGCTAATTGGCAAAACAATGAACCTCAAGTCATTCCCACTGTTTAGACTGATGGTTGAAACAAAGTACCTAATGAGTTTTGGATGCCTGAGGATAAGCCCCCTCCCACTCCTCAGCAAGCTTCAGTCGTTCAACAGAGTATTGTTAATGGCGTGAACCAAGAACTTGAATCAAAATATGAAGAATCTTCAGATGTGCGACAACCGTATCTATGATCACAACAATGTTAACTGGGAGGCCATCCTCAAGCCATGCAAGAGGTTGATGATGCAATGGTGCTGAGACAGAGAATGGGCCAATCAAGCCCAAATCAGCAAAGAAATGGCATGGTCCTAGCTCTTCTTCTACCTCTAGTGGTAAGGAGCCAGCTGCCTCTCCTACTTTTGCTTCTCTCTATTTTAATCCCACTTTGGTTGGAGCACAATTACATGCTGATCCAGGATTAACAGGGGCTTATTTACCTCCAATCTTGGGTGCTTTCTAATAGAGTAAGAAACGTTGTTAACAAATTGCAGGCCATACTAGACTTTCCTGCCCCTTTGTATGTTTCCTCTGGCAGGGGGTAGTTAATGTGCCTAAGGACCATAATCAAGAGCTAATAAGTGAGCATTGAAAAAAGATGAGAAAGTTTCTCAAGCAGTTGAGGGAAGACTTACTATATCCTTCGCCATACCACTTCTATAGCTATGGCTTGAGTAAGCTTTTTGCCAGAATGGTTCCTAGCAAGAAATTTATCACGTCAGATGTTTTCCCATCCTCTAGTGGAGGCACAGAGGTGATTCTTTCGAATGCAAGGCATATTGCTGATAGCGACACCCTTCAGTGTGGGGCTTCATCAGTTGGAGTCATTCCCTTCTCTCCCCCTCTTTTGGTATGCATTCATGATGTTATTGTTTCCAAACTTGTGTTTGACAATCTGGTTCCTAGAGATGAGTTTGGAGGCAGTCCTACAAGACTTTTTGATGATGTCATAGATTCTTGACTTTGCGGAATGTGAGCAGCATCACAGGTACTTGGGTACGGTTAGCATATACTTGAGTACCAAGTAGACTATGTTTGATAATTTCATTTAGTTATTAGTTTGAAACAGAATTGTCAAAGGTTGCACCTTTGATGATACCCTTATATTCAGGTGAACTCATTTCAAGTTATGAAAACATCAAGCCATATCATCCAATTGGTATCTATTATTGTTATTTGCATTCATATCTGTTCGATCATTGTTGTTATCTACTGCTGTCTTCTTGTTGTTACTTTACTTCACTGCATAGCTGTAATGAACAAATGAGGCTGAATGTATGTTATTATTGGCGAACCCATCATAGAAGCATGAGGGAAGTTTACATCATTGTTTGTAGACAACAGTTGCAAGTGTCAAACAAGCGATAACACACCACAGAGCAAGAGGAGAACAAAGTAGAAAGTAAGAGTCGTTAATAAACTGTTAGGATGCTGACAAAACCCCACCCAACAATATGAATCAGTTAAACCCTTTTTTGATAAACAGATACCAATTCATTATCTACATAGATTGGCCACGTGTGGTAGCACAGGCAGATCAGGAGGAAGGGGCAGAAGCTTCATCCCACATGCCAGCTTCACATAACCTGGCCATAAGCTAGCCTACATCACCAAATTGTCATTGTTCTTCTACCAAAGACCTGTGATTTATACATAAATTTTGTAACCTTGATTGCTTTTTCTGTTGACTCGGAATTGAACAATTATGCATGTAGATATATTCCACATTGATTCAAAATAGTAAGCATTAGATAAAAATAATAATAAAAGGCATACGGGGTACCTTGAATATTGATTAGACTTTGATTAATGCTTTCAGCTATAATAGTTCCACTGCAAAATGCATACAAAATTAGAAAAACATTGCATAGATTCATCATAAGGAATGTTTTATGCACATAATAGCACGGTTCCATACTACCTCAACAAACCAGATGAAAATAATAATCCATTGTTTATCTAGATTTAGTTTTCAACTTCAGCATCAATTAATATAACCAAGTAAAAGAAGCTATGTCATAAGCAAATCAATACACATGCAGAAGCACACACAAGTGGACACATACACCCATGTGCATGCACACATGTGTGCAAATACACAATCACCTGAGGAGGCATCAATCACCTCAAATACATGCATATTGAGGATGACACCTAATGAAACACTCGAGAGACAATTCTAGATGAGTTGCAGGTTTACAAGGGTGCAGAGAGGAAACTCTTTTATTCAACTCTATGCATTTGAAGGAGAAAGGCCCAAGAACCAAGTAAAAGTAATTGAGTCCTTCAATCGTAGACTTCTTTAAAAAATGCAATTTCAGTTTACTTACAATTATAAATGTCCTATTTGTAGATTTTTTCTGTGAATAGTATGGTGCAAAAACACCAAATCTTCAGAGAGCTAGCTATCTATATTTTGTTATATCCCTATCACACTTCTAGGTGTGAGTGCAACTAGAGCTTGTTTGAAAGCATTCAAACGGAGAAGTGACAATTGGAATGACCCAAAATTGTCTTGATAACCTTGTCATTGTGCAATACAATCTTAGTTTTCATGTTAGAAAAGGTGTGAGGGGAAGAACATCTCATGGTGTGATTGACTTGTAAGTTGTATGACATCAATCCATATTTTGTCTCCACTACCATGGATGTTGAGCCCATGTTTACTAAGGAGAAGATCGCAGGTTTCAAAAGGAAAGTAGCAGAAAGGGCAGTCATAGCAGAAGCAGAAGCAGCAGCAAAAGAAGCATAAGCATGAGGAATGGTGGGACTAGGAGATGGCATACATGAAAATGAATTTGCTCCAAGAATAATAATTAGCTTTTGGTTCGAACATAATGAGCTAGTGGATTCTGATGAAGTGGATTTTTAACATGTAAATTGACTACATTTAGCCTGCAGGTTATTCGCATGATATTAAACTCTGAGATCAGTCAACATGATTACTTACTGATTTAGTAATGTCCATTGTACTTTTTATTGTCGAACATCTAGAGTAAGACCATATCAAACAGAATGAAAAATGATCTCTGAAATTGTATATTATGCAATTTACAAATACTTTGCATGTCATATGAGATAACATAAGCATGCCACTTGTGCTATGGATGATTTTACTTCTGACAAGTTTTTATCTTTTCCAAATCTGGTTCAAGAATCAGTTGGGCTTGCAGCTAAGAGCAGTGTTGATTCTGAGTAATATGTTGTAACTATGATAAATGACTACATGTTAGCCTTTGAACAGACTGTTATTCTTGCATGCCATATCCTCAAAAACAGTCTCAGACATTGCAACATATGTACTGTAGAAGATGGATTTAGTGTGTCTAACTGACAGGATTTCGAGTACACAGAGTATAGAAACCCCCATTCAGTTACAAGACTGAACAATTACAAAGGCCATTCGTATTCAACTGCTTTAATTCCATTGGACATTACTTCACCGGGAAGATGAAGTGTCAGTTGTTTGTTAGATTGGACTTTGTTGATGACCCATCTTTGTTTACGTTGAGTGTGTGGTGCTTGATATGTCGATGTGTGATTCACAAAAGGTGCAAATTTTACAAGTTACAAGGCTATGTGATGCATAAGCTACAATTTCAGCTACAAGAGGTACAAATCTTCCTTGGGGAGGTGCAAACATAACCCAAAGGTACTTGTGCTTAGATAAATATTACACATGTAAGCCCACTTGATCTGCCCTCTTTAAAGTAACAAGAAGAATTTTATATAACCAATGAAAATGGTGAAGATATAATGTAGAGGGACAAAAACACTGGAAATGCATGGTATGGCTTCAATTCCAATTTGCAGTACCTTTTGTGCTTTATACATTGGCATATATGGTTTTTCATTGTCAAATCAAACAGTCCATTCATATTGATTCTCTTTGCCTTTCAAAATTGCAATTTTAAATGCATGGTGCAGCTTCAATTGCAATAGCTTTTGTGCTCTATACATTGGCATATATAATTTCTCATTGTCTAATCAAACAGTCTGTGCATATTGCTAAAGTTATTAACTATTAGTTAGGTGTGAACTAATGATCGGTTTTTTACCACCTCCAACTGATGTAGCCACTTTCAGCATATAAAACATGACCGACACACACATCCCAAGGCATGCCATGTGCCTTCCATTTTCTCTTCATTCTCTCTCTCATCTTTGAACATTGGTATCAAAGCCATTCGTGTTCGAGGTAGTTGTCAGTTCAAGGAGAAGCCCTGGAAGAGCTTATCGAATGTGGGAAAGAAGTTTCAAGAGGAAATTCAAAGAAGGAAGAGTTTTTCGAAGTTGATGCTAGGGCACGTGAGTTGAAGTACAGCAGAGGTGGAGCTTTTCAAAGTCTTGAAGCTATTCAAAGGCATTTTTACGAAGATCGATGCCCACAAAGAGAGAATATCAGAGATAATGAAGTAACCTTGCAGACATGGAAGTTGCGGAAAAATACAAGTTAAAAATTGTGATTTACCGGTGTTTAGGGCACACAACAGTAAGAGTATTTTTTATAGAAACGTGGGCCGACCTGAGCCAATAGGGAAAAGTCATGGATGACTGGTAATTTTCAAGACCGACTAGTTATAAGTTATAACAGAAAATTATTGTTTTTTAAACCCTTACGACTAGAGAGGACATGTTTGCTAGGCCTTGGGGCTGTGAAAGCACAAAATAGTAGAGAGAAAGATGTAATAACTGTGACATTTTTGCAGTTAAAATAAATGTGATTCTCTGTTTCTCTACACTCACGTAACTTTAGATCCATTACCCTATCAATTGAAGTTTTCTATGAAAGTGTACATGCAGTTAGAGCAGGGAAATCAGATATTTTCAGTGAAGGAAAGGGGCACGAAAATACAGTCCAAACAAGGAAGCAGTAGATACAGATAGATTTAAAAAAATTCAAGAGTCAAAAACATGTTAGGGCATGGGAGAACATTTGAATTTATTTTTGCAATGAACAGTCCTCTAGGGCAAAAACAACAATTTAAGGTATATCTACAGAACTTTTGGTGTATTTCCTGTTATTTCTAATTTTCCAAGGCAAAGAGCAACTAATTACAGAATTCAGAAATTGCTTGTACTTGTACGAGGTCTTGTTCAGACTATGCACTTATTTTCCCCATTGCATTGATATACAGGTTAGAAGTCGAATATTGTGTGAAAAATGGCCAATATTAAAATCTTTGCTCTGCCAGAGACAGAGAAATTGACTGGCCAGAATTACAATGTCTGGGATCACAAATTTTGATGGTCCCAATGTATCAAGACTGCAATATAATGATTCTTGGCATTGAGGCCCACTACAAACTTTGCGGATTATGACAAGCATCATCAGGGGGCCTTATTGTTTCTAAGGCGGTCCATGTCAAATGATTCGATACCCCAGGTCCAGAATACCACTGAGTCAAGTGTGCTATGGACCAATTTGAAGAACAAGTATCTGACTTCTGACAAAAATCGGGTTTTGTACCTGAAAATTTTGCTATTTTCATCAAAGATGCATGAGGGTGGGTACCTGTGGGAACACCTCCTTTAGATGAAATATCTTTGAGACCATCTCAGTACCATCAATAAAAAAAGGTAATAATGACAAACCAGTAGCTCTTGTTTTGAACAGTTTGGTGCCTTCATACGAGTCTTTCATGTAAGCTTTACATTTGATGGGTAAAATTCATTCTAACTTTTGATCAGGTCAGCTCCTACTTGTTGTAGAAGGAACACAGGCAGGCTCAGGAAAATGAGACTACTTTTGAATAAGCAGAGAGTGCATTTGTTGTTCAGTCAAAGGGGAAGTAGAAATGAATTCTTGGTGAAAATTTTCCAAATATTAGGTGAAATGCCATTACTGTCATAAGGTTGGGTATATAAAAAAGGATTGTCGGAAGTGATAGTATGATCTTTCCCAACACAAAAAAGAAGCCGCAAGATGAGGCAAATGTGGAGGCAGTTGCAAATGAACAGGATTTTGAGGAAGAGTATGCTCTCACGGCATCATGCTCAAACAACAATGCTTGCAATTGTTGGGTAAGTGATTCCAGTGCATCCAAACATTTTTTGTGTCAAAGGGATTGGTATGTAACATCTACTGCACATAAAAATTTCCCTAATTCAGTCGTAGTAGCTAATGGGGAGTCACTTGTAGTAGAAGGGAGAGGAGATATTTGTATAGTCCTAATAATGCTCGAAAACCCTTAGTAATGAATGTTAGGTATGTTCTTAGGATGCATGAAAAATCTTGTTTGTTTGTCACTTAACAGAAAATCTCAATATTTCTATAAATTTCTCAAAGTAGAAGTGCATTGTGTCGAATGTGAAACATGAACGAATAATTTCCCTAGGCATTGGGCAAGGTGGCCAATATAGGATTGTTGACTCCCTTGTAGTCAACTTCAAATCCCGTGTGGAAGAAGACTCCACCATTCAAGATGTGTTGAAGGATAAAATTCATCATAGGCTTGTCGAACCTACTTCATTCAACTTACATGCACTCACTGTGGAGAAAATATTCACTATACAGAATGTGTGGGAGGATGCAAAGCCTCGGGAGGATGAAATTCCTCACTCGATACAGAATGTGCAAGAGGTTAAAATGCCTCATGAGGATAGAATTCCTCTCAGATGCACAACTATCTGTAAGAAGACTGCACCATCCAGGATGCGTTAAAGGCGCACAGTGAAATCGTAGGACATGCCACCCAATCACAGCCACTAGCTCGAAGGTTAGCAAAGAGTGGATAGTTCAGTTTTTTGCAAAAGGATGTTCACAACATGAGGGAATAGATGAGAAAAAGATGGTTATTTCTCCTACTACTGTGGAGATGGTTATTTCTCCTACTGTGGAGTTCATTTTTACTCCTAATATGAATGCTACAAAGATGGTCAAATTTCAATTGCTTCTCTCCGGAGATTTGGACAAGGAGGCCTGCAAGGTGGTGTCTAAAGATTTCGGGAACCTGAACGTGATCATTAAGGTTGCAAATTGATTGAGCCCCTCTACAGACTCAAGCAGGCTCCACGAGCTTGGTACATTCTCTTTGATCAACATGACTAGATTCTGATTTCAAAATTAAGGAGGTCAGGCTGAAGTTATCAGTCAATGATGATTCATCGTCAGTCAACAAATCACTCTACAGAGAATTGGTGAGCAGCCTATATATCCTATGTCCACAACCGAACCTTTGTGTTGTTGTTACCTGTCCTTTTCATTTTTATCTACACCAAAGCTTCTACACTGGACAGTAGCAGCAAAATATCAGACAGCAGCTTTCAGATAAGTATCTATAGAGCGAAATAAATGTAATGATTAAACTTTTTGGCCCCTCTTTGCTTGTAAAATTTTGGGGCAAAATTGGAGTAGTATCCGGTTTAATCATTAAGGGAGGATGTTAAAGTTATTAATTAACTATTAATTAGGTATTGAATAATGGTCAATTATTAACCACCTCCAACTGATGTAACCACTTTCAGCATAATAAATATGAACACCACACACATCCCAAGGTGCGTTATGTGCCTTCCCATTCTCTCTCACACATCTTCTAACACGTATTGAATACCTATGCCTTTCGAATTTGCACTCCAAATACATGACGTAGCTTCAATTACAATACCTTTTGTGCTCTATACATTGGTTTCTCAATGTCAAATCAAACAGTCCATTCATATTGAATATCTCTGTCTCTCAAATTTGCACTCCAAATTCGGTACATCATGACAAACAATTAATTTTAAATCTGTGTAAGTATTAATATTGAACTCTCTTATTTGTAAAAATTGTCAATTCCATAAGGAATTTTAGCTTGTCTTTTCTTTAATGTCTTCACTCTACAACTGGGAAGCATGGGTATGCCCCCTTCCCGAACCCCCCAGATACATACCAAGTGTTGGAACATAATGATTAAGTGGTCTGGCCAACCCTTAATGTATATGGGTCTATCACTAATATATAGGTTAATATTTAATAATATGAAATATTTATATTTCTATTATTAAATATGCTAACCTAGGTATATACTTTAGGTTAAATATTTAATATCATGAAATGATTATATTTCTAATATTAAATATTATAAACCTAGGTGTATGTGTCAACCATTTTAGGTTGAAAAGGTGGGTCGGGAGACATACCCGATCACCTTATATAAAAAGGACTTTAGGTCCTCATTTGATATATTCAGGAAATATATCAAAGGTGTGCAAATCAAGTGATTTGGTTTTACCCTTGGTAAATAGGGTTTCAAAGGAGGAGGTGATCTTACTGGATGTAAAATAAGTTCTCTGAAGTAAAAATTTTAGTTATTTTCAAAGTGGTTTTTACCCTATTGGGGTTTTCCACTATAAATATTGTGTCACCTGTGTTATTTATTTCCTATAAGTATTTCTTTATTTACTTATGTTATGATGTAATCTTTATTTAAATATTTATTGTAACATTATGTAATATGTAAGTTGATTAAATCCGTATTTATTAGAATCCTCAAATTCTAATTTGTAACAGAGCGATAGTAAATCTAAATAAATTAATATTTGAAATGTTTTATTTTATTTATTTAATTATAATTTGTACGGGTTTTTTCAACCAACCCGAAAGGGTATTTAAAAGTTCTGGTCCCCTTCTTTTTTTTAACCAATTTATTTTGGCATTACATTTGTGCAATTAAAACTTTCGGTAAAAATTTTATAGGGTTTTTTTCAATTTTAAATCCCTATTTTTTATGGGGGGTTTAGATATAATATGATAAATTCTTAGATTTGGTTTATATTTTGTAAATTATATGGAATTGTGCAATGTTTTTTTAAAGAGGCCCGTTTTATTACTTGCGGATTACTTTTTAAATTTTAATACTCATTAAATAAAACCTAACATGTGTCCATAACCATTTATATTATCCATGTAAGGGGGCGGCCCCATTCATTTATATCTTATAGTTTATAAAAACTATATAAATAAACCTATTTAAAGGTTTTCTTTTATATAAGAGTGGGAGTGGAGAGAATAAAATGAGATAATATCTCAGGTATAAATGTGAAATTCTCAAGTATAAATGGAGAATTAAAAAAAGGGGGGCTAGTTTATTGGTGGCCCACGTGAAGTGTGGTAAATATTTATTAAAATATTAGTAGTTATAGCCACATTAAAGTTTTAAAGTTTTTAGCTTGCAGGAATTATATAAAATATTTTGCAATATTTCCATAGTTTTAAATGTGTGCCAGGTAAAATTAAGAGTAAATGAAAGGAGGTTCAGAAAATAGGGATTTCATTTATTTCATTGGTCGGGTGAAATTATTTGTCCCCTCTGTAAAATATGCAGGTTAATCTATACTCTCATAAATCTACTTGCACCTGGTAAAATTCTTTTAACCTGGTTTATGTCCTTTAAACCCCTTTAATAAAGGTTATGTGTTTTTTAATATAAAAATATACTATAGTTTATAATTTTTATGAACTATATGTTGTTTTTTATTTACATTCTATAAACTATATACCTTTTTTTTTAAATGTATATATTTTTACATTATAAATTATAATAGGTTATTATAATATGTTAAAATATAACCTCCTAATATTATACAGAAGAAATTATGGAATTTCACATTCTAGAAATACACATCAAGTTTTAGGCTTCATTCAATTTGACGGTCAAATGACCATCACGGTAGACCAAACATAAGACCAAACATAAGACAATATGAAAATTGAGGTCATTTAGACGTCAAATTTAAGCTGACCGAATTTTTGTCTACATTAATTTTTTCAGAAATTTGAAGTTATGCATTCTTAGGGGTCTCTTCTTCACTTCTATATGGTCGGAAATATTTTTTATATAAATCTGGGGTATAATGCAGAGCCCTTTATATTGCGGGTTATTATTTTGATCATGGGAGGTTAATTAGTATGCATTGTAGTGACAAAATTAGTTATGATCAAATAGTTTCTTTAGATCTATAAAATTTAGATCTGATTCTATTAAAAGTGTTGTTTTTATCGATAAATATGTATCTAACTCTATGGTACATTGTATATTATAATGGGGTGTGTTTTACAAGTTTAGGAAAACAATGGCATCCAACTATTTCTGTCTTGACAAAACCCAAATCCTGAATGAAACCAACTACAACATTTGGGTCAAAACAAAATTTATGGCGAAAAAACTCTGGATGATTGTTTCTGGATCTGAGGTTGCTCCCACTGGTCATCAAGAAACTGTAGATAACATGAATGCATTCTTACAACGAATGCAGGAGGCTCTTTCTATGATTTTGTACAATGTGAACGATGAGTACCTTCTACACATTGGTAATATCGAACATCCGAAAGAGGTATGGACACAACTAGAATCCATGCATGAAGGATACTTGGTATATCAAGGATAGTAATGAGAGTAAATAGCTGAAAGGAATTCAAATAAATGTTCTGTATATTTTTTATGATTTCTCTTCTGCATCTTGTTTTATATCTCAAAGTTTGAATAATTCAAAACTATGACATGAAAGGTTAGGACATGTTAATTATCGAAGCTTATATGAAATGTATAGATATAATCTAGTGAAAAGTTTACATGTGTTGTCTTCTTCTCTTGAAGTTACTTCATTAAATGCTTCTAAATGATGGTTTTGATTCTGATTTAGTAAATGGTCATGATGATGTTTTGATGCTATAGATGTTTCTGAAACTCTTATCTTCCTAGATAAGAAATTAAATTGGGCTCAATCTATGTTAGAAAGTTTAAATCCTATTAACCTTAGGAAAATGACCAGAAGCCATCATATGTACCATGCATTAATTACCTTGTATGAACCTGAGCCGTGAAGTATTATAGGGTCTAGGTGGATATACAAAGTAAAATATAATGTTGATGGTAGTATTAACAAACATAAAGCTAGATTTGTTGCTAGAGGTTTCACTCAGAAACTTGGTATTGATTATGTTGAGACATTTCCTGTAGCTAAAATGAGTACTGTTAGGGCCTTATTTGCAATTGCCGCTCAATTTGGGTGGGAAATCCACCAAATGGATAAGAAAAATATTTTTTTGAATTGCGATTTAAAAGAAGAACTTTACATGTTTCAACCTAAAGGATTTGAAGAAACTGGTAAAGAAAACTATGATTGTAAGTTGAGAAATCCTTGTATGGTTTAAAACAAGCTCTTAGAGCTTGGTATGTGAAAATTGTTTCCTTCTTTAAACTATTAGGTTTTGTTAATTGTTCTTCTAACAATGATATATTCATTAAGCAATAAGGCTCACATATTATCATTATATGTATATATGTTGATGATTTGCTATGTTTGGTGACAATTATGATTTAATTCATAGGATTAAAGAGAAATTGAAGTAGTACTTTGAAATGAATGAGTTAGGTCTCTCACATCATGTTATTTGTATGACTGTATTTCATTCTATTGTTATTTTTCAAAACACAATATGCAACCATTGTATTGAAAAAGTTTCTTATGATTGATTGTAAACCATTTTCTACTTCAATGGAAGTTGGAATAAATATTGATCCTAAATCTGCATATGAAAAAGGTTGATCCTATTTTATATACGTTGTTAGTTGATAGTTTGATTTATCTAACTATAACTAGATCAGATATTTCCTATACAGTAGGAATTACTTCAAGGTTTATGCAAGAACATTTTTTAGAGATCATTGGAATCTTGCAAAAAGAATTTTTAGATATTTGAAAGGAACAATCAATTATGGGTTGCATTATAATAAGAATGAAAATGCTATCTTATATGGATTTTGTGATTCTAACCATACTGATGTTGTGTTATAAAATATACTGGATATGTGTTCAAGTTTTTTGGTGTAGGAACCATTACTTGGAACAACAAATACAATCAACAGTCTTCCATTTCTTTCTACTGAGGCAGAAGAAGTACAATGGAAGAAGTAAAGAAGCCATGTGGCTGCAACGACTGTTGGTAGAGATACACATGTAAGCTAAAGGAAGTATTTCTCTTCTATGTGGTGGTCAGAGTTGTATTACTCTTGATTAAGAATCTAGTTCAACATCAGAGAATGAAGAACATTGAGATACATATACGCTTCACCCGTGAGAAGGTGCAAAGTGATGAGATAAATCTCAAGTTCATGTTGACTGAAGAGCAGGTTGCTGACATCTTCACAAAGTCCCTGAGTGCTGCAAAGTTTTGTCACTTTCGTGAAAAGCTTGGATTGTCAGAGTTTCCATTGAGGGGGAGTGTGCATGACAATGTCACCTCCTAATGGAACTTGGTTTTTGTAAAAAGACCTTCAGACATTTGTAAAAGACCTTCGGGCAAGTGTAAAAAAAGACCTTCAAACAAGTGTAAAAAGACCTTCGGGCATGTATACCTCCTCGGCTTCTTTTTTAGAAAGAAGTGTAGAAAGATCTTAAAGGCGGTCTTCAGTAAACTCTTTAGTGCTATTGAGTTTACTAGTAAACATCCAGTACAAGCATATTGTTAAGGAGGTCCTTGGTTGTAAAAGGATCCTATATGCTTGGGTTCAATAACCTTTTATGAGAACCTGTGAGAACATGTAAAACTCACAAATCATACTTAGCCACTGATCATGGGATGATCTTTGGGATTCCAAATTCTTTTGTACCAAAAGGTAATTTAAGTATGATGAAGGTGTTATAATTCCTTCAACCGATATGCTAGCCTAAAACCTTTATGGTTTAAGGATTGTAAATCATGTAGTGTACCACGGGCAGGTAATCTATTGGTATATGTTATGTTATCCCACTTAACATTAAGGGGGAGTGTTGGAACATAATGATTAAGTGGTCTGGCCAACCCTTAATGTATATGGGTCTATCACTAATATATAGGTTAATATTTAATAATATGAAATATTTATATTTCTATTATTAAATATGTTAACCTAGGTATATACTTTAGGTTAAATATTTAATATCATGAAATGATTATATTTCTAATATTAAATATTATAAACCTAGGTGTATGTGTCAACCATTTTAGGTTGAAAAGGTGGGTCGGGAGACATACCCGATCACCTTATATAAAAAGGACTTTAGGTCCTCATTTGATATATTCGGGAAATATATCAAAGGTGTGCAAATCAAGTGATTTGGTTTTACCCTTGGTAAATAGGGTTTCAAAGGAGGAGGTGATCTTACTGGATGTAAAATAAGTTCTCTGAAGTAAAAGGTTATTTTCAAAGTGGTTTTTACCCTATTGGGGTTTTCCACTATAAATATTGTGTCACCTGTGTTATTTATTTCCTGTAAGTATTTTTTTATTTACTTATGTTATGATGTAATCTTTATTTAAATATTTATTGTAACATTATGTGATATGTAAGTTGATTAAATCCGTATTTATTATCTTTGAAGTGTATTTATAAAAGAAATCAAGTTGCAGCAAGATAAAAGGGAAGTGGTGGATGAGACTTGTGATTTGAATTAGTAGAAGAACCTAACAGTGATATTATACAATCTTTAAATAATTTGTTTAAGGACACCAAACCAACCGTTGGATGCTTTGAGCAATGAGTGTAGCCAAGTGTGAACAATCTATGCTAGTTGTGTGGCCTAAATGGGATGATGTTCATGAGTGCTTGAACTACACTCTTGTCAACTATCCGAAGAACAGATTGAGTTGATTTATAGTGGAGGTGAGAAGTTAGGCAAGTGTAAACAATCTACGCTAGTTGTGTGGCCCAAACAGGAATGATTTCTATGAGTGCTTGCACCACCCTCTTGTCAACTATGGGGAGAAGGGATTGAGTTGGTTTCTAGTTGAGGTGAGAAGTGAGAAAAAGAAGGTTGGTTATCTTAACTCAGGTTAGGGAATCACAAGCAACCACCTGGGAGGCGGGAAGTAGTAGAGTGATAAGATGTGATAAAAGATGTAAAGAATGGATCAAGGCAATAGAGTCCACATATGATGATATATTCTAGATTATATGTATTCATATTGACATGATATTCATATATCATATGTATGGCAGCCACATGATCAATGAAAATGTTAAATTTAAAGCATATTGAATGTTTTGAACCTTGATCCTACTATATTTTTCAAGTTTTGTATTTCTTATGGACTAAAAAAAGAGTAAAATGAGTGTCTGTGCGTGTGTGTATTATATATGTACTGACACACCCAAGGGTTTTTTAAAATTGACATGTCTGCGTACCGAACCCATACCCATATCCTGGCAACATAGCTCTGCAAAAGTGCTAGTCTTGTACCTTCTCTAATGTTTCTAAATTATTCGCTTCACTTAAGTGTTGATGTTATAAAATTATTTAATAATAAATAAACAAAAATATCAAAACACTTACATGCAGGGACTCATCACAACATGTGACCCTTCTCAAAATTTCTTTATTGAAACAAGAAACTTTAGTCATTTTCAACTTTTCCAACAATTCAAGGGGTTTCTTATTTATAAACCTAGGTTCAAATTGAAAAGGAATAGCTTTTACATCAATAAAACCTCAGACAGGGGCATTAGAGAAGTCCAAACAGGGAAAATAATACCTTCTATGTAGTTAGTTCAGTTGTATCTTTCATTTTTATGCTTGTAGCTAATCGTTTTATGTTTTTTTATGATAACAATTATCCACATCTTAAAACAGCCGGATAAACTTGGAAAAACTTTAAAACACCTTTACGTCTTACTTATTTGTAATAGCAATCGAGAAATATTTAGGGCTACACCTAAATGTGAGGTTCTCCTAAGATGCTTCACAGGGATTTTCAGGGTGTTTTCAATTTAAAAATAGCTCCTCTTCTGCGCTTACTCTTCAGCAAACTTCCCTTGGGCTTCTCTCCATGTGCAATTTCTGTTTGCTCTTCTTTGAACAAGGACTTTCCTATAAACTAATATATTACTATTTATGACTAACAGTTTCTGAGATCTGTCACTTTAAGACTCGATGTTTTTTGAGCAAGTTCAAGGCATTCATCTTATGTTCTTCACCACATGTTCATCATTTTGTTGAATATGGATTTCAGTCTCATTTAGCATCTTCAACTCTAAAACATGGATCAGATTATACATTTTCAAAACATGAGGAGTTTTTCAGTTCATGTAGAACACTTTTTCTTGTAACTTATGCTTGAAAAAAAAAACAGTTTTAACAATAGTTTGAGTTCTTAGAAATAGCAAAATAGTTTTACTATTTCTAATTGATTTCTTCAAACTAAAAGTAAATAAAAAGCTTGGTAAATAATGAAATGCCTGCAATTCAATCATTGATATATTTTTAAAAAGAAAGAAACTATATAGAGAAGAACACTGGGCCCCCTATCATGATGAATTTAGATTGCTTTCCCATTAGAAATTTGCCCCTTAATCTTAAGGTTGAAGAATGGTGTTTAGATATTGAAAGTGTTTCTCAATGTGGAGTCTACAGGGTACAAGCAGCTTAAGAACCCAAAAGACCCACTTGACCCAAGGCTTATGAATGGTGTTTACTTACTCCCATGCTCCTTTAGTATAACCTACATTGAAGAAACAGATCGTTCTCTCCAGACTAGAATTAAGGAACAATGAACAGAGAAGTAATGGAGTAGGGTCACCAAGTCAGCTTCGACCAAACATGAAGATTAAATAGAAACATCATCCGCATTGAGGACATCAAACTTCTAGCCATCAAAGATCACTTCACAGATAGACAAGCTATCAAAATAGAAAAACAACAATTTGAATAGGGATGATGGAGGTTCAATAGACAAACATGGAAGCCTCCGTTGCACACATTAAACAAACCCTGGGCCTTTATGTCTGCCATCCGCCTCTCCACTTCTTTTATCCTAGCTTTGTGTCCTTTGGTTAATTAGTCTATGTAATATCCCTTTCCCAGTCAAAGAACCTTAACTCATTTGGTCTTCCCGATAGCTAAGGAAGAAATTAAAGGGTAGACTTAAATTCTAATATTTTATTATAAAATGCAAAAATCAATAAAATATTATAAAGCACTTATAATAAATTATTATGGACTTAATAAAAATAGAAAAAGTGACCAAAAAGATAAAAGCACTTATTAAAAATATAATATCCATGGAAAAGTGCAACTTGCACTAGGAGGCAAAAGTAAAATGGAAAAAAGCAAAATATAGAAACAAACATATGGGCCAAAAGTTATTCCCTCTAGAAAATGTGACTTGCATTGTGAGGGAAAAGTGGTTGGTGGAAATGTGATTGGTTGTTGGAGGTGGCCACTAGGCCCAATTCTTCTATTTAAGCAATGGGAATTGCTTGGAGAAGACACACTTGATCATTATCTAATTTCTGAATTGTATTTGAAGCTTTTAGCTTTGAATTATTTCTAAGGACAGAAACCCTTAGGATTACTCTCTTGCGGATGAAAACCCCAAGAGTATGTGAGGGATCTCTACACAGGGGGTTCCATTGTACTTGCAGCGATATTTCAATTTATTCCAGTAATGAAAATAAAGGAGTTTTTGCAGATTTTTGGATCAAGGGTTTGAAGCAAATTTGCAGTTGTGTTTTCCAGCCTTCTATCATATTGTACGACCCACTTCTAGGATACTTCTTGAGGTATTTAAAGGGGTTTTGATCTGATCTGGATTGTTGTTAATAAATCATGTTTTTTATGAATTTTTTCAGCCCAAAATCCTAAGGGCGAATTGGTGTTTTGGTTGATTAGGGCACTTGTGGTGGTCATTTGCATGAATGGGTAACATCATTGCATTCTCCCTATTTTTCAGAATCCGTGCATAGTTTATTTGTGTGGATCAGAGAATTTTTGAGTGAGTTATGAATTTTTGAAGTTGTCATAATTTTCTGCAGACTGGGGTTTCAAAATAAATTAATTTCAGCCTTCTTGTGCATCAAAATATGTATGTTCTTTCATATTTTGGCTTTATAAAATTGGTAGATCAGATTGGAGTGGAGAAGTTATATTTTATTGGCTGATTTGTTTGGGTTTCCCACTTTACCCTAGTCGCACTTTTCAGATTAAATTCAGATCTGCATGTTAATAAATTTTTGCATCTTCTATAAATTGTATTTGGGGGTTTGGAATTGCCCTTAAATCCATTTGGGGTCAAATATGTCCATTTGGGGACTTACAGTGGTATCAGAGCTAGTTTTCCTCACAACCTGTGAATCAGATCTGAAATTTAAGAAAGTAGCCATGGAAGAAATTAAGAGGAGCTACATAAATGAAGTATTCAATAGAGTCAACAGAGAATTGCAAATTTGTTGGATGGATGTTCATCCTCTTGAGAGATCTATAAGACTCCATTATAAGAGCCTTTGTCTAATTTGAGCAGATCTAGGCTACAAGGGATGAGTAATACCATACCAAACTCACAGATCAGCTAAAATCATCCAAGCCTTCACAAATTTTTAGAGCCAAGGAAAAACCAATTAAGGAAGATGACATAGAGACATGGGGGAAGGAGTATGCAACACTCAATCCCAAGGTTCCAGAGCTATGTTGACCTTCATTGATTTTTGTGAGTTAAAAGATAGAAAAGGCACAAGGAAAAATGGTATGCAAAAATTGGAGTGAAATCAACCCATTGTGTATTCCACCATGCAAGGTAAAGAAGAAATCTTCAAGAGGTATGATTTCCATTGAGAAAAATAGTTGCATTAGTGAGGAATGAAACATTGCTTGTTAGAGAAATTATTTCAGCTCCAAAGGAACCAATATTGATATTAGACAGGAGAAGAAATTCATATATGCAAGCAAGGAGGATGTAATGGAAACTCAAAGAAGGTGTGAGAAGTGGCAAAGAAGAGCTAGAGTTGCTAGGTTGATAGCCGCTCAAGGGAAACAACACCTACAAGAGAACAAGGAAAGACTTCTTCAATTAGTGGGCAACAAAGTATGAGGAATGGTATTCCTCAAGTTGTGGCAACTAGGAGAGTGGAAATTTTTTTCCAAAGAGGGCAGATTGCACGGAAAGAGGATTTGCAAAGGAAAAATTGGCTATGTCATATTGTTCATAGCCTGCAATGCATATAAAGTCTGTTATTCAGCCCATTGTTGACAAGAATGCCCAAGAGGCCTTTCTTAAATTGGTACAACAAAGTCAAGTTATTTGTGAAGGAGTTTACATAGAATTGATGAAAGATTTATGAAGAAATTATTTGATGGTCCAAAAGTATGAAAGGAATGATACATGTGTCATAGAAAGTTCTAGCATAGTAGAGATTTCAGATTTGCTTTAAAAATGAGGATAAAAGTACAGAAGATGCAAGTTGTAGAATAAAGCATGTGGAATGAAACCTTGTTCCAAATAGCACAATGTGGGTATTATGAGCAGCTTGTTTCAAAGAAATTTGGTGGCAAGTTTCTATCATTTGACAGGTACAGGTGCAGGATTTTGGAGCACTTCAGCATGTTTTGTTTATTGTGCATGGCACTTGGACAAAACAAATTTGGAATTGCTTGAGGGCAAGCAATTTCCTCTAGGGAAACTGTAATATCCCCTTCCCAGATCGAAGACCCTTAGCCTATTTTGTCTTCCCGACGGCTAAGGAAGAGATTAAAGGGTGAGACTTAATTCTATTATTTTATTATAAAGTGCAAAATTAAATAAAATATTATAAAGCACTTATAATAAATTATTATGGATTAAAAATAATAGAAAAGTGAAATAAAGATTTCTCAAAGCACTTAGCAAAAATGTAGCATATTTCTATGGAAAAGTTTGACTTGCTTAGGAGGCAAAAGTAAAATGTGAAAAAGGCAAAGGAAACAAACTAGTAGCAGGCCAAAATGATTCCCTCTAGAAAATGCGACTTGCATTGGGAAGGAAATGGAGTGGTGGAAACATTTAATGAAGGAAGAAAATGTGATTGGTTGTTGAGGTGGCCACTAGGCCCAATTCTTTCTATTTAAGCAATGGGAATTGCTTGGAGAAGACACACTTGATCATTATCTAAATTCTGAATTGTATTTGAAGCTTTTAGCTTTGTCTGAATTATTTCTAAGGACGGAAACCCTTAGGATTACTCTCTTGCAGACGAAAACCCCAAGAGTATGTGAGGGATCTCTACACAGGGCATTCCATTGTACTTGCAACGATATTTCAATTTATTCCAGCAGTGAATAAAGGAGTTTTTGCAACATTTTTGGATCAAGGGTTTGAAACAAATTTGTAGCTATGTTTTCCAGCCTTCTATCATATTGTACGACCCACTTCTAGGATACTTCTTGAGCGTATTTAAAGGGGTTTTGATCTGATCTGGATTGCTGTTAATAAATCATGTTTTTTTATGAATTATTCCAGCCTCCAACCCTAAGGGCAAATTGGTGTTTTGGTTGTTTAGGGCACTTGTGGTGGTCATTTGCATGAATGGGTAATCATCATTGCATTCTCCCTATTTTTCTGAATCCATGCATAGTTTATTTGTGTGGATCGGAGCAACTTTTGTGAGTTATGAATTTTTGAAGTTGCCATAATTTTCTGCAAACTGGGTTTCAAAATAAATTAATTTCAGCTTTCTTGTGCATCAAAATATGTATGTTCTTTCATATTTTGGCTTTATAAAATTGGTAGATCCCAGATTGGAGTGGAGAAGTTATATATTTCATTGGCTGATTTGTTTGGGTTTCCCACTTTACCCTAGTCGCACTTTGCAAATTAAATTCAGATCTGCATGTTAATAAATTTCTGCATCTTCTATAAATTGTATTTGGGGGTTTGCACTTCTAAGAATGGGCTTAACTCCAGTTGGGGTCAAATACTCTCAACCACTCTTACGCACAGTACAGACTATGCTTAGAGCCTCACATTAATTACTTTAAAGGCCTTCATGGATCAATTTATCTTCAGTAATCAATTGATTAGTCAATTATGACCCATCAACAATTGGTTTACTGCAATAATGTTGCTTAGCATGATGACTCCCATTAAGAGGTTTTAGACAAGCAAAGCCTAGATTAATTTGGGGTGCATACTTAACTACATTAGTTGATGTAATGTCCCCTTCTTAGGACAAGTTAGGAAATGGAGAAGTACTTGTCAAGATCAAACAAATAATGGATAAACCCTTTTGCTTCAACCTAAAATATCCCAATGTCAGTTGTTTTGAACCCAAATGGGGTTGGAACTAGCCAAGGTGGTGGGATAGATTGGAAGAAAACAATTGGAATTTAAACACATTCAAATCAGATTTTTAATAGCTGAAAAATAATTCATAATCACACCCCAACTGCTGCAATCTTCCAAAATTATTTCCCGTTTAACCATCCAAACAAAAACCTTCAAACTTTGGATTTTGAGCCACAAAAATATGAAGAATAATATGCAAAAATCAGATTTTGCACAGCCAACACAAAACCCTGATTTTGCCCTAAAAATTAGGTCGCCCAGCACACTTAAGGCATTAAATCAACTCCAAAAATTATAAAATTACTTTCTCCTTATTCCTTCTAATTTCTACAACCAAATCCAATATTAAATTGATCCCAAACTGCAGATCTGATAATAAATATTAATTAATATCAACTAGATAACTTGCAGACAGCTGAAATCTTCTAAAATTCATAACTCATTCAATACTCATTGTTTTTTTATGAAACAAGATGCAAAATAAACTAGAAATTTAGGGCTTTCCACTGCATTAAGAATCTGAATTTTCCAAAAATAATGTATAAATAACTTTCCAATGAACTACAAAACTGAATTGTCTGATCACCAAATAGCCCACATCAAAACTACCCCCGAAATCTTGAAGTCGCTAGGATTAGAATAAAATTATATAAAATAATTCCAGCTCATACAACCCTTCCAAAACACTCAAATAATCAGCCCTTGTTCTAAAATAATTAATTAGACACAGCAGATTATAGATCTAACATAAACACCCTCCAAACATGATAGAACAAATCCCAAACCAAGTCGATTTGCCTCTAATAAATTGCAGCAATGATAATAGATCACAAATGTACCTCAAACCCTTCACCAACATGCAGATTTACTGCTTCAAATAATTGCGCCAACACCCTAGAGCAAGTCGCCAATGCTAGAATGGATTAACCATTGAATAAAAACACTCAACACAAGAGAGCACAATGGAGAGAACAATGGAGTCTTTAATATTCTTCAACAATGGAACCAAATGAAGTTTACAATGAGAGAGCACAATGCAAGAACTAGGGCATACATCCCATTACTCCAAGCATGGAGTGATATCAAAATGATCAATCAACATAACCCCACTAGAGGAAATGCAACCTCCTTTTATAGAGTTAAGGGGTGCAATATTCAAAAAGACCGACCTTTTCCCTTTTGGAGGGAAAACATAAACTCTCATTATAATAAAATATTTAATACTAAGACTATGTGCACTTTATTTGTTTTCTAATTAAATCAATAAAAGTAACTAACCTATGTGCACATTTAACTAACCTAGAGAGCCCTCTTTGTAACGCAAGGCATACCACGGGGTTACAAAATAGACAAAAGACATCTTTGGATCATCTTCAAGCTCAAACCTCAAGCCCATGAGAAGAGAGAATGGGTTGAGGGTCTTCAAGTCTTTAATTTTAAAAATGTCCCCTTACATTACAGTTGATGAGGATTAAAAATTGGTTGTTATTAGCCGACTCATATATGCGTCACATCTATGTCATATTTAAGCAGATAAGTTTACTCTCTTCTTGTTCAAGCAAATACTTCTTTCTCTGATGATGAGTGCAATAGTGTGAGTCAACATGTGGGAATTGAAAACTCTTACAAAGTTGTTACCAAAAAGATCTACTAGATTTTATTCACATCTGCAGTCAACCAAAATTGGTCATTGGAACTTGAAAATACAACCAGCAGAAATAACATGACAGGGCAAAAAGCAGCTCTGAAAGCATCACAAGCTAGAAATATACAATGAAAAAGCCTAGCTAGCAAGGGGAGTAATCCCTAAAATGTTGGAAAGGATATTTTTAAGCATATGCTTACTACCTACCATAGAGAGGACTACCATTCTTCAAAACGTGACATCGCGATCAAGCACGATATGGTTCTAATGATTAGAATAATAGAAGAGGATGATAATACGCCAACAACAATCCCCTAATACAAAATGGTATTTTGAAAAGAGAACATACATACCTGAGGATAAAAACCAAAGTATTTGCCACATAAGAAATTGCTTCCCTGTCCAAGATTGACAAAGAAGCCATTAGTAATAAAGTGAAGATTGTTTTGAGTAGTTCTGTTATAAATCAAACTTTAAATCATATATATATCCCTAACCATTCTTCTTTCAGACAAGTGATCTTTTGTTTAAAAAATCAATTACCTTTAATTAAAGCAATTCATCATTTCAAAATGGACATGGAAATATTGCAGCAAGATGATAAAAAGGACCCATGTTGAGAATCCAATATGTTAGAAGCAGTAGATTACGTGCTTGTAGGAACATTAAAAGTGAAGATAGTTTTTAATGAAACTAAATCAAACTTCAGATCCTCCACTCATTAAGTTTTATATACGGAAAAATATAATTTAACTCAATAAACTAAAAGGAATTTTTGTGCATCACATCTTTATGGATGACAAGCATGGACAAACGAACATATTAGAACTCAAACCCACATACTGATCATGAAACAAAATTCCAGTGATAATTTGAGACTGAATAGAAAAAGTGCCAAGTTTTAAGTGGTGAGGATTAAAACATGGATTCGATTAGTCATGTTAGGCTTAACAACATGGCAATGAGGAAGAAACTTAATGTAAGTACCCGTAGTGAACGACTGATCCAAACAAGCCATGCTATCAAAGTTTAGATAAATTCCAACATAAAATACAAAATGTTTGATATTCCAATGAATTTCCATCATACCATGAGTATTCCCATAGCTTAACCTTGGACCTCAAGTCTAATAATTGATTAGATACACCAACTTGCATGGATACGTTAGCTTAGAGTTTTGGGCCATTACGCATTTTATATTATAGCCTCCAATATTAAGAAGAAATTTTGTTTCATCCTTCACATGATAAATACAGCACGTATACATGGTACACGATAAAATAAAAGTCAATATAGATGAGATTTCTTAATGGAATTTATATTGAATGCACGATTTGACAAAAGAAGTCACTTTAAAAATACTAATAAGAAAGCCTAACAATCATAGTTACCATGTTCGGACGAACACAGGTGAAATTCGGTTCGGACCGAATTTTCAGGGAAAAGCGAACTTGTTCGCCAGGTTCGGTTGGGGACTAAAAAATTTTTTCCTTTTTTGGCAAAAAAGTTTGTTTTTGGATTTTTTTTCACAAGGAAAGAAAAAAACCATTTTTGGAAAGGGTCCGGGAAGATGTAGCAGCAAAAACTTGCATGTGCCATAACTTTCATTCTATGGCTCAATTTCCAATGCCGTTTTCTCTAAAAGTGTATATTTTCTCGAGCTCTACTCATTGATGGCAATATTTTTCTTATTTTCATAAAATCCATTTTTGCACCTTTTTGGACCAAGCAACTTCTTATTATTTAGAGACATTAATAATTTAATAGCAATATGTAGAGATTAATACTTACTAATAGTAATATTTGAATTTATTACCGAATGTTTAAGTTACTTTAGTAACTAGTTACATAAATTTAATAATTTTAGGTTTAAATTTTAGTATATTATTATTAAGTATTTTAGTTTTTATAATTTTTTTGGTAATTATTCATATTTTATATTTTTTTAAAATTTATAATTTTTTCGAGCCAAACCGAACCGAACCGAATTTTTACAAAATTCCGAACTTCCGAACTTTTTTCCCTATCCGAACAACCCGAACTTTTCGAACATGGTAACTATGCTAACAATAGCTTAATAAGATTAAAAAGGAAAAAATTTAGAAGCATAATAATACAACAGTGGAACCATCTAAGCATTGAGCCTAATAAATAAAAAATGAATACTCCAAAGAGCCTAGTAAGAACAACAAGCAAGGCTATCAAGTCACTCAAACTAGGAAAAAGACGGACATTCAGCCCAGTAAGTTTGTGATGATGGATGTTAAGAATGATTTCTAAGTGCCTGCCTCTAGCATTCTTGATACGATGAGAAATTGTGCAAGTTTACAAGATTTTTTGGTGCTCAAAATAGTCTCGCCCCGTTGTCATTAAAATCCCTCAGTTTGCGGCCTCTGTCACATTTTTTATCTCCCCGTGTTGGTGCTTGAAGACTTTGTCCTCCATTTGGTTGCCACAATCAGTCCCTTCCTTGGGCGAAGATCACTTAAAGATCCAAAATTTGTTTTTTCGTTTCTCTGTCCATCTGAAGGTGTCTGTAAATTGGGTGTAAAACTCGGGCTGTTCCTTTCCTTCCGTTTTCCGCAATCGTGTGTTGTTGTCCCTGTCACTTTTTGTCCCAAATATCTAAAGAAACGTGAATGTATGTAGCTCGGAGGATCATGTCTGAACCTTACAACATTTCCAAATTCTCTGTCCTTGAAGAAAATTTCATCTCCGGGCTCAAAAGGTGGTTTCCCTGCATTTTTACGGTTTTACGGGTGTGTTTTTTCCGTCAAATTTACATCTCTGCATCAGTGGAAACATGGCCCTTTTTGGTTGGATGCGGCTCGACAGGGCACTCTAAAAACTCTATGGCTCGCTTCAACCCAAAACTTGTCCACGTGGAGGAACGACACTCATTTGAAAATTCACCTTTTGGTTTGGCCTTGGAGTTGTATCGGGGGGACACGTGGAGGATTCCGCTGCTTTGCCCGGACTTAGACAAATTTTTCATGCAGTCGGTATAGTTTTGGCGGGCCACGGACACATGGTGGGCTGGCGCTCATTTGAGAATCTACCTCAGGGTCCCACCTTAACAATTGCGACAGGGGGACAGGTGGAGGCTTCTGCTGGCTCCACTCTGTACTTAAACTTTTTAAAGCAATTTTCTGAAGCCTACGACACGTGGAGGGACCACGCATGTTTGGGGACCGGCCCCTGAGTTTTATTTTCAAGAAGCACCAGGAGGACACTTGGAGGCTTCCGCTCACTCTGCCTTTTTGCTTGGACTTTTCAATGGCCGAAGGAGACTGTCTCAGACCTCAGACACATGGCGCCTTCCGCTGAACCTTCAACTTTTTAACAGACTCTGCCAGACTGAGACACGTGTTGAGCCCGCGCTTGTTTGGGGTCTCCACTTTTGGGGACCATCTCAAAATGCGCCATTGAGACACATGGCAATTTGAAAAGTCAAAAGGCGGGGAGGCGGGCCATCGGAGGCAACTTGGATTTTTTGCCCCTTATTGTCAAAAAGATTAAAGTCATCAAAATGACCTGCAAAGCCCGACAGAGAATAGTCAAATTTTGCTTTGAAAAGTCAACGGCGGAGGTGCGGACTTTCGGGGGAAATTTGGAAAAAATTCCTTTTATGAAAAAAGGGGTTAAACTGTAAAAAGGAAGCGCGGTTCCGCTGGGACCCACATCAGAAGCTAAAGGTGGAAGGGCGGGGCTGTGGGGAAAATTTGGAAAAAATTATTTTTTTCCAAAAATGAGGTAAAATAGCATAATCAAGCTGCGGTTCCGTTGGGACCCACATTGGGACACATATCAAGCCCGTTTTTCAAAGGCGGAGGGAATAGAGCAAAATGAGAAATTTTGCATTTTTTCCCAAAAGGTGTAAAAAGTAACAAGGAACCCCCAGGCCCGTTTTAACTCGGATCTCCCACGTGGACGGTCTAAATTCAAAAGGGAAATCGACGGCAACTGTGCATTTGTACCCAATTTTCTACCATTTTTGCTCCAAAGCGCCTGGGGATGCGAATTTTTATGGTTTTTTATCATTTCTTGATGTCTCCTTCATGCCAAATGAAGAGGAGAATTAATTTGATATCTTGATTTGGTGGGGAAGATCTGAAAACGTCTTTTACCATTAAGGTGTGATCTGACCATCGGATTCGATCTGATTTTCCAATCTTTCCTTCCTTGGCACGCAAAAAACCAGATTCGACATATTATAGGAGGAAGTAGTTGGCGCGTGAGATGAAGAGTGATTTACCAGATGAAAGAATTGAATGCTGGAAATATTTGAAGAGATTTTCCCCCTGAGCACCTGACAACTTTTTTGCAAATCTGATTCTGGGAATCACGATCAAAATCGTAACAAGCAATGGTGCTTTGAATGTTTTTTGTTTTGGGGGGAAAACTCTGTTGTAGATTAAATGTTATAAATTGCATGAATGTGTCATGCAAATGGTTGGAGTGTTAGAGGTCGGGAGTTAATTCCTTAAGAGAAAAGTTTGACAGAGCCCATCTTTCTGAGAAATCATCTGAGGAACTTGTTTATTTCTTGTGTTAAATTTGATCATGTCAAGGTGGTTGCAAGTGTACAGCCATTGACAAGCTCTAAGATTGTTGTAGAAACTTTCCCCTGCTAATGAATTTAAACAAATTTGAGTTAATCTATGTTGATTTTGAGCAAAATTGTGTCTGCTTCATTTCTGAATGTCTGCAAATAGCTTTTCTTGTTCCCATTGCAATCTTACATTGAAATCTTTGTGAATCACACAAGATCTTATCCTTGTGATAGTTTGGTGGCATTTGCAATTTCATTTATCAGAAAAGCTTTCATTTGATAGTGAAATAGACAAATTTAAAATCACTTTACTCCTAACATGATGATAAGATTGTTTGTTAGCCTTTGAGGGTATCTTAGGTGTGATAAAACAAACGCTGATAATGTTCAATTAAGTTTTTCGGATTTGAGCCTTCATTTTGGATTCTTAAAGTTTTTCAATTAAGTTTTTCAATTTGAGCCTTCATCACCACCTATCATTGCCAGGTTAGCAAGGAAATATACAACAACATTTGCTTCCCTCAAGACATGGCCTATGCTCCAATCCTCTAACTTATTTAGCCAATAAACTATATTCGGGATGAAATATTCTAGAGCCCAATTAATAGCGTTACTTTTGGAAATGGCACTCACAATCACCTGGGAATCGCCCTCAATGACTAGGCGAGAACAACCACTTCCTTGAATTTCTCAAGCAAGTTTTACCCTAAACAACAAAGCTTGAATTTTTGCTTGATTAGAGGTTCCTGCTCTCAATGGTTTCAAGCCTGCAATCAATAAATCCCCCAATTCATTCCGAATAACGCACCCCGCCCCCGAAATACCGGGATTGCCTTTAGAGGCTCTGTCAAAGTTCAGTTTTCGATACTCAGGAGGGGTGGCATCCACTTAACCTTTTTCCTAACTTCTCTCTTCTCCCAATGCGACAACTAATTATTTGAAAAAGCACCCAGTGAGGGAAGGGTGATGAGTGGCCATTGCTTTCTAATAGCTTCATCCCAGTTGGAGAAAAGGGATGCATTCCTGCAATTGACACTTACATTTTCCAATATAACAATCTCCAACCTTTGAGAGAATTAAGTAAAATCTGAAGCGGAGTCCTTAAAAAAACACAAATTCCGCTCCCACCAAAGATGCCAAATTAGCAATAAGGGGCTGCAAACCCAAATCGAACCCAGAGCTTGAGCTTTTCCTATGATCGGCCACGACTCCAGCACCTTTGGAATGGATTTTCCAGGAACCCAAGCTAGACCAAGCTTATTACATAGCCAAGCCCAACCCTGGTAGGTGAAGGGGCAGTGCAAGAGAAAAAGATTCACCTCTTCGTCTGCGTTTTCACACAAAGGACACCTGGTCAGTCCGTAGTATCCCCATCTTTGCCTTCTAACTTGGGTGAGGATTTTTCTTTTGTAGACTAGCCAACAGAGCGCTCCTGCCTTGGGAAGGCATCTCGCACCCCAACATCTGCTCCACAAAATTTGCCCTCTACCTTCTCTCTGCACAAGGCTTTCATACCCAGATTTAACTAAGTATATTCCTGAAGAAGAGCCCATCCATAAAATCTGATCTTCACGATATGAAATGTTGATATTTCTCTCTTCTAGAGCTTATCTATCTTTTGTAGCCTGTGGGATCCCCAATAGGTCAAAATTGTTCCAAACAAGCGATGGCGAACCATCTCGAGTGATTGAAGCCATAATTCGCCACCTTTTGACCCAACGCTTCTTTCGAAGCTATACAAGCCTCCTCTAGACCCGAAGTATCCCTGAGGGAAGGGAAACCCCGCCATGAGTCCTCCCAGAAATTAACCTTTGTGTCATTTCCTATCCTCCAAGAAACTAAAGATGACAAAACCTATCTACAGGAACTGATAAAGTTCCAAATGTAGGAGCCCTTCAGCAACTCCAAGTCGGTGAGAATACTCTCAGGTGGATTATTATCCAAGTATTTATTGATCAGATTTTTATTAAGTAAACTGCAAGGATTCAAGATTAACTTCTAGACATGCTTAGCTCCCAGTGCCTTGTTATGAAGCCCAAGATCCAAAATCCCAGCCCCACAAAGATCCTTGGGCAGTTTCGCCTGCTCCCACTTAACCAAATGCCACTTTCTCTCCTCACCCGTATCTTGCCACAAAAAATATCTAAGCAATTTTTCAATTTTCTGTAGGACCGATCTTGGGACCTTCAGAAAAGACAACATATATAAGGGTAGCGCGCTCAGAACGAACCAAATGAGTTGAATTCTTCCTGCAAACGTGAGCCATCTCCCCTTCCAAGAGAGCAGCCTTCTCTCCATAGCCCCTATGAGATCATCCCATAATGCCACCCTCGCAGACCCCTTGAAGAGTGGAACACCAAGGTAAGTATGCGACAGAGTGCCCATTGAAAATCCCAGGACCAGTAAAATCCTTCCCTGAATTTTGGGTGAGACATTCAAGAAAAAGATCCTCGATTTAGGGGCACTTATGACTTGACTTGCAGCCTTAGCATACACCTCCAGAATCCTGTTGAATTCTTTTGCTTCCGAAACAGAAGCTACCTCGTATAGGAAGGTGTCATCCGCGAATTGTTGATGGGAGAGCAGCTCCACACCTTCTACACCACATGATCCTTTCAAAGAACCTCTATTAATCGCCTCCAAAATGGCACGGCTAAGAGTGTCCACTACAATGACAAAGAAAGGAAGAAAGGGGATCTCCTTTCCTAATTCCTCTGTTACTTTGGAATAAACCCTCAACTGAACCATTAACTAGAACGGAAAATTTAGGGGTGGAAATGCAGTTGAAAATCTAGTTGCAGAACTCAGAACTAAAACCCAGCTTGAGAAGAATCTTAATCAAGAACCTCCAATTTAATCTATCATAAGCCTTGCTAAAATCTAGTTTTAAGAAAATACCCGGTTTATGGTTCAGTGAAAGAGAGTGCAGCAGCTCATGGGACAAAATGATACTGTCGAAAATGGACCACCCAGGAATAAACCCTGATTGCTCCTGGGAGATGAAAGAATCCAGTAGAGAGCTCATACGAAGGGCGATTGCTTTTAAGATTAGTTGCAGAACTCAGAACTAAAACCCAGCTTGAGAAGAATCTTAATCAAGAACCTCCAATTTAATCTATCATAAGCCTTGCTAAAATCTAGTTTTAAGAAAATACCCGGTTTATGGTTCAGTGAAAGAGAGTGCAGCAGCTCATGGGACAAAATGATACTGTCGAAAATGGACCACCCAGGAATAAACCCTGATTGCTCCTGGGAGATGAAAGAATCCAGTAGAGAGCTCATACGAAGGGCGATTGCTTTTAAGATAATCTTATAGGAGGTATTGCATAGAAAGACCGGTCGAAAGTCTTCCATGGTTTCCGCCAGGGATTTCTTCGGAAACATGCAGATGAAGGATCTGTTCAATGCCCCTAAAATCTTTCCCGTAGATCTCGATTCCTCTGCCGCAGCCCAAACATCCTCACCTATTATATCCCAAAAATCCTGAAAAAATGTTGCAAGGTAACCATCGAGACCTAGAGCTTTATCTCGCTCCATAGAAAAGACAACGGCTTTGATTTCCTCCTTAGAAAATGGGGAAAGAAGCCTTGCATTTCCCACATCATCAATCCTTCTAGGAACCAGATTCAAAAACTCTACTTGCTCTGACAAATTAGAGGCACTCTCACCCCCTAGAAGATCGGAGTTATTCCTTTTTGATCTTGAATCCAATCTCCTTACTGAGATTTTATCTTGGAGATGAAATTATGAATCCTATCCTTGACCGAAGAGTGAAAAAACTTGGAATTACAATCCACCTCTTTTAACCATCTCCCTCTAGATTTTTGTTTCCAGAAGAACTCCTCCCTAATAAGAAGCTTGCCCAATTCTATTAGCAGGGATTTTTCTTTCTGATATTCTTCCTGGCCCATTCCATTCCTGAAAACCGATTCGTTCAGATGTTTGATCTCTGCTTCCACTCTTTTTTTCGGAGAAGATGTTACATTCCAATCCTTCGAATTCTTTTTCAGCACCTCAGAGTTTTTGGGATAAAACAAACATCTTTGTTCCTTTGAAAGAGAAAGAAGACCACCAATCCTTCATTAAACCAGGGAGTGAGGGATCCCGCATCCACATAAGCTCAAATTTGAAGGGGGAAAACCTTGGCAGCTCCTCAAAGGAGATCTAAAGAGATATGGGATAGCGATCAGACCCTGAAATGGGGAGAACCTCACATTCCAAAATGATATTTCTCTAGAGCCACTCCTCATTGGAAAATAACCTATCTAGTCTCTCCGAAATTCTGCTGAAACCCAGTTTCCTATTGGACCAAGTGAACCACCCCCTCTTCGGCTCAATATCGATCAAAGCCGAATCATTTATGAACAAAAATCCCTCTGTGACTGTGGATTCCTGCTTATAACCCCTCTTTTATCTTTCTGCAAAGAAATGGCATTGAAGTCACCAGTTAGAATGATTAACTCATCTTTGAAGGCATCCAAATCCCCTCTTAATTCTTCCCACAATCTCCTCTTGGCTATGAGATTGGATGGCCCGTAGAAATTGCAAAGAATGAAGCTTGTATCAGCTCTGAGAGCTTGCACTTTGCACCACTGGAAATTACTGTTTTTCTTGACGAAAGAAACAACAGCGATGCTCTCCTTCCAAATTATCCCTAGCCCACCTGAGGCTCCATCAGAACCAATAAAACAACCATTCCAACCCCTCCATTTCGCTATCCACAAATTTCTGAAATTTTCTACACTCAGTTTGGATTCTTGAATCAAACAGATATCTGCCTCTTGCTCCAAAATACAACGCTTCACTAAGTGTTGCTTGTTAGGGGTGTTTAGGCCCCTAACGTTCCAAGAAAGGATCTTCATTGATCCTTCAGGAGGGACTTACCCTCCCTACTTGAAAAGAAATTATTTATGTGTTTGCTTACCTTCGGCTATCTCCTTGTTTATCTTTTCTTCATTATTGGGCCTCCCCACTGGAGTAGGGCGTCCGACATTCGGGTATTTCGGCAGGCTTGGAGTGTTGGCTAAATTGCAATCTTGGGCCGGAGCTGAGAACTTTTTAATGCTCTGGATTTTTTCCAAACCTTCTTCCCTGTGGGGGTCCAATTGAACATCCTGGATTTCCTCATTATTCTGGACCCATTTTGTAAGGACCTCTACCAATCTGCCATGACCTGCCGCAATACTCGAATGCAAGACGTTCACAAACTTTTCCGAGTCGACCGCTACCTAGGTAGCTCCTTTAAGAAGGGATCACAGAGTCAGAGGGGTCTCCTTATTGCTTGGAGAGCCCTTCTGCCTTTAATGGACATTGTCTGAGGTTGCATCTTCCTTTGTAGTCTCCAAATCCTCTTTTCTTCCCCTAGGGAACCACTTGAATCCTTCTTTGATAGGGGCATTACGGCAGTCCTTCTGAAAATGTCCAACTTGCTTACACTTGAAGCATTTTTTTTATATTCTTTCGTACTCCACCAATTGGACCCAAGTCCCCAAGGGGCTGTGAATAGAGATCGAGTTCGGGAAAGGAAGGGTTGGGTTGAAAGAGATACAAGCCCTGGCGAAGGCAGTTAGGGTTCCATCCAAGGTTCTTTGGTCAATTACCGATACCTTACCCAAACTGCTACAAATTTTTCGCATAATGCTCGGGTTCCAGTACTATATCAGAAGGGCATATAGCCGAATCCAGACCTTGTGCTCCTCTTCCACCACATTCGAGGGATCGAAATTCAGGATCCAGGGGCGCCGCAGAAGACCCCATTGTATAAGAAACTGATCCTTCCTCCTAAGGGCACCCTCGTAGGTCTCACTGCTCCAGAAAATGATCATAAAGAAACCTTTAGCAAAAAATCTGATCCTCAACCCCTTTCCCCATTGCTTCTCGCACCAGTCGGATACTTCATCGATTGACAATCATCTCCCGGCTAACTTTGCGATTAGGGATTTTTCCCGGAACAAATTAATGTGACCTTCAAGACCATCATCAACCCCCAAAACCACTCTACCAATTTTTTGGGAAACGACCGATGATTCCCGAACCGACCCAATCTTTGGTTACGCATCCCCTCTTTTCTCTACGACATGGGAGGAAGAAGAAGCACCATCCTCCTTTTTCTTAGACTAGTTTCCATCCCCTTTAGGGTTTTGGTTCAATGGGGCCCGTGAACATTTTGCTCTTTATCCGGAAGAAAGGGATCCTTGTGCAGTCTAAGCGCTTCTGGGAAGGGAAACGATCCTACTCCACCTGATTTTGATACTCTATTTCCTTTTCGGAAGATCTGCCAAATTGGAAGGGCCCCGAATTAGGGTCAACTTCTTTCCAACCTGGGTTCGTCCAGAATGACCTCTTGCAACAACCCAGCGGCGCCCTGTTGACACCAAACACCAAATCCCTCTCGAATCTAGCGCCTCTGGAACCCGGGGCCCACAAAAACAGCCTGTCAAAGGGTCTCCAGTCTCTCTTACTCCTCTCCTCATAACCGAGGGGTCTCGCACTTCTCCCTCTCATTTCCCATGGGTCCACTCTTAAGTCCTTAACAATTTATTATAATTGCTTTATAATATTTTATTTATTTTTGCACTTTATAATAAAATCATAGAACTTAAGTCTCCCTTTTATTTTTCTCCTTAGCTGTCGGGAAAACAAAATAGGCTAAGGGTCTTCGACTGGGAAGGAGATATCACAGTCCTCCCTTCCCAAAATTGTTTGCCCTCAAGCAATTCCAAATTTGTTTTGTCCAAGTGCCATGCACAAAAGACAAAACATGTTGAAGTGTTCCAAGATCCTTGCCCCTGTACCTGTCAAATGAAGCAGATCTTGCAAAAATATATAGCTCTCATAATGCCCATATCCGCAGATTTGGAACAAGGAATCCACATGCTTTATTCTACAACTTGCACTACCGTACACCTCATGAAAAAATCAAATCTGAAATGGTTTACTATGCAGCAATAAAATTCTCCCATTATTATTCCTTTCATACCTTTGAGTAGCATCGAGGACTTCACCATTCTTTGTTTCCATGATACTTTGACTTTGTTGTACCAATTCCTTAGCATTCTTGTCAACAATGGGCTGAATACCATTATAAGTCAATTGCTGCAATAAACAAGATGACATACCATTTTCCACACAATCCTCAATCCATGCAATCTGCCCTCCTTGGAAAGAACTTTCCACATTCCTGGCTGCCACAACTTGAGGAATACCATTCCTCATACCTTGTTGCTCACTAATTGAAAAAGTCTTTGCCATGTACTCTTGTAGGTGTTGTTTCCTTTGAGCGGCTATCAATTTAGCAGTTGCTGCAGCTCTAGCTCTTCTTTGCCACTCCTCACACCTTTTTTGAGTTTCCATTACATCCTCCTTGCTTGCATATTTGAATTTCTTCTCATGTCTAATATTAATTTCTCTAGCAAGCAATGTTTCTTCCTCATGGATGCAATTATTTTTCTCAATGGAAATCATACCTCTTGAAGCTTCTTCTTTCCCTTGCATGGTGGAAAACACGAAAGGATTGATTGCTCTCCAATTTTTGCATGCCATTTTTCCTATCTTTTAACTCACAAAATCAGCAAAGGTCAACATAGCTCTTACCTTGGGATTGAGTGTTGCACACTCTTTACCCCATGTTTCCATGTCATCTTCCTCAGTTGGTTGTTTTATGGCTCTGAAAATCTGCGAAGGCTTGGATGATGTGCTCATAGTATTCATCCCCTTTATAGATCTACTCACTTCAGCAAAGGCTCCTATAATGGAGTCTCTTATATCTCTTTGAGCCTCCATCCAACAAATCTGCAATTCTCTATTGTCTCTATTGAATACTTCATTTATGTAGCTCCTCTTAATTTCTTCCATGGTTACTTTCTTCATCTTCAGATCTGATTTATTTTTCTTCTTTCATTCACAGGATGGGAGAATCATCGCTCTGATACCACTGTAATGTCCCCAATTGGACAATTTAACCCCTACTTGGATTGTAGACAAATCCAACACCAAAGCCACTTATAAAAATATAATTTCAATCACTGTTATGTAGATTTGGAATATTTCTCAAAAATTGCGACTAGGGTTATTAGAAAAGCCCAAATAAATCAGCAATTACATTTATATATTTCCACTACAATCTAATCCAGTATTTTTGTAAAGCCAAAATGTGAAGAGAAACTCAGATTTTATTGATCAACAAGGCTGAAAATAACTAATAAAAAATCTGAGTCAAGCTGCCCATGCACAGATCTGAAAATGGCACTTTAAGTCACCTAAAATTACTGGAAATTGGTTGCTTGGATTCATAAAAATCATAGTAAGATATGACAATACAAACCAGACTTGAAAGTCCTCCAAAATAACTCAGATTTGACAAGAAGTAGGTCGCTCTACCCTAGATAAATAATAACTAACTGCTGCAAGCTTGTTCCACAAACCCTCCTTCAAATCTTCTTTATTCTCAACTACAAATAAACTGAAATATCTGTGTAAGCACAATAGAATCACCTGTGTAGAAATCCCTCACCTACTCTTGGGGTTTTCGTCCGCAAAAGGTTACTTCTAAGGGTTTCCGTCCTTGGAAATAATTCAAACAAACCTAAAAGCTTCCAATACAATCAGAAATTAGAAAGTGATCAAATGTGTCTTCCCCAAGCAATTCTCATTGCTTAAATAGAAGAATTGGGCCTAGTGGCCACTTCCAACAACCAATCACATTTTCCTTCCTCATTAAATGCTTCCACTAACCACTTTTCCCTCCCAATGTAAGTCGCATTTTCTAGAGAGAATAACTTTTGGCCTATTTGCTTTTTGCCTTTTTCTATTTTACTTTTGCCTCCTAGTGCAAGTCGCACTTTTTCATGGATATTACATTCTTAATAAGTGCTTTTATCTTTTTGTTCACTTTTTCTATTTTTATTCAGTCTATAATAACTTATTATAAGTGTTTTATAATATTTTCATTTATTTTTGCACTTTATAATAAAATAATAGAACTTAAGTCACCCTTTTATTTTTCTCCTTAGCCGTCGGGAAGACCAAATAGGCTAAGGGTCTTCGATTGGGAAGGGGATATCACATATTCCCCTTGTCTGTGGAGTGATATTTGGTAGCCCTTACATGTACATGAGAGATACAAACTTCATAAGGAATGAAAATAAAAACCGTTTAGTCAAGGATGGAGAGGTCTTCATCCTCCATGCATACAAGATTGAAATATCTTTCATAAATATGAGTAAAATGTGAGTGATTTATAAATGTCATACCACTTGCAATATCAAAGTCTTATGAATCTATCAAGAAAAAACTTACCAGAAGTTGTGCATGACCTGTTGTCGTTCCCACTTGAAAGATAGCTTTACCAATGATGAAAATAGGCTGCAAAGTAGAATCTAATGTGAAAAATGAAAACATCGAAAATTGAATCCTGAAATGCAAATGATAAAACAAAAGTGGAATATGTAGAAAAGAGTAAAATAGACTAAAAACAGGAAATCACAACTCTGATTCTTAACTCACATGCCTAACGTTGTAACTGTAATTATTCCGGACACGTGAACTCCATCCTCAGCCTACAAAATATAACTATAAAAATATTTATAAAAAAAAAAGGAAATATAGCCAAAGGACAAAACTTGTAATCACAAAAACCATCATATGAAGTATCTTGCTAATTTAAATGACTCAACCTGTTAACATGTAACAAATGTTGTCTGAGAGTATTAACATAATATAATGCACGTTTCGCCCTAAGAAAAGGTTTACTTTTGAGAAAAACTACTCAAGTCCCAAACAAATGAACTCCCCTTACATAGAGCTTTTCAAAGATAACTTTTGATGGGAATTGCAAGGAAATATAGGGTGTGCTGGGATAAATGTATCCATAATGTATTGGAGCCAGAAGCTTTAGTCAATGGGTACACATTAGCAATTGAACTTCGCATTCAAAAAATATAGATTGAAGAAATTTACAAATAATTAGCAAAGGTATTGGGACTAAAGGGAGCACCAAATGAAATTGAAAGCTTTATGGAAGAGGCAAATATTTGAAAGGAGGATTTCTCCCATATTCATTTTGTCATGTGCCTAGGGATATGATTTTTATGATGTATATGGGTTGATGGAGATGCCAACACGTAGCACGTACATCCCCCTTTATTTGTTATATTGAATTGAATGGGTAACTTGTGGAATTAATTAGACTAAATGTGGATTGGTTAATGACTGGTCCTATGTTGGGATCAATGATTTATCGCTCCATTATTATTAATGGGAGCTTTGTAAGTATGAAGTGAATCTCATTGTGGAGGGGAAGTATATGAGAAATATGCTACTCAGTTGGGATCTCAAGTTGAAGATATTTCTTGGAGTGGCTTCTTTCTGACGGATTATTGTATGGCGTTGTCCTACCTTAAGGGTAATTATTTTGTTTCCGAGTATATTGGGCATCTTAGGCCACTTTCATAGCTTGTGTCAATTTGTTATGTAATTTCTATTATATTTCTGTGTATTGTTATTATTTGGCATATTTTTGTATTTTGGATATTTGTTCCGTACCAAGTGGCATCAGAGCAGCATTTTGGGCAAAGTAAAGAGAAAAAAAATTAGGACAATTACATAATATTGCAGATTTTTCCAGAAAAAAACAATCAACTTTAAATGGCTCATTTTCTAGATGGATATTCAAATTTAGATGAAACCACCACCATTAGAAACTATTTTCTGAAAGCTTTCCAAAAAGTAGTCACAATAACTATTATTAGCAATATTAAGAGAGATATGGACATGTAAAGTTAACCCCATGAATCTGATTTTCGGAAAAAGAAAAACAGCGCCGGATCAGGACAAAAGTAGTCAATTTCAGAAGTTTCATTTTTCTTGCCGGATTTTTTGATTCAGAATTCTAGCGCCAACAAAAAGAGCTTTTCAAAATCATTCTAAAAATTGGTAACACTAAAAAATCGAAGCAATATTGTGGAAGTTGTGGCCATCCAGAGTTAACCTGCAAAACAGTAGATTCGCGGTTTTTTCAAGGCACGTGCTAGCAAAATATTTACATCCTCCAGTCTAAGTAAACAAATCAAGTGTCATTTTTGCAATCAAACGAAATATATAGATCCACTTGTGCACGTGTTTATACTCTCAGATCTAGGGTACGAAAGGAGATCCAACGAATGCAAGTTTTCTTATAGCCCTAGTTGTCATAGAGATACCTCTATTTGATGGGAAAGGTAATGTTAATGCTAGAGAATGGTGGCTCCTATTTAAGAATCCCTATTTTCAGTTAGTATTGTGGCAAGTACACTTTTTGGCACTCTTTATGGATCAAGCAAGGAATTGATGGGTTCATTTGGGTAGAGGTAAATATGATTTTCTTGGGAAAATATGGAACAGATTATTCTTAGCCAGATGGTACACAAAAGAAAAAGACGGTGTTGAGAATGAAGAAGCAAAAGAAGAGGAATAAAATAGTTATGATAATGGTGATGATGATGATGAGGATGAGGATGATGAAGGAAGTGGAGGATAAAGATTCAAGCAATTAAGTTCTGAAGAAGGAAGCTTCAATATTTCAATTTCATGGATGCGTTTAACCCTAGTAGCAGGTATAACTTCATCAACATGGACTCATCCCAGTATCTACAGGTTCAAGCAAAGAATATCAAGGAAAATCAAATAGAGGGTAGGAAGACGCAAGTTCTTGTGGATTTGAAGCTCACTATGGACAAATATGTTTTGCATTCACATTTTTAAACTTTCAAAATGGATGATGAATATTCTTGGTTAGAGACTTCAGAAACAGTCATTATTGATGTTCAAAAAAAGTTGAAGAAGCTTTGGCACACGAAGAAGAAGGTGACTTTACAAGATATCACATATAATGAGAAACAAGGCAAGGTTGAGGTAGAGAATGAGGATGAATCTGAAAATTTGTGAAGAAGATAAGATAAGATAAATATATTAATGTCCAACGAATGACAACAAAAGTAGGTCAATGGGATTGCAACCCAAACAATATACAAAGTGCGAGCGGGGACAACTCAAAACGAGTTCCCAAAAACAGAAAAGAAGAGAAAAGACAACAGAAAGGAAACCCGAAGCCAATACCCCCACAGGCGGGGGCAATGGAGCAAGTAGGGGAGAAAAACGAGGGAAGCAAAGAAGGGAAAGAAGGGGGGGAAAAACGAGGACCAATGGTCTAATTAGGAATGGTAGTCACACCCCTTCTAACATTAGAGGTCGACGAAAAGAAGCTCCTAATGGACTGGCAACCCGACGATGGGGTCGAAAACCTCCTTCCCTGCTAAGATCTGAGACTGACGCGACGACCAGGGGGGCGAATGGAGATGGACTGCCCTCTGGTATATGTGTACAACCGATTCTGTTGGCGGTGATCGAGAGAAGTGTGAAGGTCCAACTGGGGACAAACTGATCTATGCACTGTATCTAGGTCAAAAAGGTTCTGTCGTTTAGTACCTCCACTAGTGAGTAGAACCGGAAAGAAGGCTGTAATCCATCTCGTGGGGACGACTCTCGGAGGGGGATGAAGAATCTGGTCTCGTAACAACAAAGACTCACGGATGTAGAGGGCAAGGCACCGCTGGTCAATATATCTGAAGAAGACCAGGAGAGTCTGAATCCCTCTAAAGAGACAATGAAATCGTCCTCTGATCTCATACTATATGGGGCAGCGGAAGATGAAATGAGTCTCTGTCTCCACCTCATGAAGGCTACAGAGCCTACAAAGTCTATCCTCCCGATCAATGTGGTGATCAGTCTCGCACTGAAGTCTATGGGAGCCGACTCGAAACTAACCCAGAGGTATACAAAGGGCATGCACCCAATGACGAGAGGTGTACTGAGGGCAGATGATGAGTCCATCTCTGATTTCAAGAAAGTGCTCTGCATAAAAGGACATCTTAGGGCGCAAACCCCCAGGGGGGTTCACCTAACTAGTCTGAATGAAGCTCCTGTAGATATCCTCCCAGATGGACCTGTTCAACACTTGTTTGGTGGGCAAGAGATGACTGGGAGAATTCAGAGAATACTGGAAGGGGGGAGACGATCAATCTGGATACCAACTGAGTCCAACAAGGCAGAAGTCTCGGCAAACCAACACCGGCCCACAACCTGGGAAATACTCACGGAGGAACAATAGGGGAGATATGGATACCTGTCCTGCTCATCAAAGAGATCACCAAACCTCCTGATACGGTGAAGAAAGGATGATATGTCAAATATATTCTCCAGACGGAAAGGTCGGGCTCTGAACTCTGCGAAAATAATATGTTGGGAGACCGTTTGTTTGCATATGATGAAACGTCGAAGGAAGAGAGTCTGAATCCTCTCAGCGGAAGCCCAATCTGTGTCCAAAAGGGAGGGCCCCCAGACAACAAACCCATAGAGAACAGTGGGGCGGATGAGGGAGTTCATAAGAAACATCTTGGAGGAGACGTCCTGGAAGTGGTGCCAAAAACATTGTCTCTCGAGAATGGCAAGAGAATGGAAGAGTGTAACAAAGAATATGAAGACATTGAACAAGCAAAAGAGAGCACTTCTTCTACTTAAGAGACAATGGAACTAGTAGAAGAAAAGCTTGAGGCTGCGATAATAGCAGAAGAACAGGCTGCAGAATGTTGTTATACATCTTCATTGTTATTGCCTTCACCAGTGTTGATTTCCAATTAATGCCTATATCTATTTTCATAATTATAGGTTTAACATACACAATTATGCCTCGAATTGTTAACTATTCGCTACCCAGTCTTAAATATAGTATAATATAGGAAGCACTTATTAGTGTTAGAGATAACTTGGTCATCTTGTAATCCGACTTCCTGTGCACTAATGTGCTTTTGTTGATCATTTGTATCCACTAAAAAGACTTCAGATTAACATTTTCATGTTCCTCCTTATCTCCCTTGCTCAATTCAAATTCCTGAATACTATAATCATATCCTGGTCTAAAATATGACCCATTTATTTTTGGTCTTTTTGCTATGAAGATAGGCTGAAGTCAGATGAGGCCATGATGTCCAACTCATGGTTGCTAGCATCACAACACCTTCAACTTTGGTTTCTACACTTGACACGTGAATTTTAACGGTTACGATTTCCAAAATATCATTGCTCTTGCTTGATTACTTTAGTGATTAGAATCAAGGCAAGTTCCTCTTGAGTAAATCAACACAACTAAAAATCATGTGCTTTTGTATATAATTGATTCTTGTATTACTTCCAGGCTGAAACTCATCACTCGATCATTTTCATGCACTTTTTGTGCTTGTATTTGTTAGTATTGTTTCCAAGCTAAACTTCCTCTCTCTTTTACAAAGCAATTTTCTTTTCTTGTGCTCATTTTAATGACACTTCTTATACATCACATGTCACTAGTAACCATCACCTATTCTGTTTAAACGAACCAAGTCCAGCCATGGAACTCTGATAAGCCATTGCACTTCATAGCAATTTTGAATAATCTAATCAATATCTTTCTTTCAAGCATGTCATCTAAATGTGTCTACCTATTAGTTTGTTTGTATTCCTTTTTTTTTTTTTTTAAATCAAATTTCAAAGAAGTTATAGCTTCAAGTTAAACAACTACAACATGTGACGATAAGCATACTACAAACTCACATAGGTGACATGAGAAAGCAACAAAAAGGGCGTAAAAATATAGCTACTTGTCATATAATGAAAGTTTGAAGAGGAAAACATAATAATCATTGTATAGACAAGAACTATCTGTAACTGATGCATAATCATTGTATATAGAAATAAATATAGTGCAATATAGAAATAGAAATGTCTTCATATTGCAATGTACATGGTCTCCAAATAGTTTAAGCATGACTCACATATGATACTCAATGGAATCTTGAATGGAGAACTTTAAATGTTTCAACTTAACATACACATATAGGAAAGACAATGGTAGGTATGACCATAGTTACCAAATCTGGAAATCCGGATCCGTTTGTGAAGGGAAAAAAATCCGAAAATCTGGAACTCTTGAAAAAGTTTGAAAAAAATCAATGCGGAATATATACATATTGTGTATGAGCAGAATTTATAAATATGAAGAAATTGACAAACATAGAAAAAATTATTAATAATGTAACATAAACTGTTAATATATTTATTATTAAATAATATTAAAGGGTGTCAAGTGTCTTTTTATTGCAAAAAAAATCAAAAATTTATATTTTTTTTGAGAAAAAACAGAGCCGACCTAGACCAAATTTATCCAGGCCATCTGAAAAACAGCCGGATGTTGTGCAGATCTATCTGGATCTGGTAACTATGGGTATGACAGTTGATTGCAATGGCCTAAACATAATCTTCACAACCTGGGATTAACCTAAAATTTAAATTAATGATCACAAGCTCATTACACATTTGTATAGTCATTTCTTTATTAAAAAACTTTCTTTCCGGTTGAGTTATGTGTCACTAAAATATTGTTTGTGTGGACCACAAAATATAACTAGAACCAAATTCAAACTGATTTAGACTGCTCTACAGACATAATTACATTGAAAAACTGAGGATCAAAAATAAATCCAAGAAATCGTAGAAAAACAATCATTTAAAAAAATGAAAAAAAATGTGAAGTTGACCACAAAGGTATGAAAGAGTGCCTCTGAAGAAGAAGCTGTATTCAAACAAGATGGATTCCCAATAGAGAAACTGCAAATCCAAACTTTTTCTAAGAAAGAAGGATAGTCTCGTCTTCAGAAACAACAAAAATTATTGATGTTCACAAATGACCAATGTAGATCAAAGGGACTTGAAAGTACAAAAGGTTACAATAGCAAGAGGGACACAAGAATGAACTCCAACACATGAAAATGAGGAGTCAGGGCACAAAATCTCACGATCACTATTTCATAATGGAAGCTAGAGAGAAAAAGAATCTCCTGTGACAATAGATAGAGAAATGAATGGATTTTAGCACTTTGAGATAAATACAATGCTTTTTAAAGAGTTAACCGAGTAAAATTTGTTTTCCCATTTCCCATTAGTATAGCTTGGGTACTTTGGAGAGCACACTTTACTTGAAATTAGTTTTCTCTCTTTGAAAATACAAATATTCAACAGAAATGGATGTATGTATAAGTATTGCCAACAAAACTTACAAAGAAATAAGCAATGTAGCTCACTGCAAATGTCAAGGTAAGTTCTGTCACAACGTCATTGCGAGTAAAACCAAGCCATGCAAATGGGAGAAGTCCAAATAGGAGACCAAGAGCAATTCTGTACATGATAAACAAACATTTGTGAAAAACATCTTTCATCTAAATAGTCGATATGAAGCATACGATAAGAATGTTGCAAAGGGAAAATGGAATCTCAAAGATAAAGATACATACGCTCCAAAAGAAACTTGTGACAACAATTGGATATATTTTGGCACATTGAGAGATTTTCCAAGGACCATTTCAAAGAAAAGTCTGAAAACAACTATAGATACCCTGCAAATTTAAGAGATATTACTATCTAGATAGACTAAATACAATGTTCTTAGGAACAGAAATTACTAAAATTTGGAAAAGAAAAAAGGACATCAAAATTCAATGGCAATCTCAACATTCTAAATAGAATATTCTAATAAGAAATCCATCATCTATGATAAAATAATGGAGAGAAAAAATGAAACAAATATTAAATACTTTTCAGATATAGGTTCTATATTGCTTTTGGATTGGACTTAAGATTTTGCAAACAATTAAGCACATAGATAGATATATTCACATTATGCAACATTACAATTACCTCTTCTAACAGAAATAAAGACATACCCATCATTCATCATTGATTCCCCTTCAATCAAAGTACTCAGTTTCTTGCTAGCACCAAGCTCCTTCAAGAAAGCCACCACTGCTACAGGATCTGTCGCACTCAGCAATCCTCCTAGCAAAAAGGATGTAGTCCAATTCCACCCAAATGGAAACATTAACTGCATTCCATTATTTTAAAAGGAATATATGAGACTACAAATTGCTGGCAAAAATTTCTGCACACTAATTTAGAGATAATGGTGAGTAAGACGAACTATTTCAAACTTACACGTATCATTGTACCAATTGAAAAGGTTGATATGAGAACACCAGGACCAGCCAGCAAAACCATTTGTCCCAAACATCTCTATCAATGTCCAAAAAATTATTTATGTTCAGAACATAAAATTCCATGAAAATTTGACCTGGAAACAATGCGTTAATGAAATCTTGACCACAGAAGAGTGAAGAAGGTATACATCTTCCATAAGAAATTATAGACACCTTATAAAAAAAACGAATATCCCGAAATAGCCTGAAACAAAATACCCTACAGCAAATCAAAGTTGTGACATTGTATGGCATTTATAAAAGAACTTACAAAATGCATTCAATCTAGATTTTTTAATCTTGGGTCCATTTTTATATAATTATTAGACTCTTTTGTCTTAATTATTCCACTTTGATGCCTGCTTAATTCAAAAAAAATTACTCTATGGAAGCACAACTCTTCTCTAGCATCCTAATATTTGGATTGGACTATTAGGTGGAGACGTCTAGGGTAGTGATGTTTAGGTCCTTAGTGTTCTGAGAAGTCAGCCTCAAACATCTTCCCTACAGAACATCATCAATGTCAACGAAAAGACAATAGGGTTAAAAATTTAAGTTTCCAGTGTAGAAGCCTATTGTCCAACTTGTCCTCATACACCAAGCATTCTTTTAAGTACAGAATAGCTTCTTTCAGATAAGTTTTCACTCTATCAGAAGCTTTGTCAACAGAATCTGAAGAGGTTTTTTCATAGAATGCATGGATTTGCAAATATATTATAAGCAGCTTGCCTTTGCACTTGATGGGAAACCAGTTGATGCATCTGATAGAATGAAAGGTGCAAATTTGTAGTTTGAGATTTTGGATGAGATTGTTGTAGAGGTGGGAGTGGAAAATGTTGTACAAATCATAATAGATAATGCCTCTAACTATGTTCTTCGTGGTAAGATGCTAGAGGCTAAACACAACAATATGTTGGACTCCATGTGTTGCACATTGCATAGACCTCATGCTTGAGGATATAGGAAAAAAATATTGGATCAAGAACACTGTCAAGCATGCCAAAAGCATCACAAAATACATCTACAATCACTCATGGGTATTGAACCTAATGAGGAAAAACACTAAGGGCAGAGAACTTGTTAGGCCACCAATCACGAGATTTGCAAAAAACTTCCTCACATTGCAATCTCTTCTTTCCCAAGCACACAACTTGAAAAAGATGTTTTCAAGTGATGAATGGAATGCATCAAAGTGGGGCCACAAACAAGATGGGAAAGACAAGAAACTTTTTGACAATTTATTTTGGAGAAAAACAGCAGAGATTGTGAAAATTGTTGAGCCTCTTGTTAGGGTGTTGCGATTGGTGGATGGGGAAAAATTAGTCATGGGCTATATTTATAAGGCTATGGATCAAGCAAAGGAGCAGATAAGGGCAGCATACAAAGACAAGGTAACTAAGTATGGGCCTATATGGGAGATTATAGATCATAGATGGAACAATCAACTCCATCACCCTATACATGCAGTTGGATATTTCCTGAACTCAAAATATCTTTACAGAGCTCAACTTCGAGAAGATCAAACAGGAGAAGTAAAAGATGGTTTGTACAAGTGCCTAGAGCACATGGTCCCTGATGAGATGCAACTTGAAGTTCACCAACAGATCAGTTTCTTCAACAGAGCCACAGGTAACTTTGGGAAAAACATTGCAAAGATTGCAAGTGATGTGGACCAACCAGGTATGCAATTCTAAGTTTTTTAAAGTTCATTTGATTAAACTTTTTAATGAATAATCAGGAATTTTTAGCACAAGACACAATCTAATTTGTTGAATTACACTTTAAGTTATAAGTTTTACTTTTAATTTTTAACTTTGTGTTTTTATCGTCATTGTTTAATAATTAAACATTTACATTTTTTATCGCAGCACTTTGGTGGGATTCATTTGGTAGTCAGTGTCCTCAATTGCAAAAGTTTGCAATTAGGATCCTGAGCCAAACTTGCAGTGCTTCTGGGTGCGAGTGCAACTGGTCCGTTTTTGAGCGGATTCACACGAAGAAGAGAAACCGTTTGGAACAACGGTTGAATGATCTTGTCTTTGTGCAGTACAACCTTCGGCTAAGGCACAACCAGTTGCTGAACCGAAGACTTGATACAGATCCCATTGTCTTGGATGATATAGATCCAACCTCAAATTGGGTAGAGGAGAGTCAGCCCTATACATGCAGCTGGATATTTCCTGAACTCAAAATATCTTTACAAAGCTCAGCTTCGAGAAGATCAAACATGAGAAGTAAAAGATGGTTTGTACGAGTGCCTAGAGCGCATGGTCCCTGATGAGATGCAACAACTTGAGGTTCACCGATAGATCAGTTTCTTCAACAGAGCCACAGGTAACTTTGGGAAAAACCTTGCAAAGATTGCAAGTGATGTGAACCAACCAGGTATGCAATTCTAACTTTTTTGAAGTTCATTTGATTAAACTTTTTAATGAATAATCATGAATTTTTAGCATAAGACACAATCTAATTGGAGCCAGCAGAGTTTGATCCCAATCACTTGGGGTGGATGGGTTTGAATCAAGATGATGAGCCATTAGCAGCACCGCCGCCGCCGTCATGAGACTTAGCAGACACTAGTCGCACTCGTGTTACTCCCCGTGCCAATACAATTCTTGCAGATGTACCTAAGGATTTGGATGGGTCCGAGTCAGAGGCAGAGGGCGGTGATAATATTGATGTGGATGACCCTGAGGATCCCATTTCCAGCAGCGGTGCAAAGTTTGATGATTGATCATTGATGTCATCCAATTTATTCTAGAGTTTTGTAACTTGTAGTACCTGTAATGAACCAATGATCATAGCATGTTGTTTTTTTAGAGTCTCGGACTCTGGAGGCCATTTGGAGCCTCATTGTTTATGTATTTTGTTTCGGAATCTCATATATGATATATGTATTGTGTATTGGACTTGGAGTTCGTGTCATTTTGCTATAAACACCTTTCTTTCATATATACAAGAACAAGCTTTGCATATTTTGTGTGTAATTGTTGGAATCATGGTTTTTAATCTTTCAAATATATTGATTTCATTAAAAATATAAATTTTTATGTACTTTTTAGTAAACCGGTTCATAAAGTTTGAACCGGTCCAGTTCCGGTTCAGTTCCGGTCAGACCCTCTGCTGGTTCCGAGTCCGATTCCAATTTTTAAAACATTGGTATGAACATCTTGAGTAAGTCAATTGCTTGTAACTTTGTGTATATGATGACAAAGGAGTTGATATTAGTATGAAACCCTTGTTTTAGTACCATGCATGATTGAGGAGGCTGTGTGATCTGTGACAGAGGATCATATTTCTTGAGTAGTCAAGCGGAGGAACCTATAAACTACTGTAGCCATCTGTGGCCCATCATGTAGGTGATCTGTGTCATGTATCATGCTGTGGAAATGGAGTGTATGAAGATCATAGTTGTGAGTATGCAAAGTATTTGATAGACCTCATAGGTTGTGAGTGGACATATACTTGACAGGACCTTACTGACTGCAGTAATTACATGAGAAGGGTTCAGGTTGAATGTTTGTTATCCTATAACAGTGCCTTCGAAGGATAAGGAGAAAATGATAAGAGTGGAGGGGAGTTTGGAGGCCCTTGAACATTTGCATGACCAAAAAGAGCCAACTCAGTCAAATGAATAACTCCTTGAAGAAATATTTGCTCAAAGATTGTCAAAGACCCTTGTTTCCACGAGCAGGACAGTGATTCTTACATCATTGGATGAGGTGTTCAGACCATTCAAGAGTTACTGGTAAGGTAATACCCTTTATATTGCTAATACAGATGTTCTTGCAAAGTTTGATCATGATGCCTTGAATCGATTTCTAGTGAAGGTTATAGCAAGAAAACCCTCCTCGGGCCTGTACAGTGACATAACTAGGGTTTCGAAGAGAAAGGTAGAATAAAAACCCCAAAACTAAGAAACTAGCTCTGTAATCTTGTAGAAATCATCTAGAAAGGATCCTTCATCTGTTAGAAGAAGAAAATTCAACTTTCATTGGTGAAAGACAAAATTATTTGTGACAGTCTTCTGAGATGACAAACAACACAGTCACCAGGGCTAATTAAAGAGGGTGCTTTACAAAAGAAGTCGTCTTTATGCTTGGAGCCTGCCCTTGAAATTTTCTATACACCTAAAACACTTTAATGGGCGTCCAAAAAGATTAAGATTGTGTCTTGAAGCTTCCCACAAAAAGAGTTCTGGCTAGAAATGCACTGCCCCCAGACCTAGTAAGGGTTTTGTGCAAGATTGCAAAAAGTAAGGGAGAGAGAATAAGATAAAGAGTGAGAACCTGAGTTTTTGTGTACTTCTTGGACATGACACAGAACAACTGGAAATGACATTATCTCATTATGGGGACCTTTAGGTTGTTTCAAGCATAGTGGAACCAAAATGTCTTGTCTTAAGGTCAGGAGGGCAGATTTGATAATAGAGCTTCTTAGTGGTGTGGACTGTTTTGAGCTATTTTTATGATTAATTTAAGCTTGACTGAGATGTATGAACAGTACAAGAAGACTTGGAGGATGTTAAGGAGTGCTAAAGGTATAAGGATTGCTAAGTTGGACTGAGACCACAAGAAGACTAGAGGAAGAAAAAGTGGGTATGGTAAATGACATGCATAATTTCATAAATGTGGGTCATCCTCATAGGTTGTATCTGTGTTGCATGAGGTCATTAGAACAGAGTAGGGTGTTGGTAGAGTGAAGTATTGCTTTAAGGATCAAAAATTTGAAACTTATTGTTTTTGAACCTAGATTTAAGTTATCCAAAACAGGACAATTGGATGAATGACTGAAATAGCTTGTTTGGAAGTGATGAATGAATGAAATAGGTTATGGGGGAACTACATCAATTCGGTACACAGATAAGTGCTTACTATATAATATATGTTTAAGGTGAACTTGTATATATAGGACTCTATCACTTTGAAATTTGAATCTCTGTGGCGCGCAAAGCCAACCAAAAACATATGATGCGAAAGAGAAAACAATGACAAAGAGACCCAATGGGCAGAAAGAACCCGAAAAGGGTCAAGACTATATTACAAACTTGATCAATCTGTACAGCCTTGGACCAACATCAGCAAAAGTCATATAAACAATGGAAAAGGCCAGAGATCAGCCTTATTATGTTTATGCCGAAATGGGTTGAGTTTTTCTCAAAGAGTAGACACAATGTATTCACTAACTATAGAGAACATGAGCAACTAGAAAGTCAAATCTCTTCATAAATATGTTTAGGCATGATGTGCATGGTCTCAAATGCAAGATTGACTCAAAAAGTAAGATCCGCCAATAGACATGATACAAATCCATCAACAATTTCATCACAACAAGTACAAACTGGTAAAGAAGGGGGTAGGTATGGTAGTCGACCACAACAGTCATGATGTTAAACACCTTCATAAATCAAAATTAGACGCATTCATATTCATAGGTATATCCTAGCAAAAATGAGTAATGACATTCTTTATCCATGCTTTTCTTATTACGGTTATGACCCATGAGAGTGAATGGGCCCTCCCCTCCAATTACAAGGTACCTGTGGGTTTCGGCTTCTAGTCGTGAGACCCATAGATCAAGTGGTATTTGTGCTTAGAGTGGTGTGGTTTGCCTCATTCGGGATAGCCTCGGGTCCAGAGTTTTACTTATGGCTTTTGATGTCCACTCTAGATACATGTGTTTGCAAGTTCAAAGGGGTCCACCTTCTTTTCAGGATGTCTTCTTCATAGCTGTTTGCTACTTCCCCCAGCCACATCTCCATTCATCATTCACATTAATGGGGACCCATCCCTTGACTTCTATTCAGAGATCTGTCAATACTTTACTATTGGTGATATCATTCCTTTGGCCAATTTCAATGCCTATGCATAAAGACAACCCGTACCCTCATTTTTAAGGCCCTTGGACATGTGCATATATAGCATGTATATTGTACATAACTGGCAAGTATATTTTGATTAAGTTGTATTCTGGAAAAAAGGCATGGGCTTTGCTAGATCATGGTACTTGATCTAGGAAGAATTAAGTTCAGAGAAGCTTAAAAAGTGTGTTGTAAATATTAAGTTATGAGATTAAAAAAAATTAGGTTAATATTATGATGCAAATAATAGTACAGTAAATTAAATGGAAGCCTAAAGGGTATGTCATGACGAGTGCGGAGTATGTTGCCTGCTACTCGTCTAACATAATAAGTGCTTTGCGTACATACCACATTACACGTTTCCTACCTTGCATATAAAAGATGATACCCTCTTTGTTAGGACATTTGTCCATTTAGGAGTGAATTCTTGAGGTTGAAGAGAAAAAAAATTAAAAACACATGCAACCACATTTGCATTCCTTATGAGATCTCCACGGAAACTATAGCCTATGTGTATAGAGCATTTCTCCAATGACTTAAGATGTGAAGTGTGTGGATTTAAGGAGGTTATTCCAGGACTTATGGGAAAATTTGCTGACCATCGGTAGCCAGCTTGGGGGTAAGAGCTAGAGGAGCTTCGGCAGAGCTGAAGGAGTTTCCGTTAGGGCATGGGGAACCAAGCTTAGTCCAGTATCTCAGGACAACAAGGTAGGTGTTGAGGTTATTCTTATACTTGCCCACTCAGCCATATCTATTTCTGTGGTCCTTGAAATGAATAGTCCTCTCCTGATTTGAGGGACCAGGGTCAAAGAAAACTCCAGACAGGAGGTGAATCCGAAAGGCTGGACAGTTTCACCCTAACATGCTGTACTTATAAAAGACCCCGCATCTTCTATTAATGTATGCATAAAGTTTTATCAATGTTAATTGCTTTTCTTCATTTTCATGCAGTTCATGCAAAAGTTTAAGGCAAATTGATAAGAACTAGAGTTGATTAATGTGCTACGAAACTCTACTTTTTGTTATTTTCTCTATTCCTAGCCTTCCAAAGGAGATCTGGACATGTGACAGTTCATTGTTGGTATCAGAAAAAAATAAAACTCACTTGTCCAAAGTGGTAGGCACAAAAGCTTTCCCAACCATCAAAGCATATTTGGATCAGCACACAAGAAATGAATGAAAGTATCAATGTACCAATGAGAAAACACAAAATCCCCTAGCCGTATCGTATGTAATATCAGTCATTCCATTTTTTCAATAGACCTCTGATAAATATATAAGACTCTTCTTTTAGAAAAGATGTTTGCATATATGTGCTTATAATTCCTTGTGTGCATTGCATAGAAAATCCCCATTTACCTTTTAACCTTTAATACCAAAACGTCATAATAATTTGCATAAGAAAAACAAAACCTAAAAGCTTCCTGAGCTTGTGGTGAAGAAGGTAATTTTCTTAACGGTGTTTTATACAATTTTTTCCAATTTAAAACATTACTGTTTTTCACTTTGATACCTTTGCAACTCTCAGAAAGATCAGTATCTAGAGCTGTTTTCCTCTCACATCAAGTAGTATAGTGTTGCAAACATAAATTCCTACTCAAAAGCAACGCAATCTTAAGATGTATACATAGATTCCATTCCCAACAATTTCCCTTCTCGATTTGATTGTCAATGTGTCATTGAACTTGCACTAAATATGTATTATGCAAGCTCTACCCTATGAGAATTGAAAAAGGAAGTTGAAGTGAATGGTTAGATATTGAGAAAACCCATTTGCGAGGTCATGGAAAAAAAAACATAGTTGTACTCTCTCGTGTTAAAAAATGTGTTGCATTGACTACGTGTTTCATTCTGGTCCTTATAATGCAATTCAGATTGTGATTTACTCCTTATAATGCAATCCAGGTTGTGATTTGCTTCTTTTACTATCTTGTTGGATTGATTTCTCATTGTTTAAAGTGTTTAAATATCTGTTGCCTGCTGATTTCTTGTATGTTTCTATTCAGTAAGTGATTCAGTTATGCATTCCTTCCAATGAATTTTAGACTTATATACTTTTTACTTGAATAATTGTCGAACCTTCAGAAATTTTAAAAGATAAAACAATATATACTCGGCCTCAGTTTAAGGGTGTTTTTATCCCTTCTTGTTAGCAACATCCTGCATCAATCAAAGTTCCATTCCATGTCCACAATTGAAGCTACAGTTGCTAACCCACTTTGTAGGCTCATCCAAACTAATTAAAGTCTCTAGAAATTGATGACAACACCGACCAACCCTCTGAAGAGGGCATTTGTTTTTAAAAAGAAAATGAAATTCCTCGTGGATTACACTATTCAAACTTAAAAGAGCTTTAAATCCACGTACCAAACTGGATTTACATATGCAAATGATGTCTCGATGTTTTAGACCGTATCAAAAGAAATTCAAATGCAGCGCAGGTATGAGAAAAAGGCAAATCCCTTGTCATAAACTTTTTAAACGAAAAAGGACATGATAATGATCATGATTCCATACCTTGACTTGATGAGCCTCCATTGAAAAGGTGCTCTCAAAAAGAAGAGGGGGCAAAAAAATAAATAATATCAAATCTGGGTTTATATTCGCCCCTGCAAGGCCAAGAAGAAAAATTAACACTGCCAATTGCATTCATAAAATGAAGGGTTTCACCATAGCTAAGCCTGCACTCAACATGGGAAACCAAATTAATTGTGCATTCCTTGGAGTAAATGGACCTTTAAACCACTTAGACTAGCTGCAAATCTAGAATTATTTAAAGTAAGATATAACCCAGCCGATCAAAACAGATACTCTAAATGTGGATTAATCCCTAAAGCAGTAGAATGAATAATAATAAATGTGGATTAACCCCTAAAGTAGTTAGACAGGACAATATTTAGAGAGACAAAAACAAATGCTTCGCTTACAGAGACGAATACTGGTACCCAATTTGCCCAATCCCAGCTTTGTCCCATACTCTGTAAAAACCACGCAAAACATTATTTCAAATTTACACATACTTGAATTTTAAGTGAAATTCAAGTATCGTTTGAAAAGATGTTAGCAACAATGATTAGAGAAAGGTGATAGGAGTTACTGTTTACCTATGTGCCCAAGGACTATTCCAAACAAGAATACAGCAACTGTATAGGGAATCTTGGTACCATGAAGCAACTTTTTACACACAATTCCTATCATAAGTGAAACTGGCAAAAACAAAATTGCCACTTGTGGATCATCTGGCCTGTCATTCTCCATTTACACACCTCTACTGAATTGTTTGCAATACCATCCAACAATTTGATTGCAGAATTTGTTCAATAGAAAGGACGGTTTGCTTCTTCTCTCGTTTAGCCCCACCCTTTCCTGTTTCACAGGATTCGCAATTTATTTTCCTATCCGATGGAAGATTCCTGTGGCGAAGGCGACTGCATTTCTATTTGTTAAAATGAAAAGCGCTAAATGCTAATCGTAAAAAATGTTGAGCGGACGGAAGGTGAAGGAGGAGAATATGTTTTAACATTCACGAAAGATAGCTTATGGACTACAATATCTTGAAAGGTGGCGGTAGCCGGTCTGCTAGCAAATTGTCCCTTGATGTTGTTATAAGCATTACATTCCAACATGAAATGTTTCTTTACTTCAAGTGCACCGGACGTGCACATGAAATGTTTTGTGGAATCACTCTCCATACAACTATCAAATCCATATCGATGGTTCGGTGCGTTATGTTGTGGGTTCAAATCTTATGTGTTTATAGTGTGGTGTGACTTTCCATTGTCCTTCCTAATTATAAAAATTAAAATGAAATGAAATCAAAACTTTTTAACGTCTACGAGATTAAAAATAGCTTATGAGACACTAAAACCACTTTCTTTTATTTTCATCATTTGTGATCTTCTTATGTTATCTTGTTAATGAAGTCCCCTATTTTAAATATCAACTCTTCGTTTAACATATCATGTAATAACAATATTGTGAAATTTATTACATATCTCAAATGAATGTCATTATAAGCATTGCATTCTATAATAAAGTGTTTTTTTGATTCCACTGCCCCATTTGAACAAAAGACACATAGTCTCTCTTCCCATTTTTCTTTAGGCCTTTTCCATCTACATGTTTCACATCTAACCCAGTGAGAGTTAGTCTTTAGTTGAGCAATGAGAATCTTAACTCTCCAAGGGATAAGGGCCTCTATGTAGGCATTTTGTTGATAATCACAAGTGTAGTTAAATTCTTCGAGGTAGTATCTCTTGTTTCTCCCCATTTTTTACCCACATAGCTTTGTGGAACTTATCTAATTACAAATGCTTGTATTTCTTTATTGTCCTTGGGCCATGCATTCCATTAAATATTCCATTTTTTCATCCACTTAATGTTTTGATTCACCCATGACTTTTTTCTCCTACATAATGGCTCTTTGAAGACTATGTTGGGCAACATGTCTGATGTCATCTGCTCAATTTTATTGAGGTGTCTTAGAAGTCAAATCATAGCAATAGCTTCGATTGGAACTACACTTGTTTTGGCTACAAGAATATTATAAGGGACATAAATTTTTAGCTTGAACTTGCTTGTGATCATATGTTTTTGAATTCTCTCAATTTATTTCTATTTTGATACAGGTATGTTGTTGGTCCATATTCCACACCCATAAAGTACAACTGGAATAACTAACAATTCAAAAAGGGTCTAAGTAATTTTCTAATCTCATAACTTTTCTTCTCTACATTTGTTTTATAAAGCATATAGAGCTCTCCATCCTCCTATTGTTCTCTTTTTTTCTGCAAGTCTCCCAACTAAGTTTGTTGTTGAAATCAATCCCTAAGTATTTGTAGTAAGTTACTTCTTCTATAATACTAACCTCAAAGGAGAATTGTTGTTGATTTCTTTTCCTTCTATTACTAAAGATCATAATCTTGGTCTTGCTGATATTAACTTGTATACCCACTTTTTTGCAAAAAAATTGAAGTGTGACAAAAAAATTTGCAATCCTTAAGTAGACGTAGCCATCAATATAAGGTCAACAGCATATAGAAGAAGCCTTATAACATACTCAGTCAACCGGATACCATTGTTGTTGATCCGTAAATAGGGCCAAAAATTTTAACAATTGATTCAAATGAATCCAAACTGACCTCCAGAAGAACAAATAACAATTGATTCCCGATGAATCTGAACTAATCCTTCCAAATAACAATAATATTCTCCACGAATAGCTACCACTCTGTTGCATGGCCACAAGCCTTTATGCAAAGCGAAGATCTGAGGTGAACAATATGTAAAAGAAAAAATGCCCCAATTGATCTGAAATGGATCGAACGGGAACACAAAGGTGATCACATACCAAGATGATTCACAATGAATCCTAACTAGACAACAAGATGATAAAATACCAGTTGATTCGAAATGAATCTGAACTTATAACCAATGTGATCACATACCTAGTTGATTCTCAATGAATCCGAACCAGATAACCAAATGACCAAAAATCCAGTTGATTCTCAATGAATCTGAACTGAAAAATAGAAGAACAATAATCTCCTCACATCCATCGAGTAGCAATAACTCGACTTACAATGACCAGTGCAGAAGATCATATCTCCAACAATTTCCTTTAACGAGGTGCACACTTGAAAATGGCTCTAGATAGACTCCAAGTGCATGAATGACTTCCGCAAGGTAAAATGGCATCATGAAACCTCCAAAATAGGAAACCAACAAGTCCATGATGAGTATCTTGAAATTATGATCAACTTTCCAGTTTACACTGAGAGCCAGAAATGCTCCTAAGTGCCTCAAAAATGTAGATTTACAAAAGTTCCTCAATAATGCACAAGCACGTAAACAGACCACTGCCACAAACCTCTCCCAAATCTGTTACAAAATCCCCAAAATAGGACAACAATAGTTCCATTAGAAGCTCCTCTGAGTTTTGTACTTTTTTACAATTTATTCCAAGTTACAAAAATGCATTTTTCCAATATTGCCTATAAAAGGCACTAGTACAAGGCATAAACTTGTGTATCCACAATACCCATTGAGCTCATTTATATGCATGGCAAGCCCATGTAATGCTACACCCTTAATCATATATCTTACATTTGATGTATATAGTCAACTTGTGGTTATCATAACTTCTTATCATTATGTATCTCTTTGATATATGTTATATCATCATGGGTGGGTCAGCCTTGGGGATGGCCATATTATAGGAATAATATAAATAGGGGTTAGTAGGTAGTAGTGGATCATCATATTGAGCATTTGAGTCTTATTTTATGGTTTGGAGGTTGCCCCCTCAAAGTGGCTAATATATTCTTCTTGCATATTGAGATCATTCATCTAAAATATTGTGTTCCTTGGTGTTCTATTGCTTCTCATAATCTGATTCACACAAGTAATTTCATTACATGTAACGTAGCAGTGGGAATTAATTTTATTATGATGGTGGTTGGGGGTTCAATCCTTCCCAACCCCATCCACCACCGAATCTACAAAGGGATTTAAAATCCCACATACATCGCATTAAGGAGGGCGGTGAGGTTTAAATGGACTCAACCGCCCATGGTAATTGTGGTTGCGGTCACACCCAAAAAAATTTCCAAGTGGCTAGGATTGTTGACGGAAGTAATAATTTGAATCGACATGTATGTGACATGGGCAGTTTAGAAGCCACGTGGGTGGTGGTCGGTGTAGCCGAGTTATAACACCCGCCAAGTTGGGTTGAATAGTCCCACGGTGGCAATGTGGAATGTTATGTATATCCCTAACCATAGCTCACTGAGTCATGTAAGGAGCTCACCAACCTAACTGAGGTGCACACCCAACCGAGTTGGCTCAGTTTCAATGCAATGTGGTGGCAGGCCATGTGGTGGCCTGAAGACCCACCACATAACAAAATGACAATGCGATGGCCAAGGCACCGCTCTGTGAAAAGAGTGTGTTGAACCTAGCTGAGGGTCCTTGGTTAGAAAAAAGCATGGTCCACCCGTCCGCATACGAGTGTCAAAGACCGGCATCACAAAAACATTTCTCCTCCGCTTACACTCTTCTTTCATCACGTGTCATTGTCATGTTGGCCAGTTGACTTTGTCGAGTCTAAACTGCAACAAAACTTTGACCAGCGATAACTTGAGCATATGAAGTCCATTTTTCATGTTCCATGTACCAACGGAAATCTCACTGAATGTTCTACCACATAATTAGTGTTTAGGGAGATTTAGGGAACTCCCAACCCCCCAAAATTTCCTCCAAATCACAACTCCCCAGTGAGAAGGTGTTTTGTCCATAAAATCTATGTGAATCCCAAACCTAATGTTGTTGAGAAGAGGTCTCCATAGTGAACTCAAAAGGTCCCATGTTGTTACTCCACGATCAGAAAACCAATGGCTCAATCTTGGGATATGTGGCATTTGTGCCATGCTAATGACACATTCTAGTAACCTTTATCTTACTGCATGGACTATGCCTCTACACAGAACGAAGTTGGGTGCCATTTGAAGAAGACACTTTCCTTCAATCTGTTGTATGGTCTCTGCCTCTATAAGGTACTAAGAAGTGTCTGCGATGGTGAATTTTACCCCGCTACATGGACTCTACCTCTACACGAACAACTACCACTCTTTTGCACGACCACAAGCCTCTACATAGAGCGAAGATCTGAGTTGAACAATATGCAGAAGAACAAATTCCCCAATTGGTCCATAATGGATCTGAACTAAAACGTAAAGGTGATCATATACCTAATTTATTTATAATGAATTTGAACTAGATAACAAGATGATCAAATACCAGTTGATTTAAAATGAATCTAAACTTATAACCAAGGTGATCACATACCCAGTTGATTCTCAATGAATTCGAACTAGATAACCAAATGACCAAAAATCCAGTTGATTCTCAATGAATCCAAACTGGAAAATAGAATAACAATAATCTCATTCACGTCTATTAAGTAGCAATAACTCAACTTATAATGACCTATGCAGAAGATCATATCTCCAACAATTTCCTTCAACGAGGTGCACGTTTGAAAATGGCTCCAGATGGACTCCAAGCACTTGAATGACTTCCTCAAGTAAAAAAAACTTAACAACATATCCAAAATGGGAAACCAACATGACCACAAGGAGCGTCTCGGAATTCTAAACAAATTTTTAGTTTACATTGAGAGCCATAAATGCTCTTACGTGTCTCAAAAATGTAGATTTACAAAAGTTCCTTAATAAGGCACAAACATATAAACAAACCACTACCACAGACTTCTCCCAAATTTGTTACAAAATCCCCAAAATGGAACGAAAATGGGTCCATTGGAAGCGTCTCAAATTTCTGGAAAATTTTCTAGTTTATTCCAAGTGCTTCAAAATTGTATTTTTACAATATTGCCTATAAAAGGAACTAGTACAAGGCATAGGCCTATGTTTCCACAATACCCATCAAGCTCGTTTATATACATGGTGAGCCCGTGTAACGTAGTGGTGGGAAATAATTTTATTATGATGGTGATTAGGGGTTTGATCCTCACCAACCCCATCCACCACTGAATCTACAAAGGGATTTAAAATCCCACATACATCGTAATAAGGAGGGCATTGGGGTTTAAATGGGCTCCATCACCCATGGTAATCGTTGTTGCAACCACACCAAAACCTTTTGCCAAGTGGTCGGGACTGTCGGTGGCAGTAACAGTTTGAATCACCATGTATGTGTCTTGGGTAGTGTATAAGCCAAGTGGGTGGCAGTCGGTGCGGTCGAGTTGTAACGCCCACTAAATTGGGTTGAATAGTCGGTCGATGGCAATGTGGAATGTTGTGTATATCCCAAACCATAGCTCACCAAGTTATATAAGGAGCTCACCAAGATAACCGAGAAGCTCATCTTGCACTGTGCTGAGGGGATTAGTGAGCATGCCCAACCGAGTTGGCTTGGTTTCAATGTAATGTGGTGGCCTGAGGACTTACCACATGGCGAAATGATGATGCGGAGGCCAAGCCACCCCTTCATGAAAGGAGTGTGTTAAACCTGGTCGAGGGCCCCCGGCCAGCAAAAAGTGGGGTCCACCCTTCTGCATACAAGTGTCGAAGACCAGCATCAAAAAATGTTTTCTCCTCCACTTACACTCTTTTTCCGTCATGTGTCGATGTCGTGTTGGCCAGTTGACTCTATCGAGTCTGAACTACTACCAAACTTTGACCAACAATAACTTAAGCATACGAAGTTCATTTTTTACGTTCCAGGTACCGACGGAAAGCTCACTGAATTCTCTACCACAGTTCATGGTTTAGGGAGAGTTAGGGAATTCCTGAAATGCCAAAATGTCCTCTAGATCATCCATCCTCCATATTTAACAATTCTTCAAGTTGGTCTATATATGAACCAAAGAGTGTGGGTTATAATGGACATACCTGCTTAACACCAATGTCGCTCCTAAAGCTCTCTAAAATGCTTGTTTGAGTTTTGATTTTAATACACACCTTTTTATAGAGTCTATGAAATGTTGCTCTAAATTACATTGGTATGTCAAGCTCTTGCATTCTGTACCATAACTCATCCCTAGGGATAGTGTCAAAAGCTTTCCTGAAATCAACAAAACAACAAAAGACTTCTTTCTTTTCCTCCTAATATTTTTCAATGATATGTCTTAGAGTAATACCATGATCTAAAGTGGAGCGCTTAGGTCTTAAACCAGCTTGCCCTTTTTCTCTCCTCTTATTTTCTTCTGCCCAATTGTTGGTTTTTTGTTCAACTATGCTCCCAACTAACTTTACAAATAAGTGATTGATCATGATGGTCCTATAATTGGTTGGGTTGTTAACATCTCCTCTCTTAAAACAATTTTTACAAAAGTAATTGTGTCGTAGGCATTTTACTCTGGATTTCTTTACAGGAAAGTGCCAAAAAATTTCAATAAGATTTTGTCTAACATTTTTATTTAATTTTTTGTTTGTATTCAATGTAGATTGCATTTCCCTTGTCTTTACATTTATTCCACTATTTTTACAGTAGACTTTACTTTCACTCTACTTGCATTTAGAATGTGAAGTGAAATGCATTTACGAGAGATAGAAACGTGAAGACTATGAGCACCAAATTCGTTAATAGTTCTAATTGAATTTTTTATTCCTTGAACTCACATCACCTTCATCGATATGACATGGTCTATATATATTATACCAAATTTATATACAACTAGGATTAAAAATCAGGTTTTCACGCACAACATACAACATATAGCAATTAACAAAAATCATATTGAAAATAACATACAATAGACAGGTTTGATATCCTTGGCTATCTATTAACAAGTCTTTTGATGATATTTTGTCGCCTTCCATTTAATTTTCATTCAATATATAAGGCAACCAGGGGAAATTATGCAATCAAAATTTCAAATCAATTTTTCACTAGAGATTGTCCAACTATTTTTTTAGAAACTCAAACAAATCTTTCCACCTGTTATGTGTTTTGTGGGACAATGGTGCACAATTAAAGCACGGGTTTTATGTCTCTCCTTTTTCTTGGAACATATGAAAAAGAGAATGAAATAAATAGGTGGATAGGCCACATATCGATTTGTACGTGTTATTGTAACTCATATATAATATAGTAATTTTAATTTGTAAGAATATCCTCTATCTTTATGATTGTAGATGCAATATTCTAGAACAGAATTTTGTTAGATATAGTTGTAATTCTCTGGTATTAGATATGTACACAAAATGTGGAAGCGTACACAAAATATGGGAGCTTGCACAAGGCATTTGAATGCTTCGACAAAAGTCCTGAAAGAAATTTGGTCTCGTGCACTACAATGATTACAAGATATGCATTCATTGGTTTGTTGAAAAGGCCTTGGAAACTTTCATGTAAATGTAATTAGCTAGTGTAAAGTTAGACTCCACAACCTTTTCCAGCGTCCTCCCACCCTATGTCAAAATGGAAGCTTAATAAATGGAATGGACGTCCATCATACCATAATGGAAAGTTGATTTTTTTAGATGTAGTTGCACATACCCTTATAGATATGTATGTAAAATCTGGAAGCATAAACAATGCATAGGATTTGTTTTAAAAAAATACCTTAATGATATGTGGTCTTATGGATTGCAATGATTGCAAGGTATGCAGAAAACAAGTTTTTTGAAAAGCCCTGCAAAACGTTTAGGAGATTGTGTTTGGAAGGTGTAAATCTAGACTCCACAACCTTTGTCAGCATACTCGAACCCTGTGCCAAAATGAGATTTTTTGAATAGGGTATGGACATCTATCAAAGCATAATGGAAAGTGGAATTTTTTCGAATATTATACTTGTGAATTCCATAGTAGAAATTTATATAAAGTATGGAGAGCATACATAAGGAACATGTATTATTCAAAAAACTAAGTTAAAGGAATGTGGTCTCAACGAATACCATGATTGCAAGATATGCACAAAATGGCTTTTACAAGGATGCTCTAAAACTCTTGGAAGTAATAATATACTCTAGAATATACCTCAACCATATAAGATTCACTTTTATTTTATCAGCATGCAACCATGCAGATTTAGTGGATGATGGTTTTAAATACTTCAATGGCATGAGTGCCTCGTTTAGTATCACGCCTACAATAGATCATTATGTCTGAATGGTTAAAATTCTTGGTCATGTTAGATATTTATAGGGAAATATAAACTTTATCATCAAAATGTCAATTAAACTTTTGGTGGATGTGTTAATGTTTTTTCTTGGTGTGTGTAGATCACATAATAATATGGGGTATGACCTTTCTAGTATGTGTTGGTTGTCATATTGCAACCATGTTTATCTCCAAGATTTATGCAAAACAAATTGATGTGAAGGATGCAAACCATTTCCATCATTTTAAGAAGGAATAATGTTCTTGTGAAGATTATTGGTAATGATATGTGAAGTAGTGTGCAAACATAGGCTAGAACTATAAAAAGATGCATCATGTCAAACATGCAAAGATAAAGAAGGGACTGACTTTTATTTCCAAATTCTAAAATCTATTTTTTGTAATTGTTTGGAGATCTAGACCATGTTGTTGAATTCATAATATTAAGTATATAATTTTCAATTTTCATTATATCATATATATACTGAGAGGGTATTTTTTAAACCATTATTTTATATTATCATCAAGGTGTCATAACGTTGAATTATTTTTAGGAAATTTGAGCATGTTTGGGATGATAATTTGGAGGAGGTGAAGAAAAGGTGGGGGGATGAATGGTATGCTTGAAGGAAATAAGAAGATGCTTAGACAAAAGGAATTGTGAGAGAAGGTCTTACAAACAATCCAATGTTTGGATATGATGGCAATAATCTCTTAATGGTTGTTTACTCTAACTTTCTTCACATCATAATTGCCAAACTAGATTTACATTGACATCCCTTCAAGTATACCTTGTAACTTCATGCAATTACTAGTATATCCAACTATATGATATAAATTCTAACATGTACAACAAATATAATGTACAAGAACTAAGCCATTAGAGCATGGGTGTTGAAGGTGGAGGACCATTTGGCTTTTCACAATAGACCTAACCATCACCAATTCATAGATTTGATGTATCAATTACTAGCTCACAACTACTGTATTTTATTAGAACACATCAATATATTAACTGAAAAACCAAAACAAAAAAAATACAATAAAATGGTAGCTTAAAAGAGTCACTGATCACAACTATTATTGGATTTTTATTTGTTTGCATTTTCATTTAAATCATCTCTAAATGACAATGTCATTAAAGAAATTCGAGTAACTTTTCCTTATCGTGGATCCCTCGTATATTAGTTTCTAGAGATGGAAACACACAACCGTTAGAATATCTACAACATGATGAGTTTTATAGCAAACATTATGAGCCACTCATGTTTTATATGGGAACAATGCTTGACATAGGATCCAAAACCTCATCCATAATAATATGACCACTAGAAAGGAGCAGATGGAGGGAATTGACTAAGAATGTAGGGAAGATTACCCTAATGGTCCAAAAGAGTCTAATGGTTCTCAATCTCTAGTGGGCCTTCTTCGCTTATATTGATAGCTCAAGCATAACATTAGAAATAACTTGTCGTTTCTTAGTAACATAAAAACAACCATTTAGAGAAAAATGATTGAAAATAGCTATGCTCCTTTCAATCTAAGTTTGAAAAAGAATATCGCAATGAAATAGTGTCAAATTTGGTGAAATTGTGTAAGTATGACAATTAAATGTTTTGAGAGCATTATTTTCTAGGAAAAGAACTCTAGAAAATATGGTTAAAAAGGGGTATGAATTATAATCCATGTTGACTAATCATGCTTAAAAAACAAAAAAATGCTTGAGGGACTTTACATGTTGGAAGAGCATGCAAAATAAATTATCCATGACTAGATGGACTAGTTGATTACCAACAAGCAAACCTCATTGCAAAATATACTATAAGAAATGTGCTTGCTTGAGTTTAATAATTTATTTCCAAACTCTATAATATCTACTTCCCCAGATATCTATAAAGGAATTGAATTTATAGTGAGTATTCAAAGTGTCCACTTGAATGTGCTATGAATAAAATAATAAATAACCAATTTGAGATTGCTACCGTTGAAGAAGTGTCTCAAAAGTGCATTTCCTTATAGTCCATCATCTAGCAAGTGTTTGAATACCAATTTTATGGAGTTGTTTGTCACAAATAGCTCTTTGAACTTCAATAATGGATTCCAAAATCACTATTATTGAGTTATTAATTGAAACAAAGGGTTATCGGAGAAGCACACGGATCTACTCGTTCCAAGAATGCACAGGTGAATGATGTGAGACATGAATTATTCTAAGACAAAATAAAGCAAGCATACAAGACTAGAGATTACAAAAATACAAAAGAGATAATTGCAATAACACAGAAATAGCTCTGACTCAATATTCCATATGCTTCATATGATACATTGATGCAATTCATGTACATACATGTGGTGAATGTGCAACCACCTCCTAGATCAGAGAGGAATAACTCTCACTAATTGATACTAGAAGTAGAGTTGACTCCACATAACTAGTAAGCTAACTCAACATAACTAATAAACTAATTCAACACAATAGGTACACCTTAAAAAATATATTCCATGAGTGTAGGAAAGCTCCAAGTAAATAAATAAATACAAGGAAAATAAAATTCCTACACTAACAAGGGTAAACTAGGTGCATTAGGTAGTTTTCGGTTATTGTTATCAAATGCAGAAAGTACCTAAAACTCAAAAATAGTAGGGTTTATCGATACTTGGGCTGACATTCGCAATGTCGAGATGATAGGAAGTGGAAAATGAAAAATCACTCCTCCTTTCGTCGAGTGAAGAGACCTGTAAGCAAAGACAACTAAAACAGAATATATTAGATAAATATGACAAGAGCTTCTCAGCAAAGGCCAATCCCAAGAATCCAGAGGGACTTACTTGAAGGATGTCAGCTCGTTTTAATACAATTAACTTGCATTGATTAAAAATAATATAGTTGATAACAGATAAGGAAGGTAAAACTCAAGATGGATGGGAAGATCATGTTTAGCTTCACAGGTTATCCAAGCTAAGGTGGTAGCAATCTCGAGGTCATCCAAGTAATCGTTGTAAATACTCCTCAGTTGTTTCTCATATATCATCAAGGATCCTGAGTTACTCTTCAATGTATTCCCCATTCAGTGCGAAGGTAGGTAGAACTCAAGATGGATATGAAGATCATGTTCATCTTTGTAGGTTATCCACGCTAAGGTGGTAGCAATCTCAAGGTCTTTGAAGTAATTGTGCTAATACTCCTCGGTTATTTCTCATATCTCATCAAGGATCCTGAGTTACTCTTCAATGTATTCCCCGTTTAGTGCGAAGGTAATGACACATAAAGTGAGATCATGGAGGATGTTGAACTACTCCCACACAAATGGTTGCTAAACAATCAGAAGATCATAAATACTTTTGAATTGATGGGATTGACCTGGAACAGTCATCTATGGGAGACACATCTCGAAAACAGACTGGTTGATAAATAAAATATGATAGAATGCAATGACTAATAAAAGTAACTATAGTGACAATAATCATAGGAGATTCACATAAATCGTAGGTGATTTAGGACAACCGTTGATGATTAAAGGAATCACATGCGATTCCTGTGAGAAATTTGGTATTTGAAAAAATGCTAAACTAGTGGAAAATAGAGATTGAGATGTTTGTTTTGATGTGTAAACAAAATAGAAATAAAAAATAAATGAATAGAGCTTATCATTGATGTAAAATATGAGATCTGAAATTTGAGACTACCCCATGTTAAAAAAATTCGTACTTTTAAAATAATGGGTCATTTTGTGTTTTTATTGCCAGAGAATCATATAAGCCAATTTCGCCAAATACCCAAACTCGTTATATTCTGTCACCAGGGTTTGCCTGTGGGAAATTTTTATTTAATTATTTTAAGCCCCGTTTGAGGTAAAGTATGCTCTAGTTTAACCCTGTTGAGATTTTACATGTCAATATTCCCATATACCAGTAGGGTTTTAACCAGGAATGGGTCCTGGGCTTTATCTGTGACTTCTGGCAATGTTTTGCGTTTTTGGTATTTTTCTCGTTTTGTTTTCTGTAAAATTTTCCTAGGTCTATTCCTTTTCCAATTCCGTTTGTTTTCTTGCCTGGATTATCTGGAGATCATCTACGGGCGTCATGCCAGAAGGAATTTGCCACAAAAGGTCTGTTCTCTCTAAAAAGACGAAGTCATGCACAAAAAAGGCCTCTTCTGGGTAGGTCACATTTTTGGGAAAGGAATGTTTTAAGCTACAATGGGATTTTTGGTAGCAGTAGGCAGGTGGGAATTTTGTACCTGCCTGCAGGGTACTTTTTCTCGTGGAAGCAAAGTCACTTAAGTCGTGATGGGAAAATTAGAGGCAGCGGGTAGGCAGGAATTTCTTACCTGCCTTGCATGGTGAAAATTCCCATTATAAAATAAAAGAAAATCACTTAAGGCATTGATGGGAATTTCTTACCAACCTTGCAGGATAAAAAAAATCCCATTATGGAAGTCAAAACAACTTATGTGGATCATGGGATTTGTGGAGTTGCGGAGCAGGGTGAATAATCCCATTGGAAATTGACTTTTAAAAATAGAAATCAGCCATGTCAAAAAGTGTCACCCCTTTTGGAATAGAACGATAGCTTTAGTTGCATTTATTAATTGTTTCTATTCCTAATTTTGGTTGCTCAAGCATGAGGAAAAGTCAACACAGGAGAAGAGGATAAAGGAAATTGGAAATAGAATTCTAAAATTAAATAAATTTAATTTATTTAATGCAGCCCTCTCTCATGCAAAAAAGCGCGACCCATCTAGAGAAAATCATGATTTTTAATTAATTAATTGCCTGAAATAGGAAGGGAAATTATTAATTATAGAATGATCAAGGTTATATAAGCATGAGCTACCATATTAATGGAGTTATTAATTTTTTAGCAAAGGAGTGCAGCCTAAGCAATTTTGGCGCCTAAAGAAGGAGGAATTTTTCTCAGAAGAAGGTGTTTTCATTACCAGAAAGCTTCAAAGTTTAGCGCCTAGGTTTGAAGGAGCTTGATTTAAGTCTGATTAATTGTCTACATAGTATTACAGGTGCCCAGGTGCTTATATAATTGAAAGGGAGCTAAAATCAATGTCCAATACATTGAATATATCTTCTGAATCTGAAGAAATTCCTAGATCTGCACCAATTGTAAAAGAATTCCGGTCGAATAAAAAGAAAAACAGTTGCTCAGAGAAATATTTCTTTGGCCATGGCGAAGCATGATGAAAGAAAAGGATCAGCAAAATCATGCATAGCTTTCAGATTCAGATCTAGATCCAGATCCAGATTCATATCCAAATTCATATCCAGATCCAAAATTGCAGCCCATGAAGAAGTCAGTGCAAGCAGATCCAGTCGCTTCCAGATCTAGCCACTTCCAGATCCAGCTGCTTCTAGATCTAGTTTGGTGAGAATCAAAGGTAAAAGAATCAACTGCATGCAGAATATGTCAAAGGACAAGACTGCAGCTTTCATCTTTCTTCTTCTTTCTCTTATTTCCTTCGACAAATTAATTGAGTGATCAATTAAATTATAAAACCTAAGCGATTGGTTTAAAATCCATTACTTGAATAAGTCAACTACTTGGAAATAGGTGGAAAACATGCAAAATAGAAGGTTCTATCTTCAGTTGCAAATCGTGTATGCCATGCAAAGAGGAATTCCAGGAGGGAGATTGCCAGTTGTTTCCTTTCCGATTTCTACATGTGCTAGTTCAACTAAAAGCTTCCTATTTATAATTTCCCCTCTACATGCTATAAGTAGAGGAAGAACCTACGGGTTAATGGATCAGAATTTTTAAGCAACATTCTTGTGTTCCAGGCTTTGTGTTGAAACCCCTGATAGCTATTTGAAGCAAAGGAATAGAAAGGAGCAGATTTGAAGAGAACTTTGTGTCACGGTGCATTTTGCTTCTAACTTTTTGTCTTAGATCTACTTATAAACTTTGTGTTATTTTAGATCTAGATCTAAAAGCTACCTTTGCTTATAATTATGTGTGTTAATATCTATTGGTTCTGTCTATGTGCATGCAATCAACTGTGTAATTTATTGATTGGATTGTACATCTCCCCTCTTTCTTTCCTATTTTTATTATTTTCTTCTTCATCAGATATTTCCTTTCATTAACAACTACTTACTTGCTGCAAAACTATATAGCTATGGTTCATGAGCTGCATGGTTAAAGTAATACCCCCATATAGATACTAGCATATTTAATTGACAAATCTTACATGGGAGCCTCAGCGGTAAATGAGGGAGATTTATCTCATGATTGTCTAGGTTTTCAGCTATGCAAAAAATCTAGCCAACAATTTCCCTCACAATACATCGCTCGCTCAAGTAAGTGCCATTTTTAATCATCTATTTGATGAATTTATTGCTCGTAATCCTCCTTACAATCAACTTGTCTTAAATTCCATTCAAGCTTTACACTCTTTGTTTCAAGATAAAATTCAGGCTATGGAATCCACAATTACATCTCTTAAAGATGAAATTCAAGTGCTCATATCAGTGAACCTCAAGCCTTACCACTCCCTGCACCTATAAAGTATGATCATAATGGTAAACAACATGATATTTCTTCCTCAATTCCTCACTCATCAATTTATTAACTTGTCATATACTCATTTTTATCCTCCTTATCGGCTTGCAAAATATCAAGGTCATCCATATTTTCATTATCATCGAATCAACAGACATTATGACGATGATTTCTATTCCCTAAAATGAAAAAATTTCCATCATAAGCATTATGGTTTCATTTCATTTACTACACAAAATGCTACATGTTCATCTCCAATTGCTACATCTCACTAGCTTCCTAAATATGATCCATCTATGTCTAACGAGAATCATGTCATCACTTCTAATGTTCCTTCTTCAGTCACTCAAGTGCCACCTATGAAACCCGCTCCACCTAAGCAATCACCTCTCAAGGTTCATCCTCCATCACCTCCTCCGATTAAGTCATCTACCAAGTCAACCACTCCTAAGCAACCTCCTCTAATAATTGGTCTAACCCCTCCTCCTCTCAAGTATTCTACAGTATTACCAATTCAAATTCAACAACTGCCTCTCAAAATCAGTTCATCCCCATCTCCTATCAAGTCTTTTACAACATTATCAATCCTAAATAAGCTACCACCATTCAAGATCCCTTCCCATCCTACCCCACTTCCACTTCCAATTCATTTTGTCAAGTAAAATGTTCCTTGTACTGATGGCCAAAACACATTTCAAAATTTGCCACCATGGCAAGGTCCTTCTCACATCACAACATAGATCTCTAATACTCACATATTTGGTGGGAATCATAGCTTTATAAGAGAAGTTCTCTGGATCTACTCGTTTGAAGATTGCACAGGTGAATGATGCGAGACATGAATTGTTCCAAGACAAAACAATGCAAACATACATTGCTGAAAAATATGAAAATGCAAGAGAGATCATTGTAATAACACAGAAATAGCTTCAACTCAATACGAATAAAATAGAATAATGCAAGAGATGTACATATAGGAGGTGGATGTGTAACCTCCTCCTAGAATAAAAGCAATCTCTACCTAGAATAGTGGTAACTAAAATCTAGAATGGCGTTGTCAAGTGGTGACTGACACCTAGAATAGTGTAGTCAAGTGGTAACCAACACCTAGAATAGTGTAGTCAAGTGTACACATAAGCAAGCATATCTCATAAGTGTAGGGAAACTCCAAGTGACATGGAATATCCCGAGTAGGATAATACAAATAAAGTGAGGAAAACAAATCCTACACTAACATCTCCCATAAGCACAACTTCGGTGCGCATTGAAAATGAAGTAGGTACTGGAAACAAGGCCTGATGAGGTACCCATGTACAATGCAATCTCTCATAAGATAAAATAAAAGGATAAAATGTTGGGGTTAACACATGGGTTGTACATACAATATATCAGATCTAAGCATACATGCAAATAAAAGTGGATATTCTACTAGAAGAAATATACAAAACAAAAGACATAAATCAGCACCAGATTTAACGTGGTTCACCCAGTGTGGGCTATGTCCACCAAGAAACAAGTCAATCTATTATCCAAAGCTTTGATAAGATATACAATGAAGATTTACAATCTTCCACACCTCTTAGATGTTCAGTACTTTCTTCCTTCAAGCTTTTCTTCCTTGCTTTTCCAAGAATTCTCTCTCACATAATTATCTTGTAATTATGATCCACACTCTCACTTCTAAACCCTAATTTTAACTTCATATAGTTGTGTTTAGCCTTAGGGCACTTAGCCATGTAATTACAATTAATAAATCTATTTTAATGCTAAAAATAGATATAATTCCTGAGAGTTAATTAAAACTTCATCACACAGGTAACCGACGTCGGTTCCTACTTGCCCTTGACCGATGCCGGTCTTCCCTTAACCGATGTCGGTTACTGTGTTTTCCAGCAAGTTCCAATTACATGCTAAAATGAAGTAATTGAGCTCCACAACTCAATAATCTCCCACTTGGAGTTTAATTACCGCACCATACATATACAACGTCATTCTTGGATTCTTCCTTAGCTTTGTTTCTTCCTCTTCAAGTCTCAAACTCGAAGACCAACAGAAGTGGAGTGTAGCTCCAACTTCTCCTTTGCTAATGGCTTCGTTAGCATATCCATAGGGTTCTTGCTCGTATGAATATTTTCCAGATTCAACTGTCCATCCTCCAATACCTGTCGTATGAAGTGATACCTCAACTGAATGTGTTTTGTTCTCGAATGAAACACTAAGTTCTTTGACCAAATGAATTTCACTCTGACTGTCACTAAACAGTTTACAATCACTTTGCTCCTTTCCCAACTCTTCCATGAACCTACTCATCCATATCATCTCCTTGCTAGCCTTTGTAGCTGCAACATACTCTACCTCTGTAGTAGAAAAAGCCACAACCTTCTGCAATCTTGAAATCCAGCTAACTGTCATTCCACCTACTATGAAAATATATCCAGTAGTGCTCCTCCTACCATCCAGATCTCCAACCATATCTAAATCAACATAGCCACGTAATGAAATATCTGAACCTCCATAGCATAATTGCATGCTAGTTGTCCCTTTCAAATACCTGAGTATCAATTAGACTACTTTCCAATGCTCTTTACCTAGATTAGCCATATATCTACTCACAACTCCCATTGCCTGTGCAATGTCTGGTCTGGTACAAACCATAACGTACATGAGACTTCCAACTGCTGAAGCATATGGCACTCGTGTCATGTATTTGACCTCCTCATGTGATGAAGGACACTGATATTTGTCTCAATTTGAAGTGTCCAGCCATAGGTGTGCTAACAGGTTTTGCATTCTACATGTTGAACCTTTCTAACACCTTGTAGATATAATCCTCCTGAGACAAATACAATTTCTTGTTTTTCCTGTCTCTATGTATTTGCATGCTAAGGATTCTTTTTGCAGCTCCTAAATCCTTCATAGAAAATGTGTGAGCTAGCTTTCTCTTAAGCTCACCAATGTCCTGCTTACTAGATCCTTGCAATAAGCATATCATCCACATACAGTAACAAAATAATATAGCTCCCATTTTCAAGCTTCTTGAAATAAACAAAATGGTCAGATTCACATCTCAAGTAACCATGCTCATGCATAAAACTATCAAACCTCATGTACCATTGCCTTGGAGCTTACTTGAGCCCATATAGGCTCTTTTTCAACCTGCACACTAGTTTCTCCTTACCCTTGACTTCATACCCAAGTGGCTGCTGCATATAAATTTCTTCATCCAAATCACCATGAAGGAAATCATCTTCACATCTAGTTTCTCTAAATGCAAATATTCTACTGCAACTAAACTCAATACAGTATGAATAGAAGTCATCTTAACAATAGGAGAAAATATTTCACCAAAGTCAATACCCACTTTCTGTGTAAATCCCTTTACTACAAGCCTTTCCTTGTACCTTTTCTGTCCACCCTCTTCTTCCTTAATCCTATAAACCCACTTGTTCTGTAATGTCCTCTTACCTGCTGGCAACTTAATCAAATCCCAAGTTTGGTTCTATTCCAAGGAGTCCATCTCCTTATCCATGTCATGCTCCCACTGCACGTGGGTCTTATCCTACATTGCTTCTTCAAAACTTTCTGGTTCACCATTATCAGTCAATAATAAATAAAATAGAGAAGGTGTAAATATTTCTGGAAGTTTACTTACCCTTTGTGACCTTCTCACAAGAGTTTGGGGTACCATAGACTCAATCTGGGCCTCCTGAACATTTCTATCCAAATCTGACAGTGACCAACACCAGTCACCTCTAACCGACATCAGTTCTGCTAATCGATGCTAGTTCTGAATCCTCTGTAACCGTTCTAGTGGTTCATCTGACTGATGCTAGGTCAAGGACTAACCGACCACGGTTACTATGTATTTCTGTATGTGTTTCTTTAAAACTTGAGAGTTCATTTTTATCAATAAACTTCTCAATTTTCTCATCCTTGGGTACCAAAATTTGATCCCTGTAAATTCTCTTTTCATTCCATTCAACATCACAACTCCTAATAATTTTAGAATTCTCTAAATCCCAAAAATGGAAACCGAAATCACCAGATCCATAACCAATGAAAGTGCACCTCTTGGATTTTACATCCAACTTTTTCCTATTTTCCTTATCAACATGCACAAAAGCTTCTAAACCAAAAACTTTAAGAAAAGAAAGATCTACCTCTTTTCCGTTCCAATTTCTCTAGTATTCCTCCATCTAGTGAACTTGAAGGGCCATGGTTAATCAAATAAATTATTGTATCAACTGCTTCTTCCCAAAACTACAAGGGCAATCCAGAATGTATCCTCATACTTCTAGTGTGTTCCATGATTGTCTTGTTCATTCTTTCTGCAACACCATTCTCTTGTGGTGTTCTTGGAACCATTATTTCTCTACATATCCCATTCACTGAACAATAATCATTGAAATCTTGCTACAGTATTCACCACCATTGTCAGATCTAAGGCACTTTAACTTAGAATTTGATTCATTCTCAACAAGGGCTTTCCATCTTTTAAAAGTCTCAAAAACATCAGATTTACGTTTAATACAATAAACCCATACCTTTCTTGTAGCATCATCAATGAAATTAACATAATATTGGGATCCTCCATGAGAAGCTACCTGAGTTGGTCCCCACACATCTGAGTGTACAAGCTCCAAATTTTTGCTCCTTCTTAGTTGCCCAAACTTTGAGAAATCTCACTCTCTTTTGCTTTCCAAAGATACAATGCTCACAGAAATCAAGATCTAAATCTTTCAAATCTGATAACTTACCCTTAGCCTTTAAGATATATGCATTCAATTTTTTACTCATATGACCCAACCTATTATGCCACATGCATGCATCTGAATTTGAAGTAGATAATGCAGAAAAGGAATCAGTAATATAGGTAGATAAATATAATGTTCCTACCTTCTTACCTCTTGACACAACAAAAGCACCCTTGGTGACTTTCCAAGAGTCTCCTGTAAAAGTAACCATGCAACTAGATTCACCTAGTTACCCTGCAGAAATAAGATTCCTCTTGAGGCTTGGCACATGCCTCACATCTTTCAATACCCATGTATTTCCATTCTGTAATTTTAGATGAACTTCCCCTTTACCAGTAATACTGCAAGGTTCATCATCACCCAAATAAACATGCCCAAAATTTCCCTGGACATAATTTCTGAAATAACCCTTATTAGGGGTTGCATGGAAAGAAGCTCCTGAATCTAAAACCCATGATTCAATTCTATTGTCCAAAGAAAGAATAAGAGCATCTTGCATTACCTCTAATGAAGCAAGATTCACCTCTTTACCTTTGTCTGGTTGTTGATTCTCTTTATCCTTTGACCAACAATATTTCTTTGCATGTCCTTTCTTTCCACATTTCCAACAAGTAATTCCCTTACTTCTATGGATTTAGATCTGCTATCCCTTGACTTTGATTTCCCATTACTCTTACTCTTGGATCTCTCCTTCTTCCTGCCCCTACTTTCTACATTCAAAGCATTTCCAGATGATGATTCCTCTGTACTCTTCCTGCGAATTTCTTCATTCAAGATTATACTAACCACATCATCAAACTTCAAAATATTATTAGCAGATGTTGTATTACTAACAGCCATTACCAATTTGTCCCAACTATCAGGCAAAGAACATAAGAATAAAAGTTACTTTTACTTCATCATCAAATGGTATAACAACCGATTTTAACTGATTTACTATAGATCAAAAATCATTCAAATGACTAGAGGCAGATTCACCTTCATGCATCTTATAACTAAATAGTTTCTTCATCAAATAAACTTTATTTGAAGCACTAGGTTTTTCATATAAATTAGCAAGAGATTTCATTAAGTCTACCATAGAAGCAATTTTGTAATATTGGAAGCCACGGATGCTGCCAAGCTCAATCTTATAGATCCCAAAGCCTTTCTGTCAAGAATCTTCCATTCTTCATCAGTCATCTTCGTAGGTCTAAAATTCTCATCCAACGGTAAGTATAAATCTCTTTGATACAGATAATCCTCAATCTGCATCTTCCATAATTGATAATTTTGGCCATCAAATTTCTCTACCTTGTATTTATTATCTTTTTCCATTGTTGTAGCTCCCACTCAATCAGAAAACCCTCTGTGAGTAAATCTGTCAACACACAAAATCCTCAAACAAAGCTCTAATACCATTTGTTGGGGTTATCACACCAATTGTATAGACAATATATCATATCTAAGCATACATGCAAATAAAAGTGAATATTCTACCAGAAGAAATATACAAAAAAAAGACATAAATCAACACCAGATTTAACGTGGTTCACCCAGTGTGGGCTACATCCACCAAGAAACAAGCCAATCTATTATCCAAAGCTTTGACAAGATATACAATGAAGATTTACAATCTTCCACACATCTCAGATGTTCAATACTTTCTTCCTTTAAGCTTTTCTTCCTTGATTTCCTTCCAAGAATTCTCTCTCACATAATTATATTGTAATTATGATCTACTCTCTCACTTATAAACCCTAATTTTAACTTCATATAGTCGTTTTTAGCATTAGGGAACTTAGTTCCATGCAATTACAATTAATAAATCAATTTTAATACTAAAATAGATATAATTCCTGAGAGTTAATTAAAATTGTTAGTGAAAAATCATAACACCCCCAAATGAGTTATGGATCTTCTTTTCTAAGGCATGGTCATTTGGTGTGATTTGCATAACATTGGATCATTCCCCAAACTGTGGGACTTGCAAATGGGAATGATCCTCTATAGAAGGTTGGTTCCTCTTCCTAAACTACCTGCCATGAACTAATCCAGTGTAGGAAAACTAAATCTAACCTAATCTAGACCATTCCAAGGGACCAAGGAGAGAGAAAGAGGGGAAAACAAAGCCTACACTAAAGCGGTGATACACCAGCAAAGGAAGCGAGATATTCTATTGAGGGAGAAAGAAACAAAAAAATGGAGATGAGGGAGATCAGATAGAAGTGACACGGCCCAAATTTGTAAATCATCCATTAAATTCCATGAAACACAACATCCTACACCTACAAATGTGCAATACATGCACAGAAAACCAAGACTGAAAGGGAGAGGCACAGAGAAACAACAAAATGATGCAAAGGGTTTGAAGAACACCACAAAAACATGTTTTCTATTGCTCTAGAAGGTGCACAACCATTACATTTCTGGAATAGAGGCACAAATACATTTTCCAGGCGTAGGAGAAGGTTCACTTCTCAAAAATGGCATCGAGAAACAAATTTGACAGAGTTTCTATATGCCCAGAATGTCTCTCCTTCTCAAACGAGAAGTGTTACAATATATAGAAAGAATAAGAGAGAGGGAAGAGGGAAAAGTCAAATCCTATTTCAACCACCCTGGATATGCATTGAATCCTATTTTGAAGATTCAAACGCCATCAATCAATGCCCCTTTAAAATCTGCCCCAAATCTATTGATTCTGGATCCCTCTTTCCATCTGGCATGTTGAAGAAGAATGGCGGATTGAATTGAATTAGATCTAGTAGCTGAGAAAATCATATTCTTTATTAAATTCCTGAAGACGTTTCTCCATGGTTCACCTACCAAGGCCTGAGAAAAGTGATTTTTTAATCTTTCCATGGCATAAAAGACGTCGAGACGCTTCCAAGGGTGTCAGATTTGCAATATTTCGAGCCCTGAGTCGAAAGATATGCCCCTTCAAAGTTTGTATCGAGTCCATATGAATGGGTGGGAAAATAGTTTGAAATATGGGACACATCCCCCTTTTAGAGCAAAAATCAGGACTCGCGGGTCCACAATTTATCTTTTCTCCTTTTGCGCAAAAAAACGTAAAACTCAAAAAAAACTCCCTCGGCCCCAAAGCTCCGCCTGGATACGTGGCACCCTTTGGGTTGGTCAGGGGATTTTCACACTTCACCTTTTGTCTTTTTCCTGTACCTTTTGAGAAAAGGAAAATTTTCACCTTTTCCTCTGCCTCCCTGCTTTGGCTTTGACTCAGGGTTCAAAATTTGACTTTTTCCTTTAACCTTGTTCCAGAATGCGAGCTCGTAGGTTTGAAACATTTTCCCTTCATATTTTCTCTATGTGCGGGGTTGTCTTGACCAAATTTTTCAGGGGGCATGAATTTGGGATAACACTTTAGCAAGTCACGGGGACATCTGCCTGCTAGATGAAGAGACCAGTGCCCTTTTTTACATCCATTGGGCATGGAGTCCAGCCTTATAAATTGATTCTGATCTGAACTTTGAAATTTTGACCTCTGAGATTCTTGGAAACCCAATGAAACTTGAAGTTGGACTTCACCAAAAGCCTTAACCTGAATGGCACTCATGCAAGAGCAATAGCACCAAAAACTATGTACAAACTAAAAATCATACATGCTCCAAATGGAACATGCAGAGTGTGCAAAAGCACTTCTTCTACTGAAAACAAACCTACCTACACTACTATAACCAAGAGCAAAGGGAGCTCAAACAAAGCCTGCAACTGGCAGGGAGAAATAGCTTCCCTTCCTCAAAAATGGCAGCCATGCAACTGATTTGGCACTGAACATGGCTGGTTCGATGAGTGAAAAACTAACTCACAAGCTTGATCCTCCACCCAAATCATCAAGGTATCAACATTAATGGGAAACCAATACCTCCTCAAGCTGACTCTACATTGGACTCCTGGAGGTGTTGATGATGACCCTTGGTACTTTGATGCTCATCCTCATGCCCTAAAGTAGGCATGACTAGTTTTGGCTTCTCTCTTTGGCTCTAATGAAGCCAAATACCTGATTGGGCAAGGTCTGGATCCTTTGGATGTGCCCATTGTTCTGAATTTCAACTCCAAAAATGGAGTCCTTCTTGTAGACCTTCATATATGGATGGTGTGGAAGGAATGGTGGAACCTTTCTGCCCTTTCTCTTCTTCCTCCTGTGAAGAGTATGGAAGGTTTAAATCTCCCAAACTTGATTCCAAAGAGTTGCTATAAGATGCAGGCTGCTGTTCAATTGAAATTTCTCCTCCATGACAGCAGGCTCATGTGCTTGGAAGGTGAACATGAAGGAGAAAACAATAGAAACTCAACCATGTTCATCTCCATCAAAACAGTCCTCCAAATCAGACAAATACATTGCCTCACTTGTTGTCCTGTTGCAAGTGTTCAACCTCTTCCATGATGTCCTCCTGATCTACAATTTGATCACCATGGTTCTCTTCATCCTCAAACATGAAGTTTGAAATATTAAACTCCTCCTCAACATCAGAGCTTGAAGGAGATGAAGTGGGAGGAAGAACTGAAGGTTCTTCTATGGCCTGCTCCACACTTGGAGCCTCTAAAACTGTATGGTCCTCCTCCATCATGGGTTCATTAACCAAAACAGGCCCTTCAAATGAAAGCAAGGAATCTTCAATGATGATTTTCTTCATTGAGTAGCTTCAACTCTGATTTGATCTCTCCCATTGGCTCCTCTTCAATGGGACTTGGAGCTGATTTTCCTTCCTCTTCAACTAGTTGTGCAGCTTGGGTTAGATCAATATCTTCTTCAGGAAAAGTGCCATAAACAGACTACTGACCTCTTGTTCTTGTTCTTATTCTGCTGCAAACTCAGCCTCAACCACCACTAGTTCTTCAACTAACCTCCTCCATTGGCTTGACCATCAAGGGGATCTTTGTAAACCCAAATTTGGCAGCCCAAATCTTCAGATTGTCTATCATTTCTTTTCTGTTGGGCTCCTCTTCTTGTTGTTCTCCTTGACTGGATTCTTGGGTCTCTTCCCAACATGGACTTGGGAAAGCAAGAGGAGTGGCAGGTTGGGGTTCAACCATCTTTGCAATTGTTTGTGGTGGGGAAGGGAGGTGGAACTTCTTGTTTATTTAGAGGGGATGACTGTTTGGAAGGGAAAAGGACAAAGGAACTAATATGAGGTGGAAGACTAGGAGATGGAGAAATGAAATCAACACTTGGGGCAGCAAGTGAGGAAGCTTGGAAAGTCTTGCCTCTGCTGAAATGATAAAGACTTGAGAAAGAGAAAAATGAAAAGACTATGAGCTGGTGATTGACTTACCCATTGACAAGGTTGTCTTGAACTTTGCTCATAAGCCTCATTCTCCTCAATCCATTGTGTAAGTTGGGGCAGGAAACATTTCAACCATGAAGTCAAGCTTCTCTTGAGGGTTGTAATGTCTTGGAAAAGGGCCTTCCCATGGACAATATGCCCTACAACCAATTCTAAACGCCTTCATTTGAGTTGTAGCTCCTTGAATGAACCATGCCAATCTCCATTTTTTGGATCTTCTCCAGCAGACCAGCATCATGTATTTGATTTTCTTCATTGTTTGCATATCCCTGTTCTTGGAAAGCTCCATAGCCAAACTAATTTTGGCATTACTGCTCATAGGGGTAGACATATTGATTTTTTCCTTTGCTCAAAATGCTGATTTGAAGGAGTTGTAAAACATATTGGAGGTGGATTGCTCTGCTGCTGTAAGTGTGAGTTCCATGAAGGGAATGAAGTCATGATTGCACAACTTCATGGAATGGGAGAAAATGAAAGAGATGGAAGAAAAAATGGATGAAAATGAGTGGAAATGGATGGAAAAGGTCTGTAACTCAGAGGATGGGTTTTTGACTAGATGGAGTCACCAGATGTGTTTGACATGTGCCTCAAAAGGCTGAAATCCTTCACAAAGAACACATCAAACTTGATGAAATAAAGTGGTAAGGTGCTTCAGACTTGTCCCACTGAGCGTGCCAAAACTATTACTGTGAAATCATAGCACACCCAAATGAGTTATGGATCTCCTTTTCTAAGGCAGACTCATTTGGTGTTATTTGCATAACATTGAATCTTTCCCCAAGGTGTGGGACCTTTCAAAAGTGGGAAAGCTCCTCCAGAGAAAGCTAGTTCTTGTTCCTAAACTACCTGCCACGAGATAGTCTAGTATAGGAAAACTAAATCTAACCTAATCTAACCATTCCAAGGGAATAAGGAGAGAGGAAGAGGGAAAAACAAATCCTACACTAAAGCGATGATACACCAGTAAAGGAAGCGAGGATATTTTGTAGAGGGAGAAAGAAATAGAAACAATGGAGATGAGGGAGGTCAGAAAAAAGTGACATGGCCCAGATCTACAAATCATCCATTAAACTCCATGAAACACAACATCCTGCACCTGAAAATATTAAATACATGCACAGAAAACCAATACTAAAAGGGAGAGACACGAAGAAACAAAAAAATTATGCAAAGGGTCGAAGAACACCACAAAAACACGTTTTTTATTGCTCCAGAAGGTGTAAAAACCATTACATTTCTTGAATAGAGGCACAAATACATTTTACAGGTGTGGGAGAAGGTTCACTTGCTCAAAAAGGGCATCAAGAAACAAATTTGATAGAGTTTCTCTATGCCAATAATGTCTCTCCATTCTCAAGTGAGAAGTGTTACAAAATATATAGAAGGAATAATAGAGAGGGAAGAGGGAAAGAATCGAATCTAGCTCCAACCACTCTAAGATACGCATTGAATCCCATTTAGAAGAGCTCAAATGCCATCGAAAATCAATGCCTTCTGCTGAAATCTGCCCCCAAATCCATCTTTTCTGCATCGATCCTCTGGTCCATCTAGCACCTTAAAAGAAAAGGAAATGACCGAAACAAATCAAATCAGATCTGGTAGTTGAGCAAGAGATTAGATTTTGTGTTAATGACCTAGAATAATTTTCTTCATGGTTCTTTTTACCTATTAGGGCCTCCAGAAAAGTGATTTTTTTTATCCTTTCCATGGCGTAGAGGACGTTGAGACACTTCCAACAGTGTTAGATTTGCAATATTTCAAGCCCTGAGTCGAAAGATATGCCTCTTCTAAGTTTGCATCGGGTCAATAAAAATGGGCGGGAAAACCAGTTTGAAAAATAGGTCCCCTTCTTTAAATGGGACATACGCAGTAGCTAGATTAGGGAAAAATCGGGTCTCGCGGGATCTAGTAACTTAACTTTTCTCATTTTCCATGAAAATTGCAAAACTCCAGAAAAAACTCCCACGGCATCAAAGCTCCAGATTGGATACGTGGCACCCTTTGGTTGGCCGAGGGACGCACTTCACCTTTTTTCTATGTGCCTTTTGAGAAAAGGAAAATTTTCACCTTTTCCTCCGCCTCCCTGCTTTGGCTTTGACTCGTGTTCAAACTTTGACTTTTTCCTTTGCCTTGTTCTGGAATGGGAGCTCGTAGGTCCGAAACGTTTTCCCTTCATATTTTCTCTATGTGTAGGGTTGTCTTGACCAAATTTTCTGAGGGGGTGAATTTGGGATAACAAAAACTTCATTGCGTAGGTAACCGATGCCGGTTCTGCCTAACCATCATCAGTTCCTACTTTCCCTTGATCGATGTCGGTCGTCCCTTAACCAATGTCAGTTACTTTGTTTTCTAGCAAGTTCCAATTGCATGCTAAAATGAAGTAATTGATCTCCACAACTCAACATAAAACCCAGTGGTAAAAACTCCCCCCAAAAGAGAGACATGAAGAAGTGAAGAGGCTAGAAGGCCCCCCTGAAGATGAAGAATTTTTTGATGTAGACAACACCCCAAGAAGAGCTCTTAGATGAATGAACTTTCTCTCAGTGAAAGGTTTGGTGAAGATGTCAGCAACCTGCTCTGAAGGCTGGCAAAATATCAAATCGATGACCTACTCATGAATGAGCTCCCGAATGAAGTGTAAATGAATCTCAATGTGTTTGGTCCTCTGATGAAGAACTAGATTCCTGCATATCTGGATGGTGCTCTGGTAGTCACAAAAGATGACTGTAGGTTGTTTGATCTAGATACCAAGTTCAGAAAGAATCCCCTGAATCCAAATAGCCTCAGTATTTGCATTAATAGCTCCCATGTACTCTGCCTTTGTGAATGATAGAGAAATATCATTATGTTTCTTTCTCGACCAACTGATAGGACCAGAACCCAATGAGAAATTGTAAGCTAAAGTGGACTTCCGACACTCAATGTCACCAACCCAATCTAAGTCTGTGTAGCCGACCAAGTCAAAGTCGGAACCAACCCTGTAGTGAATCCCATATCTATGTGATCCTTGAATGTAGTGAAAAAACCTCTTATTTTTTTTCCAATAAAACTCATGAGGTTCATATATATACCTCAAAATAATAATGACAACATAAGAGATATCAGGTCTCACGTGATTCAAGTAAATAAGGTTGTCTAAAAGTTGTCAATACAAAGTAGCGTCAACCAAGGGTGTAGAATAATAAACCTCAAGCTTGACTCTATAGTCACAAAATCATGCACTTACTATTACATTTACACCGTCAGGTATGTTAATTTATATATGGATCTTGCGTAATTAAAGTATTCACTAGTGACGCATTTCTAGGTCTTGTTGTCAGTTAGTTAGGCATCATGGTTGTTTGTCTAGTTCATTCGTCACTTGTCTTTCCATTTTTGGGAATCTTTATGTGTGTCTCAGGTGTCGTAATTTACTCAGTTGTCCTCTTTAAGTCTATACTGGGGTGCCTAGGGTTGCACAGGAGCACCTTAGGGCACCCCAGTCCATGATTTTATGTGCATGTGTTGTCGTAACTTGTGGTCTTAATCTCTTTGTTTGAGGTCGGTCCTAACGGTTATCCCATGTATTCCCCTAGGTCGTCATTGGCAGTTTCAGGTCACTAGTGTCGAAATTTGAACAAGATATCCTTATATAAACAACGCATACTCACTACATTATAGGCATACATCTTACTATCAAGGGAAGCTATCTATTAAGGCAAGGGACTGCATTTGGGCTTCCTATACATCTGCATCACACAAACTTAAGGGAAAAGAGGTTGTATTCTTTCCATTCCATCAACCATTTTACATTTTACAGTTAGTTATTGCCCCTACTACCACATCATTGACGTTAGGGCATCCTAGGCACAAAATCATTCACACACACACATAGAACTACATTGGATCTGAAATGTAATGCAATGCTTAGTCGTAAGACCACTAGTTTGGCTGCCGAGGTTAGTCTGACAAATTCATATACATTCTTATTTTTTAGGAATTGATGTTTTGGATAGGGTTTTGTAGGTAGATCTTCATACAAAAATTACAGTGAGACAGGTGACATATTTATGACACCCATATGACATGAGCGAAGACAATACAAAGATACTATGACACTACCAATTTCAAATTCGATCTTTTTACAGTCTGCATCACCCAGATCACATACCAGGGTACCTCGGGGTGTCCCTGTACCATTCCAGGTGCCTCGGTACAGGAAGACATCCAGCTTTTTGCCTTCTCGAGGCCGTTTTCTTCACATATTTCCTAGTCTGCATACCATTATGCTACACTCTTGCACACAACGAAGTAAGTTATTTACAGGTTAGTACCATATACTTCCTATTTCCATTCATTTTGATATATTCAAACATTAAAAATAAAAATAAGTCTTGCATTCCAATATAGTACTTAGTTTCTATTTAGATTAACTCATTCATAATATAAAACATTATTTATACCTATTTTTAGTTCATAATTTTGGTGAACCCCATGTTTCGAACATTTTTGTTTTTGGATCCTCTTTCATACCTGTGGTTGAGCCCTTCTTTTCTCATCATGTCTCATTTTAGTATTAACCCTATTTATGATGAGGCTACCATAGTTGAAGCTCAAAGATTTATATAGTAATCCTATGACCTTACCAGACACTACTCAACAACTCCTTTTAGAAGGTTAAAAATATGTACCAACTAATTTTGTTGATTCCCCTATAGGTATATGCCTTGTTGATGACCCAGTTGCTTTCACTTATTATACATCATACCATCTAGTTGCATGTGATCCCTCTTATTATTATTCTGATACACCACTTGATGTTTTAGACCCCTCCATCATTGATTATTTATTAGGCAATGATTTTCCCAATTAGTGTACCCTTCCTCCTTCTACCCCGGTCACTTCCAAGGCCGCTCCTTTGACTCCCACCACTTCTAATAGTGCGTCCCCGCACACCTCCTTTGAGCATGTCATTCTCCTTTATGTCACATTGATGATACTCTTGATGCTTGTGATGACCATAGTCATTATTTCTGAAACTACTTCTTCTACTACTTCAGCATAATGCATCTCCTTCTTTCCATACAGCCGCATGGTGACTCTCCAGCTCCAATATTATCCTTCTCCCCAAGGTAGAATCTACTGTAGTATACATGATTCACCTCCCGTCATTACCTCTTCCCCTTCTCCTCCCACCTCCTCTACTTCTCCTATCTACATCCTCATCTATTGTGGTTTCCTCATCGCTTCGCTCACCATACCTCATTCGGCCCTGTGTTGATATTAACCTTGTTACTACTCTTAGCACCTTCATTTCACTACCACTACTCATCACCATCTGACCTCTACTACATCACCTCTTGAAATTCCTATGATCACGTCATAATGATAGAATTTCAACAACTTAACACATTATTTCCATCTCTTGCCGTTCCCTCCCACAGGATATTCTCTCCCTCATGCATGTTGTAGGACAACTCCAATCACAAGTTCGTACTCTCACTTTAGAAAGTAGAGCCTATGAAGCCTCTATTTATAACAATTGCTTACATGGACAATCCTATTCCTAAGAAAATTCACAATTCTGCTTTCCCTAAAAGCCTTTGTCATGCCCACTTTCACATGCTTATGATGGAACTAGTGATCCTCATGCTCATATCCTACATTACCACACACTCATCGCTGACTACTCTAATGATCGATTGTTTGCTTAAGGCCTTCTGCTATATTATTACTGATGAGGCACTTCAATGAGTACACCCACTTACCCTTTAGGTCAATTAGTACCTTTCTATGACATAGAAGATGCCTTCTTCTGTTACTTTATCCTTAACAATGAATCTAGGGTTACGTATGACTCATCTCCCCACCTTACATCAAGGCTCCTCTGAACCCATCAAGATTATTTTCTACGGTTCAATGCTTTTATTCATCAACTCATCTTTCATCCTAGTGACTTAGAGAAGTAATTCATCTTTTCTGTCGTGGTCTTATTACCCCACTCAAACAAAGGCTCCAATATGATACGTGCGAGTCATTCATTCTTTTCTTCTATAAGGTTATCAATCTAGAACAAGATCTTGCAGCCTCACCTATGATTGAACCCTCACTTATTCCTCTAACATTTCCATCTCCTACTCCTTCCTTCCCACCACCAGTTGCACAATGAAATAAAATCATACTCTCCTCTTATATACCTTCCCTACCCACTCAGTCCATTCCCCCACTACAACCACATTCCTCTCCAATTCTATCAAAAGCTCTGATTTCAACCGCTCCCCCTCCTTCACGTGACCCTTTGTACTTCTCCCCTCAAGCTCGACCACATGATATCCTTCGTATCATATTTTCTCAATGAGCGGTTGATTCTAGTTACCATCCAACCACCACCATCCGCCACGCCACTTGCATTGACATCAGCATGACCAACACTATTGTAATTATCACCACATATATGGCCATAGGGACAATGAATTCCTTGCCTAGGTACAAGAATGGATATAACAATTAGTGGACTCTAGCACCATTTCTCCTTTGCTCCTCGTGAGTGCTCGTTAACTCTCCTTCTCCTCGTCGATGTAGGTGTACTCCAGTTCTATTTGCACCATCTGATGCTTTGTTTGGTCGTTGTGCTCCACCACCACATATTCATTCTCCACCCCATCACATCATATCCACCACTATAGTCATTACATTCGATCTACACACATTATCCCCCACTTTCATGTTGTTACACCTCATGGTTTTCCACTTGCTTCTGCATATCCTATCGTCACTACACATGACACTCCATTTTGGTTCATATGCTCATACTCCATCCATACCACATGTCATCCACCTCCACCGTCATCGTCTTGGTCTTTGGTAGGTGATTCCTATCACCTTACCCCCAATGAAACACTTGTGTTCTTACGGTTATTACATGAATGTTGAGGGATTAGTTTTAAGAACCTTTTTCATCATGCTCTCCATCATTCATTTAAGCACACCCTAATCATTTCCCGATGACACACTCTTGCTTAAGTGGCTCATACTTGACTATTGAGGGGTCTTATTACATGAGCCTATTCATTCAATACACTGGGGGCTATCATTAATCTCCCCCCATCTTATTTTTCATCACCTTATCCTATTACGATTACATTACATTTCAATATTCATTACAATATAGCTCATCTATTTCCACATTTATTATATTATCATTATCACATTACCTATATGCTACATATTTTATTCATCTCATCAATCACATTACATTATTTATCTACATCATCATTTACCATGCATATTTTACCTAGCATTATCTAAAGCATTATTATACAAATTTATATTCATCTACATACAATACAATGTCACATGTTAGGACAATAACCATATAACCATACAACATCCATTACATAACAATAGAAAAACATCTCAACATCGATCTAACATATATCAAAAATAGGTGTCCATACATATATTGTTCATATAATCATCATCTCAAGAACATGTTTCATAACTGGGGGGAAAGGCCCCACATATATACAATAATCACCATCAAACCTCATCATCACTATCACTCTCATGTACAAGTAAGAGATTTAAAATCAGGATGCCTCTCCAGTAACTACGATGCCTCATTTCGTGCGGCCTTGAAAACTTCTCCACCTACCTATGTAACATAGCAATCTCCATACTCTATTATGAGAACTGATGACACTACAAGTCTACATATCATGTGAAAACACATCCTGGGCCAAGGGACCACCACCTACCACCATCTTGAGTACGTCGAGTCTCCTCACGATGACTCGTCCCTCTCACCAAGAAACACTATACATGTCACTCGCTACTATGGCCATTGGCTCAAACAGATGGGCATGCTCACCTGCAATATCATGTCCACGCACTCTAGTATCCCTCCACATAGCACATCACTCGACACATTCTGCATCAATGTGTACGATAAATGTGTCTACTATCAATGACCAATAGGCATCTCCTACATACACAACATACAACCCCATTTATCCAAACCATGTATAAAACAACATAGAACAATTCATTAACCATAATATAAGAATACACAAATACTTACACTCTGCCATTGCTACCGTTACAAGGTTAGGAACACCTCCCTCACCCTCTCCTCCTACTGGTAGCTCCGTAGCACCCGTAAATAATAGGATAATAACACAGAATAATGCACTGTGCACCACACTCGATAATCCTTCATATACCCTATGTCATCTCCATCTGTAACTGTTATCATTGGGTATACCTCATCTAGCCCTGGTGGCATCAACTACTCTATCGTAGGTCTTGGCCTAGCATATGCCCTCTTAGGGGATCTTACAACTTGTAACCATATGTACGGTTCTGGGGGCACATCATGTGCCATACTAAACTTTGGCGATACTCTTTCCATATGGAAAAGCTCTGCTACACCTGGAAAGTGGTCTTCTAACCATATGGTCCTCTGAATACATCGCAACTCTATCATATCTTCGAGTCATCCCCCATAATCATGATATGGCCTCCATGTAGACCGACTCAAGCCCCATCCTATCTATGAGTTCCCTGAAATTTATATATTTCCATCTTCCTATTACAAACATCCACTCACCTTTGATAATATATATTTCAAGAAGCTCCCACTCTCCTTCTATGGCCCTATAACCATGGCTTAATACGACAACTATGTTCTCACAAGCCCACACACGCACAGTAGTTTGGTGGCTCCTAAAACCTCCACCATGCTCATATTGCAGTAAAATGATACAAGCTACCTGTACATCTTGGACAAATACACATCCTTTCCACAGGGATACCACGTCCTATCCTCCTCTATCCGCTGACATATGTTGATGCATATTATACAAGATGTCAATACCCCCTCCCTCCATGGCTATGCATTAAGCTATCACGATTGCATGATGAACTTCCACAAATAGTGGAATACTACACTATAATATCTCATCCCCAATGATATGGGCCTCGTTCGAGTACCTATGACTCCAAAAAATACCACCTCATTTGAGTGCATCTTCTCACTCCGTATTCACCACTGCTATCACTCTGTACCCTCTGCCTAACCACTAGCACTCATAATATGTGATACACATCCTCTAACATCACTGTAATCTCCCTTATAGGAAACAAAAATATGCATATACCTACCCACCACCTCTCACACAATCTAAGTCAAAATGGGCATGTTATGGGGCACATCCTCCCATCCAAGACTATATGCCACAGGCCAGACATAGTCTATCACATCCCAATCATCATATGATAAACACAATCAAAGCAAGAGTTCTCAAGTGTTGACCACCATGCAGAACTCCCTCGAGTGGATATCTCTCTAGACAAAAACCAAATAATAAAAAATGCAACAGTAAAACATGTTGCTCTACCAAACACACCTCTTCAACATACTAAGAACAAGTTTTCTACCATTTTCTGTAAAATCAAAAAATGTTGGACCAGGGTGCCTAGATGCAGGATTGAGGTGCCCCAGAGAGGCACACTAGTGCCCAGTTCTGAGCAATCCAGTACTAAGGATTACTTGGGCCCTCACCTCTCTTTTCTAGGTCACAAACACAAATAAATTCAAAAACACAAAATTTTAAAAAAATTCAACTGAACTACCTATTACACGCTACATTTTTGTAAAAATAATACACTTACCAACTCCGGAGTTGTACGCGACACTACAGAGGTCACCACTCTCTTAAACCAGCTAGGATGCAATTGTATCACTTGAGGCATCTTCACTCACTCCGTACGCACTCTCACACTTGCATAAAATACAAATGAAGTGATAAGATATCTTGTCACTTTACTATTTATGCTCACTTTTAATATTACCTTTGTTATGATTCCTATTTCCTGCTTATTACCATTGCTAATACACGCTACATTGTCTCACTCATATCTTGAGAGACTTTACTCTGATTTGCAACCCGTTTGCAGAATTATTTTTAGAATTTTACCTACCTCTGTATTATAAACATTTGATGTACATTATATCTACTCATAGTTGTCTCCTATTCACTGTACCCGTGTTTTAACCTCTTGCCTTTACTTTTGGTTTATAGTTCATTATTTTCATCACTCCCTCTTTCACTGAAAGGAGGTCATATTATTGGGGGTCCCCCTATAATCCCCCTTGCATTACCATATGTTAAAACATTATGAATCCAACATCAATCAATTTATACCATGACATTTCACCATTAATTGCCCCTAATGACCTAATTTTGGGGCAATATTCATTTAAAATTTCCGAAACATTATGACACATTACTTTTTACCGATTCCCCCTAATGACCTAATTTGGGGGAAATAAGCGATTAAAATCCATTTTATGTGAAATCTCATCAACTTCTATAGACTTTTCCCTAATGACATAACCTGGGGGTAATTAGTGAAAAATCTCTCCATGAGTAACCAATCAAAACAATCAATCAACCAATAAAAATCAATGCATTCAAATCAAATCATATCATTCAAATCTACAAGCAGTTTCCCAGGTGACCTAACTTAGGAGTTACATTCACCACTTCTCTCCCAGATGACTAAAATTGGGAGCCATCATATATATACATGCTTACTTCCAGATGACCTAAATTGGAATCCATATGATTCATTTTGTGTTTGCTTCCTAATGACCTAACTTGGGAGCCATCTCATTCATTTTTTGTTTGCTTCCTGATGACCTAAATTGGAATCTGTCTCATTTTCTATAACATTCACTTCCATATGACCAAACTTGGAAGCCTTCACATTGCACTAACACCCATGGAGTGGGGGAAAGATTTCCTTTCCCCTTTATCACTCCTATATGGGTTAATTGTTTAATCAAAATCATTCGGATCCTAAAATCACAATATTTTGATATGAGTCTATCTCCAGTAGCTAGATCTCAAGGATGTACTTAAATTTTGAAGAATAAAACTATTTTCTCCCTACAATATTCCTTTGGCGGCAGGACATCCAAATCCTCTTATTATTCCATTTTATATACAAATGTTCGGCTTGGGAACTAATCACTCCCTACCCACCTATTCATTATTAAACTGCATTCAAAATCATCCTAATCATCATTTTTCATTTAGCACGCTTCATCGCAACATTTACGCTCTTTCATTACGTTGTATGGATCAACTCGTTGGTCCATGGTTTGGCACGCTTTTACAGTTATATCAACACACTTCTACTACACATCTGCGTATTCTTCTTCACATGGGATTCTTCAGCTTTTTCTCATGTACACATCTTTATCTACTTTATGTTACCAATATTTCCACTCACCAACATAAAGTGGGGGAAAATGTAGTCACAAAATCACGCACTTACAATTACATTTATACCGTCTGGTATGTTATTTTCTTTATGGATATTCTGTAATTAAATTATTCACTAGTGACCCATCCCTTGGTCTTATTGTTTGTTGTTCAGTCATCATTTTTATTTTTCTAGTTCAGTTATCACTTTTCTATATAGTTTTGGGTATCTTTTAGGGGGTCTTAGGTATCATAATTATCTCAATTATCATCTCCAATCCTATGTTGCGGTGCCTAGGGTTGCACTAGGGTACCCCAGGGTGCCATAGTCCATGATTTTAGGTGCCCATGTCATCGTGATTTGTGGTCTTAATTTACTTTTTTGAGGTCAGTTTTTGTGGTTATCCTGTGTATTCCCCTAGGTTGTAGTTAGAAGTTTTAGGTCACTAGTGTTGAAATTTGAATAAGATATCCCTATATAAACATAAAATACTCACTACATTATGAGTGGACATCTTACTATCAAGGGAAGCTATCTACTAAGGCAAGGGACTGCATTTGGGCATCTTCTACATCTGCATCACACAAACATAGGGGGAAAGGGTTGTATTCTTTCCATTCCATCCACCATTTGCATTTTACATTTATTTATTGACCCTTACTTTTGCATCATTGGCGCTAGGGCATCCGAGGCAAAAAATTACAAACACACGCACATAGAACTACATGGGGTTTGAAATTTAGTGCAACGCTCAGTCGTAAGACCACTAGTTTGGAACTTAAGGTCACTTTGACCTATTCATATTCATTTTTATTTTTTAGGAATTGATGCTTTGAATAGGGTTTTGTAGGTGGATCCTCACACAAAATTTGTACCAACACAAGCGACATTATTAGGACACCCATGTGATATGAACAAAGGTATTATAGAGACATTGGGACACTGCCAAACTCATATTCTAAGTTTTTCTGCATTCTACAATGCCCATATCACAGACTAGGGTGCCCCAGTATCCTCCCAGGTGCCTCAGTACAGGAAAATATCCATTTTGTGCCCTTCCTGAGGTCATTCAATCACAACTTTCCCAGTCTGCACATCAATCTGCTATAGTCCAACACACAGTGAGGTAAGTTAAATTAAGGTTAGTGCCATATCATTCCTATTTCCATTACTTCAATATATTAAAATACTAAAATAAATTATTAGATCTCGCCTTTCAATGTAACATTTAGTTTCTATTTAGATTAACTCATAAATAAGAATAAAAATTTATCTTCCTTTATTTTTAGTTAATCAAACTCCAGATAAGAAAGGAGTCAGAGATGGCTTGTAGTCAGCCATGTGAAATTGAGCCAAAATATTGAGAGAGTACTTGGGTTGTGCAAGTGAAATCCCTGAATTGGACTATATGATCGCAATGCCAAGGAAGTAGTGTAGTAGACCCAAGTCAGTCATGGAAAATATATCCTGAAGAGTTGTCTTCACTACTAAGATAGTTGATGAATCACTCCCTGTGATCAAAATTTCATCAACATAAAGTACCAGTATCAGTAATGAATCATCCCGCTAAAATAGATATACATTGGAATCTAAATGGCACCATGTAAAACCAAAAGCTGGGAGGAAGGAATCCATCTTGGCATACCAAGCTCGAGGGGCCTATTTGAGGCCATAGATAGATTTTCTAAGTATGTAAACTATGGATGAATCCTGAATAAAACCTGGTGCCTGCTCCTTGTAGATCTCCTCTTGTAGGTCTCCGTGAAGAAAAACACTCTTCACATCCATTTGGTGCACACTCCAACCATGTGCTACGGCTAAAGCAAGTGTAAGTCTAATCAAATTCATCTTGGCTATGAGTGTAAAGGTATTTGAGTAGTCTATGTCAGCTACCTATGAAAAACCCTTGGCTACTAACTGAGCCTTGCATTTATCACCTGACACATCTATGGAAAATTTTGTCTGATATATCCATTTACATAGAACCATCTTCCTTCACTTGAAGTCAAATACCAAGTGTGCTTACTGATTTAGGAATTATATTCCTCATACATAGCACTATCCCACTCAGGTATGCATGACACCTCTCGAAATGTTTTCCCGAGCATGTTTTCCATCCTCTAGATCCCCTTCCCAAGTTCCTACACTCTAAAGTGTCTATCTAGCCTAAAGAGGGTCTGAAGTGGGTGATTCATGTGTCAAATCCTCATCCTCTGAGGAATGGCTAGAAGTAGATGAGGATGAATCCTTATTACTTTTCTCACTGTCATAACTTGAAGAAGTAGACAATGCCTCGGGAACCTGCTATGGATGATCTGAATCCTTAGACTGCTCATAAAAACTGAGTGAAGCCAAAGTAAATAGAGAAGTATCAAGTAAAGAGTCAATGAGACTCTCCTAAAACTTAACACTTCTCTCGATGAACAACTCATGAGTAGTAAGATGGATAAGTCTATAGCCCTTGACCCCCTCTAGATACCCAACAAAGATATAAGGTTTGGATTGAGGCTCCATTGCCTTGTTTTTATTTTTGGGAATGTTTTCCATCGCTGGTGATCCGAAGACCCTAAAGTGCTTAAATTTTGGTTTCATGTTGTTCCAAGCTTCACATGGAGTTATACCTTTTAAATCTTTTTGGGTAACCTGGTTTTGTATATAACAGGCACAATTGATGGCTTCTGCCCAAAACTACATAGTTAAAGATTTAGAGTGGATCACATAGTTTTCCATCTCTTTCAAGGACCAATTTTTACATTCTTCCATGCCATTCTTTTGAGGAGTGTAAGGAAATATCCATTATATATCAATACCCTTAGTGGTGTAAAACTACTCAAATTTATTGCTAACATACTCCCCCCATTATATATTCGAAGAACTTTTATTCTTTTCCTAGATTGATTCTTAGCAAGTTACTTGAAGTCCCAAAATTAATTGAACACTTAAAAAAATTTCCTAAGGAAGTAGACCCATGTATATATAGAAAATTCATCTATGAAGGTGAGAGAATATTTGGACCTAGTAAAATAAGGATGGGGCAAATCCCCTGTGAAATCACTGTGAATCAACTCTAAAGGTGTTGAAGCTCTCCAAGCTTTGCCCTTGTCAAATTTCTCTTCAAGTTGTTTTCTAAGAGCACAACCCTTGCAAAGTCCCTTTGAGAAATGAACTCTATGAAATCATGTAACCATGTCATGTTGACTGAGCTACTCAAGGTAGTGGTATTTAAGATGGCCAATCCTCTCATGCCATAATCTAAACTTTGTTTAAGTGTGTGATCAATATAATAGGGGAAACATTAGGTGCAAAGTGTGAGAAGGTATATAACCTAGCATGGTGAATTACCCTTCCCACTACTACTGTAGTATCACTATGTAACTTCGTGATCTCAACTAAATCTGGATCAAATAGGAATCTCATGCCCTTCCCTATATGAGTCATCTGATACACTGACATGAGGTTAGTTGAAAGTGAAGGTACACTAAGAAAATTGGTGAATGTTCCACCTTTTAATTCAACAGACCCTCTCCTTAAAACTGTGGCTAGAGTATCATCACTCAAAGTGATGGAGTACATGCTTCAGGGCTATAAGGAAGAAAACTCAACCTGTGATGAACCCATGTGATGTGAAGCACCAAATTTGATAACCCACGAAGGAGTATAAGATGATGCAACTGCAACTATTGTTTTTTCCTTATGTTTCTCTTTATCTTTTTCCTTTACCTTAGTATAATCTTGGGTTGATGAAGACTATTTCTTCTCAAGGAGATGACTGAGGTGATAAATATTCTTCTTCTTACATTTGTGTTCATCGTGCCCAAGTTTCTTGCAATAGGCACACTTATCCTTTTCCTTTTTAGGCTTCCCATTGTAACTGGAGGTTTTAGTGGTAGACTTCGAAGAGGTAGAGGATTTATGTTCTTTCTTCTTTTCTGGATCCTTACTCTTTTTCTTCTTCTCTTGGTTGCTAGAAGATTTTTGTTTCCCATTCTCGAAAATGAGTGCTTGAGGTTTGGATGACTTCAAGGTACTCATTTGAATTAATTTTTCTTGCTCCTTAGTGAAATAAGAAATGTAATGATCTAAGGATGGCATAGACCATGTGGCTCTAAGAGCCCTCTTGGTAGCATAAAATGTAGAAATAAATATAGAGTACTCAAAACCTAGTTTGGAAAACACTAAAAGAACAAGTTGTTAATCCTTCTTCTCTATTCCACGTTCTTTTAGATGTAATTATAAGGACTTGATCTTAATAAATAAATCTACCAAGGTGTCAAAATTGCTAGGACTTAAGCTTATATGTTTTATTTCTATCTCATGACCCCTCATAGTGTCAACTTTTCCAAATAATTTTACTAAGGTTTTCCATACCTCGTTGGGAGATTTGGCTGACTCTATGTGAAAAAGGAGTTCAGGAGACACTGAAAGACATAAAGTACCAAATGATTCATCACAATTATTATACCACTTAACTTTTTCTGCATCTATACTAGGCTCTAGTTCTAATGCATATTTTTTTATTTCCATTCATGGTTGTCAAAAGGTGTAAGTGGGTTAATTGAACTTAGATCCATTATTGTAGAAAGAAAGGTTATGGTAGTTTTTATTGAAAATAAAGAAATGTGTGGAAAGAAAGAAGAGAGGAAATAATTTGTACTCCCCCCAGAAACTATATCAAGAATCCCCCGCATAATTTGGCACTTTATAACTTAGTGCATTTTACAAAAAATAAATAGGTCCAATGCTTTTAGGAAATGAAAAATATTTAAATTTTGCTAAAAAATGGCACTCGATACTGAGCTACCAATCAAAAGTTTTACCGTAGCAATTTCTCGTAAATAAGCCCTATTTAAATGAATTTTCACTAAACTTGAAATGCATTTATTTTTACTAAAATATAATTTTAGAAAAATAAGGAGGAGGGTTTGATTTGTTTTAGTATAGAGGTTGCAAACATGTCGGATCAAGAAGATCTTCACTGTTGCCCTGAAATTGCTGCAGATCTGAGTGTAGCAAACAAAACTTCCTCTATTGGGCTGAGAAGTATAGCCTAAGTGTGAAGAGGGCATAATTTTTGGGCACAAAAACATAGGGCATGTAGGTGCACATGAGGATGTTGCAAAACATGGGCACACCCAAGACAGTTTGGAAACATGACTTAGTTGTTTTTGCAGTTAAGGATAATGATAGACTTGGAGTGCTGAGCATGACTTCTAGAATACTTGCAGGCTACGCCAAGGTTATTTTGGGATGATTAGAAGATTGAGTGCCATGCAAAGTTTTGGAATAATAATAGGCTATGAACTAAGAGTTAACTAGATAAGAAATCTATTATTAGAGTTTGCATGCTTTTGTATTCTCGTGTAAGGGCGCATGGCTATTATTAGCATGTAGCCTATTTTTGGAAGGTGCATGGGTGGTGAAGGGAAATTCCCCACTCCTATAAATATGTATTGATTTTCACGGCTTAGGGATTAGTTAGAGACTAATTATTGTAGTGTTATGATGTGAGATTATTAGCGTACATGACTATGGAAGCTATGTTAAGTATGTATGAAGCTTCTATGTTTTACAGTATTTAATAAAATGGATCTTATTGGTTGGATATTGGTGATGGATATAAATTAATATGGATCTTGTATGGTAAATCTGATTATAGTCATTGTTTAGTTAATCTTTCATATGGGTAAGATATAGATTTGGTTTATGCAATGTGGAATGTTTTACTATCTGTTATGAATCTGAACTTATATATACTCAATCATGCTAACATTCTAGATAAGTGTCTCTAAATAGGGACCTAGTACCCTTTCGCACTTTGGGTGAGCACTCATTTCGGTCTAAGTGGTGTGTCAGTGCGTCTTGGGCTATTGCAGTAAATTCTAGGCTACATCATTGGTTCTGTTGTCGGGACCTCTTTTTAGGATGTTGTATAATGAAGACATACTAGTTGACTCTAGCCAGTATTGAAGAGTGGTTAGACGATATAGAGGAAGAGTATGCTTGTATATTTAGCACTGGACCTAATTTTAACGCACGCACGTGGGTTAAACAAAACCTATATCATGAGTTGTACGAGACATTATTTTCCTGCTTTCTTATAGAGCTATACAAGTGGCTTGTTGCTTATGCGTCTAAAAGGAATTATAGGTTTTACACACTTGTTTGGACACAAGAAGAATTCCAGGCCTTGTATGATGCAAATATAATTTGGACACACTCTATAGATATTTGGTTTTGTGGAGTCTTGAACAACTACACATTGTAATATGTAGTTTCAACTTACTCTTTCCCAGAATTTGTTGAGTTCCAATTCTTACGTGAGCCCAGATGATCATATTTGCATGTTATTCCATTCGCGATTAAGATCTTCATTGTAACCCTATATTTGGAAGAGAAACCCATGGCTAGCTAAACCCCACCACGCGGGGGGCTAGGAGCAGGTTTGGTAGAGATGGAAGACCTAGCGGCAAAGTGATAGAGAGAGGAAAGGGAGCTTAAATTTAATGAAGTACATAATAGGTACTTGGATAAGTAGCGACACATCACGGAAAAAATGGTGTTGCGAAGTGAGATGACTCATGAAGGATTTGGAGCTCACGTAGAAAATGTGGAGCTAGAGCATATTGAACTCCCTCATCTAGGAAATCATAGTAGAGAACCCTCTTCGATTTCAAATGAAGATGCGTCTGAATAAAGAGTGTGGACCACAGGCATACATATGAACCTACCTAGTGACCTATCCCTTGCACTTGGTTTTCTAGATTCGAAAATAGCCATTAGCAAGCAAGCTAGTGTGGGGAGTAGAGTTGCAGTGGATAGAGTTAATTTAACATCAACATTGCGAGTAAATCAAGTAACATATTCATCTATGGTGCAATTGTCATCAGGTTTATTTGGAGGTCCAATTGGAGGAATATTTTCTGACACATCATCAGCACAGAACATGGGTGTGTAGAACATTGGTATAACGTTTGGAAGTAGTGCAACTTCACAAACTGTGGGGGTTCAGTTTAGCATAGCTATAGGAACACAAGGCAGTACATCCTCTGGTCAGCTACCTTCTAGAGGGGGCATATCAGGAGGATTAGGTGGCTCGGATGCTAGTGGATCTAGTGGTTCTGGGGGTGGTGAAAACACAGGAGGAAATACTGGATTTGGATCTTGTGGGCAAGGTCCGCACCAACCCCAGCAAATTTATATGGAAATGTCTTTCTATCTTCCAGAATATAGAGGCATAGAAGATGCAGCTGAGCACGTGCATATGTGTGAGATACTATGGCACGCAAAGGGGATTACATCTCTAGAGTGTAAGACAAGTTAATTTACAACTACATTGCAAGGGAGCACTCATAATTGCTATAGGAAGTTTGATTTGAACCAGACCTATGTAGACTATACCGCATTGTGGGATGTTTTCTTGAAAGAATTTAATATTCTTAAGTTTGAGCAGAAAATCATTGGTGCTCTTAAAGATATTAAGTAGGGCACTACTAAGAGTGTTCAGGAATATGATGCTCAGTTCAAGACCCTTTTTTCCAAGTTATCTTATGACATATGCACCATGGTTTGTTGAAGGACTGATCGCGTCATTTAGAAGGGTAATTTCACATAAAACTTATATGGATCTACGTGAGGTGCTTGAAGCACCTTTGCACGTTGAGGTAGTTAGGAGTGTAGACACAGGGGTTAGCTCGTTCTTCGAAGCACAAATTATAGAAATGGCCAATTAACTAGAGAAATTATCAGCTAATTCGGCACATGAGATGCATGATGGGATTTGGTGTATAGAATGTGAAGTAGAGGTACATACTAAGGATAGTTGTCCTCGTAAATCAGTGCACTCCTTGTTGTTGGATTGTGAGATTTTTCATTTATACCATAGTACAAGTCGATTCCCATTGTTGCAGCACATGATAAGGAAGAATGTGTCTAGTTTTTACAAGATTTGCAGATCTACTACTTATGATACTAAAGATTGCAGGATGATTGATCAAATTCATGATGTCATTAACATTGGTGTACATCAAACTGGCATTACAAGTAACTCTAAGGAAAAAGGTGATCCTCATGACTATGAGCACAATGAAGGGTGTTATGATGGTGGTTGTGGTAGGGGTCGACGATACCATGGAGGATTCATAGGTCGAGGTCGCAAGGGTGGAAGAAGTGATTTCCCTAGTGGAACTTCTTATACATGCAGATCCCCTTATCATTAATCGTGAATGTCCACAGAACATTATTTGTTCTTTCTATAGAAAGAACCACAATTACGAGGAATGCCCGGACTTGTAAGAACATTTGAGTAAGAAGCAAAAACATGAGAACAAAGGCATGGGGATGGTTAGAGTTCAATGCATGGTAGAGGACCAGTGGATACCAAAGTTAGTGGCAGAACCTGAGTTGGTGCCTGTGAAGATTACTACAAGTGCTAAAGCTATGCATTCCAAGGAACTTCCTAACAAGAATATTTCCATTACTAAAGAGGAGGTACTACAAGCAAATTATTTAGACCTTATGCACCAGAAAGAGGTTTATCAAGAAACCATGGAGGTGATTATAAATCTACAGGGTGAGATAAAATGTTTAAAGGACCTGTCACGGAAGTTAGAACAAAATAAAGTAGTTGATCTCCATTAGACAAATGTTGATAATTTGAAGGAGGTTTGCAAGATGTTGAGACATGAGAAAATTATTCCTTTGTTGGGGAACTGGCTGAAGGGAACTACTCTACGAGCTGGAAGTGATCATGAAAGAGAGATTTTACATGCTAACCTACCTCCTCATAGTTTGGATTATGACAAGGAGATTACTCTAAACGTTTTTGTGGATGGCTAGCTTTTGAGTAACATTTTGATTGACATAGGCACAAAATTAAATGTACTCACTTTGGACGTGTGGATCTAAATGGGCAGACCACCATTACATCTATCTTTGAATGTTATGTTCATGGAAAATAGGAATAAAGCCACACCTATTGGAGTTTTAAAATATGCATCAATTACTATACAAGGTGCCAAGTTTACCAGATACTTTGAGGTCTTAGCGCTTACAAAAGAAAAAAATAATTCTAGCATTACTTGGGTGCCATTGATGTTATGAAAACAATTTTGATATGAGTTTAATTAAGGGGTATATAAGTTTCGAGAAAAAGGAAGAGAAAGTCATTCTCACTTCAACAAATAGGAAATTTGCACCTATGTAGAGCCCTTAAGTGAAGAAGATTTAAACAAGATTTATGTGCACACCCATTCAAGATCAAAAATTTCTTGAGCCATCAAAGGAAGGGGTTTTTTAGTGGTATAATGCACAATCCGTGAGTGATAATACAAGTCTTGCATGTGAAAATTGGGTGTGTGAAACTTATGAAATGGTTAGGTGCATGAAGTAACAGAGTGTAGTTACGCGCATAAGTAGGCTACACGTAATAATCAGGCATTTGGGAAGCAGCCAGGTACCAAAGTATATATTGGTGAGGAGAATTCAGGAGATATTTATGATTACTATGGAAGTTTCAGCTGGGAAGGTCAGGTAGAAATAAGGAATATACTAGTTTATACTTTACATGCGGGATGGCAACGTACACCAGTGGATAGTTCATAGAGATAACCTTTTAGAATAGTGAGAGGTGAGAATTTCACATTATCTGCTAGATTTCTCCATAGAATCTATGCACCTACTCATATCTATGTAAATTTGATGGTAACAATCTTTTTCAACACCACGTTCAACAATGTGAGAGACTCTATGACAGAGGAGTAGGAAGCTTTACCACCTTTCATTGTGGGTGCACAAGCTCTATTTCACTTTACAAGGCTGTCATGCTTGCATGACATGTCTATACAGAGATTGAATAGAGGGACTGGATATTAGAAAGAAATTACTAAAGGTATGATTCAAACCTTTGACTATTTTTCCACTAAACCTCTAGTGAATTAGGCATTACAGGTTATGAAGTACTTGAGTATGAGAGATAGTACAAAGGATAATGAAATTCTTCAAGAATTTACTTCAGAGATTTAGACTTGGAGGCACATTTAGAAGAAGAGGAGACATGATGTAGAAAAACTTGGGTGTGCCTACCTAGAAAAAGAGAAGAGTAAGATGGTCTATATAATTAATGATGAAGAAGTAGAGAACCTAGATGTTGAGCATACAAAGGGTACAATCATGGAAGTCTTGGAACAGTGCAAATGAGAAGGTGTGTGTGTACCATGAGCCTATGAAGACCAAGAAATTCAATAATGGAATGAAATTCTGAATGCTAAGGAGGCCATCGTTGGAGACTATTGGCCTGACTCTAAAGTTTGTTAAGATCATTGAACTACTGTCGCAAATTCTGGGACCTATTACCTAGGGGATATCACGAGTTAAAAGGAGTACATGAATTTTTGGCCGAAACATGATAGATCAAGATGAAATACGGTGCACACATGAGTTAGGAAGAGACCTTACATGATGAACCCTAACCTGTGTGTCAAGGTGAAAAGAAGAAATCTGATAAAATGCTGAGTTCTGGGATCATTAAGCCCATCGAGGATTCAGAATGGGTTACCCCTATGGTGATTAGTATTAAGAAATATGGAAGATTCAAAAAAAAAATTGGGTTATAGGGAATTAAATGCTACCTATGTGATTGATCCCATTCCCACACCATTTACTAAAGAAATCTTGGAATGCGTTTCAAGGCATAAGATCTACTCCTTCATTGATGTATTTTCTAAGTATTAACATCAGGTAAGGATAGCAAAAGAAGATCACAGAGAAGACAACTTTCACCACTGAGTGGGGGATTTTTTCATTCATGGTTATTTTTTTTGGATTAATAGAATGTGCACCTGCCGTATTTTTACTGCATAGTTATACAAGCATTCCCAGGATTTTATCCACAAGTTCTTACAGGCGTATCTAGATGATTAGACAGTCTACAAGGGCCTGTGAAATATCAATGTGATAACTTAAGGCTCATGTTACCACATTTCAGTAATTGAGCATCTCTTTAAACATTAATAAGTGTGTGTTTACCAAACCCTTTGGAATTTTTTTGGGATGCATCATCTGTAAGGATAAGGCTTGTTAGTGGATCTTGTTAGGGTTTCTTTTATATTGGGCCTAGAGGATTCTAACTAGCCAGAGTGCGGTGCGCAAATTGGTTGGGGCATACATGGCATACTAAATAAATCTTATTAAAGGGTATTCCAAGATCTCCATGCCCTTATAAGTAATTAATAAATGGTAAAGGAAAAATCTATTAGGGTGAGGCACAATAGTGCACATGTTTGAAACATTGAAGGAAAGGCTTACTACAATGCTTATTTTGTGATTTCCTTCATGGTCCAAGCATTTTCACAGTTCATGTTAGATGCCTCTGAGCATGGCCATTGGCATGCGGTATTATCCTAGCCTAGAGAACGGAATTGTCGGTCATCCTATTTTTTTCATGTTAGTAGGAATATAACTCCAGATAGAACATAGAATTACACAACGACAAAGTGTGAGGCCCTTTTTTATGATCTATGTACTCCATAAATTTTGACCAGTATTTGACTGGCTACTCCTATTCATCTTTTATCCAGACCACATAACATTAAATTATCTGGTAAATAAGCCCATTTTGTAGGGGGACATATGTCGTTGGATTTTTTTATTTCAGCAGTTCAACTTTACAATGGTGGTTAAGCTAGGTAAGAGTAATTTTGGTCAAGACCATTTATCAAGCATTCAATCAAAATAAGACATGTAGATCATTGAAGATACAATACTATATATACAACTATTTAGGTTAAACCATGTGTGTCCTCATACTTAAAGGATATTGTTGTCTTTTTATGCACATGTTTGACAACTGAGGTAATGAAGGTATTGGAGAAGAAACAACTTGTCCTTCACGTCACGCCTTACGTGTTGATCAGTGTAAACTTATATAAATTAGGTTGGGATGAGGTTTTACGTCGGTGTGTACTTGAGCATGAGTGGGAATCAATTATGGAAGAAGCTCATGGTGGTATTGTAGGTGGACACTATGCAGGGAATGCCACCGTGTGTAAGATTCTACTTGTTAGCCTATGGTGGGAAACATTATACAAGGATTACAAAGAATAGTGTAAGGCATGTGACCATTGTCAGTGCCTTGGAAAGCCTGAGCATAGAGATGAGATGTCGTTGAGACCTATTACTAATGCATAACCTTTTGAGAAGTGGGAAGTTAACTTTGTGGGCCCTATCTCCCCAGCCATATGCAAGATAGGATCACACTACATTATAACTTGTACAGACTATCTTACAAGGTGGGAAGAAGCAGTACCTTTAAAGGATTGCACAACAGCTACGACAGCAAGGTTTCTATGGGAAAATATTATCAGCATGTATGGATGTCCTTTAACTTTAACAAGTGATAGGGGTACTCATTTCCTTAATGAGACTATCAGGATATTATTGGATCAGTTTATGGTTGTGCGCCATAGGACAACAGCTTATCATCCTCAGGGAAATGGAACTTCTGAGGCCTTCAACAAGATATTTATCCATACCTTGAATAAAATTTATGATGTTGGAAGGATAGATTGGGATGATAAAGTATCTGTTGTACTTTTGGCATACATGACAACCTACAAGAGGTTGAATAAGGCACCCTTTCAGTTGGTGTTTGGCATAGAGGAAGTTCTACCCATGGATTTCATGTTACTTTCTTTGTGAATTACACGCACAGGAGGTATGGCTAGTGAGCAAGCATTGGAAGAATGTATTGAAAAACTAATGCAATTGGATGGGAGGTGTGCCATAACAAGATAGAGTCAAAAATAAGAAAAATCTAGGTGGAAGGCATGAAATCATAGGAACATTAAGGATAAGATGCTAGAGGTTAGGTAGATGGTACTTTTGTATGATTCAAAGTTTTTGTGCCACCCCGGAAAGCTTAAAGTGAATTGGTTGGGACCATATGTTATCACTTATATACTTGATTCAGGTGATTTCCAGCTAGAGGCGTTGGATAGGACACAATTTTCTAGTTACTTCAATGGGAGTAGGTGGAAGCACTACTATAAATAAGGATTCTTAGTGTTTTTACTAAGGCAATATTGCCATTTAGATTAGATTTCCTTAATGAATTTATTTTATCTATGTTTCCTTCATCATTGTTATGCTTTGTCAAATTAGTTCATTATTTTGTGTAATAAGTGTGTTTGTGCGCCAGAAGATGATTACTATTTAAGTGTTTTCATGCGTAGAGGATCGCACATAATTTTAGTGTGGGGTGGAATATATACATGATTCACGGCCTAAGTTGGAATATTTTCGGAAGAAGGGTATGCATAGGAGATAAAAATTATGCAAGTTCTCAAGGAAAAGGTGTAGATAGAAAAAGATTGCTCATGATTGAAAACCACTTATGGATGAATGCACAGTGTAACTTGAGGTAGGCTGTAGCAGTGGAAAATTCTTAGAATAAAGTGTAGTGGTGAAGTAGCTCAGTGCATAAGGGCACGTGAAAGAAGGTCTATAGCCAAAAGTATAAGGTCTGCCAGAAGGTTATGAATGTGGTGTGGAAATAAACAGCGTGGAAGAAGTTTCTGAAATGATGATTCAATGCTAAGGATGGTGGTAGGTGGAGAGCATTAAATGTGATAACCTTTTGAAAATCTATATAAGGATGTTACGTAAAGTCATTTCTACCTTTACATTTAAGAGTATTCGAGTGAGTTTTTGAAGTCGAGTGATCTAGCAAGAGAGCTGTGAAGTGCGAAGAGCTACGAACTAGTTGGATTTGTTGGATTTACACACCAGGGTGATTTCTGCTCCATTAGGAGAAGTGTTTGAGAAAAATAGAGGCGTGCGTGGAAGGAATCCGTTACTAGGGTTTGTATTTGAGCTAAGTCACTCAAACTCGAGCTAGGGCATGTGGTATTGGAGATGCAGAGCTCGAGGAATGTATAAGATCATGCCTTTGTAGTAACTATGGCACCAAAGAGAGCAATTGGAGAGTCTGCAAAAGAAAAGAAGCATAAGGAAGTTGAGATTGAAGTTGAGGATGCCCTTGAAATCCATTTTTCAGAAATGTAGTACCCTGAGGATGTTTTTATGGGTCATGAATGGGACTAACATGTCTGCAGAAGAAAAGTAAGTGATTACAACCACTGGACATTAGAGAATCAAGATAAACTAGATAAATTGTTGGTTAAGAACAAAAACAAGAGAATGGCAGATGACATGGCCATCTATGATGATGTGGGAAAAAAACTCTTAACAAAGATATGGGCCTTACAGTTGCATGAGCTTGCTTACTTTGGAAAATAAGAAAAATTATACAAGTGGCTGATGAGTGGAGTCCACAAGGACTTCTTTTACTTTGTTTGGAGACAGATGCAGATCATCATGCCCCTAATTGGGACTCTGACATGTTTAAATATTTTAGGAACTGAGGTTAGTCGTGATCTGATAGATAAGGAAAGTATTATAACAATAAGAAAAGAGCTAGATTACCTAAAGGGAGGGAGTGGAATGGATATAGAAAAACTAAAGAAACATCCAATCATCCAAGCGGTTGTGCACCTCTTCATGAAGTTGAACAACCACAAGAGATGGTCACAGGTTAATACCCTATGGCTACATATAGCAAAGAAAATGTCATGAGGGGTAACTTATAACATGGTAGGTTTCATTGCTACAACCATTATTGAGGAAGCACATGAAGGTGAGAAAATTGGTTTTGGCACGATCTTGTTATCCCTTGTGTTTGTAGAAATTAGAGTACCTGATGGGCCAAAGGACAAGATTTGGGAGTACCCTAAAGAAAATATATCTCTTACAGAGAGATTTTAGAATTACACATGTGATGGGACTATGATTGGCCGATTTAAACAAAGAGAAAATATGTGGTATGTGTGACTTCATGCTGTGTTTGAAGAAGAATGGAGAATACCCAAGGAGTTACCTTCGGTATTGGGAAAGTAGGTACAATTTTTGATGTATCAACATTTCTACATCGCACATTTTGTAATGAAGGATGTGAAGTGGATCTTGTGGTGTAAGCTTCCTTATGCCTTCACTACACGCTATTTTTAGGCATTTATACACAGGTTATTAGATGCATGCCAGTTGATCTTCAATGCTGACAAGGTAAACTATGACTACCACACTCTGAGAAATAATTACGTCTATAGAAGTAAGTCTACATACATAGAAATATTAATTTCTAATGATATAAATATGAACGCCATTAGTTTAGCTATTGGTGAAATTGGGGCAGCCCTTGTGTATATCCAACTCAAGACGAGGTTCAAAAAGGAAAAGTATGTGGAGAACAAGTTCAAACTTCCTAGCCCACCCAAGGGGAAGCATACAATTGGCACTTTGTCTGATGAAGAACTGACTTCACCCCTTGTGGAGGAAGATGAAGAATAACTGCAGGAGGAGAGTGGTGGTTTGGAGAATAGGGGTAGGACATGACCCATTGTTGACAAGGAAAGTGCATGCATAAGGTAACCCCTCCACTAAAACAAGAAGATGAAGTACTGGATGTAGGCACGTTAGAGGTAGATTTGGAAAAGAATCCTGAGGAACCTCAGTATAAGAGGGTACTCAAGCGGACAAGGGCTCAGGGCGTGGGACCATCCCATCCCCCTAGAAGTTCACGTAGGACTTCTCCTAAGAAAGCAAAACTTGAGAATAAGAAGAAGAGATGTGAGTACATACTTTGGAAGGATGATGAAGAAGAAAGGTCTATGGACAATGCACCTCACATTTTAGTGGTGACTGAGGATATTACAAAGCCTCAAGAGGAGGAGGTGAAGAAATATGATGAAGAGGAACTGACGGAATAGAATATAGGTAGTGCTGACATTGGTTTGGGGACATGTGCAGATAAGGGTGAGCCATCTGGTGCCCCCTACAACACATACAGGTGGGAGTCTAGTATTGGATTTGAGCACCAAAATTCCTAAGGTTAAGTGCTCTAGAAAAGGAAAGGAGGATGCAACATATGAGACTCTGACTACTGGGTATATTGATAACCTAAGAAAAATCATACACGCGCGGTTCCAAGGTACGTTGCAGCCCAAGGATTTGTATGGATGAGAGCTCATGGATGCAAATATGGTGAATACCTGCACAAATAAACATCTATCATGGATGATGGAGACTCTTATGGATGAGCCTAAATTCTATTTGTGCAAGGAATCATGTGTGTTGCGAAGATTGAAGAAGGCACCATATTCACGTCATATGACTATTAAGCCTCCAGTGATGTCTAATGAATAGGTGAGCAATGCCCTCACGAAGGTATCTACTGAAGTTATGCACCAAAATATTGATAAATTGGCAACTATTGGAGCAATGCTAGAAGACAAGAAATATGCAACTACAAAAATCAAGTACCTCACAGAAGAGAATGATAAAGCAGAGGAAAAAACATAGAAAGTCATTAAGATGGACAAGTAAATTGGGGATGAGATCATAGAGAAGAGGCCACAGTTTCAGGACAAGGTTGCAACATAGTTTAAGCTCACCCTGCAATATCTGCGCATGACATTTCAATTGTTACTGGAGGAAGGACTTGTGCACTTGCCAACACCTAAGGATGTTGTAGAAGAGGCAAAGAGAGCCAAAACCGCTATCATGTGGGAAATTTCTAGTTATGAATCTTTATTATAGGTGTTGAAGGATGAATTGAAGAAAGTAGATTGGGCATTGACTATGTGCGAGGCACTGGATGAAATTATAAGGACAAGGACCATTGGAGAACAAAATGAGGTCCTCAAGGCAATGAAGAATGGGACATTTAGGCGTGTGGAGAGGCTTACAATGATCAAGAAAAAGTGTGATGCGCTTGCAGCATTCCAAGATCCACATAAGGAGAAACTAAAATACATTGGTAAACTCATTGCGCAAATAATGGATCTCATAGAGGGAATGGTCTCTAGCATGGCTAACATTGTCAGAATATTGTCGAATGAGAAGGAAAAAATGACTCATGACAAGCTGGAAGCTATAGTTATAGATGTACCTGATAAGATTGGTGAAGCATTGAGTGCTTGCAATGCATTGGGGGTAGAGATCAAAAATGAGTATCCATATTTAGTCCTGCCTGTAGAGGAGAAAGGTGTTGAGTAGTCTCTTGATTCTTTTTATATGCTTTAAATTCCTTCATTATTATTTATTTTTGGAGAGATAAATTGTGATTTCCGAGGGCATAAATCCATTTAGTGTGAGGTAATGTTGGGATGAGAAGTATAGCCTAAGTATGAAGGGGGCATAATGTTTGAGAGTGTAAACATAGGGCCCGTAGGTGTGCGCAAATACGTAGCAAAACAAGGGCACGCCCAGGACAGTTTGGAAACAGGACTTAGTTGTTTTTGTAGTTAAGGCTAAAGATAGACTTGGAGTGCTGAGCATGACTTTAGAAGACTTCAAGGCTACGCTAAGGTTAATTTTGGGACAAGTATAAGATCGAGTGCCATGCATAGTTTTGGACTAATAATAGGATCTGAACTAAGAGTTAAATGTAGGAAATCTATTATTAGCACTTACATGCTTTTGTATTCTCATGTAAGGGCATATGGCTATTATTAGCATGTAGCATATTTTTGGAAGGTGTGTGGGTGGTGAAGGGAAATTCCCACCCCTATAAATATGTATTGATTTACATGGCTTAGGGATCAGTTAGAGACCGATTATTGTAGTGTTATGTTGTGAGATTGTTAGTGCGCATGACTATGGAAACTATTTTAAGTATATATGAAGCTTCTATGTTTTACAGTATTAAATACAATGGATCTTGTTGGCTGGATATTGGTGATGGATATAACTAACATGGATCTTGTATGGTAAATCTTATTATAGTCATTGTTTAGTTAATATTTCATATGGGTAAGATCTAGATCCGGTTTGTGCATTGTGGAATGTTTGACTATCTATTATGAATCTAAACTTATATATATGTAATCATGTTAACATTATAGATAAGCATCTCTAAAGAGGGACCTGGTACTCTTGCGTGCTTTGGGTGAGTACTCAGTTCATTATGAGTGATGTGTCAGTGTGCCTTCAGCTATTGCAGTAAATTCTAGTCTACATTAGCCATGGGACTTAAAAAACAATGCCTGAATCGAAAACTACAATGTGTGTATGGGTTGTTAGAACCTCAGTTGCAGGTCATAAATGCCTCTTGATCAGAAACACACCCTTTAAAAGTCTAAATAGTATCCAAAGCACTAACACAGGTGAAAATTCCCTTCACAGGTCTAAAAAAATGCCTAGATTTGGATAAATCTTCCAGGGATCCTGCATACTCTTTAGCACACTATTTCACATGGATACATACATGTTTTGGCATACTCTTTATCTTTCTAGCATGCTAACGAGTGCTTCATGTGCAGCATCTTCCTTGCAGGAACTAGTTATCGCCATGGTTATCTGGTACATCTTGTTTGCCATTGTTTGCTATTATATGTCATTGTTTACAGGCTATGCCCTATGACTTGTTTGATCATTTATTGTATGTGTTTGGCCGCTTCGGCCTTGATTTTCTTGTGAGATTATGAGTGATGTCCCATGTTTACAACCTGATTTTCACAATCCATCTTGTATACACACTTGCTTGTTACATTGTTTTTCTATTAAATGCTTGTTACTTATTTACTAAACAATGTATCTAGCCACTTTGTTTTCATATTCCTTGGAATCTACCATGCACATCCCCTCCCCCCATAAGGATATAGTTTATGCTCATCATCTGGTCCTCTCCTTTGGGCTACATTCTCCTAACAATGTCACATGCACCCCAAATGAGGGGGGAATACATTAGGTGAATCAATCACGCTATACAATAGCACAGTACACTTCAACATAGAATCAACACATGCTACAGTTTTAGAAATGACCCAAAATCTGACTTGGTCCTCAGTTCAGCACATAATGTACTGCCTAGATATTGACACTGGCACCTGGGTTCTTCTCACCTCTCCTGGGTGCCTATGACCTGAGGGCAGATATAACTACTTTCTTAAATCAACACAGTTTACAATAGTTCACATATCAGTTTTCATAGTATAGGCACAGTCCTCTAGCAAACATAATACAGTCTTTCTCCATTTCAACTTAGAACAAATATGGTACAACTTGGAATAAAAAAATATCATACCATGTGTAGTGGTGCATAATTTGGGAAGTAGTTATGAAAGGAGAGTAACACTAGACCTCTCTCCCCAACACTTTTCTACTGTGGCATGAGATCACCCAAAAAAACTCATTCTTGGTATGGGATCGCCCAAAAAACTCATTCTTGGCGTGAGATCACCCAAAATACTTGCTCTTGGTGTGAGATCACCCAAAAAAATCACTCTTCTACAACATTTCAAAATATTTTCTATCCTTTTATACTCATGTTCATCAGGTTCACAGTTTCCTTTTACTACTTTTACACACATTTACATATTTTTACAGATTTTTCATAATACACGACTTTAATTACTCTTTCACTCTTGTTTTGTTGTTTCGTCCTTAATACACAACAAGAAGTAACTTTACATCAAGCACAACAACAGGTACAATGCAGTACAAAAAAATACGCTTAACCCCTAGGGTCACTTCCTCTTTCTTAGCTTCCACGCTTCATTTTTATCACTTCACGCTTTCACTTATCTCCTCATAACACTATCACCATCACATTCTACATGGTTATCAGGTACGCATCTATTATCTACTTTATGTTATGGAGTATTCACTCAACAAGATAAAGTGGGGGGAAATGTAGACACAAAATCATGCACTTGGGTACATTTCTAGGTCCTAAAGGCATACTTCCATTCATATTATTCCTAAGTGAGAAAACTAGTAAATTACATCTATCTTTAGCATCTTTTCTTTGTTTCTTGTCTTTTACACCCTACCACCCAATAGGTACTTTACTTGTTTATCTTTCATGACCTCAAACACCAGCACCAAACCAGGACACTAGCACCCAAGTGCCCTCATCCCCTTTGGGCGCCCCTTGCCTCTTTCTACCGTACTCATTCTTTTTGGGCTTCTTTTATCTTTTGGGCATCTTATTTTCTTATGGGTCAGTCTTCTAAATGTCAATTATGAAATTCAACCAAGGGAATCATATAAATAGAAAGTAATGTTACCAAAATAAGGGACCAAGATCTAAGAATATATTATCATCACCTAATATTGCATCTAAAGGCATCCATCTAGCATTCATTTAAAGCACAAAGGACTACATTTTCTACATACACATCATAGGAAGGGGATGTTCATTATTCCATCCACACATCTATTTACATTGGTACATCTAGTTATCGCCTACCATAAAATGCACTTGCACAAAGGCTTCCGAAGGCACAATTCTTTCACACACTCACAAGAACTACATAGAGTTTGAGATGTAGTACAATGCTTGGTGGTAAGTTCACTCATTTTTGTGACCACTGATGCCAATCTGACTCTTCATATTACATCCTTCTTTTTTTAGATTTGATGTAGTTTGAGAGTTTTACAAGTGAACATCTCTTTATAAGTTACAGGTACATTCTGAGACCAAGGTGCAACATATAGACGATAAAAAATGACTACCAGTGATACTTGTGTGACAACAAAAAAATAGGTTTCGAGCTCCTGCACAGTCACAGGCGCATAGTAGATGCCTCTTGCACCTAGGTGCCCTCGCCCTAGTCCAAGTGCCCTAGTCTGGCTTCATCTAAAAGTTACATAATATGATGTGCACAGTTGTGATAGCTTACCCTTCCTTTTCATTAGTTTTCTTAGTAGGATTACCTTCAAAGAAGTGCAAATTAACTAAGTCATTCTTTCCCTCTCTTACACTTAAGGTTTCATATTTATCTAGCTTATTGGTTATGTCAAATATGTCTTTTAGTGTTTTATTTATCATACATGACTCTGCAATTAGGATTTTACAAAAGCTTATTTTGTTAAATCATCAGCTTATCCTCTTGGTGATGAAATCCAAGTAGGTCCGCCTAGGAAGGAATGTTTTAATGCAAGTTTTGTTTGATGTGTTTTGGTTGTGTGTGAGGGGAGTTATGTGAATGCAATTCCTTAACTCATAATTAAATTATGTGATCATAAAAAATGAGGGTTTTTTTTAAATTCCAAAAGAATTTTTTTATTAATGAGAATAGAAAAACAATTGCAATGCCAAAAAATAAAATGATGGGAAAGAGACATGCCTATGATCATTTTTCCTTTTTTTAAATTTTTTTAATTTAGCTTATTTTGAATCCATAAACAGAAAATCTAGAGCAGAGAACCTAGAAAGTTAAATGAAAACAAAAAATAGAGGACGAAAAACTGATAAAAAATAAATTGACTGAGTAATCAAGAACAATCCACATAGATCATTGACGATTAAAGAAATCGTGGGCGATTCACCAAAATTGCTGGCAATTTATTGTAATCGTTGGCGATTACAGAGAACGGAATCAAAATGACTACAATTTTTTAAGGAAAATAAAGGGAACTAGGTCCCACCGAGTGTGCCAGGAATGCATTAGGTGTTTTTTGGTTAATGATATCAAATGCAAAAGTACCTTAAACTCAAATAAAGCGGGCTTTATCGATACCTACGCTGATAGTCGCAATGTCAGGATGATAAGAAGTGGACAATGAAAAATTGCTCCTCCTTTTAGTAAGTGAAGAGACATGCAAGTGAAGACAACTAGAAAAAATATATTAGATAGATATAACAATGAGCTATTGGGCAAAGGTTGATCCCAGGAATTCAAAGGGACTTCCTTGAAGGATTTCAGCTCATTTTGATCCAATTAAGTTGTGTTGATAAGGATAATATAATTGATGATAAATAAGGAAGGTAGAAATCAAGATGGATAGGAATATCTCATTCAACTTTGTAGGTGGCTCAGGCTAATGTGGTAGTGATATCGAGGTCTTTGAAGTAATCATACCAATACTCCTTGGTTGCTTTTTGTTTCTTATCAAGGATCCCGAGCTGGTCCTCAATGTCTTCCCAGTTCGGTGTAAAGGAAATGGCACATAAAGTGAGATCATGGAGGATGTTGAATTACTCCCACATGAATAGTTTTTAGACAATCATAAAATCGTAAATACTTGTGATCAGATGGGATTGACCTGAAACAATAATTTATAGGAGACATCTCGAAAATAACTAGATTAAGTCCATATTGATAAATAAAAGATTATAAATACAATGACTAATAAAAGTAACTACAATGATAGAAATTGTAGTTAATTCACATAAATTTTAGGTGATTTAGGATAATTGTTAGCGATTAAAGGAATCACATGCGATCCTTATGAGAAATTTGGCATTTGAAAAATGTTAAACTAGTGGAAAACCAAGATTGAGATGCTTGTTTTGATGTGTAAACAAAATGGAAATAAAAATAAATGAATAGATCTTACCGTTGAAGTAAAAAATGGACTAATGTGCTTGCAGGAACTTGTTGAGTTTGTGATGATGTCTTGTTGAATGTCTGATGATGTGGGGAGAGTCCTAAAGACATTTGGCTACATAAAATGATGTGGTATGACTTCTTAGGGTGACAAGGCTTTGTTACAATGCTTTGAGATTGCTTGTAGTGACATATTTTTGTTATCAAATTCAAAGATCCCAAAAATAGGAGCTCTAGGATTCTATTTATAATTCTTGGTGATTTGTTAGAGTCATCAGCGATCTGGGAAATGTGGAGAAAAATGTTTTGAAGTGGTTTGAACCACTTCCAAAATGGGGGTTTTGGGTATTGGGACGAATGGAAAGGGTTAGGGAAGAGGTTATGCATGGTTAAAGGGCTTAGATGGTTAGGATAAAAAGGTTTAGGATGGGTTACAATTGGTTAAGAGGTTTTACGGAGGTTAAGGTAAGTAAGGGTAGGTAAATAGGGTTTACATGGGGTAAAAACGTGGTTTTAAGAGGGTGAGACAAGTGACTTAAGTTATGTTAAAATGATAGGTTTATTAATTTAATGTGTGAGTACAGGGTATAGGTGAGTCACATAGGTTGACAAAAAACTTGGTGTCTACACTAGGGTATCCAAACATGTAACTATTTATATATAAAATGTATAAAATTACTTCAATCCCTTTCTTGAAATCAAAGACTTTTAACCCAAAGAACCATAACATAAAGGTCATTGTACTGATAAAAAATTTGAGACCACCATAAGCAGTGATAGTTGATTAAGAGTAGTGATTTGAATCCATCATCATCCCAAATGAAGTGACGCTTAATCAAATCCTAAACTTTCAAAATACTTTGAACCCTAAAAGATCTAAAAAATTCATGGGGCCCTGAGAGCAAAAGAGATTGAAGACCCATACATTTATGTGTCTTTTTAACAAAATGGTCACCTTGAGAATCTTGGTGTGACATATTTTTCTGCCTTTTATTTAGTTATCAGGTTTCTTTCCACCTCACACATGGTGAGTCATCTCACTTAAGTCAGTCACATGTCTTTTAGAATGTTAAATGACATATGACAGATTTTGTCATAGAATTTTTCATACTATCATATGCATCATTGTCATATGGGAGTTACATGTTATTCTTAGAATTTTAACTCCTCACTTCATCATGGGAGTATGAAATGTCCAGGCATGCGAGTTGTAAAACGCTGCTACCTATACTCTTTTATTTATTTAAAAGAATGCTAGATAAATCTTACTTTATGCATGAACAATTTTGGTTATGGTTATTTTTTATTGATAACTACTTGGCGTACACTCTCATTTCCATTGGAGTGCAATAACCTTGATGTTCATGGGCTCCGTTAGATCCTCTTGGTTCACTCTCACATGGTATAAAAGTTGTGTTGTTTTGGTAAACATGTAATTCATTTTTGGTTTGTTGTTAATTACCTCCATTTTTAAAAAAAATAGCTTCTTGTGCGAGTTGCATTTTCATTTATTGATTTTTGCTAATATAAGGTTAATCTCATTTTTGGAGTTTATTGTTTGTGTGTTTGTCTTGGTGCTTGTGCAATTAGGATTTTCTCTGCTAAATCTGGATAGTCACAACTATCTTTGGCGAGAATCTTATTTTGGAGGTATTTATGCTCTTGGTTTTAGTTTTGATTTTTTTTCTTTATTTTGATTTTTTTTCCTACAAACCTTATTTGTCTCCTTCTCTCCCTACACATGCATTAACCACTATGTTATAATCTCTACAAATATTATCTAACTCGATAATATTCCTTAGCTCTTCTGTTATCTTGGTGACCTCCTATCGAGCTTTTCTAATGAGCTCACCAATCTTTGCTTGGGTTCCATGATCTCCCCTGAGCTCCTTGATCTTTCTCTTCTCCCGTCCATATCGCTTGAGCCACCTTGATCCTGGAAGTGGCTTGCTCACCCCATGTTTCTCTCCCTATTTGACATAATTGATTCACCCTAGCTCCATCTTCTTGTGTTCTATGAGTTACATTTCCACGGTCTCATCTTGAACTACTCGAGCTCACCTATCGACCGCCCCACATGTCATGGTATCCTTTGTTCATCGTGTTCCCTTAATGTGACTTGAAATCGACATTGGCTCACCGCTACTTCGAACCTTGTCAGCTTGTAAATTTCTCAGCCTTGTTTCCTTTTTCTTTTGCTTTCTATGTCACCTATTCCAGGTCATCGAACCTCGAGCTCTCACCTGTGTGTTGTGACACTGCATAGGTTACCCTACTCAGCCCTATAATGCCCCTGCTTGCTGTGTTTTCCAAAAAACATTTTCATTTATTTGTGTGCATTTAAATTGTAATCCCTTGCATTGTGTAATTGACCTATATTGTTGTGTAACTGTCCTGACTCAGCTCACTTTCCGAGTTGAGCCAGGTCAGCTCGCCTCGATCCCCTTGAGCAAAGTGGCTCCCTTGACCATTTCAAAATGTATTTCCCTCTATTTTTAATTCTATCCTGACATTTTTAATTTTATAGGTTTTATTATAATTATTAACTTAGGTTTTAATTTTAACTTAACTTATATTAAATTAATCTAAGGGTAAGCTTTTATTTTAAAGGAAGGAAATAATTAATTAGGCCATTAATCTATTAGGGACTAGTTAATTTTTAATCAAACCCTTTTTTATTTTATTTTCATTTCTTGGTAAATTAATCAAATTGGGAAAATATTTTAAAATTAACATTATTATATGTTTTCTAATATGTTTTAGACACAAAATCACGCACTTGGGTACATTTCTAGGTCCTAAAAGTATACTTGCATTCATATGATTCATAAGTGAGAAAACTAGTAATTGACAACTATCTTTGGCCACTTTTGTTTGTGCTTCTGTTATATTCTATTCTGGCCTTCTTAACACCCTAAAACATAGTCAGTATTTCAATTCTCTTATCTTTCATGAATATCAGAAAATAGCGCCTAGACCATGGATGCTAGATCCTAAGGTACCCTTGTCTCCTTTGGGTTCCCCTGACCTCTTTCTACTTTACTCACTCTTTTTGGGATTCTCTTATCTTTTAGGAATATTATTTTCTTATGGTTCAACCTTCCAGTTATCAATTACTAAATTCAGACGAAGGGAATCATATAACTACAAAGATATGTCATCATAATAAAGGACTAAGATCTAAGCATCTATTATCATCTCCTAAGGTTGCATCAAAAGGAATTATAAGAGTATAAAAGGAATCTATCTGGCATTCACTACAAGAGGCAAGGGACTACAATTTTCTGCATACACTTCATAGGAAAGGGATGCTTAATTTTCCATCTACACATCTATTTACATTGGTACATCTAGCTATTTCATCTGCTATCATGTGAACTTACACAAAAGTGGCTTCCTAGGGCATGATTATATCAAACATGCATAAGAACTACATGGAGTCTGATATATAGTGTAATGCTTGGTTGTAAGCTCACCCAGTTGGATGACCATCGGGGTTAGTTTGACTCCTCATTTTGTATCTTTTCCTTTTTGTGTTTTGATGTATTTTGATGGTTTTTTAGGTCCTTATCTCTTTGTAAGTTTCATGTCAATTCTGCAATCATAGTGTGATCACACATGAGACCAACGACGAATAGTTGACCAATAACCTTGCGACAACTAACAACACTTGTGTGACATAAAATTTCTTAGGTTCTAGCCATTTTCGCAATCAAAGGAACCCAGTAGAGGAATATCTAATGCCCTAGGCAGGCCCCTGACCCAATCTAGGTGCACCTTGGTACCAGACTCATTTGAAAAATTCCATAATTGTATCGAGTGCAGAGTGGTGACAGTCCACCCTTCACATTGTTTATCAGTTCTCTCTGATTTTGCACAGTCCTGTCATTAGGTGTAAATCAACTAAGTCCTTCTTATCTCTCTCTTGCACTTAGGGTTTCATATTTCATTTAGCTTATTTTCTTGTGTCATCTATATTCTAGCAATATTCTTAGCATTTAGTTTATCATCTACTGACTCTTCAATTAGGGGTTTACAAAAGTCTATTTTTCTTAAATCATTTGGTGAACTCATTTGTTCAGACCCAATCTTGCTTCTAGATATTTTTGTAATTTTCTTTTTTATCATGAATCAATATTATGAACCATTTACTGAAGAAAAACTTCAGGAGCTCAATGCTCGTCTTGTTGAAAATCCCTAATATCTATATATTCTCTTATTCGTCTACTCGTGAGGATTCAACCAATATTTCTAATCTTAATGTTCCTACATCCACTACCGCTTCTATACATATTGCTACTCAACCACCTTAATTCCACCCTTTCACCTACTTATACTCTTCCCTTATTTGTTCCTGCTCACACCAACCACTTCACTCTTCACATATTATTTCTCACACATGTGACAAGTATCTTCCACTAGACACTTAATACCTAGCCTCTCTCTATCAGGATCTCCAACTTCGAATATGTCTAACTTTAGCATGCTACTTCTCATGCCTCTCCACCACTTGATTCCACCTTACTTCCTTCATACTCCTTTCATACCCGCCATTTCCACTTATGCACTTCCTCCAAACTTTGTCACTCCTAAGATTCCCACCTTCACTGGCCATGATAATACTCAAAAGCATCTATAATATTTTCATGTGGCATGTTTTGATTATGTGAATGATCATACTTTACTAGCAAAGTATATTTTATAGATGCCTCCAAGATTATTCTATGCATTGGTTATATGATCTACCTATTCATTTGGTAACATCATTTGCACATTTAGTCCGATGATTTTCTCGCTCATTTTTCTATAAATACCAGTTCTAAGATATCCTATGCTTAAGCTTACAAAAATCAAACAAGGATCTAATGAGCATCTTATCAAACTATGTATTACGCTACAAAAACAAATTAGCTAAGGATGACCAATGTGTTCACTGACTCATAACTTGCAATATATTTATTTATCCAAATTATTCTTTCTCCATCGACAAGAAAGCTATCATATTTGAAACATCTACTTCATTTGATCAGTTACGTCATACTCTTAAATTACGTGAAGGATAAAATTATCATCTCTAGGAAATATGAAGTATCATGATCATCCTTCCTCTTCATCTTCTAATTAGTTTCAAGGAAAATACAATTTCAATCCATATCCTAAATGTATTGAAAGCAAAAAATATTGTCAATGTTATTACTACTCCTGAAAATCTTTAATGGATATCCTCCAAAGCATATATTCACAAAATTTCCTTATGCTCTTTGTATTCTATTTCCAAAACTTATCGATAGCAATATTATTACACTTCCACCACCACTGAATCTTGATAGATATTTCCGTAAGGGCTAGAATTATGAATGATAAATGACTTAATGTGACTATCATCAATACATTGGACATTCAACTGAATCAATGTTTCAAACTTAGGCATCACATTCAAGATCTCATTGAAAATAACACAATCAAGCTCCCCGAGCCTTTGTCATCCATGCTAGGTCAATGAAAAAAAAATGATAAAAAAATATTCAATGATCCATCTCCCTAAGCATGAAAACCAGAGCTATTGTTTCTTTGGCAACCAATCAGACATATTGCATTGTGTCTCCTTCCTTCATCGAGGGATCCGTGATTTTCTATTTCCTCATACTAATGAATATCCACCACTTAATAAAATTCTCTGATCATGATTATCATGCTACCTTATTTCTTCTAATACATTACACATATACATGCTTATATTAGATATTATGTTATCAATAACACCATGATCAATCCATCGGGATCCTATTGAGTGCATTTTCTATTACATTTATTGTTGCTATAAACTATTCACTTATCTTAAATTTTATATCCAATTCTTAAATATTATGGCTATCATCAAAATTCCAGTTACAATTGGGCCTCTCAACATTCTTATGCCATTCACTATGGCAGCTACCATCAAATGTTGTGATATGCTCTTAGGTATTCCTTGGTTCTATGTTGCTTGAGATATCAATTTCCATGAATCACATGTGTGTAAAATTTTCTCACAATAAGAATGTTATCATTCTCAAAGGTGTTCCACCCTCCACACTGTTGTCTTTACCTCTCCTCTTGAAGTTGTCTTCTGCACTAGCTGTAGCATCTAGGCCCCATTAGGGCCTCTCAAATATAAGACATCATTATACACTTAGTCTCACCCATTGGCACATCGATCTACTCATTTTCATTGGTCCAACTAGTCCATATTCTTGGAATTAAGTACCCTACTCAGGAAACCTCTTCACAGAGGAGTTCATCTCGATCTTCACCTCCTTAGTCTAATTCATCATAGGTGCTCATTGCTTCCTAGGTTTACTTCACATATGTGTTCATCACCTCCTAGGTCTACTTCACATAGATGTTCATCACCTTCTAGGCCTTCTTCACATAGGTGTTCACCTCCTCCTTTCACACATAGGTCTCATTCACTAATATATCATCAGTCTCATACATCAACGATCTTAGAGCATGGTCACATGCCTTTATCTCCTTAGACATTGGGTGGAGGACCCTTTCCCTTCATCTTCATTGGATAGCTTACTTATCGTTACACACTTAGGGGACATCATGCTTACTTCTCTTCCCCCCCTCATAACATCATCAGCTGTTTAAAATTTCTACTCATGTGCTTTGTGTGTCATAATTCATATTTCTAAGTATCCTTACAAAAATTTATGCACTTTGTATCATCGTCACCCTATGATGCACTTTAGTTCCACAGTTCATACTCGACTGCTGAGGGTCTAAATCTGAAATGAACCTCAACTCACTTGCAATATTTATGTTCTATACTTCATTGATCATATCTTTCTAGTGCACTTTATCAAACCATTTACCTATGATCCACTCTAGTTCCACAGTTCATACTCAAAATTTGAGGGTATAAATCTGAAATGAACCTCACCTCACTTGCAATCTTTACATTATATGTTTCATTGATCATATCTTTCTAACGCACATTATCAAACCATTTCCCTATAACCCACTCTAGTTCCATGGTTCATACATGAATGTTGAGGATATAAATATAAAATGAGCCTCACCTCACTCACACTCTTTACACTCTATGCTTCATTGACCATATCTTTCTAGTGCACATTATCAAACCATTTCCTGATGATGCACTCTTGTTCTATGGTTCATTCTTGACTATCGAGGGGTATTTTATAAATGAACCTCATCTCATACTCATACACATCCATTGGGGGGAATGTTTCTCCTATCATTCACATTGCATACCATTCCATCTCACTCATACATTGCATATTGCATATCTTGGTTGCACTTATTCTTGTTTTTTTATACCCACATGTTATGCTTTGCTTCCTATGTTAGTCGGATATCTAGTATGGCATTATATTATATATATATATATATATATATATATATATATATATCTATATACACATGCATTGGTTATATAGTCAGATATATAGAATGCAAAACTTCCTATATATATCCTTACATGTTGATCAATGTTTCTTGACACTATACCTCTGACTAGTCCCACTAAGGCTCCTGGAGGAATCTATATTTCTACTCTTATACATCATAGATGTTATTGCTCCATTATATTACTATTTACTATCCTTAGTAGCACACTACTTTCCATTGATATATACACACTTTAACATACTATTTATCTTTTTAGCATACTAACAGGTGCTTCATGTGCAACATTTTCTTTACATGTCTATATGCCACCATGATTAGTCTGTTACTCTTTGTTTGACATTGTTTTCCAATTATACAATAGTTTACGGGCTATGCCCCTTCATCTTGTATGCACACTATATGCTTTTGGCCGCTTCGGGCCTTGATTGTCTTGTTGACATTGTGAGTGATGTCCCCATGTTTGATTCATGCATTTTTTGGTATGTCTCTTTTATATGAACCATTTACTTGTTACACTACTTTTCTATGATATGCTTACTAGTTTTTTTTCTACTAACACATCTATTTATCCATCTTTGTTTTCATGTTCCTTTATTTCTACCATGCACATTCCCTCCCCCCCATAGGGTATTCACATTTAGTTCAACATTAGGTCCTCTCCTTTGGATTGCCACATTCTCCTAGCAGCATGTTGCATGCCCCCAAAATGAGAAGGGGAATACATTGGGTGAATCAGTCACCCCATACAACAGTACATGCTTGTAGAGCTACATCACAACATAGTTCAACATAGGCTATACGATCTACAGAAACAACCCAGATTTTGACTTGGGTCCTCAATTCAACACAGACACCAGTGCTCAACAGTTATAGACACTAGTGCCAAGGTTCTCGTGTCCTCCCCTGGGTGCCTATGTCCTAGGGGTAGATACAATCAATTTCTCAGATCATACATAGTTTTTTATAATTAGTTCACAGAGAAATTTTCACTAGTATAGGAAATGTTGGCCTCCAAAAAATAGAATGCATTCTTTATCCATTTCAATCATGGAACAGTTAGTACGTTTGGAACTAAATACAAATACAACTATGGAGCTAAACACTGGATCACACCATCTGCAATGGTGCTATAAATTTGGGGAAAAAATCATGGAAAGTATAGTAACACTAGACCTCTCTCCCCAACACTCTTCTTTCGTGGCAGTGAGATCACCCAAAAAACTTATTCCTAGCATGAGATCGCCCAGAAAACTCCCTCTTGGCATGAGATCACCTAAAAAAACTTGGTCTTTTATAGAAATTCAAGACATTTTCTATCTTTTTCATTCTTCATTGGATCAATTACATTCTTTCCTTTTGCTACTTTTTACACACATTTACATAATTTTGCAAGAGTTTTCATAATACATGAATTTGATTATTCTTTCATTCTTATTTTGTAGGTCCATCCTTAATACGCAACAACAATCAACCCTACATCAAGCGACAACAACATAGGTACACCATAATACAAAAAAACACACTTCACCCCTAGGGTCATTTCCTCTTTCTTAGCTTCCATGCTTTATTTTTATCACTTCACGCTTTCACATGTATCTTCGGCACATGCTGTCACCATCACATTCTACATGGTTATTGGGTACAAATCTATTATCTAATTTATGTTATGGAGTATTCAATCAAAAACATAAGGTGGGGGAAAATATAGACAAAAAATCATGCACTTGGGTACATTTCTAGGTTCTAAAATCATACTTATATTCATATGATTCCTAAGCGAGAACACTAGTAATTGACAACTATCTTTGGCCTCTTTTGCTTTGCTTCTTGTCTTCTTTCTGGCCTTTTACACCCTAAAACCAAGTAAATATTTCACTTTCTTATATTTTATGGATTTGGACACCAGCACTCAACTATGATGTCAGAGTCGAGGTGCCCTCATCCCCTCTAGGAGGCCCTGACCTCTTTCCCACCTTACTCATGTTCTTTTTGGGATCTATTTTATCTTTTGGGTATCTTATTTTACTTATGGGTCAACCTTCCAATTGTCAATTATGAAATTCAACTAAATACTACTAAAAGTTCCAAGCTAAACTAACAAGACTAACACCACATAGTCTAATTAAAAAATGATTATTAAATCGAACAATAGTTACATCAAAGATAAAAGCTTAATGGACTGCTTGAAACAACTAACATGAATATAATTCAAAACCTAGCTAAAGCATGCCTACTTAGTATGATTTGATACCTATAAAAGACCTAATTAGATCTAGGAGGGAAATCAAATTGGGTTTGTTGCTACTTCAAGAGAGGTGAAATGGTATCTCGAGCAATGACTACAAGATCATATTGGACACCCATCTACTAACCCCATTGAATATTGGAGGCAAAGATTAGAGCTTGGCTCTTCGTCATATTTCTTATATGATATGTAAATTAAAGCATGGTGTAAAGTTTAAGGGTGGATACTTAGTCTTTTTTGTAGTTTTCCATTTGGGGAAAACTTGCATCTTGGTTCATGTGGGACTAAAAGTACAAATTATATCAAGAATTTTTAATCATGATTAGTGAATTTACAAGTGATTAGGATGTGAGGAGCCTTAATTAACCACTTAGGGTCAATTAGGAGGCTAGGATAAGATTTTGAAGCCTTCTGAGATGTTGTGGAGGGAAATGGGGTGATTTTGAATGGTTGGAAGAGGGGTTTGAGCCAATAATAGGGTATATTGACCAAAACAAGGGTAAATAGGCTTAATTAGCTAATAATCCATAATTGTCTATTTAGAAGAGGATTTTGACTTACGATGTGTCGTAAAGTGGCATCCTGAATGTGAAAGTGGTTAGGTAATCAACACATAGTTGTTAATTAACCAAAATGGTAAGAAATGTTAGTTAATTAGTGGAAATTACTAATTATAATGTAAATGGTAAGAATGAGATTAATTTGAGTGCTTTTGGTAATAAGATTGCAAAAGTGGAATTTAGGTGTCTACATTTGCCCCTGTTTGAGGTGAAGTAAGTGACTTCAATTCAAATATAGTAGACAAGCATAAACAAGTAAATTTTTGAAGAAAAATTAATAGGATGAAGAACGCCCCCTCGAGTGTCGATGGGGTGATAGTATAAGTCAATCGACGATTGAAAATATGATCGAAACGGGTAGAAGAAATAGGATAAGAATAAACATGATTGTTTACTGCCCTGGATGTTTTGGAAGAAAAATTAATAGTGATAAGATATGATAGTGGAGAATGGGAATAACTCTTTGCATCCAATCTTTAATGATCAACTTTGTTTCATTATTTTTCCCCTATGATATAAATCATCGTCCTTTATTGAAATAAACAAAAGTGTAAGATAACATGAAAAGTTAAATTACTAACATTTGTTCATTGCTAAAAATGCATAACTCCATGCAACATACAAAATACAATTTAATATGATAAAGTAAACCAGCTAACCTAACATTGAAACAAGTATAATCACACATACTCAAACAAACATCGTTCAAGACAGTTGCACCAATGTTTTTGTTATCAAGCTTCAATTCCCAAATGTTTGTGTTGTAACGACAAGCGTTAAAAATGGTACCCCAAGAAAGGATACATGCAAGGGAATAATGGAGGACTCAAGTAGTCCCATGGAAAGCATTTGTGTAGTACAAAATAGTCTCTGGAAACTCACTGTTCAACAGGAGTATCGACATAGTAAGAAAACTATCTTTGTTAATGGAGGTAGATCACAATGATCCGCAAGTCATTTGAGAAAAGAAAAAGTAAAAACTTAATAAAGACGCTTTTTTAGGAAAAATTTTGATGTTCAAGGATGATGCATTTGATACAGGTTTTAGTTTCTTGCATGTCGTTTACTACTTTTTGAAAAATGTTGAATTTTTGCAATTTTTTGGATTTTTAATGATTTTACTAATTTTTTGGGTTTTTTGCAAAAATTTATATTGTTTTGAATTTTTGAATTTTTAGGAAAAAAATATTATACAAAGGACAAGGTACAAAGTACATTCATCTAGCACTCATGTAAGGGACAAGGGACTAGATTTTCTTCATACACTATATAGGAAGGGGAATTTCATTTTTCCATCCACACATCTATTTACATTAGTACATCTAGTTATCACTCGTTATCACGTGCACTTACACAAGGGATTTTTAGGGCACAATTTTATCACACACACACAAGAACTACATGGATTCTGATATGTAGTGTAGTGCTTAGCCATAAGTTCACTCAGTCAGGGTCAGTCTGACTCCCCATATTGCATCTTTTCTTTTTGGGATTTGATGTATTCTGAGGGTTTTGCATGCTATCATCTCTTTGCAGGCTACAGGTGAATTCTACAATCATAGTGCGACATACATGCAACCAATAATGACTACCAACAACCATCTTACAACACCAGAAAAACCAGTTTACGAGCTTCTACATAGTCACAGGTGCCTAACAGAGGTCTCTGATGCCTAGGTGCCCCCTCCCCAGTCCAGCCACCCCAGTCCGGCTCCATGTGACAACTCCATAATTTATTAATCTTACTTACGAAGGTCTACCCTTCTTGTTCATCAATTTTCCAGTCAAGATCAGTTCCATAAATAACGCAAAATTAGCTAAGTCATTATTTCCCTCTCTTGCACTTAGGGTTTTATAATTAGTTAGCTTATTGCTTGTCTTGAATTTGTACTTTAACATTTATTTATCATATGTGACTCTCCAATATTGGGTTTTAACACTTTAATTATATTTTTGTTAAATCACATGTGCATGTGAATTTATTTTTTTCTAGACGCCCTTTTGTATTTTGGGAGATCTTTTGGAACTTCTAGGAGTCATTTTTCCTTGTATCAAAACTCGTATTATTACTTATGGGCTAGTGAGCACATCCACCACATCCTTGCAACAAGGGATTTATAAAGTGACGTGAGATGTTATTTCTCAAACGGAACCTTGTTTTTCCCTACTTCTTTTCACATCATTTTGTGCTTGTTATAGTATCATTTTTTTGTGATCGCTTGAAACTTATTGTCGTCTCTACACTTACACGTTTTTAAGCTAATTGTAATGTGAACAACCAATTTTTCATGATGCAAAATCACGTCAGATTATAATCAATGCACTAAACTATAAAGTGTCACAAGGAAGGGAGTGAAAATATTGTTTTGGGGTGTGTGTGTGTTTCCTTGCTTTCTACATTCTTGTTTTATCTCCCTTCACAATGGATGTTAGTTTTATTCCTTTGCTCACTTCATTTAAATTATTTGAATGGATATATAAGATGATTATAACATTATGTGGTAAAGAGTTATACCATATCACTATGGGAGTGGAGAAAGAACCAATAACTAAACCCAATAAATCTAGGTGGTTCAACTGATGTGCCAAGGCCCTAGGTATTCTTTGTATGTTCGTATCCTCCTAACTTTCTATTCCACATTGAGTCTTTCACAACATGTGATGGATCCAAGAAGACTCTCGACAATTTGTTTGGAAAAAAATATGACATGAGAGCCCATGAGTTGGAAAATGAACTGTTAGGATTAACTCATAGTAACTTTGGTAACCTATATATCTTATTCACACTATATTATTGTTGAAATAATGTGGAGTTGAAAAAAGGATGCCTAGTTGATCTTGTCAGTTATTTCTGAACGCAGCCCCAAATACTCTATCTTCATTTATATCTTTCACGCCATGAAATAAGCTATAGGGACTACTTAAACAATGCTCTCATTTGATAACTTTTCATCCCAACTCATTTGAGAACAAGGAAATTTGATTCACGTGGGAGAAATCAATTCCAAGTCACATACCCTAGTAGAAAATATCGATAAAATAAAGGAAACAAGAAAAGAAGAAAGATAAAAAGGACTTGATTTGCAAACCTCTACTTTGGAAACTTACAAAACCACAAAGCTACTATTCCTACTTCCAAATTACTTTGAAAATGATAGTTCTGAAAGTTAGTGAATGAATTATAGCACTTAGAACTAATTGCAATAACAATTAATAAGGAACAATTTCAACATACAACACAATGTATTTTATCCTCAAAAATCCCTAGATTGAGGGAAAAGTAGTCAAGAAGGGAAATTAATCTTTATTCCCGGTTATTTTATTATGTAATTGAAATGAATATAGATTACAAGAAGATGGAAGGAAGATAAACAATATTTCTTCCACCTTCTATACTTGCTTGCTCTGCTCATACACCTTGTTTACTACAAATAAATTCCACCACCAAAGGTCTTTCTTGCTCACTTCTCCCATGAATTGATGATCCAAATCCACTTGATCTCTTCTTATTTTTATAGCTTCTTTCCTCATGTCCTCCTGTGCACTAGAAGAAGTAGGAAGGGTCATATAAAGGAAGATACACCATCCAAACACTTCAAAATCCGCATGACTGTCCATGTGTATGCATTTTTTTGTTTTCATTAGTGTTAGGATCGTCAGTGAATGTAGACCGGTGGTTACACACACACTAGTTTGTGTAGAGGTTATGGTTACACAACTGCCAGGGTGGTTACGTAACTACCGCTTGACATAGAGGTCATGGTTATGTAACTTAACAATATTGCTTCTCCTTTCTGACTTAATTTTTCTTTCTGGTTCTGGTTTCTCTGATGAAGTGGTGTTTTCTCTAAATCCTTATGGATCACACCTCCCCTGATCTTAGAAGGATTTTGCTCCCAACAAAATCTTAATGGGGGAGTATATGAGGAAAAAATTCCCTCACTTTCTCCTTTGAGTACCATCGGGCCTACCTTGGTGTCTTCCTCTTGAGTCTAACCCACCAAGACTCCCATGTGAACCTCTCCTTGTTTTTCTAACCTTCTGTTGCAGCACTACATCTTCCTCCAACTCGCCTCATGTAAATCCAAGATGTAATCCTCTATAGGGAAGGTAACAAATGGACATTCTTCTTCCTCATCAAGAATAGATGGCCCATATAGGTGCAAGTTCTCAAAATTTACTACTGAGTACATCCACATGAAGTGATGGAAAAGTCAAGTCTGAAAGCATCTTCTCTAACCTGCTCCAGTATAATGAAGGGTCCATACCGTAATGGCTTGAGTTTCCTTGACTTGACCTTGTAGTCTTTCCTTTCTCAAGTACAAGCCAAACCTTGTCTCCACCATGAAGTTTTTTCTCTCTAAGATGTTGATCATGATCTAGTCTTATACTCTGGCTTGAGACATTCTCTAATTGTTCTTTTCACCTTGAGATGGATTTGTTAGATCCTCTCAACAGAACTTCGCTGCTCTAGTCACTTCTAAATCATGTATCTCTCCTTTTTCTGTTGTCCAACTCACAATGTCCAGTGGATTGGTAGGTAGATATCCCAAACATGCTTCAAAATGTGACTACATAGTGGATGTGTGTACCACCTTGTTGTAGGAATGTTGAATGTAGGCTAAGGACTCATCCCAAGTCCGTGGATATTTGCTATTATACCCTCTAATCAGTTGTACCAAAGTCTTGTTCACCACCTCTATTTTCCCATCTGTATGGGGATGGAAGGTCCTGATTCTTTATAACCTGGTGTCCATCTTGTCCCAAAAAGTAGTCCAAAACTTCCCCAAGAACCTAGAATCTTTGTAGAAATAATAGACTTTGGCAAACCAAAATGCACCCATACATTAACAAAGAAAAGTTCAGCTACCTCATGTCCTTTTATTGTCTTTTTACATGCCATAAGAACACACTTTTATTGAATCTATCTACAACAACATATAGATAATCATGGCCATGTTTATACATAGGTAGTCCTCCTATAAAATCCATAGAGACATCCTCCCAAGGTCGAGTAGGGACCGGTAAAGGCATATACAAACCTTTCCTGATTTTAGGCTTGCTTGTACAACAAAGTTTACATCCTCTTATGAATTTAGGATACTTTTTCTTGCATATTAGGCCAATATACATACCTTTACAAGTGGGCCATAGTCTTACCAACACCAAAATGTCCTGCTAATTTTGAGGTATGTGCTTCCCTCATCAATAAAATCCTTTCTTCTTTTGGCACGATAAAAGCTTCTCCCATCGAGTAGAGCAACCCATCTTTGAGATAACAATCATCAATACCCCTCTATTTTAAGCCCCCTTGGACTAATTGTGATATTTCACCCCAAAATGATTTCATCTTGAGCATATGCCTCTCCTGTAAGCTTCCTTCGTGAAGGGCTCAAAATGAGAGATAGATGGCCAAACTAGAGATTTTCTCCTGTGTAGGAGGCCTAGACAACATGTATTGCCACCAAATTTGTGCTATCCTTTCTTATATATTTGATCACCAAATGGAACTGCTGAAGGAATCCCATCCACTTGTAGTGCCTTTCCTGCTTTAATTTAGACTGTGCTTGCAAATACTTGGAGAGGTTTGTGGTCAATGTGCACAATAGTTTCTTTACCCAACAAATAATGTTTCCATTTCTTTATTATTTCTGAACTAGTGCATACATTTCTTTATCGTATATTGAATATCCCTTAACTGCCGAAGTGAAAGTTTCAGAATGATAACATATTGGCTTACCTCCATGTAGCAACACTGCTCCCATAACGTAATCACTGACATATATCTCTACTTCAAAGGGTTGCTACAAATTAGGAAGAGCAAGTACTGGAGCATGACTAATTTTGTATTTTAATAACTCAAAATACCTTGTCTTATTCCTTACCCCAGTCAAAACCCTTTACTCTTTGTGGTTGTTGTGTGTAGAGGTGTTGCAATAGCAGCAATATCAGAGAATCCCATAATGAACTTCCTCATGTATTTGTACTGATCCCATAAAACTCCTAGTCTATGTGGCTCCTCATTGGTGTTGGCCAGTTGGTGATGGCTTCCACCTTCTTTGGATCCACTCGTAGCTCTCCTCCTATAACCATGTGCCCAATATAGACAAGTGGTTGTTTAGAAAATTCACACTTCTTCATGTTGCATAGGAGTTGTTTCTCCTTGAGAAATTGTAAGACTTGCTGCAAATGTGTTAGATGTTCCTCCCATGTGGCACTAAAAATCAGAATATCATCCAAATATACAATGACACATGAATCTATGAATTCCCGACAATACATCATTCATCAATCTCATAAATGTAGCGGGTGCATTACATAAACCAAATGGAAGTACTAACCACTCATACAAACCCTGTTTTGTTTTCAAGGTAGTCTTCTATATATCCTCCTCCTTCATCCTAACTTGGTGATAACCATACTTGAGATCCAACTTTGTGAAGAAATTTACATGTTGAAGTTGGTCTAAGAGATCATCTATGCATGGGAGTGGATATCCATGTTCTTATATGGTAAGCTTGTTCAAAGCAATGGTAGTTGATGCACATTCTCCAAGAACCATCCTTCTTTGGCACCATCACAATAGGTGAATCATGCATGGTGAGGTGCTTGGGCATATTACCCCTTGGTATAATAGCTCTTGGAGTTATTTCTTTACCTCTGTACTGTCTAATAAGGATTTCCTATACAACACCAATATTTGGTAGAGGGGACTCTAGAAACAGCTGAATCTCATGCTCTACTCTTGTTTTGGTGGTAACCTCGTTGGGAGTTCTAGAACACTTCCTGAAAAATACTAAATTATGATATCTAAATCCTTCATCCCTTTGTTAGAAATATATGAAATTTTATACCCCATCTTGTTTATCTTTCAATAAAAGTAAACAAAACTGATTATGATTTTCTTGAATTAGTCTCTTTTCTTGGTTAGCACTTACCATAACAAGTTTTGGTCCTTACGTCTAGTGTGCTCCGGATGTTGTAACTGACTCCATCCTTGACCCATTTGTATTGGTTCTCCCTTCTCATGAATATAACATCCTTGATATACAAGTAAGGACTCCCAAAAACAACATCAAATGCATCAAGTGGAATTGCATCAGCTTCTAATACATCTATATATTGAGAATTGATCCCAAACTTGAACTTACATCTTCTTATTACCTGAATTTCTACACCCTTCTTCACCCATCCCAAAGGATAAGGATGTGGATGCTCATAAGTTTCAAGACCAAGCTTCTTTACAACCACATCAGAAATTAAATTAGATTGAGAACCAATATCAACCAAAGCATTTACCTTAGTTCTCTTGATTTGGATTTTGATTTGAAATAACTTACTCATCTCTTCCTGTTGTTCATGGTTGTCCATTTTGTATGGTTGTACATCCTAGCCTGATCGTCTACATCAAAATCATCCTCTATCTCTACCTCCCCCATATGTCTTTACAACTGTCATGGACTTCTTGGAGTCCTTGGTTTGGTTCTTTGGATGTAATTCTAGATGTAACTTCCAACATGTAGTGTCAATATGACCATTGATATCATAATTCATTAGCAAAAATGTCTTAGGATATTTACAAGTATTTAAGGTGGTAGCGGTATTTTTACCTTTCTATGTTATCCTTGTGAAAATCTTGTTTAAAAGGAAAAAACTCTTTCTTTGGATGATTTGTTGACAATGCTTTGTCTTCAACTCCACACTTATCCTTGTTTCTTCTCATCATCTATTTAATCATTTCTGCACACATGATTCATTAAGATCCTTGGGTCTTCATGGATCATGACCTTCCTTCCAAAGGTGAATTGCAAAGTCCTCTCAAATACTTGGTTAGAATATCCTCATCCTCTAAGTCCATATTGAGAAACATGGTTTGTCTCTAAAACTCTGTAGTGTATCCTGCATTATACCATCACTTTGTCTAAAATATTTCCAATCACTTGGTTAGTCTTATGTCCAATAAAAAAAAATTCTAAGAAATTTCCATCCCAAGTACTTAAATAGGACACTTCTTTCAATGGCTAGATTATGGCCTTCCAATTGAGATAAGAAATCCTTTGTGCCTCCATCTTAGGCACACTAAAATAAACCTCCAATTGAAAATTTATCAGTAACTCTGCAAGTTTTCTTTCAAAGAATCTCAACCTTAGTTTCAACTTTAAAAGGAGTGTGATCAAATTTCTACCTTTTCTTTCAAGTAGAGTTTCCTCTTTATGCTCTTCCAGCTTATGTAGCTTAAGTTGGGTAAGTTCAACAAGTTGGGGGACAGTTAAGTGGACATCAAATCCTGAATTTTACATATAAAAAACGGTTAACAAAACATCAAATTTAGTCTTCCTTCGGACTTGAACCATGTTCGAAAAGTGGAAAAAAAAGTCATAAAAATGGTACCATCTGCGTAGGGGAGACTATTAAGGGTTTGTAGAAATACTGATTTTAAAGTGAATAGAATAGGATAAATATCATTTTATAATTTTTTACTAATCAGTAGGTCTTTAAGACACTTTTTCCATGTGAATTTTTATGTCTACGTTTAAGACTACAAATTTTGCTTCATTTATCATAATGTGATAAAACTTATACCATCCCAACCTGTGGTGGAGATTATATACATGTTCAAAAAAAAAATGTATTCTTGATTTCAATATTTTTTAATGAAGTTATGGCAGGCAAACTAGGAAAGTGCTCTGTTTTCTTTATGTTTTCATACCACTTTCATGGAAAAAAATCATAAAAAATAATAATATTGCTCAAAAAAATACAAAATAAAATCTATCCCAAGGTAGATAGTGGGCATCTAACTTCTCACCAAAGGAAAAAAGGCATATATATTCAATTTTTGGTCATCCCAAATTGGTTTTTTATTGCAAACGGACTATTCAATCTTATAGGACGTTTTTAAAAAAAAAAACCAAGTCATTGAATTTTGAATTTTTAATATACCTAATCTTGTCCATTTTTTTACAAAAATTAGTATTTTAGAAACTAGATTCTGGATGCTACAATTCATATTAATATAATTTTAGTCTAATTTTGAGTGTATGCATTGCTAATAATCCCTACAAGTTGATATTATGTTGTTATTTGCAATATGATAACTACGGATGACCCTATAATTCTAACTCCTAGGTAAACGATACACTGCACTATTTACCCGTGGTTTTTAGACTGAAACCTCCAAAATATGTCCTTATTATAAACATGATGATGTCCAAATGGATTAAACATTGTGCCCATGAGAACCTAAATGCACAACTTATAATTCGCTATGAACCTACCAAAATTGATCTTTTACCATTGATATCTATCAAATGTAATTCTGGATCTACTTCTAACATGTAGCAAATCTTTTGAATCACAACTCTTAGTTATTAGGATCTTTACAAGTATTCAAATTGGAACGGTATGTTTTACCTTTCCTTTTACAACTGCTACTTGTTTTTCCTCTGCTATTTCTTTGGATGATCTTGTTGATCTTGGCTCTTTCCTATGACTCAAAATTCTCCTCCAAAGCTTCAAACCACCATCTATGTAATCTTGCTTGCAACCGATGTTGTACTTTTTTTTATCTAAGAGTTCCCTTGGGCTTTGTAGAAATGACCTTACCTTTGAGTGCTCTTCCAGTACTCCTCAATTCTATGGTTATAATATCTCTTCATCCATCCTTTAATCCTTTGTTTCCACCTTTTTCGTATATATCTTGAGATCACAAGGTATGTAATTATTCCCCTTTATGACCTTGCTTACTGTCATACAAATCACATAAGAATGAATACCATAGTCCCCTTGGATAATTAATGGCAACTCTGATACCAAAATTTGATCTGTAAACATCTTTTTTTGGAAACTTTCATAAGACCACAACAACTATGTTTTTCTTACTTCCAATTAGATGGGTTTCCCAAAATGACATGTTCTTAAATTTAGTGAATGAAAGGTAATCCTTATAACTACTTGCAGTGACATTATGACACTAAAATAAACTTCACAAACACAATATTTTTATCTAGGAAACCCCTAATTTGAGGGAAAACCAATTGGGAAGGAAAATTGCTCTTTCTTCCCAATATTACTTTGGCCAATTCAAAAGCAGGATATAGATTTTACCTTTCCCTTTTCAACTGGAAGAAAAAAATCTTCACACTCTTCCACGTCTTCTTCCTCATGTTTGGATCCTTCTTATGCCAAATTTCTTGTCTAAAGATAAACCCCACCGAGTCTATGGAATATTTCTTAATCGATGTTGTCCTTTGTTAATCAATGCCCAATTCCACATGCTTGGTGTTGAAACACCCTTTCTATAGTGTTGCTTCCAACATCCTCCCATGTACTACAGACCAGAAGTTCTCTTCTTCCATTAATTCTCATAATCCAGACGTTTCCACTTCTTTGTAGATATCTCTAGATCGCAAGGTAATATTTCTTCACCTTTAAACCTTGTCATTGTCAGGACAAATCACTCAAGAATGAATACCATATCCCCTTAGATATTATTATCAGCGATCTACATACCAAGTCGCGGTATATGTAAACCTCTAAGTTTGGAAACTTACAAAAGCACACACTTCTGTTCTTAATTGAAAATGATAGTTCTAGTGAAAGTTAGTGAATGAATTCTTAGGTACTTATGGATCAGGAACTAATTTAAGTAAGCAATTAAAATGAACCAATTCAACACATAACACAAATATTTTTACTCCTGAGGTAAACCCCCAGATGGAGGGGAAACCATTTGGGAAGGGAAATTGCTCTTTATTCCTAGTTATAGTCATTGGCCAATTGAAGATGAATACATATTACATGAAGTGGAAGGAATAAAACAATGTTACTTCCACCCTCTGTACTTGCTTGAGAATACTCATACACCTATGCTTCTATTCATAACAATTCCAGCACCAAAGTCTTCTTGAAACTCACTTCTTCCCATGAATCGATGATCTAAATCTAACTTTATCTTCTTAGATTTTATTGCTTATTCCCATGTACTCCCCATGTAGCTATAGAATAAGAAGGGTCATACAAAGAAGAGACATCGATTCTATGTGATTCAAATCACATGATTGTCTGTCACATGTTGATTTTTTTGTTTTCAATTATGAACCAGGCTAGTCATTGAACACAAACCGACAACTACACAACCGCTGCTTTGCACAAGGCAGAGGTTCTATAACTTAACAACCTGCTCTCCTTTTTGATTAATTTTTCTTCTGGTTCTAAGTTTCTCTGATAAAAGTGGAACTTTTAACTATGATCCCTATGGATCATTCTCAATCTCTCTACCAATCTCATATCATTTTACTAGATCACTCATATTGGTGAAGGAATGCATGAGTTGAATTTAATCCTAACTCGATGATCATTAGAGAGATTCATAGTGAGAGTACAATGGCCGAGGGAAAGGCAAATCACCTAGTCTCAATTGTACACCTTTTCCCACTTTACTTCTCGATTCTTCACCCACCGGTTGTACATCTTTTCCCACTTTACTTATGATTCTTGACCCACTTCCTTGCTTACTCACGCTGATGAGGTTAGTAAGCTATGACATGAGAATTTTGGTCATTTAAAATATCGTTACCTTAAACAATTGAGCCAACATGAGATGGTCAATGGGTTACCCTTGAGTCAAATTTTCTAATGGTTATTTATGAGGGGTTGTGTCTTTGGGAAGCACCCTGAAGAAATTTTTCGTAAGGGAAAATCTTGGAGAGCCTCCCATCCCCTGGATATTGTTCATAGTGACATTTTTTGGCTCCTTTCCATCTCCTTCATTCACTAGGGATATTTATATACTTACCTTCATTGATTAATTTTCACATTATACATGGGTTTAGTTTCTCAAATAGAAATCTGAAGTCTTTTTATCACTTTCAAGACTTCAAGGATCTTCCAGTTGAGAAACAAGCTTAAAAGGTCTATCAAATTTCTTTGAACTGATACATGGAGGTGAGTATGGTGAGCAATAGGTTTGATGATTTCTTCACCTTTGAAGGGATTTACTTTGCAGTGTATATTTACTTACAACCCTTCAAAAAATGGAGTTGTAGAAAGAACGAACATAACACTTAAGGAGATGTCCACTTGTATGGTTCATTCTAAAATCCCTTCCTCCATAGTATTGGGCTGAATCCATGAATTGTGCTTGTTACAATCTGAACCACATTCTCCACAAAGTAGTAAAAGGGATAGTACCCTTTGAGGCTTGGTATAGATGCAAACCTGATGTCGAGTACATTTGCATCTTTGGATCAACTTCTATGGCTCAAATTCCCAAAAAGAGATGCAAGGCCTTGGAATCACAATCTAGACCTTGTATCTTTTAGGGTATCGTGATGGTGTGAAGAAATATAGATTATTGAACCTTATCGTTCACCAGCTTTTATATTGAGAGAATTGTGAACTTCGACGAGTCATATTTTACTTCCACTTCTCTTCCCATTGATATCCTTTTTCCCCCTCTCTGATTCTAATTCTAATTCTTATGACGATGATCTTATTGAGCTTCATCCTCCTAATCCTCTTGCTCCTCTCGCTCCTCACACTTCGAGATCTTCTGATTCTGAAAATATTGATGATGAGGGACTATATCCCCTCACTCGAGTGAAGAATCTACATATTCTGATCCCAACTCTCCTCCTAGTCCTCCTTGGGCTAGGTAGACCTTAAATAGTGTTGGAAATCGGATAGGGGATCCATCGGATGAGATACAGACTCGTTCAAAGTTTGTTAGACCCCATGGCTTCTTCACCTCAATGCTTGAGCCTCGATATTTCTATGAGACTTATGGGATTCCTTAGTGGGATTATACCATGGATGAGAAGTATTCCTCGCTCATGAAGAACAATACTTAGAATCTCGCCCCTCTTCCGAAAGGAAAAAAAATGGTTCAACATAAGTGGGTGTACCGAATAAAGTATGGTGTCAATGGGAATGTCAAAAAGTATAAATCACAACTTGTAGCTAAGGGTTTCTCTTATTTTATTGGGGTAGATTATTCATATACCTTTTCTCCCCTTACAAAGATAACTTCTATTGAAATGAACCTCGTCATCGTTGTTGCCAACATATGGGAATTCCATCAAATGGATGTTAATAGTTCCTTTCTTCATGGGGATCTTGAGAAATAAATATATATAGAAAAACCTCTGGTTTATTTCCAAGATTCCTCCCTTGTTTGCAAGTTAAATAAGTTTATCTATGGCCTTAAACAATCCCCCCGAGCTAGGTATGCCGAGATTGAATCCTTTTTTCTTACATCAAGGTTCACTAGGTATCACTCTGACCCAAATGTTTATATTTTATGACAAGATGATTCCATGCTTATCCTCATTTTGTATGTTGATAACTTGTTAATGATGGGTATCTCTTCCTTAGTCATTGATTCTATGAAGACTACCTTAGCCAAAAATTTCTCCATGACCGACTTGGGTTTGATTCACTACTTCCTTGGGATACATATTACCCAATCTGAATCGAGAATCATGATTGTTCAACCAAAGTACTCCCTTGATTTATTAACCAGGTTTCACATGTTTTATTACAAGCCATCTGCCATTCCCTTCCTTTTCATGGTTAAGTTATTTGTTGATTACACCATGCCCTTAATCTGTGGATTCCTTTATCACCAATTGGTGGGGAGCTTGATCTACCTAACTCACACTCAGTTAGATATTTCATTCTCTATTGATATCATGTTTAGATTCATGCAGGAGTCTCGTGAGATGCATTCAGAGTTGAATTAAAGATCAGGAATTCCCTAGGAAATAATTGTAGTAGACACGCTTCTCACAATTTTAGTCAATATTTTTTCCCACCAAGTAAATAAATAAAATATGCATATATTCTTCTATTTTTAAAATTGTGTCATGGTCATTGTAAAATAATAATAAAAATTATTAAATTATCATGGGAGGATGTAAAAAAAATCATGGATGGAAAAAATTAACTACAGGAGATGCTCATAATGCAAAAAATATAATATTTTATACAAGGCTACTTACAAGTACAATTTACCGATATTAAGTAGGTGACGGGAAACTCCATCCTGGATTAAAGCACCATTGTTTTGCAAAGAAAAAAAAAACTATGTATCTCCCATGGTTTTGTGAAGAGTTGTATTTTGACCAGGCCTACCAATTCCTCCATAAAAAATAATAGACATTTTCTCCAAAAAAAATCAGGAATAGAGAATTAAATAATTTCAATTATACTCACCTCGGTTGGATACACCAATGACATTATAAAAAATATATTAACCTTTGTCCAGAACAAATTACACACATACACAATATGGAGCTACATCAAAGAATGGGTAATAATACCAACAAAATCATATGTTCTCATAAATATGTGGTATTAATTTTTTACTTGAAAAAATATTACAAAATATTTTTATGTGTATGCATGGAATTTATGTTACTATATAATAATATCAATAAAGGATTTATCAATATTAAATCTTCAAGGTAAATTGTTTTAAAGCGAATTTATTCTAATGGAATTCACTAATTGGGAGGGACAAATATTGATTTAGTTAGATTCAGAAAATTTTGATTGGGCCTATGATCTCGATCATCGAAATTCAACCTAAGTCTACATCTTTTCTCTTGGTTTTGGTCCTGTCAGTTGGTTAAGGAAGAAGAAAAATGATATTGTTATATCTTAGACATAGTTAGAATATAGGGGAGCAATCAACACTTCCATAAAATCTATCTGGCTATAGGGGATTTTGAGAGAGTTTGGTATTCAATTTTGGTGGCCTACCATCATCTATTGTGACAACATGAACACTATCTAACTTTTCTGAAATCCGGTTCAACATTAGTGGATGAAGCACATTGAGATCCACATGCACTTCATAGGGGAGTTGGTCTATGGGGAAATCATTGATTTGCATCACTGTTAGACTTCAGATTGGGTTGCATACATCTTTACTAATCCCTTCATTGAAGCCAAGTTCCTTCACTTGCACTCTCTTCTTGGGGGGAGGTCCACTATAGTAGCCCATCTTCTTTGGGATTTATAATCCTCTTCTCCTCCTCTTATTCTTCTTGAATGATTTCAATTTGTACATGGATACCTTATCAGTCCTTTAGTCATTGGGACCCATATGACACATATTTCTTAGTTTTCTGGGGGAGTCCTCTTTCTCTTTACGGCTTGATATGCCTCTACCTAAGATTTTATAAAGGGGGGTGTTGGTGTGAGGTATTTTTCCAACTTTCATTTAGTTATTATGTGTTTTTCCACCTCACACATGGTTAGTCATCTCACTTAGGCGAGTCATAGGTCTTTTAGGGAGTTATATGACATATGACAAATTATGTTCATAGAATTTGTCATATGCATCATTTTCATATGGGAGTTACAAGTTATTTCTAGCATTGTAACTCCTCACTCCATCATGGGAGTATGACATGTACAGGCATGGGAGTTACACAACACTCCTGCTTGTACTATTTTTTTATCTATGAGAATGCTACACTGATTTTCCTTTATGCATGAACAATTTTGGCTATGGCTAATTTTTCTTATTGATTACTTGGACCACATTCTCATTTCCATTGGAGTGCAAAAAAATTGATGTTCATGGATTCTGTTAGATCCTTGTGGTTCATTCTCATAGAGAAATGCAATGGAAAGAAAGATATTTTAAGCTTCTTCTCCATCAATGGAATGAACAATCCATTTGACACAAAAATTACTAACTTAAAGTTTGAAATTCATGAGGTTAATCCCATCTCATTCCTTAGGTTAGTATAAAATATCTCGTAGAACCCCTTTAATCCTTTAGATTTAATAACCTGTAGGAAATATTTGAGGAGATATTCCAACTTGGTGTATGTAGCCTTAAATTTAGGCCCAATAAGGAGAGTGTTTAGACATGGGTAGCTACAAGGACCTTGGAGCGAACATGGAACTTACCACCAAGGAAAGGGGTTTAGTGACCCAAAAATCAATTTTCTTCCCTACCTTGTAAAACATATAGTTTCATAATTCTAAGGAGTAATAAGAAAGACAAAGGGGATACCCATGAATATGAATTTTTGATCTAGTTAAATCCAAAATTATTTATATTTATTACAATCAAACTAGTAAAGGAGTTTCTAATTGTTTGTGACACTAAGTTAAATTATTCTATTGGATGGAAGAACTAGAGGCCAAGAAAAAAAATTTCCAAACATTCAATGACATTAAAATAAAAACATCTTCTTTATCCAGGGTGAGGAAGGATGTTCATTTACCATATGACTTTGAGCCTGGAGGATGGAGATACTTATAACTAAACCTTGGAAGGTGTTATTAGCTAAGAGATAGCTAAAGACTTCAGATGCATTAACATAGAGTAAGGGGAAAGAGGGAATTTTGTATAATGGATATGGGATTTAACCTAATGGTAAATTCTTTAGGCATATTAATTGATTGCATATTACCCTAATCAACTAGTTTCCAAAGGTAATTATAACAATATCAGGATAATCCATGAAACAAAATTGAAAGTGATAGATAAATGAAATTAAGTACTAGTAATGAGGGGAGAAGAGGAATTAGATGATATCTTGGACTATGTGTTAATCTAGGTTGATAAAATGACTGAAAATGGTGGAAATTATTTGACAAAGACTTGTTATTGAAATTATGTCCTAAAAAGTTGCTTGGACTAGAACATATGGTACAACCCAAAGCATACCCCCATTATGAAACTTTCTATACACCCCTGTCTCTCTGTTGTTTCAACTTATGTAAATTTTTGTTCATGTGCACTCCTTGTTCTGCTCCTATCTAAAATATGGACCTTTGATATTGTGTGATGTTTTTCATGTACTTGATTCAATCTACAAAACCCTAGATGGTGAAAGAGTCCTACAGAACTATCATTAGATGAGTTATAGGCACCCTTGTACACCACTGAGGTCACCCTTACTCTAAATAAGGTTCAAGCCAAACATCGTTCTCACCTAGCATGATATATCTAGAATTTATGCAACCAAGTTCATAACCATGACCTTATAAAAATGGGATTGTAATTTATTCTTTCCCTACCTTTACTTTAATTTGATAATGTGTATTTTGTACTTACAGATCTGAATGGATGAATACCCAAAAAATGAGTATGCAGAGTATGTAGAGCTAAAAAGACTCTTAGAGTAGCTTTTCTTGTGATTTTATTTTAGTATTTGATCCAAAATCATAAGAAAATTTGCAACATTCATCCATAATTTTGCTTTAAACAATGATTTTTGCATTAAAATTGACATTATGATGTTTCTTGTATTTTTAATTAAAATTAATAGGTTGTGAGCACTATGAAAATCAGAGAAAAAAACTAGGAAAATTTGACAAAAATTCAACACCACTCGTGATAACAGAGTTCGGCACTGATGACCTACATCTCCAAGTCCAAATTTAAAGGGACCCGATCTATTAAAATCATACAAAATAACACTTACATTCAGTATTACATGATCTTGATCTTCTCACTGGAATCCTCTTGCAAAAATAAGCCTAGTCTCCTTTTACTCATCCTCCAAATTATTCTCCTAGGTCTCACAATAAACCTCTTTTTAATAAAATATAGTCACTGTGTCCTCTGCCTTTAAATACAACTTAGTCATATTTGATAATGTTCTACCACCTTGGTCGATTGGTGACGCCGTTATTAATTTACTTGGCCCACCATGGTTCGAACCCCACCCTTCCTCATGTGCTTTGCTTTTATAAATACATAGTGGGTTTTATCCCACATCCAACGTGGGGCGGCAAGAATAAGGGTTTAAATGTAAGGTGGGGGTATTAGTTAAGTGGTTGTAGAGCCATTTTTTTAGGTGGTAGTGGTTTGTTGAGTGGCCACGTGGGAATGCACCAAGTTGGGGTCAGTTTGGTTTATACGCCAAGTGTTATGTGATGCACGGCTGTGGCAATACACTGAGTTAATGTGCTAAGCTTACTAGGTCAATGTGGCACGCATAGAGATAAGGCAGTATGAGTGGGAGATAATGTGGTTAGCAAGTGGGAGATAGTGGCAAGTTAGCTATGGGGAATAAATAAACAATGAGCTCACCGGTTTAGTGATTATAGTGATCAACTCAATTGGGAGTTGATCAACCCATCGAGTTAATAGAATAGCTTGACTAAGGTCTAATCAATCTTGTAATACAAGTATAGAACTCGCCAAGTTAGACCAATATGAAACTGAGTTAGCTCGATATATGTGGCATTATATGGTGGCAAAGGCACCCCTCCGTGAAAAGAGTGTGTCGAACCTGGCTGAGGGTTTGTCAACACAGATCTGGCACTATGATAATTCTCCACCCGGAACTCCTCGTGCTATGATTATTTTATTAATGCACAGCCTTTAGTTTGATGGATGTAATCTAGAAACACAACAACAAACATAACACAAGAATACCATAGACTATGATACGAAGGAATGATGACAAATCTGAAATATAAGTGTAAATTATAATATCAACATGAAATTGTTACAATCTCACCCATGAGGTACTTTAAGTGTTACTGAATTCACTTGCCTTCCAACAATAACTATGGGAGAAACTTCACAATGGATTCTTTAACACACCTTCTAAATGATGGCTTCCTTTACACACTTACTCATACAATATTTCTCACTAGTTCCCTCTATGCTAAGAGGGGTGGCCTCTTTATTTATAGGAATTCAGGCTTATCCACCCTATCTCTAAGATAGGATAGGAAATCTCTTCTGGCCAATCATATTCCATGCCTAAACTCTTGCCTTTACATGTAGGCTTATCTTCTAAGATAAGATAAACCTTATCATCTCACATGGGTTCCACCTTTTTAGACTTTTCCACAAATTAAATACACAAAATATTTATGACATCACTCTTTGTCCTTATTACAAATATAATATTTCTAATTCCTAATCATCTAGAGCCTACTTCTCTACTTACCCCAACTTTGACATTTTAACATTACCGGACCACTTACGACAAATATTTACTTTTTACCACAACATTCCTATTGTACTTTGATTGTTACCGTACTCTACTTTATTGGCGGCACCATACTGATGGCACCATTATCTTCTATTGGACGCCACTACTAATTATACTTAACAACATCCTATTTCTAATACATACATTAATAAAATAGAAATTACGGAGGAATAATTTAATGTCGACATTTTCCCCCTTCCTAGCTTCTACTCCGTCCTCGGAGTAGACTCTTATGGACATTCTGAAGCTGGTACCTGAAAAATCTTTAACTTGTCATGGTTGACCCATTTCGTAATGGGAGTACCATCCAATTCCTCCAGTCGATATGTACCATTTTCATACACAACTGCTATTTTGTAAGGCCCAATCCATTTGGGAAGAAATTTTCTCTGCCTTCTTTTTTTGTATCTGGAATCATATACTAGAACTAAGTCATTCACATGAAATGGAGACCAATGGATCTTTTGATCAAAGTATTCCTTCTACTTCATTTTCTTCTTATATCTTGTATCCTTTGCTATTTCCCTCATTTCCTCTAGCAAATGAAGATGTACCAACCTTTCTTTTACTAAATCACTTTCATCAATCCTTTCATTTTTCATAACTCTCACAGTGGGAATATCAAACTCAATAGGAAGAACTGGATCAATGTCATAAGCCAACTGAAATGGGGAGTATCCGGTTGTTGACTTTGATGTTGCCCTATATGCCCAAAATGTTGCATGAATCCTTTTATCCCACTTATGTACCTATAAGGTTGCATCTTTTGCTAGAATTTGACATAACACAAAATTTGTTCGTTCCACCTGTCCCTTTTTGCTTGGCTTGTATGTTGTTGCCTTCTTGTGCTTAATAGAAAACTTATTGACTAGGGCTTCTACTGTAGACACCAAATTTGTGTCTTACGACCCCTTGTGACCCGCATCTCATCTCGCAACCTAACCTCATCACCTAAACCTTACACAATTATTTATTAATTACCTTGTAATTGACAAATCCACATCATCTCACCTGCCACCTCATTTTGCCACTTCATCATGACCTAGCCCTAACCCTAAACTAACCTAATTAAGACCTATAACTTGGTCTACACCTACACCCATGACTAATGACCCCTTTCTCGCACCCAAAACCGACCTTCTAGTCACTTGACCAAGCCTGCAACTAATCTCTCGGGAGAAAAGCAGGGAAGGTGGGCTATTTTACTAAAAATAGCCTACTTTTTCCTTACCGATGTCGGTTCCTACTCGACCGCCGTCGGTTACGTAACTGCCATCGGTTCCCTGTAAATGGGCTCCCCGAACCAAAAACAAAGCATCGAAATTTCATTTTGGATCAAGGTAGAAGGATTTTTGAATCAACAGAGATCATTGGGAGTGAAAAACAGAGTCTAGATCTTCACTTGACCGAGCAGAGACGAGTGGAGATACCAGAAGTGTTTACAGCAAAGGAGATCAGCTTGCATCTTCGTCAAAACCAGTAAGTCACATCTTGCATGTCCTTTGTTATAACATTTCTTATGCTTCTTGAATCACAGTCCTCATAAATCCATTTCTGGACCCACTACCCAGCAATATATTACATCTAACTATCATTCATCTACCTCTCATCACCTTATTACGTAATATCACCCATATACAGCCTTACAAATAACACAGCTACCAAACAACACAAACACCCCACAAAAACAACCAACCTACAGATTCTAAACCCTACCGACATCGGTTACCAGCAACCGGTATCGGTTACCCAGACTACAAACCTGAAATCAGCCTTTCCCCTATCTGTTCCAAACGAAGTAATTTGATTGATATTTTACAGTCTTTTGTGTTAATTCATATTAGCAGGGAAACTGACCACCTTCGAAAGGAATTTTTATATTTCCTGGGCCCAAGGTAGTTTCCTCATTTATTGTTTAATCAAAATCTTGTGGTCTTGTGTTCTTATTTGCAGGTAGTCCTTCCAAGACAAAAAGGAGTTCTTCGCAGTCAGCCTGATCTTCCTCTATGGTACGCGCACACCATCTCGACATTCCACAGGTATTCCTCCTAGCCCTAACCCTTATCTGTTTCTAAAAGGAATGAAAGGATAGAAGCAACTCTATTCCCAGAAGTCGAAACATTCCGAGCGAAACATCTACCACCTCATTAATGAAGTGGCTTCCTTGATCTGTTACAATTTCTAATGGGCAACCAAATCTAGTGATGATGCGTTCATATATGAACCTTGCCACTTCATCCATGGAAGCTATTTTCAATGGCCTAGATTCAACCCACTTGGTTAAATAATCTGTGGCAACTACAATATACTTATTTTGGCGTGGGGTAGTTGGAAGTGGACCTACAATATCTATTTTCCACTTTTCAAAGGGACCAAGTGGAAGAATAGGGCATAATGGAGCTAATGAAGTCTTACGGTTACCATGTGTTTGACAAATATCACATGTCTTACAATAATTATAACAATCTCTAAAAAGAGTGGGCTAATGATAACCTGCATCTAAGATCCTTCTTGCTGTAAGTTGTCCAGAGAACATAGATATTTGGAATTATCTGAATGAATTCAATATACACAATAAATGGCTTGCTCCAATCTGGATTCTTTAAAATAGGTGAAGACACCAGGGCTTCCTTCAGTTGTTCAAAAGCTTCATGCACCTTATTTCCTGGTTCATAAGTAACATCCTTCTTCAAGAACTGGGTTAGTGGCTATGTAATTTTTGAGAAATTCTTGATGAACCTTCTATAGTAACCCACATGGCCTAAAAATGATCTCAACTTACTTCTATTCATAGGAAATGGTAACTCTTTGATTTTTGAAACTTTATCAGGATCAGTACCAATACCATCTTTGGATACAACATGCCCTAACAAAACACCTTTAGAACATCCAAAAACACACTTTGTAGGGTTTAGTGAGGCTTGTGCTTCATCTAACCTTTGAAATTTTGTCTCCATCTGGTGCAGGTGGTCCATCTTGCTCCCATAGATGCAAAAATCATCCAGAAATACTCTGATGAAGTTCCCAATGTAGGGTTCAAACACCCTATTCATCAAGCGTTGGAACGTTACCGGAGCATTACACAACCCAAAAGGTATAACTCTATAAGCAAATGTTCCCTAAGGAGTGGTGAACGTGGTCTTTAGCTGATCTTTCTCTGCTATATGAACTTGGTTGTATCCGCTATACCCATCAGCAAAACTATAGCACTCCTGGCCAGCTACTTCGTCCAAGATCTGATCTGAGAATGGAAGAGGGTAATGATCCTTCTTTGTTGCCTTGTTAAGCTTCCTATAATCAACAAAAAAGCATAGTTTCCCATTCTTTTTTTATTGAGATCACAATGGGAGAAACCCATTCTGAATTCTCCACAGCAAATATGAATCCTGCATCAAGCAACTTATCTATTTCTTCTTTTACAGTCTTGGAAAATTAGGATTCATTCTATATGGCATTTGCTTTATGGGCTTAGCACCATCTACCAGCTCAATAGAATGTTCTACCCAACTTACTTAATGGAGTTCCTTGTAATCAAAAGTGAATAGGTGTATGTACCTTCGAAAGAGCTGGAGGTAGGATTCCTTCTCACTCTCCATCACAGCATCACCAATCTTTATTTGTTGGAAACAATCATCAATTTCTTCTTAAGATAATTTTATGGGTTCATGAGTTGGTGTGACTGGAAGGATATCCATGACTGAAACATCAACCTCACTTTCTTCATCTTCTGTTTCCACTTCACTTATACTAGAGTAATCAGAGGATGTCCAATCATCAGTTTCATCACTTGGATCCACAGGTTCTGCCTTATGATGCCAAGAGATCACGTTTATCTTCACCCTCTCTCTACCACATCCAAGTGTCATGAAATCTTCATTCCAGTAGTTTCTTGCATGAACTCTCCTTAGCCATGGTCTTCCCAATAACATTGTGTATGCAACAGTACCATTTTTCATCACCTGAAAGTCTACCACACATACAACACCCATAACAGATATCGCCACATTTGAAACTACACTTTCTGGTTTAGTTTTTCCCTTATTTAATGACCTTAACATAAGTGTTGAGGGGCGATCAATTTTTAAACCCAACATATTCATTACAGACTTGGTCATTACATTAACTGTAAAACCTTTATCAACTAAGACATCATGAATTGAAATGCCATTACATAATACCTCAGCTTGTGGAGCGTAAGGATCCGCCTCTGCCTCTAAAACAAGGACCTCAACCTCCTTCCTTCGTCGAGCATTGAGTCCGCTTCGGAGCTCTCGCATCTTCTCAAAAGACATAGCCAAGAGTTGACCATATGTAATATTTGCAGGCCTTTTGGACAGATCTTCTAAGATGGAGTATGGTCCTTATCCCTATGAAATTAGCAAATCCTGCACACCCAAATTTCTTCTCCTATGTTTCTTACTAGTTTCTCCTTTCATCTTCTTAGTAGCATTTCCATCTTGGTTATCTTTTTCTTTCTTTCTTTTTGTTACAAACACATTTACTTCATTATTTATGCTCCTATCTACTACATCAAAAGAATTCACAAGTGCTTTTCCTTTATCATTATCTCTTGTACCAGATGTAGAAGCTCTATCTGGAAAATTATACTTATAATGACCCTTTTTATGACAACCATAACATACAACTTCAGTTATATTTCTTTTTTACCTCTATCTCCTCCCTGAGAACTAAATTCCTTTCCTTGAAGAAGATTAATAGTTAACTGACCCATCTTCTTGAGCAGATCTTCATACTTAGTAGATGTACTAGGAGAAAGATTTGTGCTCACCGAGAGTGGTTGTGGATTCTGGACCAAAGGTACTGGTGTATGCTCTACTTTAGCAACAATTTATTTGGGCTCCTCTTCCATGCTTTCTTCTTGCCTTCTTGCAATCTCCTTTGTTTGTTCAATGGTAGCTGGGCGGTCATACTTCACTCGTTATCTGATCTCTAGCTTCATCCTAAGAATGAAGTGCTTACAGAGGATATTATCCACGCCATTCATCAACCCATCCACTAATCCTTCCTTTCGGATCTAGGCATCAAGCTTCCTCCTTAGCTCTAGAACACGAGCATGGTAATCTCTTATCTTCTCCTTCTCTCCTTGTGCTAGCTTTGTGATATCAATCATGAGATCTACATATTTCTATTGTTCACCAAATTCTTCAAGAAAACTTTCAGTTAATAAATCCCAGGATTTTTTCACATTATCACCTAGTGTTTCAAACCACCTAAGTGTTGAACCATCCAAAAACGTAGGAAAAAATTCAGTCCATTGTTCCCTTCTTATGAGGCCATTACAAATGCAAGATCGTTTAAACTCTTGAATGAAAGAGGAATCATCTTCATTAGATTGAGCTGAAAAAATAGGAATCTTCCCCATTTTCAAAAATAACCACAGTGAAATACCAACCCACAAGTACAATCAACAAGACTTATGTGCACAAATAATTGGAATCACTATAATAGAAAGTGACTTTACACCTTTCTACAGTAAAATAGAAATGACCATGGTAAACTATGGTAAAACTTGACTTACTGCGGTAAAAAATGACTTTACTGTGGTAAACACTATTCACAGTAAAAAGTGAAGTTACTGTGGTAAACACTATTCACGATAAAAAGTGACTTTACTATGGTAAATACTATTCATGGTAAAAAGTGATTTTACCATGGTAACTACTATGCACAGTAAAAAAAGGTTACCCTCTAAATGTTTTCTGACTAAGTGGGAATATTTCTCCAAAAAATCCACCAACGAGGAATGGTCTCGGCAACGGAACCAAAATGTCAACACCAATGCGGCACTATGATAATTCTCCACTGGGAACTCCTCGTACCATGATTATTTTATTAATGCACAACCTTTAGTTTGGTGGATGTAATCTGGAAACACAACAACAAACATAACACAAGAATACCATAGACTATGATACGAAGGAATGATGACAAATCTGAAATATAAGTGTAAATTATAATATCAACACGAAATTGTTACAATCTCACCCATGAGATACTTTAAGTGTTACTGAATTCACTTGCCTTCCAACAATAACTATGGGAGAAACTTCACAATGGATTCTTTAACACACCTTCTAAATGATGGCTTCCTTTACACACTTACTCATACAATATTTCTCACTACTTCCCTCTATGCTAAATGAGAGGGGTGGCCTCTTTATTTATAGGAATTCAGGCTTATCCACCCTATCTCTAAGATAGGATAGGAAATCTCTTCCGGCCAATCATATTCCATGCCTAAACTCTTACCTTTACACATAGGCTTATCTTCTAAGATAAGATAAACCTTATCATCTCACATGGGTTCCACCTTTTTAGACTTTTCCACAAATTAAATACACAAAATATTTATGACATCACTCTTTGTCCTTATTACAAATATAATATTTCTAATTCCTAATCATCTAGACCCTACTTCTCTACTTACCCCAAATTTGACATTTTAACATTACCGAACCACTTACGACAAATATTTACTTTTTACCACAACATTCCTATTGTACTTTGACTGTTACCGTACTCTACTTTATTGGCAGCACTTTACTGACGGTGCCCTTATCTTCTATTAGATGCCACTACTAATTATACTTAACAACATCCTATTCCTAATACATACATTAATAAAATAGAAATTACAGAGGAAAATTTTAATGTCGACAGGTCCCCGGCTAGCAAATAGCGGGGCCCACAATTTTTTTTTTTTGAAGACCAGAGGTGCTCAAACAGAAAATTTCAACCTTTCCACCTTTTTCCACATGTCATCGATGTGTCAGTCAGTTGACCCTGCCTAAATCGAATGTTGACTCTCAAACTTTCAGCGACCATAACTTTTGCATACGGGCTTCGTTTTCCGCAAACAAGATATCGTTAGGAAGCTCCAATTTTCATCTACGCAATGCAATTGTTGTAAACTGATTCTAAGAATATTATAGATCAGTGTTTCTCAGTGAGGATCCCCTTTATCATTCCTCTCCATTATCATTCCTCCTCACTGAGAAACTTTTGGACCTCTAAAAGTTAATTTAATTGGTAAAGAGGTGAGGGTATTTATCCCTCACTTTTAAACCCACATTGAGATATTCAACATCACACCTCTATGAGGTTCTAACCTTCCTATCCAAGATGATATCTTCCTGCAACTCACCCAGGTACTTAGGTGACAAAATCATCAACAAATGGTATGACATTAGCATCATGATCGATAATCATAGGCGGTTCATACAAATTCAAATTCTCAACATTCATAACTGAATAAATTTACATGTATGGAGGTAAATCCAACCAGAAAGCATTGTTACCAATTTTCTCCAAGATTCGGAATGAACCATACCGAATTAGTTTTAACTTTTTCCCTTCATCTGTCATCCTTTCTTTGTTGAGGTGAAGCCAAACTGAATCACCAACATGGAACTTGTGATCAGTTCTATGTTTATCATGCCTTGCTTTATAATTCTTTTGGATTTTCTCTAACTGTTCTCGAACATATTGATGGACATGCTATATGCGTTGCAAAATTTTTTAGCTTTGTCAGTATCACTAAGTCCACTAACATCAGTTTCTTGTTCAAAAGATAAATCTAATGGAGATTTAGGAAGATAACCAAAACAAGTCTCAAAAGGAGACTTCATAGTAGAAGAATGTATGACACGATTATAAGCATATTGCACATAATACAAATGTTCATCCCACAATTTTGAATTTTTACCACAATAGCCCCTAAGAAAATGTATCACTGTGCGGTTCACAACCTCTGTTTGACCATCAATCTATGGATGGAAAGAAATACTTTTCTTTAGTTTTGTGTCCATCAAACCCCACAAAGTTGACCAAAACTCCCCAAGAAACGTGGAATCCCGATCTGAAATAATAGAAGTGGGAAAACCAAAATGAACCCTTACAAACTGAAAGAATAAATGTGCAGTCCCTTAACCAATTATTTTTTTAGTACAAGGAATCAACACACACATGTTGTTAAACATGTCCAAAACCACATATAGATAGTCATGTTTCTTTCGTGACATGGGAAAACCTCCTACAAAATCCATAGAAACACTTTCCCATGGACGTGTAGGGACAGGAAGAGGAGTATAAAGTCCTAACTTCATGTTACTAGGCTTGCTCATGGCACAAAGAACACAACCTTTTATATACCTGGTTATATGCTCATGCATTTTATGCCAATAGCAATACCTCTGTAAATGTGAAATTGTTTTACTAATACCAAAATTTCCAGATATAAGAGAAGTTTGAGCTTCCCTAATCACATGCACTCTTTCATTCAGTGGAATGCAAAGTTTACTAGAATGATATAAAAGTCCATCATGCACATGATAATCCAATTCTCCTACCTATTTTCCAGTCATAAAATATCCATATACTTCCTTAAAATCAGCATCATGCACATATTTCAATTTATAACTATCACGAGCCAAAGAACTATGCTATAGAAGAACATATACAATAACAACTGGAGGTCTAGATAACATATCAAGAACCTTGTTTTGCGTACATTTTTTTTATACTTGATCATGAGGTGAAACTGCTACAAGAATTCCATCAAACAGAAATGTCTAGATTGTTGTAACTTTGTTTATGTTTGCAAATATTGAAGAGGTTGATGATCCGTATGTATAACCATTCCTTTTCCCATCAAGTAATGCTTCCATTTTTTAACACTCTACACCAAAGTATACAACTCTTTATCATAAGTTGGATAATTTCTTACTGCACTTGTGAAGGTTTTCTTAATGGTAACACACAGGTCATTTGTTTTGCATCAAAACTGCCCCCATTACATAGTCACTAGCACCGTCTCAATCTTGAATGACTGTTGCAAATTTGGAAGTGCCCAAGACCAAAGTGATACTAATTTTCTCTATCAGTGTATCAAAAGCCTTCTTTGTTTTCCTCCCCACTGAAAGAACTATTTAACACTTGTCAAAGCATGTAAAGGAGATGCAATAAATGAGAAGCCAAAAATGAATTTTGTCCAATATTATACTACACCAAAAAAAATCCTAACTTTTGTCACATTATTGGGTCTATGCCAGTTTACACTGACCTCAACTTTTGCAGGATCTATTTTCAATTCACCATGTCCCACATCATGACCCAAATAAATTAAATATGTTTTCCCAAATTCACATTTTGACATTTTCAAAAATAATTTATCTCCTCTTAATGCATATAAGACTTTCTGGATGTGATTAACATGATCATCCCAAGAATTATTGAAAATAAGAATATCATCTAAGTAGACAATAACGAAATCATCATGAATTGTCTAAAAACATCATTCATAACCCTCATGAATGTTGTCAGTGCATTGCACAATCAAAACATTATTACTAACCATTCAAATAATCCCTCTTTCATTTTAAAAGCAGTTTTCCACACATCACCTTCATTAATCCTTACGTGGTGATAACCACTTCTTTAGTCTAACTTAGTGAAATAAATAAAATTATTTAATTGATCTAGTAAATCATCAATACGAGGAAGAGGGTAACAATTTTTTTTCCCTGATTTTATTTGAAGCACGAAAATCAACACACATCCGCCATGTGCCATCCTTCTTTGGGCACCAAAATTATTGACGAACCACAAGGAGATGAACTTGGGCGGATAATACCTTTTTCCAAGAGTTTCATCACTTGTTTCTTGATTTCCTCATTTTCAACTACAGAAAATCTATAGATACGAATGTTGGGAAGAGGTTCATCTTGTAGTAGTTGTATCTCATGTTGAACCCCTCTTTTGGGAGGTAGACCTTATGAATCCTTAAAAACATCATCATAGTTAGAAAAAATCTTAACTAATTCATTACGATGTTTAGGATCACAATCCTCAAAATCACTTTTCGTGATCTTTCTCTTTGGCTTTGATCACCATGAGTATGAAATTATTGTTTGAGTTGACAAGCCTTTTTATCCAACCTGTAGTAACCAAGGAAGGAGTATTTTTTACATGGTGAGCTCTAACAATACACTCAATTCCATCCTTCACAAGAAAGTACTTATTTTCTTCCCTATAGAAGATTGCTTTACGACCATATAAGTAAGGACTTCCCAAAACAACACCACAAATATCCAAATGAAAAACATCCAAATCAACCTCATCAATAAGCTTGTATGTAATGGAAAATCTGAATCTACAAGTTAACTACTTTTCGCATCATCACAAACCAAGCCCAAAGGATAAGGCTTAGGAATCCCAATTAGCAACCTCCTTTGAAATTAGATTAGCTTGAGATCCACTATAAAAAAGAGTATTATTTTTTCGTATGTAAATTACTCTAAGGTGGAATTCCATTTTGTTTCCTTTCAATGTATACATAAGAAGATGCAACATTTGAAGTACTAGTGTTGGAAGAAGAGAGATAATGATTACCTTGAAAACTCATCGTGATCTTGGTTATTTTTCATGAACTACAATATTCATTTTCTTCTCTTTTCTTTTCTTGGAATCCACTTAGGCCTAATTTCAGGATGTAAATTCCAACACCTAGACTCATCATGGTTATTTTTACAATGATTACAAAATGGTTTTCCATCTTTCTTCTCAATAGTAGAGTTCAGTTTTTTTTCTTACCCTTTCCTTTTCCTTGTCCTTCGGATTGCTTGTTATTTTGCTTAAAAGAAGAAAAGAAGGACTCCTTACTCATTTTCCCTCGTGCTTCCAAATGTGTATCTTGAACACACACTGCATCAAGATTAGTAGGACCTAAAACAAGAATCATATGCCTTAGGTAAATATGCAACCCACCAATATATTTAAGCAATGTTTCTTGGGTGTTTAGGGAAATTCCAAGAATTAGAGCCCTTTTCCTAAATTCTTGTGTATAGTCTAGAACACTTTGTCCCTTATCTTGTCTTAATGTTTAATCAATCCATCATAGCTTGTTGCTTGTATCCAAGGGGATAAAATTGTTGTCTAAGATTTGAAAAATAATCAGACCGAGAAGTAATCCCTTTACCTTGGGTTTCCTTCACTTCTTACTAGCTTACTCTCCCACCATATGCCTTGGGTAAGCAATGAGTGATGTTCCACCCATCCAAAGAGTTGCCAAATGAATTCTTGCTTCATCATCAACAAATTTCTGAACCTTGTAATATACTTCAATCTTCTTGATCCATTTATCCAACTTTCTCTGCATTAAGTTCTCCATTATATATTGGCAATTCAAACTTGACATCTAATTTTAATGAAGGATGAAAATTAGATTTTTGAGATTCATCTTTAGGAATATTAGAACTAGAGGCCTCTTCTGTATTAGCTTCTCTAGTTTATTTTTCCCTTTGTCTATCTCGGTACAACTCTTCCACCATATTTTTCATTTGAAGGAATGATTGTCGTAACTTTGTCTCTTCTCGTTCCTCCATCGATGGACTTTTTTATTTTCTTGTGCTGATTTTGGGATCCTCTCCTAATAATTTTCCTTCACCCTTCTTATATTGGGACCTTGTTATCATTCACTACAACTTGCAATCCAAACACAGATAATCTGATCATAGACCATCTCTGATACCAATTGATCTGAAATCATAAGAAAAATTGTCACATGCATACATTATTTTTTCTTTAAACAATGATTCTATGGATTAAAATCGACAAAATGACTTTATTTTATTTTAAATTAAAATTAGTAGGCTGCAAGCATTTAGAAAATCAGATAAAATAACTAAGAAAATTTGACAATAGTTCAACACCATACGTGATAACGGAGTTCGGCACTGACGACCTACATCTCTACGTCCAATTCAAAGGGACCAATAGTTTAAAATAATATAAAATAACACTTACAATGAGTATTAAATGATTTTTATCTTCTCACTAAATCCTCTTGCAACATTAAGCCTAGTCTCCTTTGGCACTTTCGCCAAATTCTCCTCCTAGCTCGCTCAATAAGCCTCTTAATAAAAACACAATCTCTGACCTCCTTATGCTCTTTAATTACAAGGCAACCACATTTTATAATGTTTCTAAACACCATGGCCTATCGGTGAGGCCATCTCTTTTTGTGCAGCCCACCATGGTTCGATCCTCTAGTTACCTTGCTTTTTATAAAGTGGGATTAAAATTGTTTTAATTGATACACCTTTTGTAATAAAACACCCCCCGCTGATCTATCCATGTGGATAAGTCTAAATTTTGGCTATTTTTTTGTGGTAGTGGGGTTGTTTATTTTTCCCACATGCATGGGGATTTAAGTGGAGGAAGCCTTTTTAAAAGGCTTGGCTGAATAATGAGTATGTGGCTTGGCCACGTATGGCATATACCCCACTTTAATTGCAAACACCTCCCTATGAGCTCATTCCTCATGTGAACTCGTCATAGAAGGGTTGTGCTATTATTGGCCACGTGGTGGCGGTGCTTTGTTGGTTTGGTCACCCAATGGTTTGATCTGAGTTGTTGGAGCTTAGCCGAGTTGCATGGGCTGTTGAGGATTTTTGTGGACTGCCATATATGTGGCCTCAGTGGTGAGAATTAGTTTGTAATGCCACATATGTGGCCTGTTGATAATCAATGTAGAACATAGCTCGACTGAGCTATGTGGAGAACCTGTAATGCAAAATATAATATAAATACGAGCTCACCAAGTTAGGCCAATATGAAACCGAGTTGGCTCAATATGCATTATAGAGATGCGGCAACAAAGGCACCCCTCCATGAAAAGAGTGTGTTGAACCTGGCTGAGGGTCCCCAACAAGCAAATAGAGGGGCTCAACAATTTTTTATTAGTCGAAGACCGGAGGTGCTCAAACACAAACTTTCAACCTTTCCACCTTTTGCCAAATGTCATTGTCGTGTTAGTTAGTTGACCCTACCTGAACCCAATGATGACCAAACTTTCAACGACCATAACTTTTACATACGGGCTCCATTGTCTGCAAACAAGATATCTTCAGAAAGCTCCAATTTTCCTCTACGCAATGCAACAACTAAAAACTGATTATGAGAAGATTATAGATCATTGAAAAAATCAGATAATGTTGACTAGAAGTGTATCAAAGTAATTATATTAAATTAAACTACCATTCATGGAAGAGGGACCAAAACATCCACATCAACTCATAGTGTATGAGTGTTATGGCCTTTCTTAGATGTTATGGTCCCATATGCGTGTGTGAGTAATTTAAAATTTAAAATTGGAATATGTGAGGGTATATCCTAATTTTATGGATTGATATGACTGTTATGTGAACAAGTAGTTCCTATTTATCAGTAAGAATGATTGGAATATAGCTAGGGATAACATAAGTGGTCAAATTGAGCCAATGTGGGCTAATGCAAAAGTGTTGTACAATTTCTATTGTTGCAAGACATGAATAACCAAAATGCATGTCTACACTTCCCCCTATAATTATGGAATTGAAAATTGTGTGCTTAAATGAAAATTTACTTGAGAGTATAGACACACTCTGTGTAGACAAAAAATCTATGCACTTGGGTACATTTCTAGGTCCAAAAATCATGCTAGTATTTACATGATTCATAAGCAATAAAACTAGTAAGTGACAACTCCTTTTACCCTTTTGCTTTGTTTTATGCACTTTTATTTGTTTTATACATCTTGCACTCTTGTCGGCATTTGACTGTTTTACTTTTCTATGGCCTCAGACACTAGCACCCAGTCAAAAAATTAGTGTCACGCAATCATGTCCTCCTGGGTGCTCATGTCCCTCTTTACCTCTTTATTATCCTTTTTGACCCTTTTCACTTCTTAATTACTTTTTACTACTTTGGGTTGGCCTTTTAGTTGTCAATTACAAAATTCAAACAAGGGAATCATATAAATACAAAGTTATGTTTTCAAAATAAGGGACCAACCACTAAGCATTACATACTACCACCTAAGATTGCATCCAAAGGCACAAAGATCATCAAAGGCATCCATCTAACACTCATACAAGGGACAAGGGTTGCATCACTTCTACATACACAACATAGGAGGGGAAGTTTATTCTATTCCATCCCACACATTCTATACTTTTTCTACATCTAGATCTAGCCCGTTATCACTGTGTAACTTGCACAAGGGAATTCTAGGGAATCATTTCTGAACACAAACATAAGAACTACATGGATTTTGAGATGTATTGCAATTCTCGGTCGTAATTTCACTCTTCGAGTGATGTCAAGGTGAGTCCAACTTCCCATTTTTTATTTTCATTTTAAGGTTTGATGTGGTTTGTGGGTATGTGCAAGTGAACTTCTTTATTGCAGGTTATAGGTAAATTTACAAATCAGACATTGAATCCAGAAAGACAGATAAAAAAGGAAAATGAACATCATCTGGCCCTAAAAGAATCACATCCATAACATTTACCTAAACACCAGCACCCATACCTAGACACCAGGGTCATGTGTTCTTGATGTCTCCTCGGTGCTCTTATCTTATGTAGTTTTAGAGTCCAGAACCTCTAGTCAGCATCGATGACACTCTCCTTAGTATGTCCTAGTTATTCACCTACCCAGATCACTTCATGTTCACTTGAAAATAAGTTAAGTCCCCTATCTCTACTTCTTTCTTAGGGTTTCACATTTACATGCTTCTTTGTGTATGTCTTCACTATGTATTAGTATTTGTACATCATTTCTTATAGTAGTTACTCTACAATCAAATTTAATTCAAATTTTATTAAATCCTTTGGTGAACCCATATTCAAACACTATTAGCCCCTTCTTTTTTTCCATTTTTTTCAACATGTGTGTCTCCCTCCATGCCTTCTTGCAGGCCAATCCTGAATGTGCAAATAAAATCCAATATTTTTTGTCTATTACTTACCTTCATCTTAATGCCTCTCATGAATATTTTTACCATAAACATATTACATCACACTCTTTTAATGAAGAGCATATTATTTTTACACCTATTGAAACTACTTCTCAAATTTTCTTAGATAATGATCCCCCCTTTATATCAAATTTCAAATTAATAACATAGGGGTGAAATGAGCTTTATTTGATAATGGCTTTCGCTTAAACATTTGTAATCTACCATTCCTTTAGCAACTTGGCCTTTCCGAAGCATCCTTAACACCCTCACCAATTTGTATTCAGGGCTTTGACAATATTCCTAATAAATTTTTAAGTACAACCATACTTCCCAAAATTGTTGGGCTATGCACTTTTCCCATCTTATTCCATGTAATGCCTAACAATCTTAATTCTAATATTCTCCTTAGACAACCTTGGATCCATGTCATGCATGTAGTCCCTTCAACCCTTCATGTGCGTATTAAATTCCTATACCATGGTGTGGTCTATAAGACATTAGCATATCCATCCCCATTTTCCTTTTGCAACACTTTTAATCATTCACCTGAAGCCCCTACTTTGACCACCCCTCCTCATAAATTCAAAAATTATGGTCCTGGATATCAGTATATGCTTTGTTATGGTTTCACTGGCACCAGATTAGAAAAATATGTAAAAGGAGTTCCAAGAACCTCTTTCCATTCCCACACAATCCAACAAACTCAACATTAGATATCTCCCTCTGTTTTCTTCTTTTAGTCCTGTCACATCACTTCGTGAGGTTTACACTATTTCACATACTCACCATCACAAAAATAAATTTCCATCTAATAGGAAATAAGGGATTAAATACCTTGAACAATCCCACACAAAATCATAATAGTAAAAACTAATATGCAAAAAAATATCACAATATAGAGACAGTATTTAACGTGGTTCACCCAATTTGGGCTACGCCCACCAAGAGTCACTTGCTCATATTTTATTACAAGCCACCTTGTTCTCTCAATACAATAACTAGAACTATTTAGGGTTGTGCTCAGCAAACTCTCTTGGATTCACACTTGAACTCACAAATCTACAATGTTATGTCTCCCTACAATATGCCCTTAAACACAGCAATAGGCCAAAGCCACCCCATAAACTATGGAGAGTGTACAATACTTTTAGTGTATAGCCTTTAACACTTCCACGCATGAAAACAGACTCCACAACATAACACCATCTACTCTCAATGCTACAACGTACTTTGGTAAATACAATCCTCCTAACACCTATACTGATACTTTGGACACATTACCACATCTACCGCCATGGCATGGTTTCTCTTCCATCCTCAGATATATCTCCATCACTCACATGTTTTGGGGGCATTGAACTCTCCCCCCATTATAGTCACATGTTCTAATAATAAGTTACCTATCTATACATTACTCTTGTTTTGAAATTAACGACAATATTTCTAGAAACACTTTCTCCCATCTACACTATGTGCAAACCTTGTTACATCTATCTATGCTCCTATGCTACTCCACACACATTTTTCTACTCATGCTTACTTATGGATCCTTATACTCTTGATACACATATCACTTTCTATATACAGTATACATCCTTTCATACACTATATGAACTCTAGTTATTCTTGTTCACTATGATCACATCTATTTGCTAGCAACTCCTGCTATACACACTTAGGGGGCATCACACTCCCCCCTTTTTTTCCATCACTATAAAATATCTCTAGTGGTCACTATAAAACTTCATACTCCATGCTTCATATCTAATCTTTCGTAGCACTCTTACACCTTTGGTACACACATTTTACGTTCATTACCCGATGACGCGCTCTAGTGTTATGGTTCACACTTGATTTTTTAGGGATAATTCATCAATTAAACTCACATTATATAGATATTTCATGATATGTGCTCCATGATACATAATTCCTAGCATCTACAAGCTTCACATTTTGTGCTTCATAATATATCTTTCTCACATTTACTTTCACGTGTTACACTCATTTCCAGATGAAACACTCATGTTCTATGGACCACCCTTGACTATTGAGGGAGAATTTATAAATGAACCTTATCTCATACACATCCACTGGGGGGAAACACAACTCCTTCCATCTTCACATCTTCCATACCATACCATCACACTCATACAAAATTTACATATTTTGGTTACATTTATTCTTGTTAGCTTATATTACTTACATCTTCGACTTTACTTACTATGTTAGACGGATACTCATTATGTCACTATTTTTATCATATACACATGCGCATTCACTTGGTCTTTGGAAGTGAGTGTAGATCTCTTACATATCCTTACATGATGCACGATGCCCGACATTGACTCCCTTGTCAATCCCGCTGAGGTTCTTGAGGGCATCTACCTTTACTACTCTTACATATTATAGGTTCTATTGTCACTTTACTTTTGATATATACATGCTTTGACATGTTATTTATCTTTCTAACATACTAACGGGTGCTTCATGTGTAGTATTTTCCTTGCAGGACTATATGCAACCATGGTTATGCGATAAATTTTTCTTGATCTTGTTTGCTATTGTATGTTATTATTTGTGGGTTATGCCCCATGTCTTGTGTGATATTTGTTTTCTTTTGGTTGCTTTGGCCCTGATTATGTTATGACATTTTGAGCGATGTCCCATGTTTGAAACTTTCTTTTACCAGTCCATTTTGTTTGCATACTTGATTGTTACATTTTCTTATTTTACATGTTAGCTACTTTTATTTCTAACACTAGTAATCACCTACTATTTTTGCATATGACTTGGTTTTTACCATGCAAATCCCCTACCCCCTGTAGGTATCCACATTCAAATATACATATCAATATTTATTCCTCTCCTTTGGTCCATATTCCCATATAATTTTTTCATGCACCCCAAACAAGGGGGGCATGCATTGGGTGAACAAATCACCCTACAACAACTCAGAGATACAGTTTAGATCAACAGTGGCACTCATTCAAGAATCAGACATGGACGGAGAGAAAAAACTAGACCTCTTTCCCCAACACTCTTCTCTTAGCATGACATTTCCCAAAAAAATCGCTCTTGGTGTGAGATCACCTAAAAGACTCACAATCGAGAACAAATTCAGCAAATTAGGACCAATTCTCTATCTTACACTCTTATACATCAGGTACACACTTTCTTTTTACATACTTTCACATTTTTACTTACTTATACACATGTTACTTTTTTCATATATGGAACTTTGGCTAAATTTTCACTCTTTTTGTAGGTCCATCCTTAACACGCAACAAGAAGCAACCGACATTAGCAAGCACAACCACAACAACAAGTACAAGCTACTATACATTTCATCCCTAGGGTCCACTTCCATTTTTCCTAGTCTCCATGTGATCACTTCACGCTTCACTTTTCCACTCGGTACGTTATTCGCCACACTCTCTACAGGATCATAAGGTACACATCTTCTAACTACTTTATGCTATCAAGTATTCACTCAACAACATAAAGTGGGGGAAAACGTAGACACAAAATCTATGCACTTGGGTAAATTTCTAAGTCATAAAAGCATGCTAGTATTTACATGATTCCTAAGAAAGAAAACTAATAATTCACAACTCCCTTTAGCCTTTTGTTTTATCTTCTTTACTTTTATTAGCTTTATACATCTTGCAATCTTACCGACATTTGATTGTTTTATATTTATATGGCCTCAGACACTAGCACCCAGTTAGGACACTAGCACCAGACGCTCCTATCCTCCTATGCACTCTTGTCCCTCTTTACGTCTTTGTTATCCTTTTTTATCCTTTTCACTTCTTAATTACTTTTTACTAATTTGATTCGGCCTTATAGTTGTCAATTATGGAATTCAAACAAGGGAATCATATAAATACACAGTTGTTCTTTCAAAATAAGGGACCAAACACTAAGCATTACATACTACCACATAAGCTTGCATCTAAAGGCACAAAGCACATCAAAGGCATCCATCTAGCACTCAAACAAGGGACAAGGTTACATCACTTTTGCATACATAATTGTAAACCCAAAATCATGCACTTTAGACATTATTTAGTCTCGGTCTCATACTACTATTTATATGGTTTTTGAGTGAAAAAAGTACTAATTAACCCCCATTTTTAGCCATTTTACTTTTCTTTATGTTGTCACTGTCGACCTTGAGCACATACTTTCCCAGTCTGTTTTTGTCATTTTTCATCATTTTAGCATTGACTAGGGTGCCTAGGCTTGTACTAGGGCACCCATAGGCACCCTAATCCCAGTCGGATCACCCTAATCCTTTTCCCACTTTTCTGCCACTTTTTGGGTACTTTCTAGTTGTTTTAAATTTTAATATTTCTTTTGGTTGGCCTTTTTGGGTTTAATTACGAAATTATAACAAGATAACCATATAAATATAAAGTTATGAAACCATAATGAGGGACCAAGCACTAGTCACTACTATCATCTACCTAGATTTGTATCCATCTAAGGCATCTAGATCTCATTTACATCCATCTAGCTCCATCACAAGGCACAAGGTTGGTTCATCTGCATCGCAAAAGCATAAGAGGTACATTTATTTTATTCCATCCACTATTTAATTACATTTATACACATACTTATTACTCGTTGCTTTCATAAAGTGCGCCTGACACAAGACCACCTAGGGCATGGTTACACACACTTGCACATAGAACTACATCAGGTTTGAGATGTAGTGCAATGCTCAGTTAGTAATTCCACCATTGCAGCAGCTGAAGACAGTTTGACCCCTTCATCCGCATTTTTATTTTTTAGAGTTTGATGCTTGTTTTGGGGTTTCACAGGTCTTCCCTTCATTGCTGACTACTAACGACATCCAATGTAGTTTGGATACATTAGTACGACAAACAACAAGGTCTTTGCATCACCTTGCAACCCTGTAAATTTGGTTTTTAGACCTCTTTCACAGACCAAGGTGTCCAGAATGTAGACTAGGGCACCCACAAGCACTATGATCCTCTCCCAGGTGCCCTAATCCACTCAAATTGCCCAGATTTGCCAATTTTTGGACCTCGGAATAGTCGTCTCCTCTTTTTTCTCGAGTCAGCTCTACAACATATTCCAGCAAGTTCACTGAATCAGCTAAGTTCCTTCCAACCCTTCTTTACATATTAGGGTCTCTATTTTCATTAGCCTAGTTTATTGGGTCACTTTCTATATTTATTTACTACTTTGATTTAGTATTATTTATTGTTGTTCATAGTTTAGATTAGCTACCATTATTCCACACTTTTAGTTAATTAACAACATAGGAGGGGAAGTTTATTGTATTCTATCCCACACATTTTCTACATTCTAGATCTAACCCATTATCACTGTGTAACTTGCACAAAGGCATCTTAGGGCATGATTTCTACACACACAAGAACTACATGGAGTATGAGATGTAGTACAATGATCGGTCATAAGTTCACTCTTTGGGTGACTGTCTCAACTCCCCATTCTACATTTTCCATTTTAGGTTTGATTTGGTTTGTTGGTATGTGCAGGTGATCTTCTTTCTTGCAGGTTATAGGTACATTCACAGATCAGAAAACAAATTCAGAATGATAGAGAAAAAAGGACAATGAACACATCTAGCCCTGAAAGAATCAAATCAACATTATTTACCTAGACACCATGTCAAGCACTCCTATCCTGTGTAGTTTTGGAGTCCAAAATATCCAATCAAAATCAAAGAAACTCTCCTCAGTCTGTCCCAGTTATTCACCTACCTAGATCAATTCCTATTCTCTCGAAAATCAGCTAAGTCCCCATATCTCTACTCCTTGCTTAGGATTTCACATTTACATGCTTATTTTCTTGTGTCTTCAATGTATATTAGTATTTGTATATAATTTCTTACAGTAGCTACTTTGCAATCATATTTAATTCAATTTTTATTAAGTCACTTTGCCTCACTTAGAGTGTCATGTGCTTATGTTAGAGCTTTATCTTTGTTTTAATCATGTTTATTTTTCCACGATGAGTACCAGCAGAGAAAAGTGTAGTTAATGTCCACAGTGTAGGAAATTTAACTTTAACTCGAAAACTTTGAACTTAGTATGAAAATATCAATATGTAAGTAAAAAATCAAAACAAAGGAAATAGTACACTTGATTGTTTAGCGAGATATTGGGAGAGAGTACTCCCATTACTAATGCCATGGAGATTTTCTAAAATTTGTGTTGGAGTTGATTGGAATGACTTTGGGATGATCATGACCCAAGTGGAATGTGCCAAATAGAATAGAAAAAAGTGCAAAAGCACCCCACATGGTGGAGATAAGTGTATGGGGAAAATTTCTGTTTCTCTGGATCCCTCCCCAAAAATATGAGCAATGAGAATTCAATCCTACTAATATAATAGCGACCTCAACACTTTCCAAGACCCACGTATAAGTACCACCACAGATGAACACAAATCCAATTGATTTGTAAATGATGACACAATTTACTTAGGAAACGTTATCTTGCATGTACTCGTGGTGCCACCATAACGTGAACTGTACCATTCATTTTCTGATTGAAACTGAGTAAAAAAATGTATATGTCTAAGAGAAATTGTACCAAACGGGATAACTCTTGAATCTCCCCCTGAATGGAATCATGTGGAATGGTGCATATTGTCTAAATGTTATGGTATTTTCTGTATATTTTGGTCCATATGTGTTTTCCAACCCAAGTTTATTTTTTATCCAATTTCTGAACCTATGCACTATTTGATTCTATAGTGTGTCATTATATTTCATGGTTTTGTACTTCTGTGAGGGTGAGATATCATCTGATGGTTTGCCCCTATTTTAGGCACATGAGATAGAACAATGTGAATGTGACCCAAACAATAAGACATGTAGTTGATGTGCACATGTGTTGTAGGATTACAATAGGGGGAAATAGGGAAGTGTGCATGGTGGATACCATGGTGCATACATACTAATAAAAGATAAAAACTAGCAAATTTTTAGTAACAAGAAATAGGAAAACAATGTAGTATATGTAAACAAAAACATGTAAGGACACACAAATAGAACAACATGGAAAACAATATGTCACATACATGGGACACCCCTCAATATATTGTAAGACAATCGAGACACTCAAAGCCAACAAGCAACAATCAAGTAACATAGGGCATTTCCTGCAAAGAAGTGGAAGTAAAGAGAAAACATGTAAAACAAGAAACAAGCCATATTATGAAAATGATTCTACTTTTGAAGTAACCTTAAAAACATATCCTACACATGAATCATACATTAGCATGCTAGAGTAATAAATAATATGACATGATATATATATTGAGAGAATGAGGTAAGAGAAAGTAAACTAGTAAACATTGGAATATTAGCACCTGTATGTGAGAAAATGTAAATATAGATGCCCACGGTAGCTATAGAAGAATTAGTAAAGAGCAATGTCAAGAATTTTGCATCATGTAATAATATGTGTGTAGCTTGCATTAAATTCAATGTACCACGTGAATGCACATGTGCATAGAAAAATGATATAACATACTATATATCAAGTTAAACATGATAAGTAATGTGTAAAATAAATAGTATAAGCTTGCAATAAAGACAACCAAGCAAGAGCGATGCAAATATTATTGGATTTTTTGTATTTATTCGAATATTTGTTTATTTAGTATATTTTAATGTTTTTATATTTTTAGGCTCGTTAAGGGCATAAATGAAAACATATTCTTCGAAGAGAAGGAAGGGTGATCCGAGAATGCCCCTAAAGGGGAATACATTATATTGTTAGGGCCTTTGGTGAATAGAGAGTATGCAACCACAAAGGGGAAGAAAGGTTTTCCCCTAGTGTGTGCATGTAAAGTGAGGTTTGGGTGTGTAGCCACTCCGTCAATATTCAAGTTAAACTTATAAAAAGAGTGTGTCATCGGGTATCGAGGGGGAAATGTTGATGCCCCAAATATGTGAGCTAGATTAGGTCAGAGACTAAGCAAGAGTGTCATCTAAATATGGATTAAAGCCTATAGGGATGAGGTTAATGACATAATATGTGAAAGGGTTATGGGACCCAAAGAAGAACACTTTCATACACAAGTGATATACGGTCATGATATATTTATCATCGGTAAAGGTAGTACATGCTTGGCCATGTGCTGATTCCAAAGTATAATGTTAGGAATATAATCAGGTAATGAATCATTATTGATTGTGACCATGCTCTTTTACAGAGGGTAGGTGATAGTGGCATGATGATTTCCAATTTTACCTCTAGGATTTCATAATCAATAGCATCTAAGCATAAGTAGAGCATGTTGGGTGTTAAAGACAACCCATACCTTTATGGAAAGGATTCTTGTACCAAAAGTAATTAGTAACATGATGTAACCCTGATAATCACCAGATGGTTATAGAAGCTGAGTAATATTTAAGGGAGTAAGTCCTAATTGTTTTAGTGATTCATATGTGTACACACTTTTTTCGTTAGTAGGATTACAAGGAACATGTTTCCAAAATTGTTTGTGAATGTAGAGTGTATAAGTGAATGTATCAATCACATGTTACGTGGGTGTTGGTTGTACATCTAGAGAAGAGGATGGTGTATGTAGTGACTTAAAGTCTTGAAAATGGTGATGATTTCATTGGCATTGAGGGAAATTATTTGTTGCAATAGGGCTTGACAGTCACTACTCATATGTTCATATAGGAAATGGTAATTGCAAAAAGGAATAACTTGTTATCTAGAACATTTCAGAGCAGAATAGTGTTGCTTAGTGGGGTGAGTGAGCATGCCATGATCTAATAGAATAGGTAGAACATCATGTGAGGTATCTTGGTATGCAAGAATAGTGATAGAGTTAAAGGTGTGAATAAGATCAAGATCATGGATAACATTATGAAAAGGAACCGTGACATTAATAGTAGAAATCGGAGTAGCATGAGAGATTTGATATTCATCAGGGCTAATTGCGGTATAAAGAGAATGGAACATGGAGTCATCATCATCGATAGGGTTGAAATATAACTTATACAAGTTATTGTGGGTAATATCAATGGAACCATCATCATCATCATTTGAATCATTAGTCTTGACATTAAATTGGTGAACAACATTCTTTAAAGGATTTAGAGTAGAGGTAGAGGATCACTAGGAGAAGATAAAGAAAGAGATACAAGATCAATAGTAGGAAATTAAGTGGAAGAAGTAGGAGGAGATGTTAGTGTGTTAGTAGTTGTGATTTATTCCCCAATAACATATGTATCTATTCGGTGATGAGGAATTGGTTGCAATGGAGAGATGACCATAGAAGTAGTATGATCAATTTTACAATATTTAAATGGTTCGTGGTCAGCTAGAATAGTGTGCTCATACCCATCGTAGGAAAATTCAAAACATTAATGTATCTTGGATGGGACAATTCACATAACATTGATCCATGGATGAAAAATAATAATATTGAATTGAAATGGAGCATCCATAATATAAAATAAAGTGGGGATTTTTCAAGGCCCGACTTGAAAATCCAATGTGATTGTTCCTATAGATATTCAAGTGTTGGTGGCATAGCCTTGCATAGTAAGAGTAGACCAAGGAAATGAGAGGTGGTAAAGTCCAAGAAAAGGTAAAAAAATCTATTGAGACTGAGGAAAACTACCCAGTAAAGGCATGTTATTGAGGATACTTATGGAAGCCTAAGGTTCTTTGCTCAGAAACCAGACTCTAGCCAAGTTATGGTCGGAAATATGTTTGAAGCTATTGGATTGGAAGAAATTGAAACAATAGAAGTGAGGATAATCCCATATGTTACTCCCCAATCTCAACCCAAAAATTTTCTAAAGAACTATACTCCTAAGGAAGATCTTGGAGGAACTAAATCTAATGCGGGGAGACCCTCCTTAAGGGAGAAGAGAGAAAGAGCTTCAAAGAAGGAAGTTACTAAAGGAAGTCAAAGTTCCTTGCCAGTAAATATCGCTAAATCCAAATAAAATAAAGGATAATACTATCTTGGAATATTAGAGGGTTAAATACCCCAAGTAAGCATATGATTCTTAATTATCTTAGGTAAAATAATCATTTTGATATTCTCATGATCCAAGAGACTAAAATGAGTGGAGAAAATATTATGGAAATTTAGAAGGTTTGTTGGAAAAAAGTTTTGTGTAGTAGTGTTAACTATATAGGGGCCTCTAGAGGATTGGCCTGTTTATGGAATGGTAGTATAGTGAAATGGGAGGTTTTATTACAAAATCAACATCACTTGGCTATATGCTTTACCAATATGATATCAAAAATAAAATGGATTGTGTCTAATGCTTATGTGCCTAATGAATACCAATTTTTTTCACATTTCAGCTACTATTAGAGGTAACAAAGCAATAATTGTTGAAGTCACCAAACCAAATGGCTTCATTGCCACATAAGAGGATGAAATTTTAGGAACTAGCATAAGCTATTTTCAAAATCTATATGCTAAAGGGACACAAGCTAATTACAATAAAATGGAGGAAACCCTTTCTCTCTTTGACAAGGTTATAAATGAGGATGAGAATAGAAATATTCTTATGATTCCTAGTGAGGAAGAAATTAAAGAAATTGTTTTTTTTATGGAATGAGATAAATGCCTAGGCTTGGATGGCTTTCTGGCATTCTTCTTCCAAATTTACTGGGATATCATTACAAAAGTGGTGCAAGTTGTTTAGAGTTTTTTTAATTTTGGTATGCTTCTCAAACAAGTTAACCACACCTTTATAGTCTTGATTCCCAAAGTGAATGGAGCCAAAGATCTCAAGGACTTTATACCTATCAGCCTTTTTAACACTCTTTATAAGACCTGCTCTAAAATATTAGCCTTCAAACTTAAGGATATGCTTCACTAGTTCATCTCTCCTAACCAAGGTGCCTTTGTCTCGAGAAGGAAGATCCTAGATAGTATTATAGTTATCCATGAAATGGTACATTCAGTAGAAAATTTGAATCGGGAGGGTAGAACGGTGAAACTTGATATGTACAAGGCATGTGATAGAATCTCATGGCAATTCTTAGGCCTTCTTTTGGAAAAGATGTGATTTAATCCTAAGGTCATCTAATTTATAAAGTAATGTTCTTCTACACCCTACTTCTCAGACCTCATCAACAATAAACCTCAGGGATTCTTCAAAACTGAGAGAGGATTGCGTCAGGTAGATCCACTTTCCCCCTTCCTCTACATCATTAATGCAGAATCCCTTAGCCATATATATCGTAGAGTCATATTGGATAGAAGATTAACAGGTACCAAGGTGGTTAATGAAGATAATAACCTCAACCTGTAATAATTTTTTGATGATACCTTTCTTTTGGGGCAAGCAAATGTTAATGAAGCCAGAGCCTTTAAAGAAATCGTTAAGGATTATGAGGAGGTCTTGGAACAACTCATCAATTTTCATGAAATCTCTTTCTTATTCATAAATTTTAGTCTATAACAACAAATAATATTAGTTGACATTATGGGATGTAGATTTAAAACACTTCCTAACAATTATTTGGGGATTCCCTTGTGTGGAAGCAAGTTGGCACTGGAAAATTGGAATCCTCTTATTAAGAGGTTCCAAAAAAACTTACCTCGTGGAAAGGTTCCTTCCTCACCCAAGCCGAAAAATCCCAACTTCTTAGATTTCTCTTCAGGGGGTGGCCATTTATATCGTTTCCATTTTTAGAATTCCTACCAAAATCACAACCATTGAAAGAATATAAAAAATTATGGTCTGACCCTAAGAAAAAAGTTGAAATACCCTCAATTGGTCGGGATAAAGTTACCAAACCAAAAAGTTATAGAGGTATTTGTATCAATAATTTAGAGATCATGAACGAAACATTCATAGTGAAGATCAGTTGGAGAATGCATAGCGAATAGGGTCTGTGGGTGGATATCTTGCAAGAAAAATATATACAGACTGTTAGTAGAAGGAAGGTGTTTCTATTTTTGGCTGAGCTCCCAAAAGGGTCCAGTTTTTGGAAAAATTTGACTCAATGCAGGAACCTTTTCCTTAAATGGCTACTGTGGAATCTAGGGGATGGTAAGAGCATTAGTTATGGGACAACCCTTAGCTGGACAAGAAACCCTTGGGTATGATTGAACCCTAGACAAAGCTTAAACTACATTATTACCAGGATTTTAGGGTAAGTGTCACAAATTGCTGGATCTTTAATCATAAAGAACCAAATTGGGTTTCCATCCTTCCCTTGGTTATACTAGAATCGTCAGACCCTTTAAGGATCGTAATATTAAATTAAGGAACTTTAATATTCCTAGCAGAATCATCAATGATGATATGATCTAGAGCAGATCTATCTTGAGCAACTACGAAGTTAAATCAACTTATGACCTTACCTTTGAGGATGATGTGGAGCATAGGAACTAAGTGAAAATTTAGAATAAACATCTTACACCCAAAATAAATTTCTTCTTTTAGGAATCAATTAAGAAAAAATCCTTATGTTGACAACCTCCGAAAAACAGGTATGATTATAATCAACAGATGTTCCTTGTGCAATGATAATAAATTATTGGTTCATCGTCTATTTTTGGAATGCAAATACACCTTCCAAGTTATAGTAGCCTTCTTGAACACATTCAATATCCAATTTCCTCTACTGAGAATCCTTAATAACCTGATTGACTAATGGTCTTCTCCCTTAAAATTGTCCCTAATAAAAATGACTTGGAAGTGTGCCTTACCACATATTTTATGGAGTATTTGGAATGAGAGGAACAAAAAAAAATTGTAATAAGTCTGCTAGCCTCTCCAAGGTTGTTAGTAAAATCTGCCAAAGTCTTAAGGATAAAATTTGGATTCATAAGCACAAATGGGTGGAGTCCTATTCTAAGGAGGAATAAAATATTCTTAAAATCTTAAAGATTGGTATTGCTAAAGAAATTTCCAACCTCAAATCGAAGGACATAAGCATATAAAAATGGAATCCTCCACCACTCGATTGGTTTAAACTGAATTTTGACAGCTCATCAAAATTAAGGGAAGGCAAGTCTTGTGGGGGTGGTTTGTTAAGAATTAACATGGGTAATTGCATCAAACCTTATACAGGACCTCTAGGGAATCAAACTAACAATTGCGTAGAGGTTATGGCGGTTCTCTGAAGCATAAATATTGCTAGGAGTTCACAGATCAAAAATCTCATTATTGAAGGTGACTCATTATTGATAGTTAAGGCTCTCGAAGGAAAATTAAAAGTGGGTTGGAGTATCAAGAATATTATAATGGAGGCTCGAAGCATGATTGATTATTTTGATGAGGTGTTCATAAGCCACATGTTCAGGGAAAACAATTCATGTCTAGAAAACATGGTGAATTAGGGGAATGGCATGGAGGCTTGGTTAGAGTGGGATGGCCTAGTACCATGGGCCACGTATCTAATTGCATAAATAATGAAAATAAAAGGTACGGTGGTTCACATTAATCATAAAATATTTGGTTATGATTCCCATGGCAGGGTGTGGGATTATGATGGCACCATTTTGATGGGGAAATGTGGTTTACTTCCAATATAGGTGGGAAAGTGAATTTGAAGAAGTGTTTGAGCAGAAAAAATGTGCAGAGATACTAAACTATGGGAGGAGATCAAGTCAAAACATAGCCCACCACTTTTCATGATATCAAACAAGATGTCACAATTTAGCACCTTCTCACGAGGGGAGGCTTCACCGAATACATCAAGAGGCTTGAAGGTAATGACCTTACTCTTGCTTTATATTTTGGTCAATCTTGGGATAAATTTAGAGTCTCGATTAAGGAGTGGAAATGCATCTGATGGAACAAGTTATAGCGGAGATCATTGGTATGACTATGGATGATCTAAAACTTTTCAAAGACAAGAACCGTAGGAATTATAAGATATCTACTTTTTTTGGTCAAATGAAAGAGTGCATTTGTTTGCTGATGGCATTGCCAGAAGTTACCTTCTAGAAAGGTGGGCAGATGTTTGTAAAATTGTAATGAAATAAATGACATTGGAAGGTGAATTTCATAAAAATTTTACACATCATCTGTCGATTCTTAATTATTTCACCGAAATCAAGTAATGATTTTTCCTTTCTTTCTATTGAGGTCTCTCATGTTGTCTATTTTAGACTTTATAGAGGAGAAATTTGACACACCCGTGCACCATGGTCTGATTAAGCTCTTGTTCTAAAGTGGTAAACCTATTTTCCCCCCAAGATATGACCCACCTTTTCTGATGAGGAAACCTTGGCCAATAAGTTGATAAATATTAAGAAGAAAGGTCTTATGGCTAGTAACAATGAAGATGTCATAGTGGAGGTTCTCTCTAATATAAAAATAGGGGAATCTTCTAAAGGTAAGAGAACCAGAGAAGACAATCTCAAAGAAATTAACAGGGAGGCTCGATCTGCTAATATAGAGGTGTTCATCGATACACTTCTAAATGTTACTAAAAATTTGGTCCAAAAAATGAAGGAATTCCATAGAAAATTGGTCATCTAAGATAAGAGGATTAACGGGCTAAAGGTTGAACTTATAATGCAAGAGCTGAGGATTTCTATTATGTAAGGTCAAATCTCCAAGTTGGGTAATGAAAAAAAGAGGATGTGTCTGGTTCTCATCAGCTCTGAAGAATAGGATGATGAGAATGATGGCAATAAGGATGAGCTACATGAGGTCCATCAGGCACCGAGGTAGGCTATGGAAGTATTTAAACATAGACGAATTTGTAAAACTAGGATCAGTAAGAAAATGAAATCTTAGCAGACATTATCTCTCTCTCTCTCCTCTCTCTCTTGATCATCTCTATCTACTCTCTGCATCATCTCTCATCTATCTCTGCCTACTCTCGCTCTATCTCTCTATCTTTCCTCTCTCTCTTCTCTCTCTATCTATAGCTCTCTCCATACTAGCTCTCTCTCATTCGAACCAGATAATCCCTATATAATCAGATCCACCTTTGCTCTCACTCTATCTATCCTGCTCCTCTTCTCTATCTCATCTCTCTCTACTCTCTCTCTCTCTCTCCTTCTCTCTCTTCTCTTTTCTTCTCTCTCGCCACTCTCCTCTATCTCTCTTCTCTCTCTCTTCCTCTCTCTCTCTCTCTCTCTCTCTTCTCTCTCTCTCCTCTCTCTCTCTCTCTCCTCGATCTCATCTCCTACCCTCTCTCTCTCTCTCTCTCTCTCTCTCTCTCTCTCTCTCTCTCTTCTCTCGGTGTGAGATTTTGTATCAACCAAGCCTTTTTGTCCCTAATATGGCCTTGGCTTATTAATGGGTTGGATTTATTCCCTTGCCTTATCTGGGTCTTATATATGTACTATGGGTTTTTTGGTCCCCTCAAAACCAACTTTTTACCTAATAAAAAAACTTTTGTTACGGAGCCAAAAGACGCAAAACTTTCAAACTTTTGTTGTTTACGTGGAAATTTTGTTTTATTATACAACGCCTAGTCATGTGTTATCTCTTTGATGGGTTTATTTTTCTTCTCATAGATATAAACAACGGTATCTGCCACATTATGGGAAGATTCCTGCCTTACATTTACTTATTTTCTTACCCAAAAAACACAAATCCTAAAATTGTAAACAAGTACTATTGATGTGGAAGTATTATTCAACCACTCTTAGTATTTCGAGATATCTTTGAAATATGTTGTATCACTGACTTGCATAACACACCCTTTGTCCATGATCTTACGATTGACAAAAAATGACATGATAATGTAGGAGAGTATAGTTTCCCATTTTTCACCCTAACCTACCTCTTGTCCTCCCTCAAACTCCTCCTTCTCCACTCCTCTTTCTCCCCCCCCCCCTTAATTTATCTCCCCCTTGTTCAACTTCTTTGATGCATCCCCTTTGGCATTTCGATCATACATTACACGTATGATTACTAATTTTTTTGTTTTCAAGAGAGTTCTTTATTTTTCACTTGACATCTGCCACTTGTACATCACCTTGTACCTAATAACATTGATTATAATATGTAACTTTTAATTGATGGGATAAATTAAATACTATGTATTTTCCAACAAAAAAATGGAAATGGAAAAATTTATCGGTTTTTGATAAATATTTTGTGAAAATAGTTTCAATATAGGCTAAAGGTTATTTAATAATTGTTGAAGGACATTTGAAATCGTACATCAATTATTGATCCCATGTTTTCAAAAATTAAAAATTTCCATTTTAGTTTATCATTAAATATTTTATGGATATTATTTGAAAAACTAGGAGACATGGTGCTTGGGAAATTATGATCTTCCCATTTTTAAAATCTAGTTTCTTTTTTATTCCGTTTTTTAGAATTAAATCTAGATTCCACATGATCAATTGTGGAAAAAAAGTTGCACCTTTACTTTTTCGGTTGTATTTCAAACGCTACTTTTAAATATATTTCTATAACTAATGCTATGAATATTTTTAATTTCAAATTCTTATGAATACAAATTTATTTTTTAAATAGAACTTTATATCTTATATTTAAAATATTTATATAACTGATACCAACATCATGCATTTGTTTGGAAAGAGAGTCTTAAGGAAAGTTATTTTATCATGTAAAATATGTTTTCCTTTAAAAGTGTTAAACAAGAGTAGCAATGTTGCTAAGTATTGCCGCAACAAAAATTGCAATGTACAGGATGGTACAATGTTGAAAAAAGTGAACCAGTCAGGATGGTATAGACACAAAATCACATACTTGGGTACATTTCTAGGTTCTAAAAGCATACTTGCATTTACATTATTCCTAAGCAATAAAAATAGTAATTGGTAACTATCTTTGGCCTCTTTGCTTTGTTTCTTGTTTTCTCTTTGGTCTTACACACCCTTCAGCCCAGTCAAAACTTCACTTGTTTATCTTTCACAACTTTGGACACCAATGCCCAGGCACTCCTATCCCCTCTAGGTGCCCCTAACACTTTATCACCTTACAAGATCTTTTTGGGTTTCTTTTATCTTTTGGGCATCTTTTTCACTTATGTATCGGCCTTCCAGTTGTCAATTACAAAATTCAAACAAGGGAATCATATAAATACATAATTATTTGTTCAAAATAAGGGACCAAGCACTAAGCATTAATATCATCACCTAAGATTGCATTCAAAAGGCACCTAAAGCACTTCAAAGAATTCATCTAGCATCCATTCAAGGGACAAGGGTTGCATCAACTCTACATACACTCCATAGGAAGGGAAATTTTATTCTATTTCATCCACACATGCTATACATTTCTACATTCTAGCTACGACCCACTATCAAGTGCAACTTGCACAAGGTCATCCTAAGGCACAATTTCTACACACACTGACATGAACTACATGGAGTCTTAGATGTAGTGCAGCGATTGGTCATAAGTTCACTCTCAGGGTGATTGTCGGGGTCAGTCTGACTCCCTACTTTACATCTTTATTATTAGGTTTGATGTGGTTTGTGGGCTTGTGCAGGTGAACTTCTATTTTGCAAGTTACATGAACCTTCACCATTCAAGGAGAAACTCTCAGGCGATCAATAGGAAACAACAATGATGATCTTCGACACAGTAAAAACTAGATTTTGATCATTTTCGTAGTCATAGGCGCCCAAGAGTAGTTTTTGTCTCCCAATCACTCCTATCTTGTTGTGGGTTCCCATGTCCAACCTCATTCCTGCACTCCAAAATTTATTGTGAGCAGTAACAACACTCTTCCCATCCTATTAATCACCTTTCCTAGTTCATATCAGTCTCAAACTGTGCGGAAATCAACCAAGTTCTTTCTTTTTCTTTGCTGAAGGTTTCATACTTTAAATCTTATTTTACTTGTGTCAATTTTGTATTTTATCATTTATTATTATACGTGGCTCTACAATATCCTAGATTTAATTGATTAAAATTAAATTAAATCATTTGGTGAACCCAACACTCAAAGCCAACCTTCCTCTAGGGTTTTCTTTTATACATGTCACCCGTAGTGGTTGTTTTGGTTCCTTTGAGTATATTGAGCTTCCTCCCTCTAAACGTAAATCTTCTAAGTCAATGGATGAATATGATAACCCCTTTGCTAACTCAAGGAATGTTCCTCTAGAAAATATCAAAACATCTGATAGCAAACAATCATACAATGAGGACACTAATTTTGATCAAGAACAATTAGACAAACTTACTAATTTCCATCAAGCTTTATGTGTTAATCCTTTGCATATTCCACACAATCTCAATGCTTTACTTGCTACAAAACACTCTCGAGATGCTACTTTTATACCTCTTATAGGTTCTTCTTCAGTTTTCATGGCCTCCACCCAACCCCTTAACATTATTTCTTCCATCCCTACTTACATTCCCACTTCTACTGCTCCTCTCCCCCATCCCAATGCTTCTAATATACAACATGTTCCTCTTCCTCCACCCATGACCTAACATCTTTATATCAAGATCTGAAAATTCAAATTCAACGACTACAGTAGGATACTTCACACTCCTCTCCATATCTTGATTCCTCATTACTTCTTCACACTCCTTTTTCACTTGGCATATCTTCTTATTAACTCCCTCTTAAATTTGTCACCCCTAAGTTTCCCATCTTCAATGGTCATTGTGACCCTCAAGAACATCTCATAGATTTTCATGTGGCATGTCTTGATTATGTGGAAGATCGTACCTTACTAGCTAATTTTTTTCCTAGGAGTCTTCAAGACTACGCCATGTGTTGGTTTTATGATTTACATGTTCATTTGGTAACTTCTTTTACGCATCTAGTCGATGTTTTTCTTTCTCATTTTTCAATTAATATCGACACCAAGATCTCTTATGCACAACTCACTCAAATCAAACAAAGATCTAATGAACATTTAGTTGAATAAGTTTTGTGCTACAAGAACAAACTAGCTAAGATGACCAATGTACTTGTTCATGTTGAATTGAAAGATCCTTTTGTTCATAGCCTTTTTCCACCTCTTCAGGAGAGTGACATATTTAAACCCTCTCCTTCATTTGATCAATTATGTCATACACTAAAAATACACAAATTCAAACTTCTATCTATGGGAAAAACCAAATATAAAGATACTCCTTCATCATCTGCTAATAGGTTTCAAGGATATTCAACATTCAAGCAATATCATAATCCTATCAAAGCAAAGGCAACTACTAATGCCACCTCTCCTGCTGAAAAGATTCGATGGAAACCTCCAAAGCATACTTTCACAAAATTACCACATGCACCTCAATTTTTATTTCCTAAACTCCTAAAAAGCAATCTAATCACTATTCCACAACCACTTAACCTTGATCCATCTCGCCCCCGTGGCCACAATTATGATGAAAATGCTAAATGTGACTATCATCATGCATCATCCGTTCTACCGATCACTGCTTCAAACTCAGCCATATCATTCAAGATCTTATTGACAATAATTCACTTGAGCTCCCTACGACATCTTCTTCTAAGCCATTCAATGATAATAAAAAGCTAAAAATATTTAATGACCATTTTCCTAAGCACAACACACAAGCTTCCAATTCTTTGATTGATCATACATATTGAGTTGTTCCCCCTCCTTCATCAAGGCCCCTTGATTTCCTTGTCGCTTGTCTTAATGGATCACCACTAGTTATTTCATTTCCAGATAATAATTGCCATGCTAAATTCACTTCTAATTCATTACACATCAATGCTTTTATCAATTCATATGATGTCAATAACACCATGATCTACCCAAATGCTCTTATTAGTGTGTGCTCAATTTCACTTTTTATGACTATTAAATGTCCAATCTATAATATCACCTATCTAGTTCCTAATTATTTTGGCTACATCTGACTTCCTGTTACAGTTGGGCTTCTTACCATGCTTGTGTCATTCGTTGTGGCATCTTCAATCAAAGGTTGTGACATGCTCTTATGTATTCCTTGGCTCCGCATCGCTCAAGCTATTCCCTCCATTAATCATTTGTGTCTCAAGTTCATTCACAACCAATAAGTTATCACTATTAAAGGTGTTCCACCATGCACACCATTGCCTAAACCTCATCTTGATGATATCCTTCCACCAACTACAACATCTAGGCCTCTAGGGCCTCTCAAACCTACAGCATATTCAGCACCTAGTTCTCTTATTGGCACACGTCCTACTTCATGATGCTCTCATCCTCATCGGTCCACTAGTCCACGTCGTCAACATAAGTCCCCTACTCAGGGAACCCCTTCTCCTTCACCACATATGCTTCACATACACATCATTACTCTCACACCCCATCGATCATAAAGCATTGTCACATGTCTTTATCTCCTTAGACGTCGGGTGAAGGGCCTTTTCCCTTCACTGTCATTAGATAGCTTTCTATCCTTGTCACACCTGGGTAGCATCACACTTTCTCCCCCCTTCTTAATCTTTATCACATGTTACTAGTCTCTACACTTACGCTCTACACTTTGTGCTTTACATCTAATTTTTCTTACTATACTTATACATCTTGATACACACCTTGTATCGTCATTACCTTATGATGCACTCTAGTTCCACATTTCATACTTAACTGTTGAGGGTATAAATCTAAAATGAACCTCACCACATTCACTTTTCATGCTCTATGCTTCATGATCTATCTAGCACACACTTTCAAACCATTTCCCGATGACAGAGTCTTTTTTTATGGTTCATTCTTGACTACTGATGGGGTATTTATAGATAAACCTCATTTCATACACATATGTTGGGGGGCATGTTGATCCTTCCACCTTCACACTTTGCATTCCATTCCATCACACTCATTCATTGCATTTGCATATCTTGGTTGCACTTACTCTTGTTTGTTTATACTACTTACACGATGCACTTTTCTTACTATGTTACTATCTTTTTCATATGAACATGCGTGCTCACTTGGTCTCTAGATGTGAATGTAGATCACTTACATATTTTCACACACTGTAATGATGCTTGGTACGGTACCTTTTACCAATCCCACTGAGGCTCCTAGGAGCATCTACTATTACTACTCTCACATACTACAGGTGTTATTTGTTCATTATTTACTAGTAGTAGTTATAATTTCTAGCCCATTTACCTTCCAATGATACATACATACCTTGACTTGCTTTTTGTCTTTCTAACCTTCTAACGGGTGCTTCATGTGTAGCATTTTCTTTATAGGATTACTTGCCACCATGGTTGTTTGATACACTTTATTTTTCATTTTTTGTCATTATATGTCATTTTTTGCGGGTTATGCCCTTTTTCTTGTATGCTCATTGTATGCTTTTGGCCACTTCGGCCCTCATTGTCTTGTGACATTGTGAGCGATGTACCATGTTTTAAACCCACTTTTTGCGGTCTATGGTGTATGCAAACTTTCTTGTTTCATTTTTTTCTATGACATGTTTACTATTTTTTCTACTAACACATGTTACTAGCCACTTTGTTTTCATGTACCTTTATTTCTACCATGCACTCCCTACCCCCTGTAGGTATTAGCTTTAGATCAACATCAAGTCCTCGATTTTGGGTCACATTATCCTACCAACATTGCATGCACCCTAAACAAGGGGGGGCATCATTGGGTGAATAAATCACCCCTACAACAATTCGGAGATATAGTTTAGGTTAGCATAGTAGAAGAAAAAAATAGCAACACAGTCACAGAATGACCTAGAATCTGACTTGGGTCTTTGACATAACAAAAAACACAAACACCTAACATTAGACAATAGTGCTCGGGTGCCTGTGTCCTCCCTTAGGTACTAATGTCTTAAGGGTCATATGTAGTCAACTTATCAGATCATCACAGTTCATAGAAGCCTTCAAAGCAATTTCATAGTTACAGGCACAGTCCTTTGGTCAACAGAATAAATTCTAATCTCCTTTCCAATCGGACACAACTCAGATAGGAATTCAAAACTAATTCAGGACAACATCAACAAAATCAAGGACACACCATATGCAATGGTGCTTATCAGGTAACAGATTCATGGAATGGAGATTAACACTAGTCCTCTCTCCCCAACACTTGCTCTTTGGTGTGAGATCACCCAAAAAACTCACACTTAGTGTGAGATTTCGCCCAAAAAAACTTGTCACTTAGACATGAGATCACCCAGAAAAACTCGCTCTTGGCTTGAGATCTGCCAAAAAAAATCACTCTATATAACATTTTTAGGACATTTTTCCTATCCTTTTACACTCTGTTATACATCAGGTGCACACTTTCCTTTACACACTTTTACATACTTTTGCATACTTATGCACATTTTTCTCTGATTTATCATATAGAGGACTTTGACTACATGTTTTTCTTCTTTTGCAGGTTCTTCCTTACAAGAAGTAGTAACCACAAACTACAACAATAATAGGTACAACAAAATGCATATGATTCACCTCCTAGAGTTACTTTCCTTTCCTAGTTTCCACGCTTCACTTTGCATTATTCCACACTTCACTTGTCCACTCGACGCGCATTTTTCCACACACTCTACATGGTTATCACATACACATCTTCTATCTACTTTATGTTATCAAGTATTCACTTAGCAACATAAAATGGGGGGAGATGTAGACACAAAATCAAGCACTTGGCTACATTTATGGGTTCTAAAAGAACACTTGCATTTACATTATTCATAATCAAGAAAACTAGTAATTGACAACTATATTTGGCCTCTTTGCTTTATTTCTTGTTTTCTCTTTGGTCTTACACACCCTGTAGCCTAGTTTAAAATTCACTTGTTTATCTTTCAGGGATTCAGACACCGAAACCCATGCGCTCTTGTCCCCTCTAGGTGCCCCTAACCCTTTCTCACCTTACTCACTCTTTTTGGGTCTCGTTTATCCTTTGGGCATCTTTTTAACTTATGGGGCAACCTTCCATTTGTCAGATTACAAAATTTAAACAAGGGAATCATATAAATACATAGTTATGTGTTCAAAATAAGGGACCAAGCACTAATCATTACTATCATCACCTAAGCTTACATTCAAAAGGATCCTAAAGCACTTTGAAGCATCCATCTAGTATCCATTCAAGGGAAAAAGGTTGCATCAACTCTACATACATTGCACAAGAAGGGGAAGTCTATTCTATTCCATACACACATGTTATAAATGTTTTACATTCTAGTTATAACCCGTTATCAATTGTAACTTGCACAAGGGCATCCTAGGGCACAATTTCTAGACACACTCATAAGAACTACATGGAGTCTGAGATGTAGTGTAGCGCTCGGTCATAAGTTTACTCTCAAGGTAATTTTTGGGGTCAGTCCGACTCCCCATCTTATATCTTTCTTTTTAAGTTTGATGTGATATGAAGGCTTTTAAAGGTGAAATTCTATTTTACAAGTTACAAGTACCTTCAGCATTCAAGGAGTGACTCTTAGGTGATCAATTAGAAGTAATAATGAGGATCTTGCGACAGAGTAAAAACTAGATTCTAATCATTTTCGTAGTCATAGGTTCCCAAAAGCAATCTTTGGCACCTAGGCACCCCTATCATATTGTGGGCATCCATGTCTGGCCTCATTCCTGCACTCTAGAATTTATTGTGAGTAGTAACGACACTCTGCCTAGCCTGTTCATCACCTTTCCCAGTTCAGATAAGTCCCAAACTGCACGGAAATCATATAAGTTCTTTCTCCTTCTTATTTTCTTAAGGTTTCATAATTTAAATCTTAGCTTGCTTGTTTCAATCTAGTATTTTATCATTTATTATTATACAAGACTCTGTAATATCCTTGATTTAATTAATTCAAATTAAATCAAATCATATGGACACGCTTTCGTTTGGTGAAACAGTGTCAATATTTCATGAGGAAACCCATGTCTTGGCTCATGATTGTTTTGCATAAGATGATATCATGTTTCATTATTTTTTTAAACACTTCGCATGTATAGATGAGTATAATAGTATATAGTCTTGGATAAAAAAATTCACTTTCCATACATTTGTATAAGATATTTACATAGAATTTTATGTGCAAGAAACTTGAATTCTTTGTTATTGATGCAGGAGTCAATTTTTCTTACTTTATTCTTGTTGCATATGTAAAATATTTTGAAACTCTATAAACCCTATTAAATAACATGGCATACGGATGAAGAAGTGGAACAAAAACAAGATACATTATTATTTAGCAACATTCGGAAGCTGCAAGGATCTAAGCAAAGGAAAAATGTACTATGATGTCGTTTTTTTTAAAATGCCTTTTTGTTATTTATACAAAATGAATATACTCTAATGTTCCTACGATTTAAATGCACAGCAGATGTGTGTAGACACAAAATAACGCACTTTGGGTATCTATTTAGTCCTGATCACACACTACTATTCATATGATTCCTAAGTAAGAAAAGTATTAATCAACCCATGTCTTTGGCCACCTTTCTTTGATTTATGTTGCCAATTTTAGTCTTGTAGCCTTACTTACTCAGTATGACTTTTTATACCTTGGCATTTATCATCCTAGACACCAGCACCCAGCCAAGATGCCAGCGTCAAGCGCCCTTGTTCCCTATGGGCACCCTTGACCCTAGTATATTTTGTTCACACTTTTCAGGTCCTTTCTAGTCATTTGAGCGTATTATTTTTTTGGTAGTCAAACTTTTTGGGATTAATTACAAAATTCAAGCTAGGGAATCATATAAATATAAAGTTATGTGATCATAATAATGGAACAAGCACTATGCATTATCTATCACCACCTAAGGTTGCATCCATCAAGCATTTAAGAGATCCATTGCATCTATCTAGCACCAGCCAAGGGACATAAGGGTTGGATATTCTACATACACTTCATAAGAGGGAAGTTCATTCTATTCCATGTACACATCTATTACATTTCTTTACATCTAGCTAGTTGTTCGCTATCAAGTGCGACATGTATAAGAGCCACCTAGGGCACAATTCCATACACACAAATAGAACTACATTGGGTATGAGATGTATTGTAGTGTTCATTCATAAGATCACTATTGTGACAACTAAGGATAGTTTGACCCCTCATTCTACATCTTTCTTTTTTAGGATTTGATGTCTCTTTGATGGTTTTATAGGTCATCACTTCATTGCAGGTTTCCAACAACTTCGGAAATCATTGTGTGACCTTATAGTGACCAAAGGAGAATAACAGTGAATACCTCATGACCACTCAAAGGAGGTTTTATGATCATTTTTTCAGACCCAGGCACCCAGAAACAAGTCTAGGGCGCCCAAAGGTGCCCTTGTCCCTCTCCAGGCACCGCAGTCTAGGCATATAGTTAGCTAGAACAATTTTTGAAGCTCTGTGTGATGCTTCTCCCTCTTAGTTCATCCGGTCAACACTTCGGCACAGTCTAAATATCACTGCAACCAGCTAAGTCATCTTACCTCTTCTTTGTACTTAGGGTTTCAAAATTTACTACTTAGTTTGTTTGGGTTAATTTATGTACTTGGTTTTTACATTTATTTACTATACCTTCTATCTTAACCATTTTGGTGAACCCAATCTTTGAATACACCTTCTCCTTATGGCTCTTATCCTCTTATCACTATGGCTCAAGCATATGACGAATTCACTAAAGCCCACCTTAAAGAGCTTAATGATAATATCGTTAAGCATTTGCAGGACCTAGACTTACTTTTATTCGTTGCTCATGAGGAAGTCACGAACCTTACAGAGCTTAACGCTTCTACTTCTATTCCCACCTCCATTACTACTCAAACACTTGTTTCTACTCTTCCTCCCATTTCTACCATCCCTGTTTCTATCCCTACTCCCACTAACCACTTCACTCAACCTCTTGTTTCTCACACACGGTAAGTTTCCTCCACTGGAACTCAAGATTTAGCCTTCCTTTATTAGGACCTTCAAGCACAAATTTTCAATTATAACAGGCTACTTCTCGTGCATCTCCATCTTTAGATTCCACTTTATTATTGCACACTCCATTCACACCTGCCATCTCTGCTTACTCACTTCTTCCTAATTTCGACGCCCCTAAGCTTCCCATTTTCAATGGGCATGGTGACCCACAATAGCATCTTTGACCATTTCACGTGGCCTATCTAGATTTTGTGGATGATCACATTCTTCTAGCTAATCTCTTTCCTCACAGTCTCCACGATTACATGATGTGTTGGTTCTACAACCTATTTGTCCACTCCGTAACATATTTCAGGCATCGAGTCGATGCTTTTCTTACTCATTTTTCTATCAATATCGACTCTAAGATCTCAAATGTGTAACTTTTGCAACTTAAACAAGGGTCTGATGAGCATCTAGAAAAATATGTATTACAATATAAAAACAACCTAGCTAAGATGTCTAATGTGCTTATAGACTCTGAACTTCAACTTCAATATTTATTCATTCAAATTTTATTAACACCCCTTTACGATAATGTTCTATTTGAGACATATCCATTGTTTGATCAACTATGCCATACTCTCAAGCAACTTGAAACTAAGCTCTTATCTATATGTAAGCTTAAATATCAGTAGCAAGCTTCATCCTCTACACACTTTCAAAATAAATCAATTTTCAAACCAACCACAAAACCTACTGAACCTAAGGTCATTGTAAACATTGTCTCTAACACTAAAGAACTCCAATGACAACCTCCTAACCATACATATACAAAGTTGACTATCGCTCCGGATCTTATATTACAACAACTTCTTAAGAGCAATTTTATTACGCTTCCTCCTCTACTCGCCTTAGATCCATCTTATCCTAAAGGTCATAATTACAATGAAAAATTCTGATGTGACTACCATCAATGTGTCAGACATTCCACTAATAGGTGTTTTAAACTCCACACTATTATCCAAGATCTTATCAATAGTAACAAACTTGAGATTCTAGATCCTATGGCCTCTGTACCTGTCAATGAAAATCATAAGCTTAAAATATTCAACAATCCTCTTCCAAAGCATGAGAAGCAAGTGATCGACTCCTCAAAAAATCATATATATCACACAGTGCATCCTCCTACATCGAGGGCCCTCAATTTTCTTGTTTCTCATATTGACACATCCCCACCACTCATTACTTTTCATGACTATGATTATCACGCTACATTTTCTTCAGATCACTTACACATTAGTGCTTTTATTGGCTCGATTGTAATCAATAACAATTACATTGATCTATCACGGATTGTCAACGCATGTTCCATTACACTCCTTATTTCTATTGGCTATCCACTATCACAAATTTCATATCCAATTCCCAACTCATATGGTGTTGTCTAGCTTTCGGTCATTATTGGTCCTGTCACTTGGCTTGTGCCTTTTCTTGTGGCACCATCACTTGAATGGTTGTGACATGCTCGTAGGTATCGCGTGGCTCCATAAAACTCAAGCTATTATCTCCATGAATCATTTATCCTAAAATTCATTCACAAAAAACAAGTCATTTCTATCAATGGTGTTCCACCATCTACACCATGGCTTCACCCTACCCTTGGGGTTGCCAATGCATCCACTATAGCACCTAGGTCCCAGCATCCTTTCAAAATTAAAGCACAATCTACTGCTAGCTCACCTATCCACACTCATCCAACATGATCTCATCTATTTGTTAGTCTGACATAGCATTTTAGGTCCACTACTTGCACTGCTCCTTCATGTCACCACCTCTTTCTCCTACACATATGTGTCCATCACCTCTACATTCAGCTACACACACTGCTATACATCAGAATCCCTCACATCTATGTTCTGTAACACATAGGTGTTCAACACCTTTGCATTATATTCATCAGTCACATGTGTATAAGCTTCATCTACCTGTGTAACATATATCTCATATATAACCACTTTTAAAACATGATCACACGCCTTCATCTCTACAAGCATCAGGTAGAGGACCCTCATCCTTTACTTTCATCAGATAGATCATTCATTATCAAAAACTTAGGGGGAATCACACTTATCCCCCTCCCCTTCTTGCTTTCAAATGTGTTTTATTTTCTCATCACTTCACATCTAGACTTTCACAGACATCTTGATACGCGCTTGTATGTTCATTTCCCAATGATGCACTCTCGTGCTTTGGTTCACACTTAAATGTTGATGGCATATTACATACATGAACCTCACACATTGTACATTATACACAGTATATACTTCACATCGTATGATATACACCTATGACATATTATCATCACAACATCTACTACACACTATGCACATTACACATTTTTCTCATCTACTTCTACGTGTTGCACTCAATACCCTATGAAGCATTCTAATTCCATGGTCCATACTCAACTGATGAGGGTCTATATCTCAAACAGACCTCACCACATTCACACATTCAATCACTCATTCACTCATGCACTTACACTCTACACTTTGCGCTTTTACAATCACATCTTTGTAGTACACACATTCAGACCATTTCCCGATGACGCACTCTTGTTTGTGGTTCATTCTTTATTTCTGAGGGGGCATGTATAAATGAACCTCATCGCATGGAAACACATCCACTTGGGGGATACGTAGCTCCTATCATTCACTCTGCATTCCATTCCATACCATACTGCATATCTTGGTTGCATTTAATCTTGCTTAATTTTTCTTATATGTTCACTTTATTACACATGTTAGATAGATATCTTGTATGTCATTATCATTATCATATATATGTGGGCAATTAATTGTCTTTCTAGTTGTGATCACATATTATATAAATCTATTACACATAGTATCGATGTTTAGTGCAGTACCTATTACCAGTCCCACAATGGCTCCTGAGGGAATCCACTTTTGTACACTACATGTGCTATTTTTTCATTCTTTCTAGCACATTTATTGGCTTATACAAGTTTTGACATACTTTTTTATCTTTCTAACATGTCTAATGGGTGCTTCATGTTCAACATTTTTTATGCAAGAATATCTACTTCCATGGTTGTTTGTTACATTGTGTGTCAATGTTTGCTCTTGTTATGCTCTTGTTTATGGGTTTTTCCCTTTGTCTTGTGTGCCCATTGTCTATTTTTAGCTTCATTGACCTTGATTGTCTTGCAACACCATGAGTGGTGTCCCATGTTTGAAACCATCTTTTTGCGGTCTACATTGTCTTCTTGCATGTTTACATTATCTTCTTGTATCTTAGCTTACACATTGTCTAAACTTGTCTTCTACATGCATGTTTGTCTCTACTTGTACTTACACTTATCTTCTAGCCACAATGTTTGTGTGTGCCTTGGTTTCTACCAAGCACACTCCCTCCCCCTGCAGGGCACAATTTCAACATAATGGTTGGTACTCCTTTGGGATGCATACTCCTTCAACAACGTCGCATACACCCCAAAATGGGGGGGACATCATTTGGGTGAATCAGTCACCCCATACAACGTCATATAGTCATAGTTCAACATAACATAGTACTAGTACAACACAGTCATCAGTATCAGACAAGGCTTATGTTGGCTAGATTTTCTGCATAGCTAAAAACTTAGGCAGTCATGAGATGAATCTCCCTTATTTACCGGTGAGGCTCCCATGTCAGATTTGCCAATAAAAATATGCTAGTATCTATATGGGGTTTTACGTTAACTATTTAGCTCATGAACCATAGTTGTATAGCTTTGCAGCAAGTAAGCAGCTGTTTAAGAAAGGAAATATTTATAGAAGAAGGAAATAATAAAACACAAGGAAAGAAATAGGGAAGATGTGCAATCCAATCAATAGATAATAGAGTTGATTGCATGCACATAGAAGAAACCAATAGATATCAACACACATAATTATAAGAAAAGGCAACTCCAGATCTAGATCTAAAATAACACAAAGTTTATTAGAAGAACTAAGATAGAAAGCTAGAAACAAAATGCACCGTGACACAAAGTTCTTTGGAAATATTCTCTTTTATATTCCTTTGCTTCGAGTGGCTATCAGGGGTTTCAGCACAAAGTTTGGAACACAAGAATGTTGCTTACAAATTCTCATCCTTTAACACGTAGGCTCTTCCTCTACTTATAGAATGTAGAGGGGCAATTACAAGTCAGAAGCTTTTAGTTGAATTGGTACATGTGGAAGTGGGAAAGGAAACAACTGGAAATCTCCCTCCTGGAATTCCTCTTTGCATGACATGTATGGTTTGCAACTGAAAATAGAACCTTCTATTTTTCACGTCTGTCACCTATCTCCAAGTAGTTAACTTCTTCAAGTAATGGCTTTTAAACCAATCATTTAAGTTGTATAATTTAATTGATCGCTCAATTACTTTGTTGGAGAAAATAAGAGAAAGAAGAAGAAAGAGGAAAGTTGTAGTCTTGCTCTTTTTCATATTCTACATGCAGTTGATTCTTTTGCCCTTGATTCTCACCATATTGTGGATCTGGAAGTGGCTGGATCTGGAAGCGGGCTGGATCTAGAATTTTGCCTTCTCCTTATCTTCCCTTTTATCCTTAAAGCTTTTGCAGTTATGGATCTAGATCTATGCATGATTCTGTTAATCTTTCTCGTTCATCCTGCTTTTCCATGGCTAGAGCGATCTTTGTCTGAGCAGTTCTTTTTCTTTTTATTCATCCGGAATTCTTTACAACCGGTGTAGATTTGGAGATTTCTTTAGATACGGAGGATATGTTCAACGTATTGGACATTGATTTAATCTCCCTTTCTCTTATAAAAGCACCTGTAATGAATTCCTACAATTAATTCAGACAAAGATGGTAACCAGAATATGAACAATGAATTTTAATCATAAAAATCTGCATATATCAAACCTGCTACCCCAAAATTTGATGCTTTATTTGCATGCAAAGCAAGCATGAATTTTATCGACATCACCTGAGCACCTGTACCACTATGCAGACAATTATTCAGACACAAATCAAGCTCCTTCAAACCTAGGCACCAAATTTTGAAGCTTCCAGCAGTAATTACACCTTTTTTTGAGCAAAATTCCTCTTCAAATGGGGCACACTTTTTTTCTGGGCTGCACTTCTTTGTTGTTGAATTAATTAATTCATCCTTATGGTAGCCCTTGCTTAAATAACCCTCATCATTCTATAATTAATTATTGCCCCTCCTATTCCTGGCAATTAATTAATTAATTAATAAGCTTTTCTCTTCAAATGGGGCGCCTATTTTGTGCATGCTCATGGCTGCCATTAAATAAATTGAATTTATTTAATGTTAGCTCTCTACTTCCAATTAACTTAAGCCTCACAGTATGCTTTGACCTCATCCACTGAAAATAGAAATTAATTAAATCAATTAATACTTTAAAAAGCATTATTCTTCTCCCAAATGGGGCGCACTCTTTTGGCATAGGCAATTTCTATTTTTAAAAGCCAATTAACAATGGGATTATTCACCCTGCACCACAGCTCAAAAAATCCCATGATTCACTTAAGTTGTTTGACTTTCATAATGGGATTATTTACCCTACAAGGCAGGTAAGAAAATCCCATCAATACCTTAAGTGATTTTCTTTTATTTCATAATGGGAATTTTCACCCTGCAAGGCAAGTAAGAAATTCCCGCCTGCCTGATGCCTCTAATTTTCCCATTGTGACTTAAGTGGCATTGCTTCCATGGGAAAAAGTACCCTGCTAAGCAGGTACAAAAATCTCACCTGCCTGTTGCTAACAAAAATCCCATTGAAGCTTTAAAGTCTTATTTTTCCAAAAATGTGCCCTGCCCAGAAGAAGCTTTTTCGTGCACGACTTCATCTTTTCAGAGAGAACCAAACCTTCTGTGGCAAATTCCTTCTAGCATAACGTCTATAGGTGATCTTTAGATACTCCAGACAAAGAATTAGACCAAACCGGCAAAGGAATTGATCCAGAGAAATTTCACAGAAAACGGAACAGGAAAACACCAAAAACACAAAACATTGCCAGAAGTCACAAATAAAGCCCAGGATCCATCCCTGGTTAAAAACCTACTGGTATGCGGGAATATTGACATGTAAGATCACAATAGGGCTAAACCGGAGCACAATTTACCTCAAACGGGGCTCAAAATAATTAAATACAAATTTCCCACAAGCAAACCCCAGCGACAGAATAAAACAATTTTGGGCATCTGGGTATTTGTCGAAAATGACTTATATGGCTCTTTGGGAATATCTTGACACAATACAGAAACTTTCTAGAAATACAAACACAAAGCAAGCCATTATTTTAAAAGTACAATTTTTTTTTAACATGGGGTAGTCTCAGATTTCAGAGTGAAATCTGGGGACACCAGCTTAGAATCAGACTTGGGTCCTTAGCACAACACAAAAAATAGCGGTCAGACCAGACAATAGCACCTGGGAGCCCCTGACCCTTCCTATACGCCTATGACCAAGGGGATGTTACAAAGTATTTGGCTGTTCAACACAGTCTACAAAACTCCACACAATGGCATTTACAGGGCACACAATCTTTAGCACTCATAATGGATGCACTACACAACACTTTTCACTTTTGAGTTGGATCAAATTGTTTGAATTGTTCAAATTTTGCACAACATCTGCAGTTAAAGGTTATAGGATAAGATTGGAAATTTTTCCCTACACTTCTTCCATGACTTGGCGTGAGATAAACCCAAAAACTTGCCGACAGCGTAATTAGTGTGAGATCACCTAAAAAACTCGTTCTTCTACAACATTATCAGGATCCTTTCTACACCTTTTTTCTCATCACGGATCAGGTGCACATTTTCCTTTTTCATTTTCATATTTTTACATACTTTTTTACACATTTCGATCATATGCATGCATATTTGACTACTTGTTTGTTCTTCTCTTTTGCAGGTCCATCATTATGGGGAAGCGGAAGGCACATCACATCAACATCATTACAACATCAATAATAACAATCGTCGTCGACAACAGGCACATCGCGACATCTACACTTGCGTTTCTACCCTAGAGTCATTTTCATCCTCAATTTTTGCACTTTTTCCTCCTTAGTATCCATCATTCACACTTAATTACTGCACACTTTTTCTTGTCCCTCAACGTGCTTTCATCGTCGATCTACATGGTTATCAGGTATGCATCTCTTATCTACTTTATGTTACCTAGAATTCACTCAACAACATAAAGTGGGGGCAAATGTACACACAAAATCACACACTTTGGGTATCTATTCAGTCCTGATCGCACACTACTATTCATATGATTCATAAGTAAGAAAAGTTCTAATCAACCCGTGTCTTCGGCCACCTTTTTTTATTTTTGTTTCCACTTTTAGTCTTACACTTGTTATCGGCTAATTTTGACTTCACAAAATTAATAAACGTAAAAAAATTTAAAAATTCAAAAGTATTCTTTCACTTGATTACTCATCCCCATCACGATTGTTTTGTTCTTCTAATCATTCTGGTCTTCATTTTGTCCATTTCAGGCAAGAATTTCTCCCACCAAGTCACAAAATGTGTTAATATTTAATTAATTTATTACCCTTTATTTGATAAATCAATTTTATTGATTTTTGGGTCTTTAATTAAATAAATATTAATATAATAATTATTAAAAGTCAATAAAAAAAAATTATATCTGGGGGAAAACAAAGCTTCCACTTCTAATTACCGGGGATGCCAATTTGGCTTCCCATACCTAGATTTCCCCTTTCCTGGAAAATTCTTCTTATTTCCCTGCTCGTGGGATTTCTTCTACTAATTGCCAATTCAACCGGTTGGCAAACGGGAAAAAAATCTCTAGATCTCCCACATGGGGAAATAGGGTGAGGATTGTCAGCTTGCCTTACCATTTCCGTTGGCAAATGGATATCTTTTTCCCACTTTCCACTGCCAATTAATGTCACTACCTAGAGAAAGAGGAAGTTATTTGTTTTAACAGAACAAAGAAGAAATGGTTATGAGGAAGCTTCTTAAATCCTCATAATTTTCTTCTATTAAAATATATGGAAATAGTTGTGCAAAAGTAATTAAGAAGCTTAGAGGATTTTTATTTCCAAACTTCTTATTATTTCCTTTGTGTAGAAATGTTTGTCGAGAAATATTGATTTTCATCTTAGGTTTTGAAAGAAAATGAAGAATAACAGTTTGTTGTGAACTTAAGTTTTGAAATAAGAATTTCCAATGCATTGGGCAAAGAAATATTTTCAACACATGTTTTGGAATAAGTAAAAATAGTCAAAAAAAACAAAAATCCCAGTACGCCTTGAAGGATACAAGCTATTCATAGTTGACAAGATCCACTCAATCACCAAGCAAAATTCCACGTGTGGGAGAAAGGAAATCAAAATAGTCAAAATAATTTATTTTTCTTTACAAGATTCCACACATTCATTCCACCAAGAAAGTTTTTGAAGGAGGAAAGGATACCCAAAACCAAGCAATTTCTCACGTAGGGTAAATGAGATCCATCATGCACTGATCAAGATAAAAAAAAATCCACGCAGTCTCAAAGACAGATCCACGTGGAGGAGGAGTAAATTGTCTTCAAAAATTTGTTTTGTTGTTTTCTTTTACACTAAAAGCCACGCAGGGAGGAAGAAAGAAAACAATCTAAAAGAGAGGCATTTGTTTTTCTTATTAAGAGCCCACACATTGGGTAGAGAAGGAAGCATAGTCCAAAATGCAGGTCCAAAGGCAACAAATTTCACATAGAGGGGAATAACAAAACTAGTTTGTGGTTATTTCCCACACATTTGCAAAAAAAAGACAAACCACAGGTAACAAGATCCACACAACTATTAGAAGAATATCCATGCGTAGGAGGAGATAAACCAGCTAAAATGGAGTTTTTAACGCATACTTAAGAGCTCAAACCAATACCATACATTGCCCAAGGAGATGAAGTTCAACGTGGGTGAAAATTTGTTTTTGTATGCATGCACTAGTTTGGATAAGATAAAAAAACAACCCAAGAAATACAAATCATTCTCCACGTAGACCAGAAAGGAAGGAGAACAATAATATATATATATATATATATATATATATATATATATATATATATATATATATATATTGGTTTTGGTGAGCAAGTTTCCACGCGTGGGGGAGGAAAGATAACAACAAAAGGGCATTTGTTTTGTCTTTTTAAGGAGCCCATCCATTGGGCAAAGGAAAGTTTTAAATGCATACAAAGGAATAAAATCATTATCCACGCACTCAACAAAAGAAAGCAGCAAAAGCCATGCAGCAAGGACAAAATATTATGGCCTGACTTTCTACACATTCGTATAAAGATACAATCTTCCATGCATCAATCAAAAGATATCAGGCAAGGCGAATTTAAAAAAAAAAATAGATTAAATTGATTCGCGCAAAATATTAAAATCAGGAGATTTTAATTAAAAAATAAATAAATATCACTGTTGTCACCATATTCAAAACTCGAGCCTAGTCTCGATATGATGTATTGACATTTTAAAAAAAAAATTGTTACCCAGGATCGATTATTATTATTATTATTAAAATAATAATAATATTAATATTAAAATGAGCTATTTTCCTCTTGCATTAACGGTGGTTCAGAGACTAAGACCCGACACTATTTACATTGTTTTGCGAGCATGATTCATTTTTCTGTTAAATTCATAATGGCCGAAAAAATCCAATAAATCTACAAGAAAATCAAGAAAGCCAGTGGTGAAATCAAATAAGTCTGTGCTCAAGTACGAATTCCAAGGAATCATCCCTCCCATTTCTATCAAGTATGCATACGACAATGTCACCGATACAAATCTTGATCACATCAATGTGCAACAATTTTGCGATCGAATAAAAGCTAAAGCCAAAACCATATTCTTGGATAGGCTCTACCATAATGGCCTACGCCAAGAAGTGGCATATCTGGTCTCGGTGCAATGCCCAGAGCTGGTTATCGCTTGCATAAAGCATTATGATCCTGAGAGATGAGTAATTTATAATTATAATCGTGAGCCTTTCCTCTTAATCACACCAGAGCACATTGAGGAATCACTCACCATACCTGACTTCCCTGTGAATGTTGATATCAATCGAAATTCAACACAAGAATTTTGGGATGAAGAACCCCTCAGGTGGAGCAAGATGGTTAATAACAATTAGTTAGTGACCAAGAGGCCTCGAGTTGACTGGCTTTCTAAGGATTTGTACCATGTTGAGTTTATGGAGGAAATCAGGGATATGATCACTCTCCTGAGTCGAGTCTTTGGTCTACCCTCTGCCAGGATTTTCCACCCATGGATGTATCATTTTATCTATATCATCCTTTCCAAGAGAGAGTTTGTGGATTGGTCCACCATCATCACTGACACCCTTCACAAACAATTGATTGAAGTGAAGATGATTAGATGTTTCTACATGACATCGTACCTGACTTATGCAGTGGCTAGAAGAAAGCTATTTTTGGGGATCGAAACGAAGGGAGTCATGGGTCCATCAAATAATGCCTTCCATTATTATTCGTAGCTAAGTTTCAAAAATACTTCTCATCATTTCAGAAGATTTAACGATGCATTCACCTTCCGCGTGATTCGACACCTAAATCAGAATACTAAGGAAAGATTCTCCAAAGAGGCTATGGATGTAATTTCCCAATGGGGAACATGGTTAATTCAATTTTCATCCTTTTCCTATATTCACGTGAGTGGCTTTGTGGGTACTCCATGGAAGCTTCCTAACTACGTTTTTGACAAGTGGGAATTAATGGAGCTTGCGCAACAACTAGTCCAAGTTCACTGTCTTCTCAGTGACAAGCATTGTTCAAGAATTCATTTCCCAATCCAAAATTGGGGAATACCAATGTCCAAATCTCTTCAATTCACAACTCATGGAGAAAGAGTTTTCCCTCATCACTATTCATCCATATGTGAAGAGATTCCAATTTGATATCAACGGATATATGAAGAAGATGCTTGGGGAAAAGTATCAGCACAACCCTACCATGGAAGATTTTTGGGTTGCATGTTCTGACGAACATGAAGTGAGAAGGTGAGAGTTTTCCCGCCTAACCCTTGCTCACATCAAGGCCTTTCACATCAAAAACCCTCCATATTCATTGGTGGATGATGATGAAGATGTTATTGATACCTCATATGATGCAGTTGATTTTACCTCATTGCCACGAATTGATTGGACCAAAAGAGATGAATTTTCTCTTGATAGCAAGAATCAACCAATTCTCAAAAGAATCATATCTTGGTATGAAAGAGAATTTGCAAAGTTACAATCAATCCGTTATCATACCTCATGATTACAAAAATTGCCAACTCAAGGAGGTCTCCAGTCAACCAAAGCTTCTTTTCAATCAACCTCTTTGCCATCTAGTCATACACATTAAACAAGAAAGGAGTGGTTCCCAAAATCTGCTTCACCAAAGAAGGTGTCACGAGGTGAAAAATCTAAGGGTCCTAGCTCTAGTGAAGGAAAAGAGTATGTATGGGGATTTTCCACTTCAAGTAGATATTCTTCTATTCACATTGCTAACAGTTTGCAGAAGCTCATAACAAACAATCCTCAGTCGTGCCTTGCACAAGATTCCACTCAAGTGCAAGTAGTCAAGATATCGAACACTTCTGAACCCACAATTCACGAAGAGATTTCTCAAAATCTCCCCAATGTTCAAGAGGTATATATCGAGGTTATTTCTCCATAAATTGAGGTCATGGAAAGGATTCTTGTAAAATCTAATGATGTTGAGAACAATGGAAATGTTACTTTGGACTCCAGGCTTTTGTATGTGGAAGTGGTGAAGAATACTCCTTTTTGGGTTGATTGTGAAATCAAGAAAATGAAGAGGGTTGTTAAGGCAATTGACACTGACTTTGATGCCCTTTTCAAGATTTCAAATGACAGCATTCCCAAGAAACCTAAAGTGCTCTCCTGAATAATGGTGGATGCTTTCAGACACAGATTTGTGGATATTTCCATCCCACAAGTTGACAAGGAACATGATGCGATGACATCTGTTAATTATGAAGTTTCCATACTTGGATTTAGGAAGTCCACATTGGAAAATGACATGACGATGGCCTGAGATTCAAGAGATATCATGCTAAAAAGGATTGAGAAATATAAGTCTTAGAACTCCCAGCTCAAGGCTAAAAAGAATCAATTAGTGGAATATGTTCAGCATTTGATAAATCCCATATCATCCACTTTCCTAGTACCCGATGCAGTGGCTGCCCCAATGAAGAAACTCTCAATTTGTCAAAAGAAATAAACATATTGGGTCATGCTACTAAATCTTGGCTTTCAAATATTCTCGTTTTTGGTAAAGAGATGATCAAAACAATTGTTAAGCTCCATGAAGATATTAACGCATATCTTGATCCAATTCTTTCTTTCAAGGAAACTTTTGTTTCTAACATATCAAAATTGGATGAGATATTGCCTAGTCTACATGAGATGACAAGTATGGAATCTTCAATTTTAGCCATTGAAGGAATTCTCAAATTTGAATGTTGAGGGACACGCTTTCTTTGGTGTCTACATCTCAAATCAAGAAATACACTTCTCAAGGATTCTATGATCCATTATGAGAGTGTATGCAATGAAGCCTTCACTTCACTCGCCTTGATTAAGGAGTTCATAGATGAGATCCCTTGTGATCTTGTAAATGAGAAAAATCAAAGGTATTCATTAGAACATGTGGAGGAGAAATTTTCACAGTTGTTTAAAAGACATGTATACTCCCGCCATCAATTTCACTTCAGCTTCAATGGAACATTACATCAAATTAAAGAACTTGTTTGAGAATGTTCAATCAAATATGGTCAATCTGAATGATATACCAGGTAGAATCTTGTAATTACAGGTATTTTGTGAGGCTATTCTTTGACCAAATGAACCTCCTGAAGAAGAAAAGATGTTTGAAATATAGGGGAGATTCAGATTCTTTCAATTGGTAAAGGTGACAGATCCTAATTTCACCGACAGGATGAGGAGATAGTTTTCATGGTATCTAACGAAGTGGGATAGTCCATTTCTCATACGATTGAGATAGGCAGGCCCCATTTCAATGGATAAGGCACTGGTTTTTGTTGTATGTTTTAAAAAGTGGTATTTTTAAATGGTGTTATTATTTAACTCACTTTTGGAAAACTTTGGATAATTTAAGTGATTTCTATTTTTAGTTGCTTTGAATTAAGTTAGTTGAAAAATTCAAAGTCACTTAAGTTCCCTATTTAATGTGTATGTAAATACTAACTACTTTGTAACCAAATTTTGGGTTATAAAAGGAAGTTAGGGGCTCATTTGTAAGGGTGACTTTGAGAGAGGAGAAGAAAATACTTTTGTATGTAAGCTTTACTTCAAAGAAAGAAACTTTGTGTTCTTTTGAGAAGATCTTGTGGAGTTAATGAAATATGAACTTTGTGTCCCATTCATTATCTCTTATAGCATTTGATGTTCTTATGTTTATTAGATGTTAGTGTTTGAAACTTGCATGAAAATATTGTCTTGGATCTTAATGTCAAAGCTACTAATATGTTGTTCTAGTTCATAGTGATCAAGCTCTAATTATCTACTTGCTCATGTGTATTCCCTTTTACTAATTCTCATTTAGCTGATGCAAACTCTGTTTTATTTGTGTTATTTATTTATTGATTCTTCTCCATGCAATATTAGGCTCTGTTTTTACCTAGCTCTTGCATGTTCCTTCCATTCATCCCTTTCCATTCATTTCCTTCATTCAATTCCATCTTCCTCATTCACTTTTCTTTCCATTGATGTTCCAAAACACCCCCCACATACAATTTTGAATGTACATATGTAAATATAGTTTTGGTTTCAATAAAGGTAGCTTCATTTTCATTGAGGAGGGACTTTGTTCCCACAATGTTGCATGTCGTTTGCATGCATGCAAATCCATATGCTAACAACACCCTTACTTGCTCAGTCTAACATTTTATACCTTGGAATTTATCATCCTGGAAACCAGCACCCAACTAGGATGCCAACGCCAGGTGCCCTCATCGCCTCTAGGCACCCCTAACCCTAGTGTACTTTGTTTACACTTTTGGGGTCCTTTCGAGCTATTTGAGCGTATTATTTTTTAATCGTAAAAATTTTTGGGATTAGTTACAAAATTTAAGCAAGTGAATCATATAAATATAAAGTGATATGATCATAATAAGGGACCAAGCACTAAGCATTAGCTATCACCACCTAAGGTTGCATCCATCAAACATGTAAGAGATCCATTGCATCCATCTAGCACCATCCAAGGGACATAAGGGATGGATATTCTACATACACTTCGTAGGAGGGAAGTTCATTCTATTCCATGCACACATTTATTACATTTATTTGCATCTAGTTATTTTCTCGTTATCAAGTGTGACACGCACAAGAGCCACCTAGGGCATAATTCCACACACACACACACACATAGAACTACATTGGATCTGAGATTTAGTGTAGCACTTAGTCGTAAGAATGCCATTTTGATAGTTGAGGACAATCTGACCCCTCATTCTGCATCTTTCTTTTTTAGGATTTGATGTCTCTTTGAGGGTTTTGCATGTCATTACTTCATTGCAGGTTTCCAGCAACTTCAACTATCATTATGTGACCTCATAGTGACCAAAGGTGAATAACAACGAATACCTCGTCACCACTCAAATGAGGTTTTTTTAGCATTTCTACAAACTCAGACGCCTGAGAAACATGTCTAGGGCGCCCACAGGTGCCCCTGTCCCTCTCCAGACACCGTAATCCAGGAAAATAGTCGTCTTGCACACTTTTTTGAGGCTCTGTGTGACACTTCTCCCTCTCAGTTCATCCAATCAATACTTTGACACAGTCCAAATTTCACTGCGAACTAGCTAAGTTATCTTACCTCTTCTTTGCACTAAGGGTTTCACATTTTATTACTTACATTGTTTAGGTTAATTTATGTACTTAACTGTTGCATTTATTTATTGCTACAATAGTAATCATAGGCATATATATTTCCATATCTAGATTAATCAATGTGTTGGATTGGGAAGCAGTAGAGAGGTTTTTTTAATTTTTAGATATATCAGAAGAATGTATATTTAGGTTTGGATTAAAAACTTCAGCTAATGGTAACCGGTTGGTAAAATTTTGCGTATATTTTTACTCATGAACGCATTTTTGTTAGCTTAAATACTCACTTTTTTGTGACTTGAAATCTCGCATTTGTTTTTGTGGGTCAAATATTGGTAATGGTTGTATCATCAACTGCAAGGGTTAGCTTTTGTATTTGACCCAAAATATATAAACTTATAGTTTTGCATGATAAGTGAAGATAATTTTGAGGCTTAATAGTTGTTTTTAATCTACTCTTGATGATTTTCATACTTAAGATTTTTTACTAAAAACCTTTTCTTATTTTCTTGTATGAGAGAGGGAGCTAAAATTACCCTTACATTTTTTGACACTTTTGACATCAAAACAAATTGGTAATTCCATTGTGAAATCATCGAATCCAAAAAAAAGGAAAATTATGTAATGTGCATTTTAATATGTGTGTAAAGTAGAGGATTTAAAGACTTCACCTGCCATTTGATACAAAGATAGCTCCATGAGAAAGAAAACCTCTCTAAAATTTTCCTTTTGGTAGACTGTAAAACATTTGGAATTATAAGCTTCCCTTATCATTTTCAAAACCAAAGGCAGTGGGTTGCTTTCGACAAAGCCTTCACTGAAAAAATATGGCAGCATGACTTGTGAAATTTCTTCACTCTATAGTTTACTTTGAGCTTGAAAACACCGCGAACATCTCTAAACACATTGGATTTCATAAAACACCCACATATGGCTGTCAAAAAATGTAGATAGTACTTATGAGAAGCAAAGGGTGACTACATGACATTCTAATCTTCTTTGAGGAACTTTCCCTGTGTACAAAACATTGAGAACGGGGCAAAAAATTTGTGTCCGTCATGTCTGTTATTTTCACTTTGTCATTTATAGACTCAAATAATCCCACTTTCAACATTATTTTAAACACTTTGGATTTCCCTGCTTGCAAAAAGAATTGAGATATTTATGTTATGTTTTAACAAAGATGAAATAAACAAAAACAGGGATTTGAAAATAACATGGGTCAACAACATACCAGAACGGCCTTATGTGCTTTTAAAATTCCTCCATCTCTCCCCTTCAAAGAAAAATCAGTGAAGGGCTCGAGGAATATATCTTTGTCCCATGTTTGTAGGAAAACGTGAAAAAGATAAAATTTATAATATTTTACACATCCGTCACAATAGAGAAACTGTGCGACATTAACATTGGGCCTAATAAACCTTAAATCTTTGTTGCAATAAATGCATAAGAAATGAGAATTTTTCAGTATGTGTTGCATCTTGTAGAACAAGAAACTACTTGGAAAAGAAACTCAATGGTCATTATATAACAATCCCAACTCTGAAAAAAGGAGACTGCACCATTATATATTTTCCCCCCTTAAATAAAAACGTATGCAAGCTTAAGAAAAAAAGCGTTTGGATAAAATTGCTTAATATTTTGTTATTAGGATAAAATTGATGTTAACAATAGGTTCAATCATACTCAAAAGTAATGTTTTTAGGATGATAATTGTAATAGAAATGTTTTTAATAATGCCCAACCTTATGACATGTATAACATATGACATAATTTTTCCTTTTATCTGAATGTGAATTGTCATTCCAACATTGACTTGAAGGTCCTTCTATACAATACCTAACAATATGTCCTCTTTCTTGACAATTGAAACATATCATGTTCTTCTCAAACTCAGGTTTACAATCCCTCCATGGATGTTTTGTGTCTATTTTAAGCCATTTGCATTCTATGGCCTTGTGACCAAAACCATAACATGAAAAACAATAACCATAGAACTTACTTGTTTTTTTCCTTGCATTGGGTTATCTGATTATCTTCTTGGGCTCTTTAGCTCCTCCATTGACCTTTGAAATTCTTGATGTTGATTCATTAATTTTTTACATGTTAGGACCAACATTTTCATCCTCCTTGATCTTTTAACATCTTTGACAACATACAAGTCTTGATTCATCCTTCAATTCTCTTTGTCTTGCTTGTTTCATTTCCTCTCTGAGAGTATTCAAATCTACACTTAATTTCTCACATTCTTCACTCTTGGCTTGGATGGATGTTTGATAGAACTCCTGCTCTATTTCACCGAAATGTCTATCTTTTATTTTCAATTCATTAAGCTAATTAGTAACTTGTTCCAAATCAATCTTCAAGGTCTTTACTTCCTTTTCAAGTTCCAAGCAGTCATTCTCTTTTTCTTTCAAATATCTTAAAACATTTTCAACAAATGAAGCCATCTCATTAAGTTCTCGACCATGGTGAGATTTCATGTACTTGATCTCATTTTTCATACCTTCTATCAGAGTTTGAACAATCTCATATTTTCTCTTCATAATTGATTCTGTTGGAGTACCCATGTTATGTCTTCAGGACCACCTCCAATCTGTTAGGCTTAACACAGGAGGATTAGACTCTAATACCAATTGTTAGGAATTTAAGGAACTGAGAAGGGGGGTGAATCAGTGCTGATAAAAAACTCACAATCAATTTCCACTTGTTTAATCTGTTACTATTAAACTTGATTGATTTTCATATGCATGCACCTTTAATCTAGAGAGATATGAAGAGAAATAAACACACATATACAAGAGGAGACTAGATATAATATGGGAAACTCTTTCAGGAAAAAACCCCACTGAAACCAATGCACTAACTTGGAAAATTATCCTTCAAAGTTACAATGATTTCTCGATTGAACCACAACTCAATATGGAGATACAATTCCAATAATTTAACCAGGCAACCACCCAGTCTTCGACAAGCTACAACGTGTCTGGAAGCCACAACTCCCAAATTTAGTACAACACCCACTGACCTTTAGTAAGCCACTACTTATAAGGAGGCATCAACCCCCTAGATTTAATCAGCCACTACTAATCTTCTGTAAGTCACTAGTTACAAGGAGGCTGCGACCCCCTGTGATCTAAGCAACAACTTAGATATATATTACACCAAGTTTGATCATTTAGATCCTATGTTTTACATATAACAGATTATGATCACTTTGCACAACTCTTCTTCATTCACTCTCCATACTCTGATTTTTATTACTCTTCTTACCTCTTTTTGGTCTCTCCCCTCAAAAATTCATTTGACTGGTTTTCTAATTGATGACTTTGTCTCGTTCAACACATGTAACTCTCTTCACCTTTAACAATAGATCTTCATTTGATGACTCTATCTCCTCTCTAACTCTGCAGCAATTCTTCAGCATGTAATTCTTCCTATCTTCATCATTGGATCTTTAATTAATATCTATGTCTCCTTCAGCACACAACTATGCTCTCTTTTAGCAATATATTTTCATTGCATATTAATATTTCTCTCCTCCCATTTGATTAACATTATATTCAACATATTTCTCTCCTTTCAATTAAAATATCTACATATGAAGGCTATTTCTTCTTCCCCTCTCTGCAACAACTCTTGAGCATAGCTACTCACCTCTCTCCTTCATCTCATCAATGGATTTTCATTTGATGTCTCTATCTCTTCAACATATATCTCTGATCTATTTCAACAAATCTGTATTATGCTTCAGTTTCTCCTTTTCCTGCAAAACTCACTTCTTGGCTTGGCTATCTCTTCTTCATCAGAATCAGATATTCATTAATGGTTCTAACTCATCTCTTTCTCTAGAAAAAATCTTTGTTTGGATACGCCTCTCTCTCTTTTCTCTATTTTTCTAGATTTTATATTATTTTTGGAATTTTACTTTTATAAGCAAGGATATCTCTCCATATTTTTCTCTTGGCATGCCATGCACTCCATCTTCCTTTGTATGCATTGGAAAAATCAAAGGGACGTTGAAAAACTACCTTCTAAAAGAGTACCACCTATTATTCAGTTATTCCTTCTATATTTGTCTTCAAATCTTTATTTTTCTTGTTCTAAGGCATAAAGAATTGAATTACCTTTCTAGAAAGTCCAAAAAATATGAATTTGGACACCTGGAACTCAAGATATTACCATGTGGGTTTGAGAGGTTCGTGGAGCACAATATTTACATTCCACGCTAATACTCTTTACATTTTTACTTTAAACCCAATAAAATAAGTAACCCTTTGTAAATCAGATAAATCGGGATTATAAGGAACACAAAGAACTCATGCATCCATGGATTAGTTCATCTACATCTCTATTTATCTATAGTCAACTCTCTCTCTCTCTGGTCAAATTTGATTTTGGAGAGCTTGGGTTGATCAGGAACTCCTTGCAACCTTACCTAGGTCCTCCGATGCCTTAACCATTCGTAATACACTCCATCTCTCCTTTCTTCCTTCGTGTTTTATTGTGCGGCTCTCAACAACTTGCGGGGAGCTACCTCTCCCTGAGAACTCGTACCAACAGGGTCTTCTGTTCCCGTAACCTCCAATCTATCCACACTATATTAAAATCATTTTCCTCTCTTCTAATATCGTTGACTTTTGGGTTGACTGGACATGTGGAGAACTTGGTCTTGGGAGGTATAGTATCGTCCTTTGGTCTTCATGTTGAAGGAGATTGCGAAGAACTTGGACTCACATAGAACCCATTCTAATTTGACCCTTTGTGCTCAAAAACCTTATTTGTTGCACAATACTCTAGCCATTTGACTTGCAAACCAAACTAACTTGCAGGGAACACATGTACACTTGGAAATCATTCCTTTGGGGGCCTTAGTGCCAAATTTGCACCATGAACCCATAATACAAAGGAGCCTTTGTCCTATAACCTTTACATCCATGCGGGGAACACTTGTTCCATGAGAACTTGTTCTATCTGCACCCCATGAACCCGTAATGCACTAAAACTCAAAATACTCAAAATTTTACAATTTTTTCTAAGTACTGGAAATTTTTAGTTTCTCCATACAAATATTGTGAGCACTTAAAATCATCATGAAAATGATTTTTAGACCTTTAAAGCATCTGAGCCAAGTGTACTGACCTTTTCAATATTTCCAATGGACTTATATCTCACCATTCAAGTTTGCAATGACCTTGAATCACCCTGAAACCTTCCTATAAGTTTAATGAACTTGCCAAAGACATTGTACACTATTGAAACACCAATCCATCACTGAAGTAATCATGAATGCTTAGATTATCACTAAAAATCCTCTTGCATACCACTGAAACTTCTCATACACTATGAAGACTTGGTTACAAACTTGTTCACACCTGATTCACATAAATTTGGTTTTTACCATATTTATCCTTAAGAATATTACACACTACTTGAGAGGACACACAACACACTATGCTTGTTTTACCACTTGACCATGCACCTATCACTAAGAACTTGTTTTTCATGGCTCTGATACTCCATGGAATCACTTAGAACTTCTATGTGATTTGATACTACCAATCAACCTTTTTTCCATCAGTTCCACTTGACATCAATGACAATGACCAGGATCCAACAATTGGTTGAAAGTACAAACAATAACAATTGGTTACACAAATGTAAAGCCTAAAGTATAATCTTCCTTTAGCAGTACTAATAACCTTTTTTAATTTGAATGTTAAGAAATTTATCAATATAAATCCATTAGATGGTGTGATCTAAAATACTTAATATGTTATTTATGTGTTAGTTAATAAATATGGCATATATTTTCCTATAAAATTGTATGTGTGTTTTGTTTATATATTTATGTATGACTTGCCCACGTTTGTATTTTAAAACCGATTAGAAATGGATAGAACATCAAAGATATTTTACTCAATGACATTCAAGACAATAATGTGAATAAATGATGAATGAATAAAAGCAATGTCAAAATGAGATTGAAAGAGAAAGATGTACTAAACAGAGGGAAAGAATGCTAGTTGAAGAACTTGAAGCACAAATGAGACAGCATATAAATGAAATGGTATCATATCACACTCTAACATCTCAAAATGATAAACATATATTAATAAGAATATTGCAAATAAAAATGCATTTAGATGCACCCATTGAGGCAGAACAACACCAATTACAAGAACATAATTGTGAATTAGTTCAAAGACATCGTCAAAAGAATTATAATGTTGAGGTTAATTATGAAGGAATGAATTCATTAATCGTAGATCATGCGTTATAGGTTCTAGATATAGATAAATATATGTTGATGTTGGAAATAATATACATAACAAAAAAGATTAAAAAAACAAGTGATGACATCACAACTAAGAAGATGAGGAGAACAAGATAATGTTAAGATAGATTTCAAGACAATATAGTCGTTGTTTGAATGTGATTTTGATAAACTTGCATCTCCACACGTGTTATTATTTTCAAAAAAATTAGGTCGAAATGAATATTCATCAAACTCGTAAATCCCTATCTGTAGTAGGTGCCCACAAGAGAAATGTGTCCAATGGTTTTTCCAATTTTAATAATATGAATCTTGGTTCCCAACCACCTGAATTGACAAACATGATTTAAGTGGAAGAGATGTTAATTGTGTGTGTGAATTCAATTTCTTAAATAACTCATACAACAAGAGGGCAACACAAACACAAAGATCATACCATTTTTTTCCACAACAATTCAATGAAATCACAAAAAAATTACCATATTATATTTAAAATCTTATGATTGTCATAGTACACAGAAAACAACAATGTTGAACTACATACAATATTACCATGAATAAATATTGAGTATATAATGCACTTAAATATAAGAGTTCTATGAAGATGTGAAGATTGATGAAATGATACGAAAATATATCCCACACAATACATCCTCAAATGTATTTAAAAAATAAACTTTTTCCAGATGGAATTTAATACCAATTTAAATGAACATGTTTTCTAGATACAATACTTGAGACAAATGAAGAAAATGTCATAGATCACACATTAGCTATGGTCACCAAACCACCCAATGCCCCAAGAGATATGAAATTAATTTATGCTTGGATAAACAATATGAACATAGATCCTGATGAACTAATAGATTGATCACAAATCATATCATCTCCAATCAATGAATACATGAAAAAGGTTTACTAGACATGACTTTATCGACCCTATTCCCTAATGGAAGGTGTGGCTATCTAGAACCATGACTAAAGTGTGTACATCCACATGAATATGTGAAACTCTCAATACTATATCAAGATAACCATTTTGGAAAACACCTCAAGTTTAGGTATCTTTCCATGAATAAGATAATTCAAAATCGAGCTCAAAATTCACTAGTAGCTTTTGTAAATAAGATCCTTCAAGACTTACCCATTACAATTGATGAATTACGTGAACACATGGAGAAAATTTCAGAATCTCGTCCTATTGACGTGTGATGCAATATGAAACTACATTACGAGGAACACATTATTGCTGTAAAAAGTGTCATGCATAATTAACTGACCCATTGCATCAATTGGAACACCAGCCATCTTCTTTACTTTAAATGTAACATACGTGTATTGGCCAAACCTCCATATATTGATGCAAATAACTCCAACTATAGATCTGTGTAAAACACAAATATGTTGATGAAAAAACATAATTGACCATCCTCATATAATTGCAAATTATATGCACATTCAAACTTCAGTGTTCTAAAAAGAGATATTTTGGAGGTTTATAAAGATAAAAGACATTTGGTGTAGATATGAATGAAAGCATAGATGGTCTCCACATGTGCATGGTTTTTATGGTTGTATGGAGCACCAAAAATAGAAACCTTAGATTGAAAAAATAATGAAAAAGTTAAAATTCCCTAAAGATAATTTAATGGAATTATATATGCATGGAATATTGGGGCCAATGCACACCAAAGGAACATACAAGTAAGAAATGATTAATAATATATTTGTCTCTTTTAAAAAGTAACTACTTTTAAAAAAATATAAATGAATATTTATTTCGTGTGTAGTTAAGAGAATACATGATTTGAGATTGCATCCATGTGTGAGGAATACATTAAATATTAATCAATTTTTTAAGAAAAAAACTATAAATAATTAATTAATTTCAAGGAGGATCATACCATGTGCAAATATGGGGCTTGCCTCGACAAAAAGAAATGAAGAAGGTTTGCAGGTAAGAAACATTATTTTAAAATTATGTCTTCAATGTTTGTGTACATGATTAATAACATAAATTTTTCTTTCATGCAGGTTTAATGCCCCTTGGCCTTTACATCTTGACAGATCAAAATTATACATTGATGTAAAGATAAAAGATAAACAATATGGAGAAAAATTAAATGATGACCGTGTTAACACTCGTAATCATTAGGTGTTGCAATCATGGCATGTAAGTGTAGATTGACAACCAATAATTTCAAAACATGTCATTGTAAAATATATTACAAAAAATGTTGTAAAAGTAGAGCAAGGTTCAAGAACGTATCAATAATTGTTGACGATCTTTGCAAATGTTGAAAACGGTAAATAACTCACTACATGAGTGTATCGATTCTTGCTAACCAAAACACTTTTTGAAAGATATACGGACAATGGAAACATGCCACAGGCTATTAGAACTTCCTTTGGTGAATTGCAATAGAGTATTTGTATCATTAAATGTTAGGTGTAAAGCTTTAAAATTATTATTAAAAGAGGATGAAGAAAATGAAATACATGGAAACTCAATACTTGATCGGTACATTAATTCTTCTCTCAATGGAACATGTGCCTCTTATTGAAACTGTTAGAACTTGGATTTATACTCCTAAAGTTTGTAGAAGAGAAAAGTGGAATCCTAGAAAAACATGCACTATTATGAGGATGTTTTATAGCATCCCATAACAAGTTTTTTTTCAGATTTCTGTTAGTAAATTTTGTAACTATTATACAAACCATTTCATGATATTGAGAGAGATATTGGCCTTGAAGATGATATTATAAAATCTAATTGCACTCAATTTTAATATAATTATTAGAAATATAGCAGTTTATTGAAATGAATAATGACACTCAATGAGAAATGGAGGACGAAGACGAGGATATTATCTAACAAAACATAATTGAACATGAGTGGGAGATCATATCAGGTCTACACAAAAACAAAACTTCTACATGTTTTTGAGATTAATATGTTGGATCAGAGGGATAGTGATAGGCTAACACCTTAAATTGTAGACTATCTCGGTAAAGAACAATTAAAAAGGGACTCTTAAATTCATAAACATGGCTAAAGACAATTATTTGCTTTTAGGGAAGAACCACCCTCCAATTTTAGTTATGATAGTGTTTACCATTTTTGGTCATCATCGTGGAGGGGTATAAAAAAATTTCAAGTTACTCATTTTCAGTGGATGATTAGGCAATACAAGGGAAATAAGTAGCAGGAATCAACATTCCAAGATGCCCATTCCCCATATAGGATGTCATTTTGATTTTTGTCTTCACCAAGATCATTTACTAGCCATTGAAGAGTGTTGCAAGGTTCTGATGGAGATGGGAGGGGCATCATATATAAGAAACTACTATGATGTAATAATAAGGAATCAAGTTGAAGATTTGAAATTGTTAAGTATGGAAACCCAGTTTTAGGATTGTTCATTCATTCATTTCTTAGTTTCAAATGATTGAAAAAGGTACAAGAAAGTTGTTGATAAATTCCTTATGATTATATGCAATGTATTAGACAATTGAGTTTTCATATGGTCATTTACTCATGCAAATGAAAAGAATGTAAAAGAAGCATCAGACAACTCATTGCATAAAACAATTGTGCATATTTACAAGGAAATTGTAAAAGTTTCCCCAAAAAATCCGTGGGATATGACTATCTAAGCAAAGAATGCTGATAAATTTGAAACTAAAAACCTGTAATGAAGAAAAGGGGACCTGTCATTTCCTGAAAGATGAATCCCCTTCCTTGCAATTGTTGATCCAAGTGGTTCCATGAAACTGCTCTAGTGTACCTGAAAGAGGAAAAGAAGACAAATGGTGTTGGAGCTTCGGGTTCCTTTGCTTCATTATATTCTTGTCTTCAAATTTATATGCATTTTGTAGACACAAAATCACACACTTTGGGTAATTATCTAGTCTTGATTGTTTACTACTATTGATATGATTCCTATGCAAGAAAATTACTAATTAACCCATGACTTTTGCCACCTTTCTTTGCTTTATGTTACCACTTTTGGTCTTACACCCTTACTTGCTTAGTATGCCTTTTTATACTTTGGAATTTATCATCCTGGATAGTAGCACCCAGCCAACATGTCAACATCAAGCGCCCTCATCCCCTCTAGGTGGTCTTGACCCCTTTGTACTTTACTCACACTTTTTGGGTCTTTTTCTAGCTATTTTTAGTCACAAAATCATGCACTTACTACTAGTATTATACCGCCAAGTATGTTGTTTTATATATGGATCTTGCGTAAGAAAATTATTCACTAATGGCTCATTCCCTAGTCCTGTCATTAGTTTAGTTATCCATTGTCAATGAGTGTTTTACACAATATTCAATTGCTCACAAAGTTCTGGTCATCTCTCATGGAGTCTCAGTTGTCGTTATTTACTCAGTGGTTGTCTCTAGTCTTTGACTAGGGTGCATAGGAAGGTATTGGGGCGCCCTTCAGTGCCCTGGTCCTCATTTTTAGGCACCTTGGTCCCACTTTCACTTGGTTCTCATTTAGAGTTTTGAGGTCGATCTTTGTAGTTTTCCCTCTCATTCCCATAGGTACTAATTGGCATATCAGGTCATTAGTGTCGAAATTTTAGCAAGAGATCCCTATATAAACACAACATACACACTATCCTAAGGGAAGACTATTTCTACTAAGGGCTAGTTATCAACTAAGGCAAGGGACTGCATTTGGGCACTATTTTACATCACACACTACATATGAAGGGTTGTATTCAATGTATTACATCCACTATTTGCATTTTACCTCTAGTTATTACCCGCTACTTTGGCGTTATTGTCATTAGGTCACCCTAGACATGTGATTGCACACACATACACATAGAACTACATCAGGTTTGAGATGTAGTACAACTCTCAGTCGTAAGTCCATCCATTTGGCATTTGAGGATAATTTGACCCATTCATTTACATATTTCTTTTTTTAGATTTTGATACTTTTATATGGGATTGTGTAGGAGATTATTCAATGAATATTCTACAATGACATCTGGGAAGCTAGTGTGACATACACACGACAAAGACCAAGTTATTGCAAAGATCTAGTGACCAACCCAGACTGAGATTCTGAGCTGCTATGTAGACTAGGGTGCCCATACTATAGACCAAAGCACCCACATGCACCCTAATCCTCCCCTTGGCGCCCCAGTTTGGCCAAATATTCATCTACTGCAACTTTCTGAGGTGTGCTTTCATACTTTGTTCGGCATGTGCATCATCCAATACAATTCCAAATCTTAGCTAGGTAAGTTCATTTAAGGTTAGTACATTTTCCCTCTTATTTCAATTATTTCATTTCATTTAAAATATCAAATAAAACTAGTTAGCATTAATATTTCAGTTTATATCAGTTATTTCATTGTTGTATTATTTATATCAACTTCTAAAATTCATATTTTATTTAATCACACCATTAGATCATATTATCTTTTTTCTAGTCAGTATTTTTTGGGTTAAGTATGAAATTCAAGCAAAGGAATCATATAAATATAAATCTATGTGATCATAATAAAGGACCAAGCACTAAACATTAGCTATCACCACCTAAGGTTGCATCCATCAAGGCATCTAAGAGCTCCATTGCATCCATCAGGTGCCATCACAAGGGACACAAGGGTTGGTTATCATGCATACACTTCATAGGAGGAAATTTCATTCTATTCCATGCACACATCTATTACATTTCTTTACATCTAGCTTACTTACTCGCTATCAAGTGTGACACACACCAGAGCCACCTAGGGCACAATTCTGTACACACACACATAGAACTACATTGGGTCTGAGATGTAGTGCATCACTCAGTCGTAAATTCACCATTGTGACAGCTAAGGACATTCTGACCCCTCATTCTACATCTTTCTTTTATAGGATTTGATGTCTATTTGAGGGTTTTGCAAGTTCATATTTCATTGCAGGTTTCCACTGACCTTGGCGATCTTGGGTGTGACCTCAAAGGGGCCAAATGTGACTAACAATTAACATATTGTGACCACTCAAAGGAGGTTTTTGGATCTTTTCCGCAGACCCAGGCACCCAGAAACAGGCCTAAGGCACCCACAGGGCTCCCCTATCCCTCTCCAGGCACCCCAGTCCAACCTATCTTTCTAGATCTACATTTTTCTAGGACTCTATATGATGCTCCTATTGCTCTGTTTAACTAGTCATCACTTTGGTACAGTTCTAGAATTACTTTATGAATTAGCTAAGTACCTATTTCTCCTCTTTGCAATTAGGGTTTTTGTATATTTATTACTTAGTTGTTTGGGTGTAATTTCTTGTACTTAATTGTATATTTATTTTACTGCTACAATAGCATCATATTAGGCTCTAAAATTCACATTTAGCTTAATCATTTTGGTGAACCTGAACTTGATCTTCACACTCTTAGGAACCTCATCTTCCTAGAGTCTTCTGATCATGAACATCTTCATCCATGCTTATCTCAGAATCATCTGGATTGTATTAATAAGCTCAAAAAATATTTAGCTACTACTTATATTCCTCCTCACACCTCACCTGAATATGTATACCATAAGTTTACTTCCACCCTATCTCTCAATGAGATCAAATAACTTTCACATCAGATGAGCTACCCTCTCAAGCTATGTTAGAGCATGACCCCCCTTATATATTCAAGTTTGTATCAACAATATAGGGGTCAAACGCACCTTAGTAGACAATGGGTCTGGCCTCAACATTTGTAATATAGCCTTTCTTCATCACTTAGGCCTCTCTGAAAATTCCTTAGCTCCTTTATCAATTTCTATTCATGGATTCGATAACATTCCCAAGCATGCCTTAGGCACCATTACTCTCCCTACCATTGTTGGTCCATGTATAATCATTATTCCATGTCATGTCATGCCCATAACCTCAATCATAATACTCTTCTTGGGCGGCCTTGGATCCATGTCATGCATGTGGTCCCCTCTACTCTACATACACGGCTTAAATTTCATTATCAGGGAGTTGTTTATGATGTCCCAGATGATCCATCCCCTTTTGTATATTGCCATTTTATTGAGCAATCTGATGATACTCCTTATTCCTCTACTCCTACTCAGGAATTTTCTAAATATGGACTAGGATATGAATATTTTCACTATTATGGCTTCTCCAATATGAGCTTAGGTCAACACGAACATAAATTCAAACACTTTGGGATCTTCCCATACAATCTCACAAATTTGGATTGGGATACCATCCCCCATCTCTCCCCCTTTCGAAAGCTTATACTACCTTGCATACTTCTTCACTTCCTCTTGTACATCCTGAGTTCATTAGTGATGTCACCTCTATTGCTTGGGATAATTTAGACACTTTCTCCACTAATGATGCTCTTCTAGAACACATGAGAGTTTATGATCAATTCCATTCATTTCACCACAAGAGGCATTCTCCATCATCCCTCAGTGCTACCACTTACTTTGGAGACTCTAATACACCTCCTGACAACACCAATCCTCCTGATACTATTCCTAATGATCCATACATTAAGGATCAGTCAAATCTTCTCAATGAAGAGACAATTCAATATAACCTTGGTACATTTGAAAATCTTTGAATAGTTTTGCTAGTTGCCTCTTTCACCCTTGATGAGAAAAAGATATTAAGTAATTCCTTCATGATTTTGTGACATTTTTGTCATGGGACTATAGTGATATGTCAGGTATTGATCCATCTGTTTCAATGCATAACATTGTCCTTAACCTTGGTGCAAAACCAGTCCAACAGAAAAATCACAAAATGCACCCAAAAGTGGCACTCTTAGTCAAAGAAGAAATCCAGAAATTACTTGACGTTGGTTTTATCTGTGTTGTTGATTATCTTGAATGGGTATCTAATATCGTACCCATTATGAAGCTATATGGTCGCATCCATTGTTGTACTGACTTTTGTGATTTAAATAAAGTTTGTCCCAAGGATAGTTCCCTCTTGCCTCATATTGATGTCATTGTTGATTCTACAACCAGATATGATATCTTATCTTTCATGGATGGCTTCGTGGGTTACAATCAAATCAAAATCAACCCCACTGATCAAGAGAAGACCTCTTTCACCACACCATGGGGGATGTTTTGTTACATTGTCATGCCCTTTGGCCTTAAAAATGTTGGGGCCACTTATTAATGAGCGATGACACACATATTTCATGATTATATTCACAAGATTATTGAAGATTATGTTGATGACATCTTGAATAAATCCAGAATTCGTTCCACCCATGCTAAAGATCTAGGAATTCTATTTGAATGCTTACATCAATATCACATATGCCTAAATCCCAAAAAATGTGTTTTTGGGGTCACAACTGGTAAACTCCTTGGATATATCATCTCACAACATGGCATTGAAATCTATCCTAACAAGATTAAAGCCATTTTCGACATGCCTCCACCCAAAATTTACATCAACTATGATCATTACAAGGAAAAATTCAAGCTATCTGGAGATTCATTGCACAACTTGCTGATAAGACTCAACTATTCACACACCTCATGAAGAAGGATACTAAGTTTTTTATGGGATGAGTAGTGCCAACAAGAATTTGATGACATAAAATAATATATTTTAAATCCACCTATCTTAGTCCCTCCACTAGTTGATCAGCCTTTCTTATTATACATTTCTACCATGTTTCATGCATTAGGGGCCCTGCTAGCACAACATGATGATTCTCAACGTGAAAAAGAATCTATTACATCAGGTCGAATGCTACTCTCTTATGAATGCAACTATAGCTACATCAAAAAGTTATGTCTCGGCCTTGTCTTTGTCATAGATAAATTGCATCATTATCTTATTAACAATGAGGTACATATCATTACTAAGGTAGATCCATTATGATACCTCTTGTCCCGTATGCATCTGTTCAGGATGTGTCTAGCACATTGGGTTATGCTTCTCACCAAATTTGATTTCAAGTTTATACAATAGAAATCAATTAAAGGCCAAGTCATAGTAGATCAATTAGCTACAACACCCCTTCTCTGATGCATCTCCCATCTCTGATTCCTTTCACGTGATGATTTCACTACCTATAATGTTGATCCTGATACATGGAAAATGTACTTTGATGGGTCTCATTGTTCACTCTGGCACTGGGGCCAGGATAGTTTTCATCACCCCATAGGGTGATCCACTCCCCTTTGCATATCAATTAGGGTTTTCCTGTACAAATAACATCATTGAATATGAATCCCTCATCCTCGACCTTCTCACTACTCAAAATCTCCTCATTCGTAACTTATGCATACATGGTGATTCTCAGCTCATCATAAATCAATTAAATGATACATATAACACAAAAGAGGAGCATTTAATCCCATACAATATGCTTGTAAAATATCTCTTGGCTACATTTGAGTCTTACTCTATCACTACCATTCCTCATAAGGATAATCATCATGCAGACACCATGGCTAGTGTGGCATCACTTATCCCACAAGACATTACTAATGAGCAAGCCACATTCATCATTATGCACTTTTGACATCCTTCCATCTCCACTTTACCTCTTGTGGCTTGCGCCATCACACACAGTCAAGACAATTTTGAATGGTTTACTCCCATTTACAACTTCTTATATAAACAAACCATTCCTAATAATCTTGCAACCTCATGAATCTCGTTGTTTGTGAACATGAGGCTACCCGTTATGTCATCATTGGGACATAATTATTTAAACATGAACTTGATGGTTGACTCTTATGTTGCTTAGGGATTACTGATATTCCCACTACTATTTCAAAAATACATGACAACATGTGCGGTGGCCATTTCTCTGGCAAAGCTATGTCTCAAAAGCTTTTGTGTCAGGGATATTATTGGCCCACCATGGAGCATGATTACATCGAATACATTACTCATTGCATGAGAAGTGTAAAATCACGACAACCTCCATCACGCACCTGCATATGATCTCCAACTGATTGCGCCAACTTGGCCATTTTCTCTTTGGGGATTCGATCTTATTGGCATGATAAATCTTGAATCAACTGATGGACATAAGTTTATCATTATTGCCACAAATATTTCACCAAATGGGTCGAGGTAGCCCCACTGTGGAAACACAACTGGTACTGAACATTTACGACTTTCCTCACTACTCATATCATTACTCACTTTGGTTCCCTCTGCCATTATCACTGATAATGGATCCTCTTTCAAAAATAAGGAGGTTAAGAAATTTTGCATGAAATTTAAAATTAAACAATATTTTTCTACTCCTTATTACCCACAGGGCAATGGCCAAGTCCGAAGCCACCAATAAAACTATTGTCAAAATCTTACATAAGAAAATTTCTTCTAGTGGTGATGATTGGCATAATCAACTATTTTACGCTCTTTGGGCTTATCGTACTAGTGTGCGTACACCTACTAACACCACTCCTTTTTCACTGGTCTACAGTACTGAGGTCGTTATACCACTAGAACTTGAGATACCCTCATTGCATGTTTCCCTCAAGGGCATAATCAAAGACAATGAATATCATGAAAACCATTACATGAGTTAGAGATGTTAGACTCTCATCGTGTTCAAGCACTCGAACATCTTCATGCATATCAATCTCATATCACCCAAACATACAATCACAAAACTCATCCTCATGAGTTTAATGTGGGAGAACTAGTCTTAAAAGAAAATTAAAAAAACACGAACCTCGAAACTTCACTTAAAGGAAAATTCAAGCCCAATTGGCTTGGTCCTTATATCATTACTGAAAATCTTGGTGGTGGCATTTATCACCTTGCAACTCTTTTGGGAAATCCACTAAAGAACCCACTCAATGTCATGCACCTTAATAAATACACTACTGTTGAAACAATACACATTTCCTGATGCACACTCTTGTGCTACAGTTCACACTTGACTGTTGAGGGAACTAGACACATTCACTCACATATTCCAACATCACACTTGGGACATTACACATACTCACACATCATACACTTAGGACATATTCTCTCGCAACATCTTCTACACATTTTCATCTTATTCACTATACACATTCACACTACATCTCTTTTACATATACTTATACATCTTGTAGTCATTACCCTATGACACACTCTAGTTCCATGGTCCATACTCAACTGCTGAGGGTATACATCTCAAATGGACCTCATCACACTCACACATTTAATCAAATTTCTCATTCACTCACACACTTACACTCTACACTTTGTGCTTTGAATGATCACATATTTTTAGTACACACAATTCAAACCATTTCCCGATGACACACTCTCATTTACGGTTCATTCTTGACTGCTAAGGGGGCATAAATAAATGAACCTCATTGCATACATACACATCCACTTGGGGGCACATTGCTCCTATCATTCACACTACATTCCATTCCACCTCATCCACAACATATTGCATATCTTGGTTGCATTTACTCTTGCTTACTTATTCTTTTACATGCTCATTTTATTACACATGCTAGATAGATATCTTATATGTCATTATCTTTATCATACACACATGCACATTCACTTTCCTTTCTAGTTGTGATCACATATTATACAAATCTATTACACGCAACATGGATTCTTGGCAGCAGTACCTATTACCAGTCCCATAATGGCTCCTGGGGGCATCCACTTTCATACACTACAAGTGTTATTGTTTCATTTTGTTTCATACACATTACTTTATCATATTATACATGATTTGACATACTTTTTTATCTTTCTAACATGCTAATGGGTGCTTCATGTGCAAAATTTGTTATGTAGGACTATTTTCTTCCATGGTTTTTGTTACATTGTTTTCCATTTTACTCTTTGTATGCTCTTGTTTTGGGATTTTCCCTTTGTATTGTGTGCACACTTGTCTACTTATGGCCACTATGGCCTTGATTATCTTATGACATCGTGAGTGATGTCCCATGTTTACAACCCACTTTTCATGTAGTCTACATTTTCTTCTTGTGTGTTTACTTACATGCTCTTAGCTTACACATTGTCTGCTTAGCTTACATTTTGTCTTATACATGCATGTTTGTCTTTTCTTGTACTAACACTTGTCTCCTAGCCACTTTGTTTGTGTGTGCCTTGGTTTCTACCAAGCACATTCCCTTCCCCCTACAGGGCATAGTTTCAGCACAATGATTAGTCCTCTTTTGGGCTGCATACTCCTTCAACAATGTTCGCATGCACCCCAAATGGGGGGGGCATCATTTGGGTGAATCAGTCACCCCATACAACGTTATACACACCACAACACAATACCGATACAACACATTTTTCAGTTTCAGACAAGGGCTCAGAATCAGACTTGGGTCCTTAACACAAGTGATGTCCTTTCTAGGATGCCTATAACCAGGGGCAGATCTACAACATTTTTCAGTTCAGCACAGTTTTTTGGCATGTCCATACAACAGCTTTTGACAGGGCAGGAGATTCCTTTAGCACTTGGGGCATTTACATTGGGGGAAAGTACACACCATCTGTAGTGGTGTTTTTATTCTGGGAGCAGTTAAAGGTTAGAGGATGACACTAGACTTTTCTCTCTACACTACTTTTGTCATGGAGTAGGATCACCCAAAAAACCAACATTCAGAGCACTCAACAATTATGGGAAGTAGTCAAAGGTTGGAGAATGACACTAGACCTTTCTCCCTACACTTTTTGTCGTGGTGTGAGATCATCCCTAAAAACTCTCTTCATCGGCATCTTCAGGATCCTTTCTACACTCTTTTTCTCATCACAGATCAGGTGCACATGTTCCTTTTTCACATTTTCAATTTTTTACATACTTCTTTACATAATTTTTACACATATACATGTGTATTTGACTACTTGTTCATTCTTCTCTTTTGTAGTTATGTCCGTATGGGAAGCAGTAATCAACATCATCAACATCTTCACAACGCCAACAACATCGACATCAACAACAGGTACATCACGACATCTACACATGTGTTTCCACCCTAGGTTCATTTTCATCATCACTTTTTACACTTTCTCCTCCTTAGCATCCATGCTTCACATTTTTATCACTCCACTTTTTCTAGTCCCTCAACACGCTTTCGATCATCGATCTACATGGTTATCAGGTACACATCTCTTATCTACTTTATGTTACTGAGCTTTCCATGATCACCAACATAAAGTGGGGGAAAATGTAGACACAAAATCACACACTTTGGGTAATTATCTTAGTCTCTGATTACATACTACTATTCATATGATTCCTAAGTAAGAAAAGTACTAATCAACCCATGTCTTTGGCCACATTTCTTTGCTTTTTATTACCACTTTTGGTCTTACACCCTTACTTGTTTAGTCTTCCTTTTTATACTCCTACTTTTATCATCCTGGACACTAGCACCCAGGCAGGACGCCAGCACCAGGCGCCCTCATCCCCTCTAGGCACCCCTGACCCCTTTATACTTTACTCACACTTTTTGGGTCCTTTCTAGCCATTTGAGCATCTTATCTTTTTGGTAGTCGGCCTTTTTGGGGTTAATACAAAATTCAAGTAAATGAATCATATAAATATAAAGTTATGTGATCATAATAAAGGACCAAACATTAAGCATTAGCTATCACCACCTAAGGTTGCATCCATCAAGGCATCTAAGAGATCCATTGCATCCATCTAGCACTATCACAAGGGACATAAGGGTTGGTTATTCTGCATATGCTTCATAGGAGGGAAGTTCATTCTATTCCATGCACACATCTATTACATTTCTTTACATCTAGCTTACTGCTCACTATCAAGTGTGACACACAAGAGCCACCTAGGGCACAATTCCACACACACACATAGAACTACATTGGGTCTGAGATGTAGTGCAATGCTTAGTCGTAAGTTCACCATTGTGACAACTGAGGACAGTCTGACCCCTCATTCTACATATTTATTTTTTAGGATTTGATGTCTATTTGAGGGTTTTGTAGGTTCATATTTCATTACAGGTTTCCAATGACCTTAGTGATCTTAGTGTGGTTTGTGCTCTCCATGTACCTATTGATCTCTTTTGGAATCCATCATCTATATGGTTATGGTCGATCCCCCTATCTATATCTGCAAAGCCCTACCCTCTATATTTCAGAAATGAGTATAGGATGTCAATTCATATAAAGAGGGTAGGGAACTACTCTAGTTGATAGTAGGGACAGGGGAGCTCTTCTCTATTCGACCATCCCCTCTCTTACTCCTCGCGGTTGCCGTCCTCTCCCGAGATCGACATGTTGGGAGATAGATAGCTCCAATGCACTCTCTACAGAGTGACCAAAGGTGACTAACAACAAACATCTTGTGACCACCCACAAGAGGTTTTCTTATCTTTTCCATAGACCCAGGCACCCAGAAACAAGCCTAGGGCACCCACAAGCACCCTATCCCTCTCTAGGTGCCCTAGTCCAACCTATGTTTCCATATCTACATTTTTTTGGGTCTTTGTGTGACACTCTTACTACTCTGTTTACCTGGTCATCACTTTGGTATAGTTCAGAATTAATTGTGGATCAACTAAGTACCTCTTTCTCCTCTTTGCAATAGGGTTTTTATAATTTATTACTTAGTTGTTTGGGTGTAATTTATATACTTAATTGCATATTTATTTTACTGCTACAATAACATCATATTAGGCTCTAAAATCCACATTTAGCTTAATCACATTCTTCATTATTAACAAATATTATAGAAATGAAAGATTTCCACATGCACCATGAATTGAAAGTGAAGAAAAACATAGTGCAAAGCATGATGAACAAGTAAATATTTTATTTCCATCTCTTTCATTCATTTTCAACACTGAAAATATAAATTTTACAAGGTACATATATCTGAGAACAGGGTATCATACATTTGCATTAAAAATAGATTTTTAAAAACCATTGTTTCTAGTAATACATGTTTTCAAATTTAATTACGGTAGCCATACTTTTGTAAAAAATACATAAATTTCACATTGGAACATTTCCAAAAATTGCTAGAATTTTCATACATTTTGCAATGACCAGATTTTCAGAAAAGTAGGTTTTCATAAATGACATTTTCAAATCTTAAAGTGTTACCCATGTATTTTGTAGAGATTAAAATCTTTAGGTAAGAAATTACCATTTTATCAGGTTTCCAAGCACGGGTATGTTTCAAAGTATGTATTTCAGATTATGTTGGAAGGAATTGAAACGTCACAACCATTCTTTTTGTAAGAAATTGTACATGTTAGTGCGGAATCACAACACACCCAAATGAGTTATGGATATGCTTTTCTAAGGCAAGGTCATTTGGTATGATTTGCATAACATTGGATCATTCCCCTAGTTGTGGGACTTGTAAATGGGAATGAACCTCCGGAGAAGGTTGGTTCCTCTTCCTAATCTACCTACCACAAGCTATTCTAGTGTAGGAAAGCTAATCTAATCCTAATATAACTTCTAAGGAGACAAGGAGGGAAAGAAAACAAGGAAAAACAAAGCCTACACTAAAACGGTGATACACTAGAGAAGGAAAATGTTGATCATCTACCAAACTGCCATGGAACAAAGAGAGGTGAGCAATGGAAAGGATGGACAGCAGCATCACAGACCATAGATCATATTCACATAGAAAATGTTCCAAAACCCCATGAACACAGCGCCCAGATTTGTAAATGAACATTCAAAACATGCACATATACCATGCAATTGAGAGAGGCAAGAAGAGACAACCAAAAATGAGCAAAAGACAGACAAATGCATCACAAAACACATTTTTTATTGCTTCAGAGTTTGCACAAAGCATCATTTATGGACAAGAGGCAAAAAATGCCATTTATAGAGCAAGGGAGGAGGTTCAAACTCCATTTTCGACCCTAGGGAAAAAATAGAAGGGGGAGGCAGAGAAGAAGAATGAACAACAATTAATTAACCTTTTGAAATGATGCCTCTATTACAATATATAGAAGAATGGGGGAGAGAAGAAGGAAAGAATCGAATCCTGCTCCAACAAATTTAAGATACGCATTAAATCCCATTTTGAAAGTGCAACCACTAAAAATCAATGCCTTCTGCAGATCCGCCCACAATATGTCACTTTTGGTTCCCCACCGGATCAAATCGAATTAGATCTGGTAGTTGAAGAGATTGGATTATGCGTTAATGGATTGGAATACTTTTCTTTGTTTTTCACCTACCAGGGCCTACAAAAATGATTTTTTATCCTTCCATGGCGTAGAGGACGTTGAGATGCTTCCAACGGTATCAGATTCGCTATATTTCGAGCCCTGAGTCGAAAGATATGCCTCTTTGAAGTTTACATCGGGTCTGTACAAATGGGTGGGAAAACCAGTTTGAAAAATGGGCCCTCTCTTTAATATGGAACACGTGGCAGCCGGGTCGGAACAAAAATTGGGTTTGCGGGCTCAGAACTTTAACTTTTCCCCTTTTTTGCAAGAATCGCAAAATCCAGAGAACTCCCGCAGCCCCACTGCTCCACCTGGACACGTGGCTCTTTTTGGTTGGCTGGGAAATGCACTTCTAGTTTTACCTTTATGCTTTTTGGATGAAAGGAAAACTTTTACTTTTTCCCCAACTCTCCGCCTTGGCTTTGACTCGGGTCTAAATGTTGACTTTTCCCTTAGGTGAAGTTGCGGGCCATTTTGCAACTTTTACACCTTTTGGGGCAAAGGGTGAAAAACTAACTTTTTCTCCGACGGCCCACTTTCCTCTAGGACACACGTCAATCTGGCGCTCATTTAGAAACCTTTTCTCTATTTGACCCTTGAATCAACACCATTGAGACACTTGGCAGCCTTCGTCAGCTTGTTTGTGCATTGAATATTCAACGAACTCTACCCCCCCTTGATAGAACACGTGGAGGCACCGTGCTTGTTTGCAAACCTGACCCAAAGTTTGCCTTTGGAGGAGCACCGAGTTGACACTTGTCGGCCTCCACTGATCTATGGACTTTTCAACAGTATTTCTTACTTTTAGACTTTGGGCTACGTGGTGAGCTTGCACTCATTTGGGTATTCACCTTGGGACCAACTCTTGGAGATGTGTCATGCTAACACTTGGCACTCTCCACTCACACATTCATACTTAGCCAATTTTGAGGCCCACCCTGTCCGCCTTTGACTTTGTTTAACCATTTGATCCTACCTCTGTTTCACCCTGGGACACATGGAGATGCGGTGTGTTTGTTTGAGCCTATCTATTTGGATCCATCTTTGGAGAAGTGCTGAAAGGACACGTGGCTCTCTCTACTAGCTCCTCCATACTTAGTCAATTTTAGACCTTTTTCCCAAACTGTTTCGAGCCCGAAAACTTCAAAACTTCATCGTTTCTTCTATTTTTCACATCTGGCCTCTTTGAAACCATCTCCTCCCTTTTGTCTAACCCTACAATTTCATTGTTGAGTCTGCCTGAAGCTTACAAAATATATTTAAGACATAGAAATGCTCAAAAGAACCGTTTCTTTTATTTCTTCTTCTACAGGGTTGAATTTAACTTTCTCGGGCTTCTGTTTTCACTTTACCTAGCTCTAGAACTCGAGTTCGTGGATCTGAATCATTTCCCATCGTGTTTTCTTCATGTGTAGGGCTCATTCTGACCAAATTTATCGAGGAGGTGAATTTGGGATAACAATACATTTTATCAAGTACAAATTTCCAAGGAAAGGATCCAAAAATGCAATATTTTCATACGTCAAAGTGACCACACAGTTTGCAAAAATATATATTTCTAGATCTAGGAATGGTTGTTATACATTTTACAAAAAATGAAGTGGAAAGTTTTCCATCAAGTTTTCGTGTAAAGTATTCAAATCAAATATGCATTTCAGAATGTGCTTCAAGTTTTCACTTCAGAATGACCAACAAATATAAAGCTACATCCATGTAATGAAATTTGGGTCATGTGTTTCTAAGACCCCAAGTTCATCAAAGTATCCATCAAGTTAGGAAATTCTAATACAAGACTATTATTACTAGCATGATAGAGTTCAAACAAAACAAGGAAGAGTTGATAATGGTGAGGTTGAAATGAATAGTCTGAGTTAGATGTGTTCAAACAACGAGCTCAAGAGTGATAAAATCATGGCGAGTTTGATTCAAGATTGAAATTCAGCTCAAGAGTTAACAATGACAAGCTAGGTTATCAATCAACATTGGGATGGATGAGGTCAGACAACAAGAAGAGTGATAAAAGCATGTAGACCAATATAATGTGACCCAAATCAAAATTTTAGCAATCCTAGCTCAAAAATGAACAAATACAACTTGAATGCAAAAGGAAATAGAGCTGAGTGAAAACACATTGACCCAGCTCAAACAACCAAACCCCGGCTCGAAAACTATAAATACAAATCGAGAAATCCCATGCAAAGCTAAGGAAAAAGGAAACCAGCGGCTTACTAGTGCTTGGAATGGAGACATAGTTGAGACATGAAAAGAAAAATATCCAAGGTAAGCTCAAGGTGGAAAAACCCAAATCAAACCCTAGAGAAAAACAATACATGGCCTAGGTCCAAAAAAGCCATGTCGGATGAGGATACATAGAGTTGAGGTCTCAAACAAAATAACGATGGTTGAGTGAAATGCAGATCTACAATAAACAAAGCTAGGAGGACTCAACTTGAAAACTCAAAAAAATTCCCAACTCGAATGCTCAAATGTAAAGCTAAAAAGGAGACCATAGCTTACCTTTAGGATAGATCAACAGTGAGCTCGAGGGAGGCATGCATGACGAACTGCATCACATAACAATATAAGCCATAACTAAAGCCCAGCTCAAGAAATGAAAACATTATGAAATTGAGGACGTGGGTTTGAGCTCAAGCATAGAATAACCATATCGAGCCAAAAACACAAACTCATATGGGAAAATTGGTATAAACCATGGTGAGTTGGTTAAAAAAATTATTTTAGAATTTGTGGTGAATCTCAAAAATTGACTTTCGAATTGTTGGCGAATTTCTAAAAAAATGTTTCAAGGAAAGGCAATTTCACATGGAGAAATTTTCTTGAGGTTTCACATAGTTGGATAGGTAGGTTGGTTGGGCAAGGTTGGTTGGTTGGAAGGTTGGTTGGGTAGGTCAGGTTGGGCAGGTTGGTCGGGTAGGTTGGTGGGGCAGGTTGGTTCAGGTAGGTTGGTCGGGTAGGTTGGACAGGTAGGTTGGTCAAGGGTTGGGGTAGCTTGATAGGTGGGTTGGTTGGGTAGGTTGGTCAGGTGGGTGGTCGGTAAGTTGGTCAACCAGGTTAGATGGGGCAGCTTGGTTAGGTGGTCCAACAAGTTGGATGGGAGGGTGGGGCGGGCAAGTTGGTCAGGTGGTTTGACGAGTGAGTTAACCGTCTAACTCTGGTCCAATTTAGTTGTCCAACCCCTTTGGCCATCCAACCCCTTAGATGTCCAACCCCTTGGTCATCCAACCCCTTAGGGTGCCATCCAACCCCTTAGCCACCAAACCCCTCAGACGTCCAACTCCTTGGCCGTCCAACCCTGTAACCATCCAACTCTGTAGCCCAATCCCTTAACCATCCAACCATTGACCATCCAACCCATTATCTGTCCAACCTAACCACTAGCCGTCATAGCCTCAAGTCATCCAATCAACGAGCTTGGGTTTGATGGGTTGTATCATTAGGTTGTTGGTTTGATTGGTCGAGTGGGTTGGTCATACGTCCAACGTGGGTTGGGTGGCCATCATATCTAACCAATAGTTTTCTCCACCATGTGTCCCTTAAACCATTCAAACCCCTATATATACCCCTACAGGGTTCATTTCTTCACTTTTCCATGAACATTTCCAGCACTCTGAGCTCTCCATTCTTCAAAGTTCTCCCAAATTTCAACAATGGCAAGCACCACATCTGCTCCTACACCCAAATTCCAATACAAAAACCTCATGTGCCCACAGATTGTAGCTCTAATGAAACTAAAAGATGCACAAAAGGAATGGCTTGGAAAAATCACAATTTACCAGGCTTGTCAACATGCCCCAATTCGATACTGATACTTTTGTCCTTGATTACCTTCTTGCCTCTTACAACTAGAATGAGGGACAATTTTCTGTTCTCCTCGTGCATCCGAGTCATCATCAAATTTCTTTCACAATTGAGCCCGCAGACGTACATCGGTTAACTGGGTTACCATTCCAAAAGAAGCCACTCATTACTACAAAGGTTGTCCTTACAGATGAAGACAAAAAGTTTTTGGAGTCTCATTACAATGTGCAAGTTGATGGTAAGTTTATTATTTTCAAATGCTTTTTTTTCTTAACATTACTCGACCACCCAAGCCTCTAACATTTCTTGTCTGTTATTGCAGCTCCTCTTAATCGTTCAACAAGAGGCCTTCTTCTACAGGGTATTACAAACCAATTCTTTCTTGCAGTTGCATCACTTTTTCAGGCCAAGATTGTATTACAGGGAAGATCTGCAGACATTCCATATTGGGTAGTTCAATATATATTGCGGACACTAGCAGGTCAACAATTCGATTGGTGCACATATTTTTCCAACCAAATAAAAATAGATGTCTCCCATGTGCACCCGCAATGTATCTGATAAATCCAAGATTGTATTCTCTTGTTGCAATTATATTCTTGCTTTCTATCAAGAAGCTTTCTTCAAATTGCAGCAAGCAAAAATTCCAACTGTAATTAATGATAAAATGATTGGTCTCACTCTTGAAGAACAACAGGTAACAGTTACTTTTACAGTTTTCTTGTTATAACGATTTCTTATTCAATATTTTTCAATAAAATAATAATTGTAAGATTTTCTTTTGCAGAGAAGAATTATAGCTACAACATCTCATAAGGAGGCAATTTCTCGAGGTAAATCCCCTCCAGAGGTCTCTGTGGATTCTGACATGGATTCAGTAGAATCAACACCAATTCAAGTTCCTCATCAAAAATGACCTAGGGGGTCGGTATGTGCATCATGTCTACCATCACATTTAACTACAGGTATGAAGTTTTCTTTTTATATAATTAACTAATTCAAACAACAAGTATAGATTATGTAAGTAGTACTGTTTTTAATATTTCTACTCTTCTTTTCTACATTTATTGTATTCAGAAACTACTGAAACTGGTGATGAAGATCAAACTCATTCTGACGGTCAAGATCGAAATGTCACGTTTGCGTCTCCAAACATGCAAGGTAAATTGTAATATTTAATATTTAGCATGTTTTGTTTAGTTACAATTTTTTAGCATTTACAAGGCCCAACCGTATAATGATAATTTTCTAACAATTTGTTGTTTGCTTCTTGCAGGTAATATGGCTTCTAAGCACATTCCACTTGCAAGGAGGCCACCAATACCGCCAACACATACAGTCCAAACAAAAATAAGATCTTCAGGAAAGAATATAAGGTTTCTTGCAGACTCAGCTGGAACAGTTCATCCTGCAACCATAAAATTTCCTGGACTCTCACTAGGTGGTGTTTTAAGTGTAACGGCCACACAACTTTTCAACAACATCACCCTTGACGAGGAGTATTTGGGCTTCGATAGTGGTGATGCAGAAAAGGGTAACTATTTTGACACCCATGATATGATTCAATCTACTCCACCTCTACCACAACCACAACAAAATGTGCATGAAGTACAGATAGTGACTCTCCTCCTCCTCCAAGAAAAGCTCCACAAAACAGATGATGAAAAGACACATTTTATATTAGAAAATATGATATCAGATAGTATGGGGGAAACAATTCAAGAAGTTGTAATGTCTGATGTGGATTTGGTGCGGTCTTGGGAGAGGAGAGCTAAAATTTTGATAAAATAAATAAATACACAATACCATAATCATGCTCAAAGGCATTCATTGTTCACTGCCATAAAGAGCCAACCGGCAAGGCAAGACATTTTGCTAAACAAAGCTCATTCAAGGGACAATTTCATATACTAATGATTACAATGATGATATTATAGACATAATGTTAAACAGTTGGAGAATCTGAATGTTGAAGCACAGGCTTACTACAACAAATGGGCTAAAGACAAGACAAATGTTTTAATAGCAAATGCAAAAAAAGAAAAAGCTATGTGGTGAGTCATCTTTTACATGCAAAATCCTAATATTATAAGCGTTGAATATATTTTTTCAACTTATCTAATAGACTAAAAATTTATATTTCTGTTTTGCAAGAAAATATGAAAATTTAAAGAAAGAAGCAGTTGTATTTGAAGCACATTTGAAGAATGCCCACAAAATCCTGAATTCATTTATACAGTTGAAGGAAAAACTCATAGTATTAAATAAACAAAATAATACATTGAGAAGGATAATCAAGGAGCATAAGATGGATCCAGAAGTCTTACTGAAGGAAAAGACAGACGCAGATGCAACACTTTTGTCAGCAGGAGATGTAGCAAGGGAGGAGCAAAATATTCTTGAAAATATCAATACCGCAGCACAATATTTGTAGGCATCAGGAGTTATAGCAGATAGCTTTATACAGACAGAGCAGATTCCTCCACCTCTTATGCACAAGAAAAAGATCAAGCTTCCCCTGTAACATAAAAAATTCAATATGTTAGTTAAGTTCACCATGTGACAGGTGTGTTGTCACAATTCCGACACTGGCGTAGGAATTAAAAGATAGTGGCCAACCCTTTTTTGCTTTTTATTCTGTGTGGTAGACATAAGGACAACTATGATTCAGAATCATAGGCAGAAAAGAGGATGCCCTCGTAATGTGTCCTTATATGACAGAACTTTTCTGGAAGCTTTGAAATGTTATTTACAACCCCCTTTTTGGAATTGTATTGGCCAACAATGCTTTATGAATTGATACTTTTCTTCATAAAGTAATCCACACATGAGAGAACGATTTCAAGAGTACTTTGGAATTGTAACTATATTTATTGTTAATGGATTTCTACATAATACAAATGATGTTTTTGTTTCTTTGTTTACGTAAATGGTGCTTAAATTTTCATGATTTTGTTTGTTTAAAATATTTACGTTTCTGATTTCATGTAGATGTAAAAAAATCAATTAACAGATATAAAAGACAAATATGTCCTTATTTCAGTCTGAAAACCAAATATAAAAAACAAATGGGATACAAGAAAATGATAGTGACAATGTTCCAATGGCAATGGATCAAATAAAGACAAATATAATATTGCATTTATTGAAAGTTGTAATCTCTGTATGAAATACATCAATACTTATTACATCAAATTATTGTAAATAGTCTCAATAATGTATAGAAGAAATGAAATCTATGTGAATTCGAACAGTCCTGGAGAAACACTTTCATTCGTGTCTTGGAAATCAACTGTAGCATGATCTGTGGATGTGTCTCGATCCCCCAGGTCAGGCAGAATATTACTAACTCCTCTTCTTTCTACTAGTGAATTCCATAATGTGAGTGCTCTATCATAAGGAAAATACTCCACTGAGTAACGTGATACATACAACCTCAGACAAATTTCTAGATTCCTATCCAATCTGTTTCAAACTTTTGACTTTAAAAAGGATAGTGCACTGAAAACCCTCTCATCTTCCACAAAACCCAGAATCATTGTTTGACAGAGTTCATACAACTTAATATACTCACTCAAATCTTCACTGCAGAATACTACTGGAACAAATATCCTTCCAAATCCTTTTGATGGCACCATATTCCTATGGGGTTTTGTAGAAGCTGAACTTGTCGTATCATAGTATTAGCATAATCCATTGACTGGGAACTAAGTATTTTTCTTTGTAAAATACCTTCTACAGAAACTTTGTTTATCTCTTCAGTCTTAGAGAAATGGTCAGTTAGATCACTCATGTTTTTGACAAATAAAGGACTGATAGATGTATAAGGTTTGCCGCCAGAAAAATTCCAAAACTACATGGATTTACAACTCCCATTGCTTCAAGTATTTTATCATTTTTGAATATTTCCTCAAGATCTCTTTAGCTAAAGATTCAGAGATCTTTCTCAATTTATTCCTAGTTTCCAATAATACTGCATCATATAAATTTTGTGTCACTCTTACTTCTTCCATTTCTGAGACAGCCATATCAACTCTTTTTTGGAACGTATGAAGTGGAATCTCTTTCCCATGTGTTGTTATACACAGATGATCATGTATATTGTATTTTAAGAAGCACCTGGGATTTTTCAAGTTTGTCAATGCATTCCAGTTTTCAAAAGCAACACCCTGAAAACTCCCATATGAAATATATAAACTTTCAAGACTCCAGCACACACGTCTTCTGAGTCTTATGAAGTCTTTTATGTAGAAAGAATGATCTTGTGCATGCTTCATTAAAATATTAAGCTCCCTCAACATGGGAAAAATACCGCAGAGTGTGAGTAAAGTTTTCTATGTCTGTTAGACGACACAATAGATCTTTAGCTTTATCTACATCCCTGCGGTATTTATACATAAATCCTGTCAATGAAGGATATTCATCAAATATTCTACAGGCAAGTTCATACATAGATATCCATCTGGTATCTACATCTTTGAGAAGCTTTTTTCCCTCTGTCAGTCCAATTGTAAATTTATGAAATTCTAAAAATCTCTTTGGACTGCTAGAATAATAAGCATGCAAATCACGTATCAATTCCTCCACTTTAGCTACATTTTCAAATGTGCTCACAATTTTGTAGGCCAGATTCATTCTGTGAGCCATGCAATGGATAACAATCATATAAGGAGAAACAATTGTCTGAATTCAAACACAGAGACCATTTATGGCTCCCTGCATTACAGCTGCACCATCAGTTCCAACACAAACTAATTTTGTTGCAATGGAAAATTCATCCATTCCGGTGATATCCTTCAGATTTGAGACCACCAATTTATAAATATTTTCAGAATTGTAATTCTCAGTCATTTTATGAATTGCTAAGAGGTGGGGAGTTCTTATTTCATTAGCAAATGTGTAAACATGAATACAAATCCATGAAGTATTATCCACTGTAGTAACCTCATCTATTGAAAGGGAAATATACTTTTCCTTTTGAACACACTATTTCAGATCCTCCTTTTCTACCAGAGATAGACATTTTGCAATTTCCCAGCTGCTGGTATCTGACCAATGAGATTGAGGAACGTTCTGTAGACCAATAACCTGATACAAAATTTTATTTTCTCTGAAATCTGACATGGGTCTTCCCCTTTTCAATATATGGAATATGGTAGCAAACTGAATACTTTTTGCATGCATTTCTTGCCTCCATAGCTTTTCTCAATCTTGCTACTATGGTGCCACCTTTTTCATTTAGATTTTTCATACATTTTTGTTCCTTTTCATATTCTTCTATGTATTTTACATGTAGACACTCTTTTGCATCTTTCCATTTATGTGTTCTGACTATGTTGCCATCCTTTTGCTTTTGGGAAATGTATATTTTCCCATAGTGCTTTTCAATTGTGTCCAGTTTGAGTTGCATCATGTGATCCTTCCCCTATTTCCAACCACATATTTTGCATCGACATTGTGTTGGAACATCATTACCATTTTCAGTGTACACAGGTTCAATAAATGGATATTTTGCAGCCCATTCGAACTGGAAAGTCCTTCCAATTGTCCAGTTTGTCCTCTTTCTTCTGACATATTTTCTTTTTTTTCTTGGGGTTCAACTTCTGCATCTGGGCTCTCAGCAGGAATATCTTGATTCTCATGTCTCCTTTTTCTGGAAATAGACCTTGGAGTAGAAGCTTCCTCTGCTGGTGTATCATGAGAATTCGATGAATTTTCTTGTACTTCTATGTCATCAAGGGACAGAATGTTTTCCTCAACATATAATGGATCATCGATATCTTTAAATTGATTATTTTGTGAAGGAATTTCTGAAACATCTGCATATAATTCTATAAAATTGTTACATATATAGTATTAATTTTATATATAGTTAAATTTTTACACAGAGTACAAAGAGTTTGAAGAACAATATGAAAAACATAATTATCAAATTCTGTAAGACTAAATAACCTGTAAATAGCACATACTGATATTTTCAGCTGATGTAGAAACCCCCTTCATTTTTTGTGATTTTCCAAAATAGCCAAGCAAAGTCTTTGCACCCTTTTTTGAACTGGCTGAATTTGTAACCTTCTTACCCTGATTTCTAGAATCCATGACTGTTTAGGGAAAGATCTTATGTTCGAAGGCTCTGAGATTAGACGGCTTAGGGTTAGATGGATCTAGGTTGGATGACTCTTGGGTTTAGATGGCTCTTGGGTTAGACAGCTAGTGGTTGGACGGTTCTTTGGTTAGATGGCTTAGATATGGTTGGACGAGCCAAGGGTTGGACAGCTAAGGGGTTGGATGATGAGCTAAGGGGTTACGGCAGAGTTGGATGGCTAAGGGTTGGATGGCTAAGTGGTTGGACGGGTAAGGGGTTGGATTTTCATGGTTAAAGGGTTGGACGGCTAAGTGGTTGGAGAGGGGTTGGATGGAAAGGTTGGAATGGTGGTTAAAAATTTAGATGGGTTGGATGGAAAAGGGGTTGGATGGTTGAGGGGTTGGGTAAGGGGTTAGAATGGGTTGGATGGCTAAGGGGTTGGATGACTAAGGGGTTGGACGAGTCTTAGAGTCTAAGGTTGGACGAACTTGGGGTTGGATGGTCTTAGTTGTGGTTTGACAACATATGATAGCATATATGGTGTTGGTTGTTTATGTTTACTTCGGTGAATATGCACACAAAATGATTCAAAATGGTGGTGAATTACATTCATAAGCTCTTATATATGTGTAAAATCTAGGTGAAATGAATAGTACAAGGGACATGTCGGTTGAATTTTTTGGCAAATAAGTCGGCTACGAATCATAGAAAATTTTCCAATTTGAATTTCCATAAACCTCAATTTTTGTGAGTTTACGAAAATTCACCACTAAAATTTTCCCTGCTCTTCACAATGGTGGCCAAGAAAAACCAGGGCCAAATGTTTAAAATAGAGCACATAAATGAAATCCAATGAGCTATAGGTACAGATAAGTGGTAAACCTTCAAAAAATTGCGGCCAATGGAAAAATGGCAAGGATTCCCCTCCGTAGAGCCTCCATGAGATGCAACATCGCAAAATGAAATGATTTAGGGTTTGAGCCCTAATCTATTGGTCAACCAAATGGTTTAACCATGGTCAATTCTGACCATATGGTTAAAACTACCAAATTATTTAAAACCTTTATCATGCCTTATCATATGTTTTTGCCCACGCTGAGGGGCTTGTAATGGTCTTCAATTATTTTGATTATTTACAAAGTAGTGGGAAAAATCATGCCTCGCCAAATTCAACGATCAAATAATTACCTCTTGCATGTGCCCAAAGATAACAGACAAAACATTACCTTAAACTTGGTTAAGTGAGCAATCACTTACCTTAACTTTTGCAAAAATAGAGAAGTCAACAAGGAGTTAGGAAACCATGCAAAGTTTTTTTTTGCCCTTGTAATTCATACACAATGATAATAGCCTTATCCATGATGTTAATTACATGGTGATTATTAAAAAATGTATTTAATTTCCAAGGTGTCGAATTGTGCATGTGAAGGCAAGAATACATGTGAAGGCAAGAATAACTAGCATTGAATTTGTCTCTAACCAGCCTAACTGGAGTCTTGAACTCAAGTTGAAGTGGTGTACTTGTGAGAGTGAGTTGAGTCAACTCCTCTTTCTTTTTTCTATATGTACCTAGGATTTTAAAGCTTTGGGGGGCTTATGATTTTTACATGCCTAGGATATGCCATATTTTGTACTCCAGATGTAATAAAATATTGATTTCCTCTATTTACGGCTGAATTGAAGTGTGTTATATTAGGTTCATTGGCATGTGTTAGTGAATGTATTCTTTACTTTACATGTTATGAACCTCAACACTTCCATTAAAATATTTTAAAGCTTTTTATAGAACGTATTAATGCATGTTAGTTTATTGACTAGTTTTGAAGTGGAATAGACCTCAAATCTTCCCTCCCAACCTTTGTCAACAATTTTTTAATGCCTTTTGTGAACATGAAAGTCAATCAAACAATAGATGAAGTGATTGTTTTCAAGTTTTGAAGATCCAAATAGTGTGTTTTGTATAGTCATAGACTTCCAAAACAATTGGTGTATCACCTATTTTCACATGCTTTTTGTTAGTTTGTGTTATTTCTTTCCCTCGCCCCCTCAAGAGAACTAATCTAGGTGATTGATCAAGGGAACCAACCTTTTCTAAAGGTTTTGTTCAACTTGAGTCACTCACACTCAAAGAAGATCCCATTGTATCAATCGAAGAGAAGGATTGCTTGCACTTCTTCATTCAGGGTGCTCTTTGGAGTGATAAAAGGTAGCCTTAGTGACAAACAAAAAATAACATTAAATATAATTATTAGACATTATAATCAAGGATAAACTACACTTACATTGCATATGATAATCCAAGGAACGTTGGGAATAAGAAAATCTTATCTTATTGGAGGCATTAAACTAGCTTTTAGAGTTATCACAACCACAACAATGTCCCCTTTCTATTGCTTGCTCCAACTAGAGTTGTAATAGTTAATATTAGTGGATCAACAATACATACAACCTTATGAATGACTATTTCAACTTTTTAAAAATTAAAATGAATAAGGTTAATGGGATTTCAAGAAAAAATGTCACATGTTGGTATATTTTGATTGATGAGATGAGATTTATAGGACAAAAGATGCCTTAAAATATAGATTGATGACTATAACATTTTTATTAAATGTTGATATGTGCTTTGGTGGTAGGTATCTAATTTGGTTGAGGATTTGAGACAATTACCTTCGATAATAGATAATCCTTCATATGTAAGTACAACAAAAAAAATTATTATGACAAAAATTTAGAATTGTTGTTACACTAGATACAATCTTTAGACAATAAGGTCAAATAAAAGAACAATGGTTTTAATAACTTCTAACAAATCTAAGAGATGTCAAATGGACCATTGAAGATTGATGATTGTTGATGAATAGAATCGATGCTTCACTTGAAACATTTGAAAATAAGGAGTTTGATAAACATATGCATTTATTTGCAACAAATGATGATATGTCAACACAATAAGAGACACTTATATGCATTTAATTAACCCCTTGCCTAATGCATTGTAACTAGAGGACGAAACAATATTGTTGTGAGATTGGATGATGAACAATTGGGATTTCAATTATTGTTTTGTTTTAACACAAAGATGATGCTCACTATGAATTTATGGAGTGAAACATGTCTTGCCAATGGTGCACTCGGATATGTTTGAAGCATTGTTTACAAACCAGGATTGGGACCCCATGAACCACCTACATCTGCCATTGTTCGATCCTATAACTACACATGTATTCCTTTTATTGATGTAACTCCCAACTACAATTCCAATCGCCTCTATAGAAAGGGGTTGCGTGGATCAGTTACCTTTGAAATTGGCATGAAGATTGACAATTCATAAATCATAAGGCTTAACTCTTAGTAAAGCCACAATTGATATATGACTTACAAAAAGACAAGGTTGGACTTTTGTTGGTATATTATGTGTCAAGTCATTACTTGAATTAAAAATCTTTCCGCCTTTCACATAGGATCGATTTGATATATTGTAAAATGGAAAAAGAGTATATAAAAGAAAAAAGGAAGAGAAGGGACTTCAATTGTTGGAGGATCAACTGTATATTGTTTGAATATCATAAATTTATTGTAAAACTTTATATATGTCGTATATTTATATTTATGTTTTATTACTATTGTGTTGCTCTCTATTTCTCAATTAAATGAAATTAAAGTGAATGTGAAAATTAATTATAATAAACATGCTTTCATGAACAATATATATTTACTTTTACCTCACACGGCTACAAGTGTTACTTGCATACCTATCTTAGAGTATATGAAAAAGATGCCGAAAGGTATCATTATTGAGGCACCTATATTAGATTTGAAACATAATTGGAATAGATGTCTCAAGAATGATACCTCTAAACACCTTTTAAATAGTCTTATCTAAGATAGGTATGCTAGTATATATATTTGTCTTATACATTCTTCTCAATACATTAACCTTCAAGTGTCTCCATCCTAACATCAAAGACAAAATTACTTCAACAAATATAATTCACTCCAAGTATCACTAAGAAGAATAATAATAATATAGTTTAACGTCCAAAGAGGCTACCAACTAGCAATCGCATGTGTACAGTGCAATGTGAACACCAAGGGGTATATGTTATTAGATTTAGATGGATAGTTAATTACTTTTATAGTTGACGTGGTTTATAATTATTTAGGTGAAATTGTGTTAGTGTTGCAATGTGTTTGAGATGGTGGTTGAATCGATTTTTTGTTGAAAAAGTCTTTTTTGTACTATTGATAATGTGTTGATAAGGGGTGTGATTGGTAGTGGAAGTGTAGGGATATAGATGAAACATTACATTGAAAGGTTATATTTGTACATTTCAAATTTGTTACAAATTCATACATATACATTTACAAATCTTATATCATGAGTGGTAGCCTTTTTTGGATTATTTTATTTGAACCAAACATGGATACATGAAGATTTCCGTACATTTGCAGATTTTATATCATGAGTAGTAGCCTTTTGTGGCCAATTTTAAAAATTGGTTACAAATTTCACTTCAATCCCCAACTACGTCATGTAATTGTAGACAATAGAAAATATAAGTGATTATGTTATGCTTATAAGTGGACTAATGCAAGAAATAAAATCTATCTAATTAATCTAGTGTAGTCTAGCTAAATAAAAAAGGAATCTCTATAATTCATGTTGGTAAATAACCACAAACTATTTAAATGAAAGTTAATATTCTTTGACTGCATTCAAAGCTGACAACTAATTTTGAAGTTGAGATGACTTTCATGAATATCTTCGTTGTTATTTACTACAATTATTATTAGTGCATTGTTATTGGGGCAAGCTTCGATATTAAGCCTTATTTTCCATGTTATTAGGCAAAGTTTGATTGTAATTACAATAAAGAAATCAATACCTACTAACATATGTTCACTTTCGATTTCAAGATTTAAATTCATATTACGGTTTCATTTGCCTAACCCATTTTTTTTGGATTTCATATATTTAAATAGTGGTATTTAATTAGCAAATTTTGTTTAACTAAAAAAACATATTTAGAATGTCATTAGAACAATTACATATGACAATTTTTCATTGATATATTTCTAAATCCTTTTAGAATTTACATCTCAGTACACTGTCTGTTACAACCTAGAATAGGTTTTACCTTCATGATAGAACACATTAGTCACATCTTTAAAATAATATAAGACAACCTTAGTAAAAAGAATGGAGAAAGCATACAAGTTAAAAACACATGAGGAAGATGATAGCATTTGAAATCATAGTCATCATTCATGATCTCCTAATTACACAACTTATTAAAAATTTCGTAATGTAACATTTGGATCAAGAATGTTTTGTTAATATAATAAAAGTTAAAGTATGGGAAATGCACGATAGAGCATAGGTTGTTAACTGGGGAGATACTTCTGTGAATGAATTTTTTGCTAGAGCAGATAACCATTTTTCATGTTAATGGTTTCAGACATTATTGGAACATGGAAAATAGAGTGTTACAGAATTTTGGAACATGGAAAGAAGAGTGTTGCAGATTTCAGAATATGGAAAGCAGAGTGTTGCAGAATTTCAGGATTTTCCAGAGAAATTGTTATGAAGGATGAAAACATTTCCATTATTTCAAATATAATGTATATTCTTATGGTGCTTGTTGATGTGAATTGTGTTTCATGGACTATAATAATTCATAGCTTGTTCATAAGCATTTTTATGCAATCAGTTGGTGTAAAGAGAGAAGCCTTTCCTAATTTGATCCTAGTTGTTGCCAAATTTGAAGCCTTGTAAAAAGAACAAAAAAAGAGTAAAAAATGGGTCTTATCAAGTTCTTTATATATTTAAGTAGTTTTGAGTGCATGTAATTGCAGTCTTTGGTGCGTGAGATGAAGTTTCTATGTTTTTTATGGGTGAGAGGCTTGATTCACAATTCTGCATTGTAGATAATATATACCCACACCGGCATTAAGTCATGTAAGAGTTCAATCCTACAACTAAGAAGAACTTTTAACATCCACGAGGCTAGTTGCACTTCTATTTGAGTACTAACAAATTTTAAAAAATGGTTACAATTTTCACTTCAATCCCCAACTACTGTCATTCTTGACTTCATGAAATTAATACAATAATCAACTACTATACCTTTTTTTGTTATATCGGTTCAATCCCCCAACCAGGTGGAAGTTCATCACAAGATTAATATTGAACCTACATCCTTTTTTTGTTATATCAATTCAATCCTCCAACCAGGTGGAAGTTCATCACAAGATTAATATTAGACCTACATTCATGCTTTTCCATGTCAACATGACATGGGATCATGCAAGCAAAGCATTTAAAGAGAACACAAACCCAATAAGCATATTACTATTGTCATTTATATGTAATTATATCTACAATTAAGTTTTTCTTGTTTTGAACTACACACGATGCTCTATGTCAAATGTAGCAAAAATTATATCAACATGAGCTTGATTGATGTCATGACTATAACCCACCAATTTTTCACAAGGGTGTAAAGGCTTCTAACATTCTTTTGGATGATAATTTTGAAGCACATTTGTCAAACCACTACCTATGTTATGGGTACCACTGGCTACATTGACCACGAATATGCAAGAACATCAAGGCTAAAAACACAACTTTTCCTTTAACAACCCAACTTTTTTTCAAATCATAGTATTGGGCCAAACAATCTCATATTTCAGTGTCACGATACACAACTCGAAATAGAACATTAATGCTCTCCAGCCGAGATCCCATGAAATAAAGGAGGTTAAACTCACAGATGGTAAGCATAGAGATGCTACAGGGGGGACATGAAACACTTTTGATGGGCATTTGTTTGTGAGATTTGGTGAGGTGATTTAACAAAACACTATTTGACTGGAATGTGCAAAAGGGTGAAACACAAGGGTTTCCTAAGACGTCACCATTCTTAGTACCATTGTTGTCCAAGAGCTTTGAATTGCGATGCGCATATGGAATTCAATGTTCCTGTTTTGGTACATTTGCATATCCATACAAAAGTTATGTTATGATATGTACTTAAACAACTGCCAATTCATATTTCCTGTTAATTCCTCAAAGATTTATTCAAGTCTTATGGTTTAATGCCCGAGTTTCCATCATATCACCCAATCCATTAAACAACATTAACAACTTTTGTAAAGCTCATTCTCAAGGACTAACATGCCCTGAAGTTAGTAGTAGACAGTTCCTTAAAGATCCCTATGACAAAATCGGCACATCTAACAAATAACTACTAATTTCGTGACGGTTTGCATTCCCCAAACAAAATAACAACACCTATGTCTCAACTATCAATGTCCAATCCAACTATCAAAATATATTAAGGTCCCAAAGCTCATTATCCAGAACTAAACATAAATTCCCATCTACACAGTTCGGTGTTAAATTACACGCACATGTTTATAGACCATAAGAATAAAATTTTGTAAAAAAGGAGAAGTCATATATATCTATTAAATCTGATAGAAATCTACATAATTTATTATTTGAGATAGATTGAAAGTGATATCAACTGAAATTTCAAGGCCCAAAATCTATAATATGTTATTCTGCTACATACATTCTCAAAGGATTTAGCAAAACATAATACTAGAACTTAGAATAAAATGGAAGAAAGACATGCATCCACTAAATCTCATAGTTAGCTACCAAATTTATGTTTTGGAAGATTGAGAGCAATATTGACTGATAACTTCAAAACCCAAAATCTATAAAAATTTATTTTGTTGCATACATTCTCAAAGGCAAAGTTTTATTATGCTACATATATTCTCAAAGGCTTGGTCAATATGTCAAGAGCCACTTGAAGTATTTTATTTATGTTGCATATTATCAAAACACATATTGACATGCAAACATACAATCTTTGAAAATAAGTTCAAATTCCAAGTCCCCAATAATTAGAGATAAAAATTTTGGCCTACTTATTGTTGAGAGTTTTCTCCAAACAAAAGGGAAATACCATTTTCCTAATACATGTAGTCCTTCACAAACATTCCCTTCTTAGTATCATCACTTTCATTTTCACTAGAGTATTTACAGAGCTGGGCAAGAGAATTAGCCCTAGCTTGAATAAGAAGTGTTGACTAGGTTGCTTCAACATTCTTTGGAAGACCCTTCAAGTTCTTCAGATGTATTCTGCAAGGCTCAAGCATAAGAAAAGGAGATAATTCCATGGGGTTTGTACTCTGGTTCATTGCATTCAAATTCAAGGTTGCCTCCACCTCATATTGTCCTCTTGATAAGAATTGTGTCCCATGCAAACATATGAAACCAGTTGCAGACACAAACAAAAAAAGATGATGTTATCCTACAAGGTATAAAGTTTTAAGTGATGGCACTAAAATGAAAACACTTAAATTACTCACCATTATTCCAGGAATATCTGGTGACACTCTTCTCTTAATGATCCATAAGGATCCAGAAAAATACATCACTTCATTAGAAACAGTCAGCACAAAGAAGAAAAAAAACAATAAACAGAGGTTCTGTCTTGTAAGTAATAGGACTGCCACCCGGTGTAGGGCGGCGGTTACAGAACTGCCGCCCATTCCAGGGCAACGGTCCTGGGACCATCGGTCTGCATAGGGCGGCGGTCCTGGCCATTATGGACAGAAAACAAAATTTGAAATGAACAACCTTTGAATTTGAAAGGGATGTTCATTTCTCTTCTCCTTCATGACCTTTCCCATTCTCCAATGCACAAGAGGACATGAGAAAGGCTATAAATACATGATTGTAGAAGTGTAGAAGGGATCGGAGCATGAGAGAAGTGAGCAAGATCTTCAGTGTTGGAATAGAATTGTAGGAGCAAGGTGTAGAAACAGAGCAAGCAAGTAATTGGAGAGAAGGTTTACATTGTTACTTCTTTTCATACTTACTGTAATCTGTAATTGTCTATATTAGACCAATAAAAGTGGGAAGAAAGAGCATTTTCCCTTCTCAAATGGTTTTCCTCCATTAGAGGTTTCCGGGATAAAATTGTTGGTGTTGAAGTTTATTTTTGAATTATTTCCTTCTCTGCAATTTCCTTTCTATAACACTAGATGATCAGTTATGAAGCTCTAAATTTCAAGCGAATTTGTCACTTTCCAAAGTTGAAAGTAGAACGACATAGTTGTGTGATTCGTAGAATTCCAAAGTAGAAGTTTACGGATCATTTTGGTATCAGAGATGGTTATATATCCAGAACTGTGGTAATCAAATATTTCTTGTGATTTTGTATGACAGTGACAAGGTCCAAAGGTGAAGAATTTTTACCTTGCGAGCTAGATATTTCTACAAAGAAGTGGAAACAAAGAATTTGAGCTCAAATGGAGGAAGAGAACTTGGTCCGTAGATTCGAGATGTTAGAGACCATGATGGATAGATTGCATAGAAAATAAGAAGAGCTTTCAGATCTGTAAAAGACGGCTTCGGTTAAGCAAGATTCCATGGACTCAGTGGTTTGAGCACTAGCCAAAAAATTCGGTATCGGAAAGAGCCATGAAGAGGAAGGATGGGAAGAGCATGAAGATACGCCAATTGTAATCGAGAAGGTAAAATCTGCACATACACATTTTAAAGTTGAAACAAAAGTGAAAATAAGGAATTTTGAAGGAAAAGTAGATGCAGAATTACTGGATAAATGGCTAAAACAATTAGAAGGTCTAATTTAGTGTGCATAACGTCACTGAGGCACAAAGGGTCCCCTTTTCTCATCTCAAAATGGAAGGTCATGCTCTGGTTTGGTAGGAAACCCATCTAGCCACTTGTGAGAAGAAGAAACGTCCTATTGTCAGTTACTTGGAAAGGTTTTTAAAGAATTGATAAGAGCTAACTTCTATCCTATTGGCCATAAGACTGACATGATGATTAAGTGGTAGTACTTTAGATAGGGCAGCGGTCAAAGTGTGCAATACTACACTACGGAATTTTAGAAACAAGCCATGTTGCTTAATATGGACTTGGAGGATGAGGACATTTTGACCAAGTATTTTGGAGGACTTCACACTCACCCTTAGAGGAAGGTAATCTCCACAAAGCCCAAGGATCTCAACGAAGCTTGTGTACAAGCATACTACATTGATGATGAGAAGAAGCAAGGAGAAATAGAGCCAAAGGGAGACCAGTCTACAGAATAGTAAGATAAAGAACAAGGGAAGACAAGTAGCAGAGGTAAATGGAAAGGTAAACATGCCGCTATTGCTTTGAATACTTGTAAAGATCCTAAGAATTTATGTAAGAATTGTGATGTAAATGGACATACTGATGCCACATGTTGGAAGTTGCATTCGGAATTACACCCAAAACATTGAACCAAGGATTCAAAGAAATCCATGGCCACTGTGAATACAGAAAGAGAGGTGGAGATTGAGGATGATTCAGATATAGAGGAGAGGCTAGGATGCATGACCACTAACATGTACAGGGTAGCTGTTAGTGCAAAATCACAGCACCCCTGGATGCAAATCAAGGTTCTAAATGATGTCTTAGGCATCCAGTGTGATTGCACAACATGGAAACCTCTCTCCAAGTGTGGGACTTGTGAAACTGAGAGAGGAATCTCCAAAGTAGAGGTTGGTTCCTCAAACTCCTCTGATTTAGATCTATATTTGCACAACTACAGAGGTTCAGATCCTAATCCTACTCTAAATTGCAAGGAGACAGGGATAGAAATGCAAAAATTGAAACTAACTAAAGATGGTGATGCACCAAAAGGAGTGGTGAATATTTTTGTCATGTAAATAGACACAAACCAAAGATTGCAACATAAAACATACACATGCTAATAAGATATAATTTAGGATCTGAAATGAAGTAAATAATACAAACAAAGGACTGAAACCCATTCACAAAGCTTGCATTATCATCTCCAATGTCAAAACCACTGTATTACAACCTCAGAGAGGTAGAAAACCTGTTACAATCTTTGAAGAGGTCTAATTCTTGCAGCAATCACTTACTGGCGGTGGAAGAAGAAGTTTTTATGCCAAAAAGTGTTCCCCCTTGAAGAAATGAGCCAAATCTGGGTTTTACATTGCATGGGTCGAGCCCAGGAGAGAGAAAACGTACAAAACGTGGGAGCCCATTCCTCATTGACTGCAAATGCATTAAATCAGCATGGAGGACCTTACAAACCCATACCCTGTCATTTTTGACCAAATTAGAGGAGAGTGCGACCCATTCTGCATTAAATTTAGTCGCTGAAATGTCATTTCTGGCCATGGAAATGTACCAGAGCCATTTTTGAATTTTCCCTCTTCAAACTGAACCAAAATTAGAGATTGACCATGGAATCCTGTAGATAATTTCATAAGATTTCTAATGATATGAAGAATGTGCAAATCCGAGCTCTGGATCAAAAGATATGAAGGTCTGAAGTTTTAGGGCAAAACGGCCCAAAAAACGGATGTCGGGCAAAAAAAATTTAAATTTTGACCTTTTTGCAGTTTGGAAATTTTTTTGAAAAATTTCTACGCTCCCGCCGGTCGGTATGCCACGTGTCAGGTGCTGGTTCGCTGAGCAATTCTCTCTCCTCCACCTTTCTGCGGGCTTTCCTTTGAAATTTTGACCTTTTTAACTCTTTGAAAATTTTCCATTTTTTCCCCCGTGCCCCTCCACTTGGGACACGTGGCACGCTTTGGTTGGTTGACAGGGGTGCGGGCGCATCTTTTACCTTTTAGTTTTTTGGCCAAATTTTTTTCCAAATTCTCCAAGTCCTCCCTGAGTTCCGCACCCCCTTTCTCCTTTAGGACACGCGTCCTCTTCTTATTGGCTCGGGCCAACGCTCCAACTCGCTCCCTTTAAAACTCGGCCAAAACACTTAGTCGAATTTTTTTTTAAGTGCCTCCCCTAGTGACACGTGTCACACTCTGATTTGTTGGTGGCTCTTTCGGCTCCCCGCGTCCGCCGCGTACTCTTGTCCCACTTCGTCCCGGACTGTCTGGGGACAAATTCTTCCGATTCGCCCGATTCGGCCGGTTCGCATCCGCCGCGTACTCTTGGCCCAACTGTCCCGGACAAAACTTGGTGATTTTTTGCACCTTCGGCCGGTTCGCCCTTTCGCGTTCCACGCGTCCCGACGTCCCAATTGCTGCATGGACCGCCTGACGGCTTTTTGGCCGGTTCGCGCCCCGACGTCCCAACTGTCCCAGACTGCCTAGACTAGGACTTAGCCGATTTTCATGATTTTTTCTACCCCATGCTTGGTTTTTTGCAACCCTTTTCACCCTTTTTTAGAACTTTCTCTTTTCTTCTTGGACAGGAGAGTTAGAAGAAAGCCGAGGGGACCCCAGAAACATGATTTTTTGCCTTGAATCAATCTATCTTGCTCGGGACCGAAGAATTTAATGCCTGTTATCAAAATTACCTTGGGGGGTGAATTTTGGATAACAGTAGCTAAAGAAGAAGAGAGTGAGTAAGCTATTTCAAATCAGAATCCCAAATCAAGAAGACTAAGGTAAACGCTTTAGTAGATTCTGGTTCTCAGTCAAATTTGATTTTTGATGTGGTTGTAGGATAGCTTGGTCTAGATACTTACGTGCATCCACATCCATACCCATTGGGATGGGTGAAAAAAGGGTGTACAAATACAAGTTACAAGGAAGTGTAAGTTTCAGTTTGGGATAAATACCCAATACATAGATGTATTGGACATTGATATTATTCCACTTGATGCATTTGACGTGGTCTTCGGAAGTCCTTACTTGTATGTCAGGGATGTTGTGTTCACGAGGAGGGAGAACTAGTACAGATGGGTCAAGGATGGAGTCAGTTTTAACATCGGGGCACACCAGAGCAAATCAAAGAAGGCTATGGTAAGTGCCAACCAAACACCAAGACTTATTCAGGAAATCATTAACTTTTTTTTATTTCAATGGAAGAAAAACAAAATGGATGTGAGAGCACGAATATTTCTGACCAAAGGATGGAGAATTTGGATAGTACTTGTCATTTTTTGTAGAAGAAGCCACCACAAGAACTACTCATTCAAGGAGCAAAATAAACTTTCATTATGCGGTAACCATATCTACCTACGAATTCACTGGACCTGACTGTGGAGTAGCAAGAAGAAGAGGATATATAAGGAACAGTGGTGACTATAACAGTAACATACTTGGAGAGGATTCGGCCAATCCATCTCAAGAGACAAAGATAGTAAAGGAATAAACCACTACACTATGGGACCTTTGCCATACTTGAGAAGGTTGGAGAAGAAACCCTTAGGCCATACTTCATGCAGATGCATGCGATAGTAAGTTGCAAGAGCTCGCATCCACTAACGCCATCTATGCATGACAAAGGAGGAAAGATACATAAGTTACCTTCTAAAGAGGATTATACTCAAGGTAACTCATAGGAGGATGTAGCACTAGAACAACAAACCAGAGATCCACAGGAGTCTTGGCAGGTTGGACGAGAGAAGACACCAAGGTAGACCCAGTGGTACTCGAATGAGCATGAGAGGGAGTTGATTCCTCTACCACTCCCCCACTAAGCTTTTGTGGGACCAAAAGCCTCCTAAGTAGGGGAGGTATGATCCATAAGGATCTAAAAAACACATCACTTCATCAGAAACAGTCAACACAAAGAAAAATAAATAAACAAAGGTTCTGTCTTGTAAGTAACAGGATCGCCGCTCGGTGTAGGGTGGTGGTTACAGAACGCTGCCCATCCAGGATGGCAGTCCTGGGACCACCGGTTTGCATAGGGTGGCGGTCCCGGCCATTAAGGACAGAAAACAAAATTCAAAATGAACACCCTCTGAATTTGAAAGGATCTTCATTTCTCTTCTCCTTCATGACCTTTCCCATTCTCCAGTGTACGGGAGGACATGAGAAAGGCTATAAATACATGATTGTAGAAGTGTAGAAGGGATCGGAGCATGAGAGCAGTGAGCAAGATCTTCAGTGCTAGAATGGAATTGTAGGAGCAAGGTGTAGAAACAGAGCAAACAAGTAATTAGAGAGAAGGTTTACATTGTTACTTCTTTTCATACTTATTGTAATATGTAATTATCTATATTAAACCAATAAAAGTGGGAAGAAAGAGCAGTTGCCCTTCCCGACTGATTTTCCTCCATTTGAGGTTTCCAGGATAAAATTGTTGGTGTTGAAGTTTTTTTTTAATTATTTCCTTCTCTGTAATTTCCTTTCTATAGCACTAGATGATCAATTACGAAGCTCTAAATTTCAAGCAAATCTATCATTTTCCAAAGTTGAAAATAGAACAACATAGTTGTGTGATTCATAGAATTCCAAAGTAGAAGTTCACGGATCACTTAAGCATCTTAAGTGTACTCTGCGAACTTATGTGGGGTTGCTTTCTCTTTATATTCAGCACCAGGAGTTACAAGCAACATAACGTGCAAGTTCCCATGTAGGTTCCTTAATAACCAACTTTAAAGGCCCGTTAGGAATGTTGACCATAGTTTGCCTGTAGAGAAACCATAGTCCAAATCACCCCGAGACTCTAAACTTGGACCTGCAGACCCAAAATCTTTTGCACCTAGTTCTAAAGTTTGAGCCCCTTTAGAAACCCTAAAGCCCTTTGAATCGAAATGTCCTCCTCCCCTGGAAACGATACGCCACGGATGATGCCATTCCCTGCCTTGAAAAGTGCAGCCACAAATAACATTCCACTCACATGGCTCCTCCTCACACACATAAATTTCCTAAAATACAAAAAACCATACTCAATCCAGATCCTTTCACGAATTTTTCCAAAAGCAGTCATCCAAAGTATGCAACTGGAGCTCATTTGGGGAACAAACAAAGTTGAGATAAAACATCAAAATGCTTGTAAAAAATGCCCGTCAAATTTAAGCTCGTGAAATGAACGACCGCGTGCTCTCTACCATAGGGGGAATACCTTTCAACATAAAGACAACCTATGGGACAACAAATCCTACCTAATCTAACCTTACATTTGACATTTCTTACGACATACTCACAACACATGTCCAATTTACTAATATATAATTATTTAAAAACATATTTAAACAAATCTAAAAATATATAAAAGGAGAATGATGATAATGTGTGCTCATATAAAAAGTAGATCATAACAAATAGTGGCAAATTTTTGTGGTTAATTATAATGTTTGCATCACATTCACCTTCTTTTAAGATAATCATATATATCATGCCCATCTTCTAAGGCATGCTCTTTATCACCCTCTACTTTATCATTCTTTGTTATAAGATTGTGAAAGATTGTTGACATTGGAAATAACAAACAAGATGGGTCTTACATTCAAAGATGTCACTAGAGTCGGAAACCATTACCACCTAGTATATATTGTTGGCTTCTTCATTCAAAAGGTAGTTCAAGATGTATCTCAAGGTCATCCACCTTACGAAATAATAGGATAAATCGCTTCTCGTATCTGCACTCCTTAATTGCTTCTTCAAAATTTAATGTATCCAAGTTGTTGCTTCCTCCTTCTACGTTCATGTAATAAAACTTTATATTTTTTGAGTAATTTAAAAATTACTTCTCTTCGGATTCAATAATTGATATTCTCTCCTTCTCATGATAATGTTACATTACCATGTATTCTATATCTTCATTTTTATATGTACTAAAGGGTACATTTCCATAAAATTCTCGGCTTTCAGATCCTCTTGCGTGGAGGTAACATTTAGTTCTTTTGCGTGGGTCATCACGGTCCCTCAGTAGCCTAATAAGAGCTTGGATTTGAAATAGGGTAAGAAATTTCAAAATTATATCGCCTCCTCTTTTAGGCTTGGTGCGAACCTTTGGCCCATCATGGATTTCCTTCCTCTTTTTTGCTACTCTTTCTCTTCATCTCACACTTGCATCCTTCTTGCTCCCAATTACAAGATATCCCTCAAAGCCTTCCCTACCTCCTAACTAAACTCGTCACCATAAAAATTGTGTCTACCTTTAAACCCCATAGGTACTTAAAAAAACACCTTCACTAAGGGCCCTCCTATGTTCATGGCTAAAGCACACACCCAATGTTGAGGTATTGTATTAGAGCAACACAATTGTAGTCACTTGAGCACCACATCACCAAATGCTTACATGATTTGCAAACAATGCAAACTTGCAAAGCCCCTCCTCAATATCCTTCCATAAGATTTTGTCAGAGAGCCTTAAGGACTATGACATTAGTGCAAAAGAAACATGACATATGTTGTGAACATCAACCCTTGATCTTTTCATCAACATGTTTATTTCATTAGATATAGGGAAGAAGAATTTGTAACATGTTCTAATAGATGTCGACACTCCTTTGGAATCATCATCATTCTTTTATGCACATAAAAAGTAGACCCTTTACACTTGAAATCCTATCTTGTAATCAAAATTTATCCACATAATTTGATCACCATTCCAATTTCAATTAATACATTGTTCTCCACTATGTTTTTCTACAATAATATTTTTCACCATTACAATTTCTTTCTTCTTCTAGGTCATTTTTTTCATTTTTTTCCCTTGACACTCAGGGCATTGTTAAGATAGGGAAATCGCATCTCATTATTAAGATCCATTCAAAATTTACATTGTCAACATTTGTAAATAATTCATCTCTACCTTTACTTGTTGTTGCAACATTCAACATCCACAATACATGTTTGTCTACACATACTCGTCAAAGAACTTAAACCCTTAAATGGGAAAAAATCATAATATTTGCAAGACTCCCTTAAACATGTTGAGTATATCCTTATTGATGAAATGAGTTTCATTGGACCTGTTGTCTCCTAAAAACTGCTATGCGTTTTCATAGCCAAATTCAAATTTTTTAAGCTTATGCCCTTCATTGGTGTTTAAGCCAAGTTAGAGATTTAAGAAATTAGCAAAAGTCGTGCCCTTATGCTATTTAAATATCTATTTTGCTCATTTTGAGAAATTCTCCATTTCCTGACCTGTGCACGTAATATCCTCTTTGCAACCTCCATTTTTTTATCGAAATTGTTCACTTGTTTTATGGCCCAGGTTGTCAAGTCATTGTTTTGCCTCCATGCCTTCAGTTTGTGAAGGAAATTCAAAAGTTAAACTCAAAACAACGAAGTTTTCTTCCTTTGCATATTTTCCATAGTCGGGATGATGGGCGTCTTTTCCCTGTCAAATTTTGGCTCCAATGAATGCAAGTACGTGGTTAGATCCTATTGGATGGGGAGGAGCGGGATTTTTGGTGAACTTAACACTTTTGGTCATTTTTGGCAAAAATGGTAAATTTGCCCCACGGCCCCGATTAGGCTATAAAGGAAAAAGTCAAAGGTGAAGCCCGCCGTTGAAAAGTCAAAGTGGGAGAGCAGGCCGGCGGAGGCAATTGAGTTTTTGAAACTTTTTCCAAAAGAGGTTAAAATGTTTAAAAAAGAGCCACGACCCCGTTTCTAATCAGAAGCAACCACGTGTCTAAGTTGAAAAGTCAAAGCAGGGGTGCAAGCCAATTTGTTTAAAATTGCCAAATCTCTAAAAAATCACAAAATGCAAAGGGCTTCCCCCGTAACCGCTCCAATCCCTTCCTGCCATGTGGACAGCAAATCTAATGGTCTATATTTAAACTAACAAATCAAATGTAACAGTTGCTTTGCAAGATTTGATTTTTAACCTGCCATGAGCGTTTTCTTCACAACAGAGGAATTTGAAAAGGCGTCAAGGATTTGTGAAGTTGTAACAGTTTCTTGCAAAGAATATAATGGCTTCTTGATGTCATTCCAAGGGCGGGTGATTCATTTCAAAAAAGACCAGAGTGCTTTGTACCTGGAAAAGACAGAAAACGCCATTTTTCTTTTGTTTTCTCTTCTTCCTCGAATTTCTTCCATTCTCAAGCTATGTACAAACGTTTCTCGAGCTTCAATAATAAAAGAAGGAATTTTTTCCTTTTTGATTGAGGAATTAATTGGTACTTTGCAATCAATGAGTTCCATTCGGTCTTGTAGCTTCTCCTGCGGATTTGTTTTTCTTCTGACTATGAATGCATGTAAATGAAATTTCTAATTAATGTGTGTGGGCATCTGACATTCTACTCACAACATTAGTTTCTCCTACCTCCATTCTCACTCCCTTTCCCCTTCTCAGACAAAGTTTCTTCTCTAGTGAGAAATTGCTAGCTTTGCCACAGGGTCAGTGGAGTGCCCCTGTTGGATCTCTGATCGAAAGGCCACCATTGAAATTCACTTTTTCATGCATGCACATACGAAAGCTGCACCGTTCAAGTAGAGGGACTTAGATTCCCATAGTGTTGGCTTGAAACCCACAAATTTGTCCACAAGACAAATTTTCTCACCAGCAGTTTTTGGCACCCACTGTGGGGCAGATTTTGTAGCATCTACACCTGAAAACGACCTCAAGGTCATAAAAAAATAAAAATCTAGTAGAAAATTTTCTGGAGATCAAATAATCACACAAACTTAATGGATGTAAATCATGGCTATTCTGGGAGATCCTCTTGTTGAGAGACCTGATTTACTCTTTCACATCCAAGAAGACATTGCTTCTGATTTGAGAGAAGCTATTTGGCATAAGAGACAAAGTGTCAATCAATACTTCATTGTCATAAGGATTCTAGACCTGGAAGAGGAATGTGTTGTCTAACTAAAAAGGTAGAGACAAATTCCAGCACCCCAGAGAAGAGCGTAAACTTTCAAGCTGGCTGATAGAAGATACACCCGGCAACAGAGATAAGGAGGACAAAATGACCCCATTTTTTAAGAACTTCAAAGAAGACAAGAGCTGCTCAGAATTCTGGGGCCTCCCCTTCATCAAGCAACCGGTCACGTTGAGAACCTGAGCGTTGCTAATCCTTTGGACAGTGAATTTCCATACATCAACGAGAACCTTGATGATTTCACTGACGTAGAAACCGAAGAAGAAGTTAGAGAAAGAGAAGCAAGAGAGGAAGAGGAAATAAGGGCTCAACTTGAAGAAATCAAAAGACTTCAGGCCGAGGCAGATGAGAGAACAACAGCAGAGGCCGCAACTTTAGCAAGGTGGGAAGCTAGAAACAGAAATAAAATGGGGGATCGTGAGGCCCGTAGGCCTAATGTACCATGGGGAGGAAATACTGGTCCACTTGCTCTTCCACAACCACTTCATGACCTCCCAAGAGGCTCAAGAAAGAACTTCCCAAAATTCAAAGGGGATGGTTCTCAGCTCCCTAAAGAACATGTAGTAGCATTCATCACTACTTGTGGAGTGTTGGGAGTTGAAGATGAAGATGTTTCAGTTAGGCTCTTTGTGGAGTCACTCCAAGAAAAAGTTGTTGAATGGTTCTACATGTTGCCCCCAAGATCTGTCACATGCTGGGAAGATATAAGAAGTGCATTTGAACATAGGTTCAAGAGTACAGAAGATTGTCAGGATCTGTTGGTCCAATTGGTTCAGATGAAGAAGGAGACCTCCGAATCAATGAGAGATTTTGTAGCAAGGTATGATAGATTAGCAAGAAGGATCCCAGCAGATGTGATACCCTCTGAGAACAACTTGAAAAGTTTCTTCATCAGTGCTTTGCCATCAGAAGTTGGTTTCTTCCTCAGAAGAGCTCAACTGAGAACATTGAGGGAAGCTAAAGACTTTGCAATTGAGATTGATGATGATCTAATTCTTTCTGGTAAAGTGAAAGGACCAAACGGGAAGCAAAAAGGTCAGAGCTCAAATTCAGTCACCACTGATCCAATGTTCCAAAAAATGGTAAATGACCTAGTTGCTTTGAAGAAGTAGCTATCACAAATCACAATGAGGAATGCTCCAAGGAGATCAAATCCTCCTGACAGACCAAGAATTGCTCCACCTCCTCGTAGGCTTGCTCTTGAAGCACCACCAGTCAATGCTATCTGTGACACTAGAGAATCAGAAGAAGGAACAAACATTGAGGAAACTGAAGAAGAAAGCATGGATGACTATGAAAACTATCTTGAAATTGAAGAGGTTGGCATGCACAATGGCCTGATTGAATACATTGATGATGAGGAGGAAGGTGATGAAGAAGCTCCAAGTTTTTCATGTGTTGTTTTCACTCGTACACAGTCCAAGAATGGTGTTTCAGCCTCAGCAGTTGCAACTGAGAGTAGGAAGAACAAAGAAGATATCTCTTCAAAGCCTCCACAAAACAAGATCATCAGCAGAGGATCACCATTACCACCTTCCATGGAATCAGCCAAAGAGAAACCAAATTCACTGGTTGTCAAGGATCACACTATTGTGCCAAGTAAGTCATCTGATTCTCCTCTCAACCCAAAAGTTGTTAAGAGCAATTCTCTTCTTAATATTGTTTCTGTAAGAACATCTAAATTTCAATCAAGGGCTACACCCTCACCTCCTTCCAAGCCAATTGTTACATGTGAAAAGGAGAACCCAACACCAAAAGTAACAAAACCTCTGTCATTTAAGCCCTCATCCACTGCTGGAACCTCTTCCTCATCTACCATAACTCCATTTGACTTTGTGGAGCATGCAAGCAAAACCAAAGTTCAACTCTCTGAGATTGAATACCTACAAACACATCCTGCCCAACTTGACAGATTCATCAAGGCAGTTCGTGGTAGTAACCCTTTTTCTTCAAGCCCAATCTCTAAAGGCCTATTACCCACACCATCCATACCACCTTCTCAAAACATGTTAGCTCTCAGTGCCTCCACCACCAACAGAGTTGAACCTTTTTACCTATCACTTCTCATCAAAGGTTTCCAGCTGAACAATTACATTATAGATTCTAGAGCCTCAGATAATGTGATGCCAACAAAAGTTGCAAATGCTCTTGGCCTCACTTTGACCCGGGTAAATGGCACATGCTACTCAATGGAATCTAAACAAGTTCCATTGGTAGAAGGATTAAGGATGCTCAGGTTGCACTGGTTGATTACCCTGATAAGAAGATACTCTTGACCATTTTGGTGGTAGACATCCCAACATCTTTTGGGATGTTGTTGAGTAGAAGATTTTGCAGAGATCTAGGTGGAGAAATAAAAATGGATTGGTCATCTGCAACTATCCCAGTGAAAGGAGAAATGAAGAAGTTGTTGTCCTGGTCAGGAAAATGAAATTCACAGTAAGGAAATTTGATGATCCAAGAGCTAACATCCTCTTTCAAGATTGTGGGCTAGGAAACTACTTCCTTACATCACAAAAAGAAGAAAACTTGCCACTCCTCATGGAGGAAGAAGAAGATCAGATTTGGACAATGGAGTTTGATGGCAGTCATTCTAGAGTAGGTTCAAGAGTTGGTGTAGTATTATACTCTCCCTCCAATGAGGTATATCCTTTTGCCTACAAGTTACAATTTGATAATACAAACAATATTGACAGAGTATGAAGCATTGCTCTTAGGCATGAATGCAACAGAGGACATGGGAATCAAGAAGCTGAGATGCAAAGGTGATGCTAAGATTGTGGTGAAGTAGGTCTGCCAACAATATCAGGTAAAAAATCCAAGGCTCAGGCACTATAGAAATAAAGTATGGGACTGCATTGAATCCTTTGATGCATTCTCCATTGAAGCTATCCCTAGGGAGCAGAATGAAAAGGCTAATTCTCTAGCAGTGTCAGCTTCCTTAGTGACACCTCATCCTTCTTTTGGCAAGGATAAAGTGACCATTGAGATGGTGTTCAGACCTAACATACCTGACAATGCAAATCATTGGCAGGTCTTCAATGATGACAATCAGATCCTAGCCTTCTTAGAACAAAGGGATAACTTCAATAATTTGTTCTTTGAAGGAAGTGAAAACCCACATCGTGAATCAGTCCCCAAAGAAGAGAAGGAATAATTGAGGGAATTGATGAAGAGGGGGTAATTAAACTGAAAGGAAACAAAATCCCCAAAGGCCTAGTTTCTTTGGAAGATCTCTTTGACAAGCATGACAGGTTCATCCAAGAGAAAGAAAAATAGTCTTCTCAATGCCCATCTGATTTCAATCAAGAAAACATTGGCACTTTTCCAGAATCCAAGGATGGTTAACATTGGTAAATGTTGCTCACCAGAAGAGAAGAGAAAGTTTGTTGCTCTGCTAGAAAAGTACTCAGATGTCCTGACCTACTCCTATGATGAACTCAAATCTTTTCAGCCAAAGGAAATGCATCACTCCATTCCTTTGAAGCAAGGAGCCAAGCCCTTCAGGAAAAAACAAAGACCCTACAATCCAAAGATTGTTGATGTTATCAAAGAAGAGGTGACAAAGATGCTCAATGCTAGAATCATTTTCCCCATCCATCATTCAACATGGGTGGCTAACATTGTGCCAGTAAGGAAGAAGAACGGGGAAATAAGGATTTGTGTAGACTTCCAAAACCTGAATCAGGCATCTCTCAAGGAAAACTACCCTCTTCCAATCATGGATCATATTTTGCAAGCAGTCACTAGATCTGAGATGCTCTCTTTGCTTGATGGATTCTCAGGGTACAACCAAATCAAGGTGGCAGAAGAGGATTGCAACAAAACAACCTTCACAACACCTTGGGGCACTTTTGCCTACAACAGAATGCCTTTTGGCTTGATCAATGCTGGAGCCACTTTCCATAGAGCAATGGACTTGGCCTTCAAAGGTTTGAAACATTGCATTGTCATTTACCTTAATGACCTCATGGTTTTTTCAAAGAGGAGGGGAGATCATATTAGTCATTTGGAGCAAGTCCTGAACAAGGTGTAGGAAACATGACATTTCTCTAAATCCAAAGAAGTGTATTTTTGGAGTCATAGAAGGTAAGTTGTTGGGACACATTGTGAACAAACATGGAGCACACATTGATCCTGAGAGGGTCAGAGCTATCCAAGCACTAGCCTTACCAACCAGCAAGAAGGGAGTTCATTCATTCTTTGGAAAGGTAAACTTCCTTCGTCATTTTGTGCCTGAGTTTTCTAAACTGACTAAGCATATAACTTCCATGATGAAGCCTCAAGCAAGTTTCAAGTGGAATAAGGAAGGAAAAACAACATTTGAAGAGATCAAGAAAGCCATTGCCAAAGCTCCAACTCTTGTATCTCCAAATTTCAACAAGGAGTTCATCATGTATTGCTATGCATCAGAACATACACTCTCTGTTGTCCTTGTTCAGAAAAATGATGAAGGTTTGGAAGCACCCATTGCTTTCATGAGTTGTCCTTTGAAAAATCATGAGCTAAAGTACAACCAATTGGAGAAACATGCCTACACAGTGGTCAAAGTTGTTAAAAGTTTCAGATTCTACATTCTCAATTCCCATACAGTGGTGATGGTCCCTGGAAGTGCAATCAAGTCCATTTTGACTCAACAAGATCCTGGGGCTAAGAGAGGAAGTTGGATTGCAAAGACCCAAGAGTATGACTTGGAGATTAGGCCCTCTAATCTGGTAAGAGGAAATGGTTTGTGCAAGCTGATTGCTGAAGATGAAGCTCTCAAAGCTCAGCAGGGAGAAAAAGATGATGTTTGCTCAACCTGTTCAGAGACAGTCCACAAGTGCTCTTTGTCACCACTACTGATGAGTGGTATGCGGATATTGCTTACTTCCTCACTTATGGAGAATGTACTCCTCATCTTGACTACAAACAAAGAAGGACACTCAAGCTAAAGGCAACCAAGTTTGTGATTTGGAATCATGCACTTTACAAGAGGGGCCTAGATGGTTGTTTCCTCAGGTGTGTAGATAAGGAGCAACAAGAAAAGTTGCTCAGGGCATATCATGATCAAGCTTGCGGTGGACATTTCTCAGTAATGGTCACTGCGCATAAGATTCTTAGGGGCAGATATTATTGGCCCTCCATCTTTGTAGATACTCAAGATTGGGTTTCCAAATGCAAAGCATGCCAACAATTTGTTGGAAAGCCACAACTAGCTGCATTGCCACTCAGGCCTGTGGTGATTGAAGAACCATTTCAGCAATGGGGGCTAGATTTTATTGGTGTTTTGAATCCTCATTCAAGTGTAGGGCATACTTATGTACTCACTGCAACTGATTACTTCACTAAATGGGTGGAATCCATTCCAACCAAGCAAGCCAACTCTGAAACAGTCTGCAACTTCATCAAGGAGAATATCATTGTCCGTTTTGGAGTACCACAGAAGATTGTTGTTGACAATGCCACCTATTTCTCTTCAAAGGAGCTCACAAAGTTTTGTTATGGCTTTGGAATCTCCCTATCTCACTCTTCTGACTACTACCCACAGGGAAATGGTCAAGCCGAGTCAAGCAACAAGAACATTGTGACCATTGTTCGCAAGTTGGTAGATGAGAATCAAAGGAACTGGCACAAGAAGTTATATGATGCATTGTGGGCTGATAGGATCACTCCTAAGAAGGCAATAGGTATGTCACCTTTCCAAATGTTGTATGGAGTTGAGGTAGAAATTCCCCTCACAATTGAGATGCCAACTCTCAAGTTGCTGCAAGAAATAGAAGATGGTCAATACAAAGACTCCATTGACAAGAGGATCCTCTTCTTGGAGAAGCTAGAAGAAAGAAGATGCCAAGTGGTGGATAGAATTAAGGAGCATCAGTTGAAAGTGAAGAAATTTTTTGACAAGAGGGCAAAGGCAAGAGAATTCAAGGTTGGAGATTTTGTCCTGCTTTGGGACAAGAGAAGAGAACCAAAGGGTAGTCATGGAAAGTTTGATTCATTGTGGTTGGGCCCATTCCAAATTCATGGAGCTTGTGGTGAGAATGTTTTTCTCCTCTCATACTTGGATGGAACGCCATTGGAATTGCCTCGAAGTGGGCAATACCTGAAATTGTATCATCAATGAAAGCGGGTTGTCCCCCGTCTTGTACCATAGGTGATTTTCGTAGGCGTGTTTTTTTCCCTTTTCTGTTGTGTGTTTCTGTTTTAGTTGTGTGTGGTTTGGCTTGTGTGTTTCCTCCTTTCATTCTTTCTCAGAATTGTACATGACTCTGCAAGGCCCAATGGATAAGGCACTGGTCAATGTAATATGTTTTGAAACTTGAGATTATGGATCCTCATGTCGTGCCCTAGCCATGCCCAGTTCACGCCATGTCCCCAAGCTAGAGCCAGCTGTTGTCTCCTGAAAATTGCTCTGTGTTTTCATAGCCAAATTCAAATTTTTTGAGCTCATGCCCTCCGTTGGTGTTTAAGCCAAGTTAGAGATTTAAGAAATTAGCAAAAGTCGTGCCCTTGTGCTGTTTAAATCTCTGTTTTGCTCGTTTTGAGAAATTCTCCATTTCCCGATCTGTGCACGTAATATCCTCTTTGCAACCTCCATTTTTTATTGGAATTGTTCACTTGTTCTATGGCCTAGGTCGTCAAGTCATTGTTTTTCCTCCATGCCTCCAGTTCGTGAAGGAAATTCGAAAGTTGGACTCAAAACGATGAAGTTTTCTTCCTCTGCATATTTTCCATAGTCGGGATGACGAGCGTCTTTTCCCTGTCAAATTTTGGCTCCAATGAATGCAGGTATGTGGTCAGATCCTATTGGATGGGGAAGAATGGGATTTTTGGTGAACTTAACACTTTTGGTCACTTTTGGCAAAAATGGTAAATTTGCCCCGCGGCCCCGATCAGGCTATAAAGGAAAAAGTCAAAGGAAGCCCGAAAAAATCAAAGGTGAAGCCCACCATTGAAAAGTCAAAGCGGGAGAGCGGGCTGGCGGAGGCAATTGAGTTTTTGAACCTTTTTCCAAAAAAGGTTAAAATGTTTAGAAAAGAACCGCGACCCCATTTCCAATCAGAAGCAGCCATGTGTCTAAGTTGAAAAGTCAAAGCGGGGGTGCGGGCCAATTTGTTTAAAATTGCCAAATCTCTCAAAAAATCACAAAATGCAAAGGGCTTCCCCCGTAACCGCTCCAATCCCTTCCTACCACGTGGACGACCCGATTTTAGAGTTAGAGGAGCAAATCTAATGGTCTATATTTAAACTGGCAAATCAAATGTAACGGTAGCTTTGCAAGATCTGGTTTTTAACTTGCCATGAGCGTTTTTTTCACAACAGAGGAATTTGAAAAGTCGTCGAGGATTTGTGAAGCTGTAACAATTTCTTGCAAAGAATATAATGGCTTCTCGACGTCATTCCAAGGGCTGGCGATTGATTTCAAAAAAGACCAGAGTGCTCTGTACCTGGAAAAGACAGAAAACGCCATTCTTCTTCTATTTTCTCTTCTTCCTCAAATTTCTTCCATTCTCAAGCTATGTACAAACGTTGCTCGAGCTTCAATAATAAAAGAAGGAATTTTTTCCTTTTTGATTGAGGAATTAATTGGTACTTTGCAATCAATGAGTTCCATTCGGTCTTGCAGCTTCTCCTACGGATTTGTTTTTCTTCTGACTATGAATGTGTGTAAATGAAATTTCTAATTAATGTGTGTGGGCATCTGACATTCTACTCACAACATTAGTTTCTCCTACCTCCCATTCTCACTCCATTTCCCCTTCTCATACAAAGTTTCTTCTCTATTGAGAAATTGCTAGCTTTACCACAGGGTCAGTGGAGTGCCCCTATTGGATCTCTGGTCGAAAGGCCACCATTGAAATTCACTTTTTCACGCATGCACATACGGAAGCTGCACCGTTCAGGTAGAGGGACTTAGATTCCCATAGCGTTGGCCTGAAACTCACCAATTTGTCCACAAGACAAATTTTCTCGCCAATAGGACCCAAATTGCATAATCTACTGAGTGTGTTAGTTCGAGGGATCCCGATGATGATCAATTGTAACACCAAGTTCTTTGCAAAAAAACAAAAATTCATGCTTACAATGATTTTGTGGGTTGAGGTTTGCCATGTAAATGCTTCAATAGGCACAATTGTTGACATTGTTTACGATAATTGCACGATAATACCTAAGATGCCTCATGCTATCGTCATCATATTCAACAAATATATCAACACATGTTGGGACTTAAAGAACCCCATGCATGTTCCTCTTCCACCAATTTCAAGATGGAGTCGTAGACAACTGCCAATAAAATTGGTTTGGGCTTTAGCTACCCACAAGTCTCAAGGTCTTACTTTGAATAAAACAACTATTGACATTAGTGACATGGAGAGACAACATCTTACCTTCATTGTTACCTCTAGAGTCCCCTCCCTTGCAAATATACACATTTCATCCCCTTTCTTTTTTGATAATCACTCCAAAATGGCTTGTGGCCCTCTTCTGCAACTACGAAAAAAGGGAGAGTCTTAACTACATTCTCTCGCCTCTTCCCAACACTTTTACAACCATCGACCTCCCCTCTAAAACAAATATATGCATTTCCATGCCTTGTTGTAACTGATAAATCAGGTTTTGGGTTTTTGTTTTAATTTCCTTGTGCATATAATCATCTTTTCATCCTTCAACAATCTACATATGTTTTCCAACCTTTGCTTCCAATATCATATTCCAATTTTGCACAAAATGCATACTCGTCGTTCTAAATGTCAATCTTTTTAAAGTCTTCTACATTATCTCTACTTAATTTCCCATCCATCTGTCCTCCCCTTCCAGGTTCTCGTCTATCATTTTCCAACAACAAAGTTTTGCCTATAAATTTGGCCTTTTGCGCATAGTCCACTCTTCATTCCTCCACATGATTCCTTTTGGCGTTCTCATTGCACTCTGCTTACGTGCAATTGCTAGTATATATGATTGTCAATACATTAACCTTCAAATATCTCCATGGCAACATACAAGACAAAATTACTTAAACAAATACATTTTATGTCATCACACCAAAATTAATTTCTAAACTAACTTTACATTTGACACGTACTCACAACTCGTGTCCAATTTGCTACTATATAATTATTTGAAAAACATATTTAAACAAACCCAAAAAAATATAAAAAGAGAATGACGATAGTGCGTGCTAACACAAAAAGTACACCATAACAAATAGCAGCGGTATTTCGTCAAGGTGGCGAGGGTTCGAGTCCTGAGGCCTCAAACTCAGGACTTCAAACTTTCCCAAGAAGGTTACGTAACAAACAAAAATATTAACAGGTAAGTAAAACTGATTTTTACCGAACTTTTGAAATTTTATATCCTGTTTGTCTAGGGTTTATTCGTCCCTAAGCTTCCGGTTTAAGCCACATCCACATCCACATTTCTGAGCAATCTGTTCCTTATTATCAGGACAATATAAATAAACCTCTGATCAAACCCTAGCTAAAAGAAACCGTAGTCAAGATCAAATTTGTGAAGATCTCTTGCCTTTCCTGCGAGGTAATTTTAATGGCAGCGAGGGTACATCTCATCTGAACTGCCTAAGTTGATGCTTTACAAATTCTGTTGCGCCCTTTTTTGATTCAGGTGAGCGACCTTCATCCAGTTCAATTGCAGGAACTTCTCTGCATTTTTTGTTGTTCGTGCTACAGTGGAGAAAATGTGATTAATGACTAGACTAGCTTTGAATCCATACCTTGCCATCCGTTTGAATAATTCCACAAGTAGAGATATTGAGGTGATAGAGAACTTTTCTTAGCCACCACTTTTGTTAATCACTTTTTGCGGTAGGGTTTGATGAAGAGGGTCTTTACTCTTTGGCACTCTGTGGATGTTAAGTCATTTATGCACTCGACTGTTGATCAAAGTTGGGGAGAAGAGCTGAGGTCATAAATGCCTAATTGGCCGATCTCCTTGGAACCATTAGGTCCACTGTGTTCGTCTACATACAGGACTGGTGCACAAATGACCTCTCTCTATCATGGACCTTTAGGCACTTAACCAACATTGGGAGCTTGTAGGATATTGTGAAGGATTATGTGTTTGCAGGATGAGCCCATGCGGATTTGTGATCCTTGCATTCCTCTACATAAATGTTGATATCACAGATCGCCTATGCCTAATGAGGGCCACTTTGTCCAGAAGTTGAACTTGTTTATGATATATGAGGACCTCGTCCCTTAAATGGTTTACTTTCTGATCAGGGAAAGGTCTTTGCCGATTCATCTGGCATTAGATATGAACTCATGTCAAATACCCAAATTCGCAGGATTTAGATTGATTTTGTGCACATAAATGCTTCACAGCATTCAAAGCAATTTAAATCAATAACCTATAAACTAGCTTGCATAAAGCACAACTATTAGTTACAAAATTGTACTCTGCAACTTCTATAAAAAACTTGTTCTCATTTGCCCGATTAAATTTACTTTAGGAGTAAACAGTTGCATCCCTAAGATGATATGCTGAGGTATTCCAAGTAAACAAAGGAATAGCCTACAAACTAGCTTGCATAAAGCACAGATAATTGGTACAAAATTTTACTCTGTAACTTATATTGAAAAATATTTCCCATTTGCCTGAGTAAATTTATTATAGGGGTAAACGGTTGCTGCCCTAAGATGCTATGGAGAGGCATTCCCTGTAAACAAAACTATAACTTACAAACTAGCTCGCATAAAGCACAGATAATTGGTACAAAATTTTACTCAGTAACTTATATTGAAAAATATTTCCCATTTGCCTGAGTAAATTTATTATAGGGGTAAACGGTTGCTGCCCTAAGATGCTATGGAGAGACATTCCATGTAAACAAAACATTAACTTATAAACTAGCTTGCATAAAGAACAGATAATTGGTACATAAATGTACTCTGTAATTCCTATTAAAAAATCTTTCGGATTTGCCTGATTAATTTTACTATAGCAGTAAACGATTGCAGCCCGAAGATGTTATGCACAGGCATTCCCAGTAATAAAGCATAGATATTTGGTATATAATCGTAGTCTATAACTTCTATTAAAAAATCTTTCCCATTTTCCTGGTTAAATTTATTTTAGGGGGGTAAACAGTTGCATCCCTAAGATGCCATGCAGAGGCATTCCCTGTAAACAAGACAAATGCTAGCATACTACATCTATTAACCCTTACCAAAGTCTAGTATTGGTTTCCAAAGAGAGCTTATTTGGAGGCGCCTTTTGTTGATTAGGTGCAATCATGGCTTATCACAAGGAAAAGAAAGATTTGTGTGATTCCTAATAACATGGCCCCATTACTGCATTCCAGATCAAAGTTGAGTTGATTTGATGTCAAGCTGTGTCACAAGAAATGAGAATTAGAGAAATGTGACTGCAAGGGAAATGTGATGAGAAACACAATTAGAAAAGGTTGCACATAAGAAATGGTGTTTCCATATATAATTATTATTTTCTGTTCCTAAAGTCATATTTAAACATATTCTAAATTTATAATTTTTAATATTTAATATATTTTTAATTGTTTTATAAGATTTAATGTTTTCATTTAATATTTTAGTATTTTTAAATATTAAAATTGAAACTTTAGAAGCTCAAAAATGCAAATTTTTGTTAAAACCTAAAGAAATACATGGCCTCCCTGTTTTGGCATGTTAAGGTTTTGAGTAAGTTAAGGTGGCCAATTATGATGTTGAGTTGAGATAAGGATTATTCACAGCAGTTTGCAGTCCAATGTTGTGTACTAATGATTGAAGTTATATCAGTGTCATAATTATGATGTTATATGGGTGTTGTAATTATGATGTTAGGTTGAGATATGGATGGTGCCTCACCGTGAAGATGTATACTCACTCTCTTTTTTATTTTTCCTGGTTTTGGTGGTAGTCAGGCCTGTATACTTTGTTTTTTGAATGTGCATGTAGCTTGGAAAGGTTTTTTTGATCCCTGGAAGCTATCAGATTCATGTACAAGCTGTTTGGCCTACCCCACAGGCGACATATCTATGAATTTGATCTCGTTTACATTAACATCAGATCTGTGAGTTTGTCTTGTGATGGGGAAGTTCCAGCTGAATTTTGAAGTATTTTTTTATATCCTTAAAAGGCCATAACAAGGTTGATTAACTGCTGCTATGATAAGGTATGACCCGAAATGGATTAGCTGAAACAATTGGCATTTGTTACAATTCAAATGAATAGTTTGTACGAGCAAGAATACACTCACACTCACCCTTTGAAAGATGAAGGCCAAAGACTCAAATACAAGGGAAGAATGATTCAAGCAGGTAAACATAGTTGGTGGAAATTATGGAGGATTTGACTATGCTGTGGATGCTTAGAAAGCGCCTAGCATCTCTGACATTGAGAAACAGCAATATGAGGTAGATTATCAGTCAGTGATAACTGCCTAATTCTCAAGCAGATTCAATGGCGATCAATTTGTTGGGCAGATTCAACAGCTATCGAATCTGTCTGAATGTGACAAATAGAAAGACTGACCACCCAAGGCGGAAGTCAAGGCACTCTCCCTCCTGATTGTTGAGGTGAATTGACAAATGGGATCTTCTGCATCATTTTGCTAATCCAATGTATAAATAAATATCCCCATTGAGTTCTTGCAATGGCACAATTTGGCATCCAGAGGTAACTTGAGTAAGTTGTAGAGCAGAGCAAGTAACAAGAAGCATTGTAAAGGTGCTGTTATTGTACCACAGTGTGCTTGATAGCTCTAAAGAGATCACTGGCTTGTAATCTTTGCTAATTACAGTTGACTGAAGAAGACACAACCATAATTTGCTGGAGTTTTCATCACCATTGGGTTTCTCTAGGGATATCTTGTGTTATTCATTCTTTTGTGTTGTTGCTTTGCTTATTATTTGCTTAATTGTTAATTTCTTTCATGCTGATTTCATTTCTAGTACCTCAGAAAGATTCTAATACTAGGTTCAGCTGATTTCAAGCACAGTTCTTGTTATGACCACAAATAAAACAAAATCAGACATATACTTGTTAGAAAATCAACAAATTTATTTTGGTATATGATCAATTGCGTATGGGAAAAACTACAAATTGGTAGCAACAACTAAGTGTATGAAAACTGATTTTCAGCAATGTAGCATGGAACCGGGCATGTACACATCATTATTAGTGCAAAGGACATGATGACAGCTCATAATATTTTCAGCCTTATATGTCTTTTTTGGCATTGGTTCTGCACACAGGAAAATTTATGTCCGCGTCTAAGAATTGACCTTCGGGATATCTAAGTCAATTACATATCAAGCTTAGCCAATGCATAAAGGGAGAAGCTTTTTACTGTTCCCACTAGAGGGGACATATCTAGAGCTAAAAGATCCATCAAAATGAAATGGAGATATAAAGATCGAATGGTTGTTACAAATCGGTTAGAGGAAGCTTCAGGGTAGAGCAAGAAGCTTCAACATGATCTTCATTAGCTGTCATATGATACCAATGTAAAAACATCTATGCACATTAATTTGTTTAGCCTCTAACCAACTAGAGGGGAAAGAAGAATTGATTTTATATTGAAAACAATCAACTGTGAACTGGAATGGCTCAATGGTAAGGGTAGCAAAACATTCGCCAGACACGAAAGTGTGATTTCCCTCCTACTTGACACATCCCAAGTTGTATGGGTGTGGATCATTGTGGCTGGCAATTGAAGATCACCCGCCAACTTCATTGAAATCAGGTTCTTGTGGTTGATGTCAATGATAATCTCTACTAGTCTATTAGTATTTTTGAGTCAAGAATTATGAGTGAACAAGTTTCCCTATTTTTGGTAGGATAATCATGGAGTCTTGACCATGAGTATGTGCTAAGGATTAGGAGTGTTGAGAGTTGGATTACTAATTCCCGAGTCTTCAAATTGCGACTTTTGCTCAGTAAGATGAGATTTTGCCTGCCTTGATTGCAAAACATGTTGGAAATCTCCAAGTATGAACAAAACATTGCATTTTTCTATGGAATGTCTAGTTTGTTTTTGATAAAAGCACATATTTTTTATCTGATTTACAAAAGAAGAAAGAAAACCCCTAGTGGAGCACAAGCTTATGAAAAATAACCAATCTCATAGGATGAGTTGGGAGGGTTAGAATGTTTGACAAGGGTAGAAGATGAAAAAGATCGGTTGAACTTCAATGGTCCCTTCTATTGCCTGGCTTCCACTTGGAAAGCATTCTCCAACTAAGTAATGGTGAAGCACTCTATCTCCTTTCAAAGGTGAGAAGACAACCTTGAGACAAACATGATTCAAAGGAGCAAACTATCATCGTGTACCTCTAACTTTATGGAGAGGTGATTAAATCAGTCAAAGTATTGTTTGACTAAAGATGCCTAAAAAATTGAATCAATGTGCCAAGAACTCTTTATACTTGATGGGGCAAAAGTGCTCTTTGAGAGTCTCTGTGAAGAATGTTCAACTACCAACAGTGGGTTGCTTTGTTGCGGTCAAAAGTTGGACATCAAATTGCCTCTTTGCGAGTGCCTGATCATATCTATATGAACCTCACAAACCATAAGGTGTTATGGCTCCATGAGGATTGTTTGAGTCTTGAAAAATGCCTTAAAACAAGGAATTTTCTTCGTCGGTTATTACATAAGAATGGGGAATGTGTATTGGATGGTCGATTGGATAATGTCCCATGAGATGTTGGAACATGCTTTGTTATTTATCCCATCATTTAGGTTGAAATTCATTTTGTTTAGGGGTCATTTTGTATTTTGTTAGTGTTTTTTTTCAGTTTTATTTGAAAACATGATGTGGGATTTGGAATTTTTTAATCTAGGCTTTTTACTTTAGTGGCGAATCAGGTGATTTAGGTTCTTATTTGGGCAATTTTTCAATTTTTAGGGCTATTTTTAGATTTTTGTTAGGCTAAACAATTACTTCAGATTGGCACTTTGTATTTTTTACCAAGTTTCCAAAAATTCAAAGATTTTAGGATTTGGCAATGATTTTTGATGAATCTTGCAAGTTTGTTGTAAATTTTGTTAGAGCTAGCACAATTTTACCAAACAATAATTTTTCTTCTATTGTATATTTGATACAAATGCATACATATAAATACGTGATATTACTTCTATAACAAGGAGTTTGCTACTTATCCCAAACACTCTCTACTCACTAATTCCCAACAAAGTCTAATAATATGAGTCGTGTTCAACGACCAAATATCTCACACTATTTTATTCTTACACAAAATATTAATGACGAGCTGTTTTACAACTCCTCATTATTCCCACATACAGTAAATAATATTATCCTAGATAATATATTGCCTCGCACATAATAATATTGACGAACATATACAAATGGAGTACTAACAATATAATTTCCTAACATTTGACACTCGAGAGGCTTTTTCAGGGTGATTTTAGGCCCAAAACAGCAAACAAAATATGAAGGAAAGATTTTGGTTTATTGTTGTTGATCTTGCACTTATTTATTACTATTTTAGGAATCTCTAGATGGTATTAAGAGAGTTTCAATTCCTCTTTCATGGCATCAGATCAAATTTCTTGCAATCTACAACAAGTTTTGAGAAAATTCCATTTTTATGGTTAAACCCTTCCTCTTCTCTTCCCCTTTTCATCAAATCTGAGTATAGGTCCAATAAATAACAGATTTGAGGTATTTTTTTTTTGTCTCAGGGGTCATTTAGTCAGCAAAGGAGTGTAATTTACAGTTTTATTTTAAAATTGATGTTGTTTGTGGAAAATCTTTCTAGGTTTTCAGTTTTAGTGGTCAATCAGGTTTATTTTTGGGCAATTTTCAATATTTAACGAGTTACAATTATTTGGGCTGATTTAGACTTTTTTTTGAGATGAGTAGATACTTCTAGATTGGACTTTGTATTTTCAGAGATTTTAGGATTTGCCAATGTTTTTTAACAACTCCTGCATGTTTGGCAACAAGGAGGTGTTTTTAGTGGTTTTCAGGGTAATTTCATGCCATTTTAGGCCTACATCATCAATTTCAAAATTATTTAGAGCTCTTGGGGATTTTTAGGATTTTTGTGAATGTTTTCTTCAATCGGTTCTGATTTGCAGATTGTTTTCAAAAGCAATTTGGGCAAGGGGCTGACTGTGCATGCAACCTTCAACCTCGGCTCACTCAGACTCCCTTGCCTCTCTGACTTACATAAACTCGTTGTGACTTTTTGCTTGCATTCTAACTTTACCTTTTCATCTACACTACTGTTGGTGGCTTTCTCCTCCCTGCTCTCCAGCTTCTGCATGCAGTTTTGGCCATGCTCAATGTTGTCACTGCCCTGCCCGTGCTCCTTCAGCTTCCCACCTTTGTTGGCGGAACACTGTGGGCTCCCCTCGGGGTTGAGCCCAAGGTCTGTTGTGGTTCACAACTTATTTTTCACTCTTACTAACAATTTCTCTTTGTAGGTTGTTGGTGCATTAATTCCATTGAGTGCATCCCTTAAGGGGCATATTGGGAGCGAGTTTTGGGCTGGTTTGCAGTACCTCGTGAGAAATCGTTTTGTCACTTGCACTAGCTTGCCCTAGCATATCTTCCTACTACCACTTTATGACCACTTGAGATCCTCAGTACTACCACCTTCGTATCATCTTCCTATGGCATCTTTAGGAACCCTTTAGATCACCTTTATATTTGCTCCAAGTGTGCTCTACCTTCATTATCTCTCCTCTTCCTTTACTTTGACGGAGTTTTTATAGCCGATTGCATTGACCATGGTAAATGTAGTCTGGTAGACCCCATTGGTGGATGCTATCGGCTAAGTGAGATAGTGACTTTAGGTTATGTTCCCCCAATTTATAGGCGTCATTGGTACCTTCGCTCGCAAATCTGTCTTCAAAGAGTTGAGAGGTTTTCGATCTTAGTGGAGATTACACTTGGAGGTCATCATTGGAGCATAGGGTTACTAGGTAATAACGGGAGATGCACTAGTGTGGCCTTCCTTAGTCTTTGGAGTCCCCAACTTTGGTCTACTTAGATATTCTACTTATCCTTCTTGTGATCCACCCAAAACAATCTTGCACAAGGTGCTACTAACTCAAGAGGGGGATTAATGTGCAGATAATGTTGTCAAAGGTAAGTATCCTTCACACTAAACTCTTTTTTTTATGTTGGTTGATTGATTATGTTGATGTATCATTTATTAGACTAGGATTGTGTAATGTCCTCTTCTTGAAGTTAATCGAGGAGAAGACCCTTAGCCTATCCAGTGTTTTCCCATGGGCTACCGGGGTGGAAAAAAGGGAAATAAATTAATAATGTAACTTAAGTGCAAAAGTAATGTGAATTATACTTTATAAAACAAAAGTTAAAATAAGAAAGAAATAAAAAGATTATTTTATCGAAATAAAATAAAGTATTACTTTATTTTTAAATATAAAAGTGGGACATCCCATTTGGGGACTGTGTTGGGAAATGTGCCATGCAAAAACATAAAAGGAGGTCGCTTGGGGTCATTTGGGTATCTTTTGGCTATTATGATATTTTTGATGAAGAGTTTGAGCATTAGAGGACGGAAATCCTCTCTTGTTTTCAACTATTGAGGACAAAAACCCTCTTTAGCCTACAGATTTTGGGGACGAAAACCCTCAATTTCTCTTTAGCGAATTCATACAAAGGTCACATTTGAGCTTCATTTCAGTTAATCAGAGCTAGGGCATCCACAAGAGATCAAATTTCAAACTTATATCAGTTAGGGCATTCACAAGAGATGAGATTTCAGATTTCTATCAGCTAGGGCAGCCATCATTCAATGGAACAACATTGGAGGGCATTTTGAGAGTGGGTTTGGCATCTTTCAGAGCTGGCTGACCCTCCAAGGGAATGGATCAAAACCCTTATGGGAGCTGTTGCAGGGGTTTTGGGTGGTGCATTTGGTGGTAGGGCTTGCACAAGGCCCTAATCTACCCTAGGACAGAAACTACAACCCTTCTCTCTTCAGATTTGGCATCAAACAGTCAGCTGTATTCCTTTTTTAATTTCAGTTCAGAAATAAATTGAATTAAATTCATCTGGTGATTGTAAAAATTATTTTCTTAACATATTCATGCACCAACTGGATTTTTAAAGGCTCTGCCCCTTACTTTTTTATTGATAAGGGTTTGAATGAAAATCTGTTTGTTGCATATTTGGTATAAGGGGGTTTATGTAAATATCCAGAATTCATTATTTTGTGCTCTTAAGGGACATTATAGATAGTGTAGCATATCCTTTTTATTACATCTTTACTCCCGTACAACACCTTCTTACCACCAAATGACAATACAACCCGTAGTTTAGTATTAACTCTTGTTTATTATCTTAAATATTATGACCCCTCAAGATCCTAGTAAGATCTCACCCCCATATCTCAGACACAGGCTTCGTAATCCTACTCCTTTGATATGCGTGTGAGTGTGGATTACCATCTTCTTGATCCACGCCTATTACATCTCTAGGCTCTCTCTTTGGCTTGTGTGTTAGCCCTGTATGGTCTTCTGCTTATATCCTAATCTATATTATTCAGGGAGAGGATGATCATATTGACCACCTTAGCTAGCATACACTCTGCTCCTGCCTTGGCTTGTTTTTTTTCGCCTCAACCTTCTTTTCAGGTTCTTCCCTGGCAATTTTCGCATTAAGACTCCTCACCCTCGGGGAATATTTTTAATTATCAAGGCACTTTGTCAGCTATTTTTGAAGACTTTGTTTGGGTCACACCCTCTACAAAGAACATACTTCAACTAATGCACACTGATGCATTCATACAATGTTCATCAAAACTTTGACAACTCATCTCATGATGCGTGCGTCGGATCAAGGTGCCATTTTCTGTTTTTTGATAAGTTCTGCATATCTTTCAGATTTGTCATCATATTAGTATCAAACTGTATGGTTTCCACTTTTCTACTATGGAGCTTTTCAAGCCCTATTTGCAACAAACTTGAAACTGCCATATCTCTCAAACTGTGCATTGGATTCACAAGCAGTGTTTTTTGAAGTTGTGTATGTTTTCACAAACTTTCCAGATCTGTACTAAAAATGTACAAAAAAAGAAAACTATCTATTTCCTATTTTCAATTTAATACTTTGGGCAAAATTCTTGTGAAGTTCTGTGTTATAAAGTGTTTGGGGGGGCATACCTTATTTGTCACATTGATTTATGTGCCTTGTTACTTTAAGGCTTCTTTTTTATGGCACATTTGTTCTTGCCTTTGAGGACATTTTTAGCACTCTTGTTGTTTTGTGCTGCACTTCGGACACTTGTGGGGACACTTTTTGCAAAACTTGAGGTTTGTGTCAAGCTTGGTAAGGCTTTCAGACCTCGGTGCCTTCATTTTGTGTGTGCAGACTTCCAGGCACACTTGTGGTTTTATTTTTTGTACTGCTCTCTTGGTTGTTTTACTTCGTTGTTTGATGCATGTCAACAACTACTTTCATAGAGCTACTTTTGTTGCAAACAAACCACAGACAAACAACCTCCTTGCACCATTTATGCATTTCTGCAAATGTTTAGTGACGGTTTCAGACTTTCAGTCCATCCGTGCACGTTTTATGTGCGAGCCTTGGTTTTGTTACATGGATGTTTTTTGGCGAGTTCTCCCTTTTATGCAGAGTTCTTTTCCGGCGATGACCAACCGCCTTAATTGTTGAAGCTTCTACGTGGGAGTTAGATTCCTTCAGCATCATCCCCCCTCTTTCTTTCAGGCATTATCCTAGTTCGGCAGTACGGGGGGGTTATTGGCATATTGTATTACTTTTTTGATTAGTAAGATGGATCAGCCCATTGTATTACTTTCTTGGTTAGTATGATGGATCAGCACTCTTCCTAGCAGTCTTTAGTGATGGATTATCCCATCTGTTTGAGTGATGCATCAGCCCATCCCCGCTCCGTTATGGCAGTTTTCAGTGGTGGATTTGCCCATCCTTTTTGGTATCTTCAATGATGGATTAGCCCATCCACATGAGTACTTTGTTGGCACTTTCAGTGTTGGACCAGCACATCCGTGCCTTTTTCACAATTTGAGTGATGGAACAGCCCATCGTTCCTCGCATCTTTGGCCATGTGCCTCTTTTTTAGTGAGGGACCAGTACATCCTTTTTTAACACCTTTGATTGTGTGCCTTTTTAGTGGTTTCATGGAGATACCTCACTATCATTGCTTTTTGCATCTTTTACATGATTGACAACATGACGGTCTCCTTACGGTGAGCAACATTTGGCATCCCTAGCATTTCTTAGTTATCTTTTGTTCGAGCAGTGGATTTGAGCCACTCGTGTAGGACTTAATACTATTCTTTGGAGATCTTCCTTTTCATACAAATTGGTTTGTTGTTCTTGGGGAGCATTACTGACAACACCGACACTTGTCCCTTTGTTTAAGAATCTGTACATTCAGAGCGATCCTCATATTTAATATCATGTCCTCTTTGACTTGGCGGTTACAACAGCTTGACACCCATGTGTTCTGGTAAAGTTGGATCGGCATTCATAAGGACACTCACACTTTTAGGTAGTTTTCTTGGAATTTGGATATTGTACATGGATACTTCATCATGCCTAATGTCAAGGCCCGTTGTCAAAGTCTTCAACCTTGTTTTTGAAAATCACCACCTAAGTTGCATTTAAGAGGGGAGAGGATCAGGGTATTGGTGCAAGTTATCCACACTGTAGAATTAAGCTGACTTAGGCAATGACTTTGTCCTTAATTAGAAATATGCATATTATTTCTTTTTTAGTTAAATTAGGAATTTTAAAAAGTCATGTGAGGTAAGCAAGATAACAGGATTCAAGGGAGCCACATGGCAAATCAAGAGCAAGTGTAAGGTCACTTGATCAATCAGGTTATTTCTGGGCTTCCTATAGTTTTCCTATAAATAAATCTATCCCCCTCACCCTTATTAACATTCTCAGACATTTTTGATAGCATTTGGGAGAGATGTAGGATTGTGAATAAGCTTTGTGTGATTGAGAGGCACACATACACTTTTTATGCTGCCTTATATCATCCTGTGAACTTTTCTCGTAATTTAGGGTTTCCTTTTGTTGTGCACACAATCATTCTGCTCATTTCGAGCTTTTGGTTCATCTCCTTTGTTTGTAGAATATTCAAGAAAGATCCTGGTTTGTTTTCTGTTGATCTTGCACAATTTTTTTGTTGTTGTTTGACGATGATTTAACATTTTCCCGACAAGAGGAGCGAAGGAAGGAATGGGAGAAAATGAAAACAGCAAGAGAGGCAGGAAAGTGGGCGTGGTTGAATGGGAAAGCTCAAATCAGTGAGCATTTTCCACACAAGAAATAGTTATACGGGGCCCCCGCGAGAATATCTACACATGGTAAGTTGGAATTTTAGAGGCTACCCGTGTAGAAGAGGACCGGGATTGGGTCCCATAACAAAGGGGAAAGATGTCATTATTCTTATGGAAACACATGAACAGGACGGATGCAAAGTTCCAGACTTTGAAAGGTACGATAAAATCTCAATATGGAATGAAGGGACAAAAACAAGTAAAGGGCATGGAGGAGTCACAATGCTAATAAGAGAATTATGGGATGGAACAATTTATTTGGCTGAAAATAATAGATAATGAAGTAACGATCAAGCTAGCTGCTTGCTACTTTGCACCAAAAATCTCAGAGATCTACAAGAAGAAAAATCTGAATAGTGAAGATCCTTATGCTGCTTTAAAAAAAGACATTTATGTTTTCAAGCGCCTTAGCGGAAATTGTCTTAATAGGCGATTTCAATGCAAGGACAGCAAACAATCAATCACTTTAGTTGAGCAATGATGGAGGGGATAAAGACCCATTATGGCTTCAAGAAAATGAAGACCAACTTTGGAAAAGAGACTCACTGGATGGGAATGGAAGTGTAACGCACTTTGGAGCAGAACTATTGGGGCTATCGTAGCTCGTATGGTATGGTCATTTGTAATGGCATGAGAATGTGGCCAAGGTCAGGAGACGTCACATGTAAAACATACAATGGGCAAAATGTGGTGGGCTATGTAATTTGCTCTCAGAATTCTATTTCTAAGATATTGGAGTTCGACATTGGGGATTGCCTTAGGCAGCTAAAATCTGATCATATGTCGCTTCTTGTGAAGTTTGGCTTTCCCAATAAACAAACAACAAGGTGGTTAGGCCCAACACATGCAAAAGATGGCTCAATCTAAGGGGAAAATCCACTTGAATCAAAAAAATCAGGAGCTCTTCACAACAATACTTAAACAACAACTTCCAGGTGACAAAAAATGGCATAAGGAAGGAAGAAACAATGAAGAGAGTGTTCATATAGGTAGCAGTATGCTGATCCCTTTAATCCTCAAGGTGCTAGAGGCTTGCAAGAGGTCCCGACCTAGGAGAGGGGCTGCAAATACCTTCTTAGTTAATCTGTGGTACGATGATGTATGCAAGGCCGTGAAAATATCCCTCAAAGAGAATGGGAACAACAAACAAAGCAAGAAAGATTATGAAAACTTGATAAAAGCCAAAAAAGAGAGCTATGTACTCATCAAGAAGGAAATAATTAATATATCTGAGTAAACACAACCCCAAAGGATTTTGGAGATAGTTACAACAAAAGCAAAAACAAATAGAGAATAATATCACAGATGGTCAATGGATAGAGTATGCAAAACTCCTATATGAGAGAATGCAAAGAAAAAGATAAACCCCCCATAATTAACACGACAACCAAGCTCTTCTTCAGTGGAAGGTATCAAACAAGACATAAAGAAATTGGCAGGAGGTAAGGCACAAGACATTGACGGAACTGCGAGCTGAATTTCTAAAATGGGGAGTTGAAGCCCTTGCTCCACACATCACAAGAGTCTTTAACAATGTCACACAGGATGACTTTTTGACAGAATGGACAACTAGCGCATATGCGATCGCCTCTATACAAAAATGGGGATGTCAATAATCCTTATAACTACCGCACTATTATGGTCAACCCTCTTCCTTGGAAAACTTTTTGGGAGCTTGGTAGAAAGAAGAATCAGTAGCTGGGCGGAAAGGGAGGGAAAAAGAGCTCAAGGGAAAGCAAGTTTTAGACCAAAACATTCCACCATTCACAACTGCATCACTCTTAGACATTTGATTGAAAAAGTTTGGAACACTCAAGGGGAGGAAGTATTTTGCTGTTTTGTTGACTTTAAAAAAGCCTTTGACACATTGCCTAGAGAAAAATTGTGGAAAAGAATGAATGGAACTTGGGATTCCTGATGAGTATAGAGCTGCAGTGCATAAACTTTATGAGCAAAAGTTAAAGCTAAAATCAAAACTAGCGAGGGCATGTCTGAATGTTTTGGTAGCGACATTGGAGTTAAACATGGATGTCCTCTATCTCCTACTTTATTTGGTTTACACATAGATAAACTAGAGGAATGGTTAAACAAAACAGATGGGGGTGATATCTAGCTGGCGGGCTATGTGGTGAAGCTACTTTTATATGCAGATGACCTTATTCTAATTGCAAAAACTGCCCATGATTTAAGAACACATTTGAGGGCCATAGAACTCTTTTGCCAGGAGGTTGGGATGCAAGTGAACACTAGCAAGACCAAAGTCATGATTTTTTCCTTAGAAAGGAAGAAGCAACATGTTACATTTATTTTTGATGGCAACCCACTAGAAATAGTGGAAGAGTAAAAATACATTGGAATTGTTTTCCACAATAGGCTCAGTTGGGAGACTTGTAGAGAAAAAAGGATTTAAGGAGGTTGGAGAGCATCTTACCTACTCCAGGACAGGTGCAGAAAAGCGGAATTATGGGATTGGAAAACCAAGAAAACCCTCTTTCGGTTTGCTGGTCATGCCCGTTGTCCTCTATGGGTGTGAAGTATGGGGGAGTAGTATGTCAAATCACAAATGGAGACAACTAGAGAGAATCCAAAAGCACCTAATCACTAGTAGCATCAAAGTCAAAGCAACAATTCCGTATGAGATCCTTTTGGCTGAAACAAGAACTTTCTCGATGGAGGCATCAACATTAACCTGGTTGATAAGTTATTTAAAAAAAGTTGAAAACATGGATAACCATCGCATTGGCCCAAAATGGTCGTTGAGGAGGAGCTGGACTATAGGAAGAAGACATGGATGAAGCAGAACAATAAGTGGATGAACAAATGGGACATTAAGCTGCAAGATTGCCCTAACACCAATGCGGATATAAAAAAGTTTGTCTTAGAAAAATTTAGGACTGCCATGTGGACAAAACAAATTGGCCGAAAAAAAACATACTATGTTAAAGAGTTCAACCCCACTTGGGAGCATGGGAAAAATGTATATCTACATGCTGCTCTTAAGGGTAAGGCTAGAATGTTAGTGGTTCAGTTGAGGACCGGATCACATCATCTTAGGTGTGAGACTGGTAGATGGACGGGTCCCCAAGGAAAATTGGGAAGAAAGAACTTGTATTTTCTGCAGTAAAGGGGTGGTTGAAACTGAATGTCACTTCATTTTGGAATGTGTTGCATATGAAGATATCCACTTACAATATGATTTGAAGGTGGGTAGCCTAAATGAGTTATTTGATGAGGAAAGGATCCACAAAACAGCTGGCTTCCTAGTCAAGATTCATAGCAGAAGATCCAACATCGAAAGAAATCTGAAAGTTTCTTAATGTTGTGGCTCTCGGTCCCTTAGACTGCTTGGTCTCGTGGACATCATTAAAAGTCATTCATTCATTCATTCATTCAAGATGGTATTAAGAGCTTTCCAATTCCTCTTTCATATAATTCCATGAATAGATAGATTTCATAAAATTGGAAGGGTTTTCGTCTGCTGCCACTTGAGCTGATTGAAGGTGCATGTACTTCTTTTGCATCTCTCTGCACTCATTGTGTAGTATGGCTAGGCCCCATTGATCCTTCTCACAACATGTCACCATGTTGGCTAATTCTTGTTGGAAGTTCTTCATAGCTTGGTTGTATTTTTTCCTCAGCTTGAGATAATTCTTTGGGCATAGGGTTACATAGTTAAATATGCTTGATTTGTAACTCCATTAAATGCTTCTAATAAGGGTTTTGTTTTTTTCATCTTTATGAATCTCATTTTTCAACTGCTGATTGATGCCCTTTTGGTGGAGGTTCTCTTGGAGGAGTAACTAGTCTTGGGTGTTGAAACGTCCGTGTCTTGGATTCGTTTCTCTTGGCACTTTTCCTCCTTGCTCACTTTTCCCATGTCGATTATGGAATGTTTGTGGGATGCGTGATGCTGCTTTGGTACCATGGAGTACCATGGATTTGGATTCCAAAGGTTATCTAGGGACAACATTCAAAATCATTTGAACTAAGATTTGTTACCGGAAGAAAATTGTAGTAACAGTTCAAGGATACAAAAAAATAAGGTTTATGAGTGAACTTCCTAAATGTGTGAGTGGATTGCATATGCCCATGTCATTCATATCTCTAATGGTGGTGGAGGAAGGGGGTGATTACTCTGGAATATGATGCTGGAAGAATTACTTGTAGAAAAACTTCTCATCTGCTATACGATAAGAGATGTATGTACGGATGGTTAGAAGTTGCGTGGGATGGACAAATTGTTATGGAAAATGAAATAGTTTGTCTTCCATGTGTGACCCTTCCAACTTTTGGCAGTTGTAGCTGAGTGGTGTCAAGAAGTAATGGTTGGTCTTGACCCCTTCTGTTTTTTTGGGGGGTGGGACTGCCACACAAGGAATGGGGAAGGATGCATAGATAATAAGAGGTGTTTCCAGCTAGAAGATTCTATCTAATGTAGATGCTGACCATAGGAGTCATGCTGTCACTTAGATCACCCAGAGCCTCTCCTAGCATCCATGACCAACAATTCTCTTGTTGCCAAAAGTAACAGCCAATATATTCAAGAGGAGTCTGTTGGATATCAATAAATAAACATGTAGTTTTACATGCATATATGATCAATAATAAGCAAGTTAACTTGTACTTCAAATTAGATATCCACCATAGTTGATAAATCGTTCTTTTTTATCATTATTAGCTAGGTAGCCGGTACGTGGGTACGGTTCGGGTACGGGTACGGGGATCCGGTACGTTGGTATGGCAATTTTTTTGGAGGCCCGGGTACGGCACTTGGGTACGGCAGTACAAAAACTATATAAAAATTAAAAAATATATAAATCTCAACCTTCTAAATAGGAATTTAATTATAAACCACATATTATGTATATGAAAAACAAGATAAAAGACAAGTGAGCTTACCTTTTTCTTACCATTCGGAATGTGACACAATGACATAACACACTCATGTAATTCTGGTGGTTTAAGTTTTAATGTTGGATTATGTCAAGCTTCCTTAATGCGTAGAGCTCGAGAAAATATACACTTTTAGAGAAAACGGCACCTGAAACGGAGCCACAGAATGAAAGTTATGGCACATACAAGTTTTTGTTGCTACATCTTCCTGGACCCTTTCCTAAAATGGCAAAAAAAATTCTGTTCTTGTGTGTTTTCTTCACCAAAAATCCAAAAAAGGAAAGAAATGCCAAAAAAGGAAAGAAATTTTTTAGATAACCAGAACCCTAAATCGAATTCTACCGAACAAGTTCGGTTTTTCCTGAAAATTCGTTCCGAACTGAATTTGGCCTGTTTTTCAGTACGAACATGGTAACTATGCCTTATCATTAAATACAAGCTAGATTATATGGAAAGACAAACCCTCTAGGGCATGAAAACTGTAACAAACAATTAGTATCACAATTATCATCCTTAGGGCAGTAATCTGTGAACAACACTTAAGGGGTGAGCAATTCTCATGCAATATGAAGCTAAAAATGATAGAGAATGGTTCCAAATATTTTAACCAATCATGTAGAAATTATTCCAGTCAATATACTTCACAAATTAAGGAGAAATAAGTGTCAACACACATATGGAATGATTAAAATAATCAGCAAAAAACAGTCCACAAAATATAGATAAAAATGAGGTCTCCAAACCCAAATAAATACCAAAGAAGTGATGGATAAGCCTTATACATCAGGATCTGCTGAATATCAACTTGAGGACACCAAAATGTGCCCTAGAAGGCACTAAAACATCTCTCCACCCAAGTTGCCACCCTAGGAAAGGATTGATAGGAATATCACTAGTGTAAACATTATTTAGTGGGCAAAATTATGTGTTGTATATTGTTTATATGAGTTGTTATAACAACTCAACACGTGCATTTGTATTGTATTGGCGACCACCCATGGAAAAAGTTGTTATGAGTTGTTAAAACAACTGGTGTATAGTTCCGTAGGTGAGTGGTTATAAGAGCCATAATAGGTTTCCTATATTTTTAGGAAAGATATTTCCTATATAAACAATTGTATTGGCATATGAAGAATTGAACTTATTGAATATCATTCTTGATAATTTGTAATAATTTGATTCATTCCCTCCATCTGGTATCAGAGCATCTGTTATGGGTAACCTACGAGAGCTAATAGAATTTCAAATAAGAGTTTAGAGGAACATGTCAAATAAGAAGTCTTTATTCTATTGTGTTTGTAGTGTTGATCTGTGCATCGTGGACTTCAAAATCTGAGTAACCCATATCAATGTCTGGTATTTTTGTTGAGGTGAGACAGTATATTGTGCTCAGCATCATCTGTTGTAGTAGATGTGCAGTTCTCGCGCCTAATCATTTGTGCACCGGCTGTCACTTCGTGCACTACCTATATATTCGAAAGCAATCCCGCAACTATTCCATACTTTTTTCGCAAGAGCTCCTCGGAAGTTTCCAACCTGTCAACACCTTTCTTCTTTTATTTACTTTCCCACACGGTTTAATAGCTGCACATACAAGGAATTCACAGACTAGTGAATAGTTTTTGAGATCCACTTGAAGAAATGTCTATCCTGGGAGTATAGACAATATTCATTCAATGTTGCTGGCGTCCGCTAAGGAAATTATTCTAAATTGCTGTTTTAAATCATGCATTGGACTCGAGCTCAGTGGATATCGGTTCGGCAGTGTGGTTTAACACTACAAAGAAGGATCCGCAGTCTGAATCTCACACGACCTTTGTGCATTCAAATCGCCTTTCTGTAGTCCTTTCTGTTGGACATGTCATAGCTCCACGTATGTCTTCACCTATGTTGCTCGCAGAGTTTAGATATATCAAATTTCTAACGCTTGTCTTCAAAATAGAAGTAGTTGTATGCATTTTAAAGTCTGAAGGGTGTTTTAGTTTTGAGTCGAGTCATTTATATAAGTAGTTTAGTGTATTGTCTGTGGAAAGAGGTAAAACCTTGTTTCTTAAGTTTACTAATCATTGTAAAAGTCCATATATGTCGTAATTGTCATTTTCTTCTTGCATGTCAATTACATTCTCAATTGTAAATCTCTAAAAGCAAGTCATGTCCTTATAGTTTTATACGTGTTAAAGGTCACGTCTTTATTAGTGTCTCTTTGTTAGTGTTTAGTTTTGTTTTCATAAAAAAGTTATAAAGTGGTTATTTATGAAAATTCAATATTACAATTTTCACATATATTGTTACCATACTCAATATAGTTTTGTACATAAGAGTCAATTGTAATTTTTTCATCAAGGTCACTTTAGCCAAAAGTGTTAAAAAAATAAAGTCTTGTTTAGTCATTGAGTAATAAAATATAATGTCAGTAAAGTCAATTGTATGTCATTTTTTCGTTAATCATCATTATCGTCATGTCTTGCAAAGTGTCATCAATAGTCAAATATTGTTTATAGTCTTTTGTTAGTTTGCAAGTCAAAGTCAAAAGTTTGTAAAAAGTCCAGAAAATAAAATAAAAATTGCCTTACAAACGCATTTTCAGTTGGAATCCGACATCCTAGCAACCATTGATCCTCAAAGCCAAATTTACTGAGCTAACAGCATGAAACTGGAGGATGGAGGAAAGCAAGAGGTTGGTGGCCAATCAACGACCCCTCGTCAGTCACAAACGACAGGGGCCGCACATTAATCTGGGTGACATTGTGTGCTAGTGTGGTTTTTATTTTCATTGCATTTCAGTGTTTTTGTTTACAGTGTGATGGTTTGCTAAATAAAGAGTACCCTTTCCAAAATTTTGGGAAAGATTCGTGTGTTTCAGAAGACTCGCTTTTGGGGAGCAAGAGAAGATTTTGAGATAGACTCAAGGAATGGTTATCCAGTTAGTGTCAAGCTTGTGGATCTTGGAGATTCATAATTTGGGCGCCCAAGGAGGAAGGGTAAGTCTCACAGGAACCCAAAGAGGAAGGGAGCATTCCTACGTAATTCGGCACTTGACACTACGCCTTTATGAGGGTAAAGAGATAATCTTCATGGAGTTTATAACTCGTTGAAGCAGTGTTTTTTAGGAGGTGGTTCAACTTCTTCAAAATATAGTTTTTCCCCGTGTTCACATTAAGGGGTTTGAATATTTGGAATTAATAATGTTCACACTAAGAGGGTGAATGTTAGGAATATTACTAGTGTAAACATTATTTAGTGGGAAAATTATATTTGTGTGTTGTATATTGTTTATATGAGTTATTATAAAAACTCACCGTTATTTGTATTGTATTGGTTTTGGAGTTGTTACAAGTTGTTATAAAACAACTCGTATAGTTTAGGTGAGTGGTTATAAGAGCCGTAATAGGCTTCCTATATTTTAGGAAAGATATTTCCTATATAAACACTTGTATGTAATATGAAGAATTGAAATTATTGAATATCATTCCTGATTAATTTGTAACAATTTGATTCATTCCCTTCAAGATGCCAAATTGATAAATAAACCTTGATATCTCTTCTTCTTTTAATGCCCTAACTGCCCAACCAGCAAGATAGTGTTCTTTGAAGTCCTTGGAACCACCAAATTGGAGAGTTTTCATTCTCTAACCTTTAACAAGGAAGGGTTTCGTTTTCCTTGTTTGCCACAAGTAAAGGATTGTCCCCCCTTAGTGGAATGGAATAGAGCAACTAGCCCTAAAACCAAGTAGATAAAATTATAAGAGATAAAAACACGTCAAAATGAGCCTAAGCGACCCCTTTTATATCCATATGGTGGTGCTAAAAGTCCCATGGGAAGAATTCCCCAAGACCAAACTCAATAAGAAGCTTACTTTATCTTTTAATTTGCCTTAAAAGCTCTCCAACCCAGCCGACCTACTCTCATAGGGAAAATACAAAAGGAAGATATGATTATTAATTAAAGAAAGGCTAAAATATCAACGAAGGACCTCCTTTGTTCACCTACTTCTTGCACACGAAAAGTGGAATAGAAAAGAGGTCTTCAAATATATTTATTCGAAAATGTAAGACACTCAGGGACATATCATTACAAAATAATGGCATAATGACCTATGAGGGATAGTTTCCTAAGTAGCTGGTACGATAAGCCTGCAAGCCTTGGTACGCGGGTACGATACATATCTGGTACAAATACATCCCATATACATACTCGGGAACTATCAGGGGCACGGCCGGGACCCCCTCAGGTATGTTCGGGTACATTTGTAAACATACCCAAGGGGTCTGTCGAAATCGTACCCTGGCCTCTCTTTGATACATATCCGGGCCAAAACCGAGTTTTTTTCACTCATTTCTATGCATTTAAAATTATTTTTAAAAATAACCTTTTATTATTTGTAACCCTAAAAGTTAAATAAAATGAATAAAACACCAGTAAAACATAAAAAAAAAAACATAAACGCAAAGAAACTTACCTCTCATTCCCTCGTTACATACTTGCCTCTCTAAGCTTTCATTTTGTTTATCTAGGGTTTGATACTTCATCACCAAGCATTACAATCATTTTCCTAAGCCAGTACAAGTGTCTATTCGCTGCCAAGGTCATTAAGGAGCTTCAAAGGAGGAGGATTTGTGGATTATTCAGTGAAGGTAAGGTTTTAAATTTTATTATTTAACTTTCAAGTTTGATTTTCAATGTTTCGTTTTTTAATCTTTCACACACTTCATGCTTCTGTTCAACAACACATAGCTACAAAATGTATCAAATGAGCCCCATAAAATATTAAAGAAGTGTTTTCTATTAGATTTGAAAACAAATACAATACAAAATCGCATCATCATGTGAATACAACAGTCGATTGATAAGTAATATGAATTTATGATGATTGACATTGAAAAATATCATCATAAACTTTCATATCTATGCAAGTTACAATTTGCAAAAAATTACATTTTCCTCTTCCCCCAATCTAGAGAAATATTGGGGAGAGGGTCTAGTGCCTCTACTAGTCCCCCACATTCGGTTGCGTCTCCTCGCTCCTCCTAGAAGGCTACGACTCTAGCTCGATCCTGGAACTAGATGGTGGTGTTGGTGGCTCCTATGCTGCATGTTGGAGATCACCTCCAAAGATGTCATCCAATCCAATATCTCCTCAGAGTCCTTCTAGTGTTTCTCCCTCCATAGCCTCCCTCTCAAAAGAAGCAATCTTCTCCTCTGTGAACGCCGGGTTTTCCTCTTCTTGCCCAGTCCACTCGCTGTATGGATCTATCTCATCCAAATCAATGAGCTCCTCTGATGTGGCCTTCACTTTTCTTATGCGAAGCTGGAGATTGTATTGCACAAAAACCAAGTCGTTGAGCCTTTTTTGAGTCAACTTGTTGTGCTTCTTTGTGTGATTAGTCCGAGCACGGGAGAATACTTGTCGAGTTTTGGCGAGTACTCGCCGAGTTTCTGGAAATGAATCAATTACAATACACATACATAAAATTTAACTAGTTTACAATGAATCTGCTCTACAGGCAAAAATACAAAGCTCATGATTGCAAATGAGTATCAGAAGATTGCAAACAGTTCTATTGGTCCATTACATGTATTTAGAATGCAAAATATGGATTTATAAAACCTAAATAATATAGACAAAATATTGCCATAACTGCGTGGAGCTTTATAAGAAAATATGCTACTTTTAGATGAAATTCGACAAATTCTCTCTTCAAATTCGGAGCCACAGAATCCACTCAAGTTATGGCACATGCAAGTTCAAATGGTTGCTGTCAGTAACATCTTCCCGAGTGGAGGGCCTTAAAAAGAGAGAAAACCGTGTAAATGCAACATTTTTTCAGCATAAAAGTCTAGTAAACGCGTTTTACCAGTGTGGGCGAGTTTCTGGCGACGTTTTTGGCGAGTTTCTGGCGATTACTCGCCGACTCATACACAAGCAAGTGCAAGCTTTGCATGGTTGTGTGAGAGAAAATCCTGAGGAGTTACTGGTTTAGCATAATTTTTGAGAGAACCATGTCTAAACTCGCCGCATTTTTTCAGCGTAAGTGTTCCAACGTGTTTTACCAACGTGGGCGAGTTTTTGGCACAAACTCGTTGAGTTGTGGCGAGTACTCGCCGAGTTAACTCTCGGCGAGTACTCGCCACAACTTGACGAGTTTATTTTTGCGAGTTTTTTGGCAATTTATTCGTTTCTGCAGATGTTTAGCGAGTACTCGCCAAGTTTTCCAACTATGCAAGAAGTTAATTTGAAGTTTATAAGGAATATTAATATTAAGTTATTAACTAACAGAGAAAAACCGAATAAACACAAAAAAATACAAATGAACGCACAAAGAAGAACCATCAAACCAACACAATGGTAAATACGATCGAATGGAGCCTTTGAAAACACATTGAATAATGTCCAAATTGGTACATACTAGCATATTAGATCTTTACAAAGCAATCAAAAGTACTTTGCACCACCTTATGAACCTTCATACCCTAGACTTAAGCCCATGCAAATTTAACATATAAGATTCTTTATGCATTTCATGAGCATTAGAACTGGCATGTTGTAGCAGAATCACAACACCCCCCGAATGGCCAAGTTGAGAATGGGGCATTCGACGTGATTGCACAACATGGATCTATCCTATGTGTGGGACCTTGTGAAATGGGATAGCTCTTTGGCGAAGGCCGGTTCTTGCTTCTAATCCTACTTGCCACAAACTACTCCTAATGCAAGCAAAACTTCTGACTAAACCTAATCTAAAGCTTCCAAGGAGATAGGAAGAGAGAGTGCATGAAAACAAAACCTACACTAAGAGCGGTGATACACCAAGAAAAGGAGTGCCAGCCACTACCCCAACCTGCAAAACAATGAAGAAATGAATCATGAAGAGGGTAAACAACAGTACCACAGACCACAATGCAACATTCACCATTCCAAGCTAAATTCAACACACCAAATCTGCAATGAACAAGGAGTATACACAACCACTTGCTTAACAATGAGAGGTAAGGCGAAACAACAAACCATGAAATGCTAGAGAGTTAACACAAACATGATTTTATTGCTCCGTTAAGATTTACACAATACATTGTCTAGTAGGGGAGGGCATGAAGCCATTACAGTGATTTGGAAGAAGGCTTACAGCCCCAGAAGAACATGGGTGCATGAGAGGAGAAAATGACCAACCTCTTGTTTTGAGTAACCCCTTTACATTTTATAGAAGAAATCTTGAGTGAGAGAGGAGAAAATCCGGATTCCTGCTTCAAACCACTTGCAAAATCCATCATTGCACCTGCAAGAGTGATGGGCAAGTTTGCAAAGCCCATACCCTTTTATACTTTGCCTTGTTGGAGAAGAAAACAAGCCCATACCTCCATTGATGACTCTCACCTACCCCTAACACTGTACACTGTTCACGAAATTCGGAAGTAAAAAATCTCCGAATTTCTGATTTTGATGTTGCCATGTTGTAGATCGTCTCCTCACCTTTCCAACGACTGGTTTTTTTGCAAAAAAGAAACCATAGCCCAACAACGATCAATTCAAAAATAGGTAGGAGAGCAAGGCTATTGGGTACAAGTGGCAAAAGGAAAGAAAGCACCTTTGGTTGTTGAGATGGCTATCCAAGCTAAGTTTGAAGAAGGGTGCACCAAAACAAGGCACTTAACCTCCGCATCTGTGGCCTCCTTATGCCAACTGATCCTTTACTAGTAGTTTATGCATTATTTCGTGAATCCTTGGACCTTAAAGATACAGAAAACTTGGGGTTGTAACCAGGTGCAACTTGCTAGAGCTTGGTATCGAACTAGATTCTACTTTGATCTCTCCAGCTTCCAGTCTGCAAATGAATGGCTTATAGGCTCTACAGGGCTGAAACGGAAATTATTTTCCTCTCCCTCAAAAAGGTCTACCATGATGAAGACCTTACAAGGACTCCAACAAGAGGAGCTTTGGAAACAATCTAGTGCTCAAGTCATGGCAGCTGTCGGGAAGTAGAACAAATGGGTTGTTATCTGGGATTGGAGGGCCATTATTCAGTGGCTCCCCTCCTCATGGGTGATCAAGCCCTATACAATCAGCATGACGAATGAACGGGCCAAGTGGTATCAATGGATGCCAAGCCAGAGACTTATCTCCATCAGTTTATTGGAATGGGAATGGTTCACTATATGGTCTTCTCCAAGTACTTATCTTAGGACGCTGTCAGGGCTTACTGAGATCTCATCTTCCTCGTTGAGACCCATGAGAACACCGGTCGGGCCTCTCCCTCTAGGGATTACTGGCTACCCGTGGATTATCAGCTTCTCAGACATGAGACCCACAAAATAGATGGTGTAAGTGGTTCAAGTGGTGTGGCTTGTCTCATTCAGGGACTAGCTTCGGGTCCAGGAGCTCCATGGTTAGGTCTTCTAATGAGTCCACTCTAACTACATGTGGCTTCAGTATCAGAGGGGTCCACCTCAATTTTTTAGAGATGTCTATAAAGCAGTGTGTATACTTTCTTCCGGCTGCATCACCACATCTCCTTTCCTTATTCGCATTGATGGGGACCCATACCTTGACCTCTACGACATAGTATTAGCTAAGTACTCCACTATTGCAGTGGAGGTATCATTATTTTAGGTGATTTTAATGCCCGAACGAGGAACCACCAAACAGGTCTATCTCCATGATCAGATGCAGAAGATAACTTATATGCTTCATTGCTTGGATTGACCCTAGGTCAGTTTGGTCTTACAAAGAACCTCTGCTGATACGGAATGGCCCTCTCACAGCTTATGGCCTATGGAATACACCACCTCAAGTTCGGGTGAATCTCAGGGGATGGTCCATCATTCTAAACGGGCTTCCTCACTTTTCCCCATCTCTACGTAGATTCACTTGTTTTCCCCATGGAGGTGGGAACTGAGTGTCGTGGACTATGTTCTCACCAACCCAAACATCCGTCATCCCTCTTCTGCATCCTTGTCTGGCTTTCCCCCATTCCCACTTGTAGACCATGTTGTCCTCAACATTCACCCTCCATACTGGTTTGCCACCCCTCCTCCCACCACCGCCCCTCAAACAATGCCCCTCCAACATTAGACACACCTTGCAATCTCACTTTGAATGATGACAACACCATTGAATATGTTGATCTTACTCACTCCCTTCTTATGTCTGCGACCTTCTACTCCTTTGAGCCCCTATTCCCTACCATGCCAATTCCGGATGCCAAGAACTCATGCCTTTGCATCAAACCCTTTGGTACGTTGTTCTGAGATCTCTTGTCCCCACAGTATACATCACTCCAAATCCCTTACCCACCAGTACTACTAAATCTTGCCCCATGAGCCGATGATATGATGTATGAGTGTAAACCCTTTCATCAGTCGACTTCACCAGGCTTTTCCCTAACCCATAATGACCTCCCTTCATTCCCACTCTTAAGGTTGCCTACAGGTGCCTTCTCCGCCATAAGAAGGGATCCTTCATTTCCCACCGTAGATATATGCTTTCCACCTCCCTTAGGACTGACCCTCGGTCCTTCTGGCGTACTGCCTTTTCCCGCCACTCCCCCTCCTCCACAACTATCGATCCTATCTCCATTTTTTCCCACACCCTCTACCCTCTACAATGTTCCGGGGGCCAGCAGTCACTACCCAGATTGCCATCACCGCCTCCTGGTAATCCCTTCACTCAACTGTAATATCAAAGAGGTAATAAGGATTTTGAACTGTAGCAAGGCAGCTGATGTGGACGGTTTCCAGGCCAAGTTCTTCAAGCAGGGTTTTGAGGTTTTTGGTACCTATTTGACCAGATCTTTTCAATCAGGTGGTTAGCAAATGGGCTTCCCTCCTACCGAGGTCTCATCATATCATTCACCCGATCCACAAAGCTGGGTCCATTTCTGATCTCCGAACAACTACAGGACTATCATGGTGGGCCATTCTTTCTCCAAACTCTATGCTACAGTCCTCCACAGGTTGTCCTATTAGATTTTGGAGCAGGAAGCATACTCAGAGCCAGAGGTCAAGCCTGGCTTTCACCCTGGTTACCACACCATTGACCACATCTTCACCCTTCGGGCTATTATTGAGGAGGCTCATCAACGCTCTTCGAAAGTCTATTGCTATTTTGTAGACTTTCGAAAAGCTTTTGACTCCGTACCTCGCATGGCCCTCTTCCAGCGACTACGAGACATCGGTATTTCTGAGACTCTTATTATTGCCATCATGCACCTCTATGAGTCCATCCTTGGTCATCTTCGTACTGCACACGGATTGTCTAATCTCATCAGGAGCACCATTGGGGTTAAACAGAGTTGCCCCTTATCTCCTACTCTTCTTTGGCATTTACATTGATGAGCTGGAATCCTTGTCTTCGGGATCACATTCAGGAAGGGGATGATTGCCTTATTCACCACGTCTTGATTTCTATTCTCCTATTTGTTGACAATATTGTTCTACTCGCCTCTTCTCCTAAGGGGCTTCAGAGACAGCTTGATGCACTTGCTTTATTCTGTGATCTTCGGCATTTTGACGGTCAATTTGGGTAAGACCAAGGTCATGGTCTTCAACAAGTTGCGGACATCAGCACCTCCATTTCTTCTTCAAGGGGCAGGAGGTTGAAATTACTAATACATACACCTACCTGGGAGTCCAATTCTCAGGGCCTAGATTCAGTATGAGGCATGCTCTTCAGCCGAGGGTGAATAAAGGGTATGGGTTTCTTGCCATTCTCGAGAGACAGTGTTTTCGGCACCACTTCCAGGACGTCTCCTCCAAGATGTTTCTTATGAACTCCCTCATCCGCCCCATCTGTTTTCTATGGGTCTGTCATCTGGGGGCCCTCCCTTTTGGACACAGATTGGGCTTCCGCTGAGAGGATTCAAACTCTCCTTCTTCGCCATTTCATCAAATGCAAATAGACGGTCCCCCAGCATATTATTTTGGCAGAGTTCGGAGCCCGACCTTTCCGTCTGGAGACTATATTTGACATATCATCTTTTCTTCACCATATCAGGAAGTTTGGTGATCTCTCCGATGAGCAGGACAGGTATCCATATCTTGCCTATTGTTCCTCTGTGAGTATTGCCCAGGCTGTGGGCCGTTGTTGGTTTTCCGAGACTTATGCCTTGTTGGACTCAGTTGGTATCCAGATTGATCGTCTCCCCCCTTCCAGTATTCTCTGAATGCTCCCAGTCATCTCTTGCCCACCAAGCAAGTGTTGAACAAGTCCATTCGGGAGGCTATCTACAGGAGCTTAATGCAGACTACTTGGGTGAACCCCCCTGAGGGTTTGCGCCCTAAGATGTCTTTTTATGCAGAGCACTTTCTTGAAATCAAAGATGGACTCATCATCCGCCCTCAGTACACCTCTCGTCACCGGGTGCATGCCCTCCGTATACCTTTGGGTGAGTTTTGAGTCAACTCCCACAGACTTCGGTGCGAGACTGATCACCACATTGATTGGGAGGATAGACTTTGTAGGCTCTGTAGCCTTCCATGAGGTGGAGACAGAGACTCATTTCATCTTCCGTTGTCCCATTATACTATGAGATCAGAGGACGTTTTCACTGTCTCTTCAGAGGGATTCAAACTCTCCCAGGTCTTCTTCAAATATATCGACCAGCGGTGCCTTGCCCTCTACATCCGTGAGTCTTTGTTGTTACAAGACTAGATTCTTCATCCCCCTCCGAGAGTCGTCCCCACGAGACGAATTATAGCCTTCTTTCCGATTCTACCCACTGGTGGAGGAACTAAACGGCAGGGCCTTTCTGACCCAGATACAATGCATAGATCAGTTCATCCCTGGTTGGACCTTCACACTTCCCTCAATCACCGCCAGCAGAATCGGATACACACACATACCAGAGGGCAATCCAGCTCCATCCGTCCCCTTGGTCGTCGCGTTAGTCTCAGATTTCAGCAGGGAAGGAGGTTTTCACCCCCCTCTTCGGGTTGCCAGTCCATCAGGAGCTTCTTTTCATCGGCCTCTAATGTTAGGAGGGGTGTGGCTACCATTCCTGATTAGACCATTGGTCCTCGTTTGTCCCCCTTTTCATTCCCTTCTTTGCTTCCCTCGTTTTTCTCCCCCGCTTGCTCCATTGCCCCCACTTGTGGGGGTAGTTGGCTTCGGGTTTCCTTTATGTTGTCTTTTCTTTTCTTTTCTGTTTTTGGGAACTCTTTTTGAGTTGTCCCCACTCACACTTTGTATATTGTTTAGGCTGCAGTCCCATTGACTTACTTTTGTGGTCATTCATTGGACATTAATATATTTATCTTATCTTATATCTTATCTATCTAGTTATGGCGTTTTGAGTTGGAGGGGTTTTGTGTTCATCCTGGGTGCCTGTGCATTACTTGGTTCACATAGCGAGCCAACTCGTTGAGCAGTACGCCGAGCTACTTGGCGAGCTGGATGAGTTCTTTTTCTTTTACGTCTACCGTTCTCCCCTTCAATCTCCATAAGCCCCGATTGGGCTGCTTTGTAATGAGCTCAACGTTTATTTGGGCTTTCCCGATCTTTACTTTGCATGTTGGTGAGCCCTCAAACTCAAAAGTGAGCTGTTCTCCTACTGTCGTGCTTGAGCTTCTCCATTCGCGGCAAGTACAAGCACATTTCCATTCACCCGACGACCCCATGTTTGCATTGCCGAGTTCTTGCGTTGCCAACTGATGGGTTCCTTTTCACCGCATATTGGTTCCACGTGTTGCTACGCGAAAACCAACCTCCGCTTTGCATTGTGTTGGGCAACTCATGTATTGCTTCAACTGCCAACCACGTCGACTTCGAAATTTTCTAGTTCGGAGTTTCAGACTTTTTTTTTGTTTCGAAGGGATGGGTACTATTCATCGCTCGAGCCTCATGATTTTTTTGAAGTTCCGCATGTCTGAAGTTCAAAATTCAGACTTAGGATTTTTGCCGTTTCGGGCTTCTTCCTCCCCGCCGTTTCGGACTTTGCAACCCATTGTCTTTGGACATTTGGCACTCACTCTTTCGGGCCTTTCAATCATCGAGTTCCAAAACGGAACTTTGAAGCCAACCTCCGAAAATCCATTTAAGATTTCAGACTTCTTCATTTTCGGACTTTGCGAGCTCGCTTTTTGTTTTCACAACGTCTTAGTTTTGAAGCGTTACACTTTCAAAGTCTATAATTTTCGAACTTTGGAGTTTCCTCCAAACTCCTCGCGAGCTCGACTCCCGAGCTGGTTGCTGACTTCGTTGAACTTCGTTCGTCTCTGAGCCTTCTACGTTTTCTTTGCCTGAGCCACGCCATTTTTCGATCACCCGAGCTCTCTTCTTTTCTGTCCTCGATGGCTCACTTGAGCCATTCACCCCCTGAGTTGAGCTGGCGCCCTCCCTGTTTTGTTCTGGTCCTTTGTGACATGCCGCCAAGCGGCTCGGCCTCCAACCTCGGCGCACCCAAACAAACCACCTTGCCATTTTCCCCTTTTGTCCTTCGAGCCGAGTTGGCTCCTTCGTCTTCGTGCTAGCGTCCTGCCATTATGGGCCTGAGTACTTGATCCTGTGCCATCTACAATTAAACTTTGAGTTCACGGATGACCTCCCTATTGATGGCGATTGAGCTACCTGTCTCGCATTCGGCTTGGGGTGTAAAGCTGATCGTGCGTTCGTGTCTTGCCATAACTTGGATCCACCAAGCTTGCATTGCCCACTAGGCTTTATGCTTTTTGGCGAGTGGCTCGCTGCTCATCCGTGCATTCTTGCCTAGCCTGCCTTGGCTCGAGGTCTCAACCCTAGTTTTGCTTGGCCTTACTATGCTACTGTGGGCTCCTACATTCTCGTGCCGTTCCTCTTTGTAGAGCTGACGTCTTGAGATGCCTTGCATGCCGAGCTTGTTTGTGAGCGTGTGTGCCAAGTCGGCTCCACCCTAACTATGCCGACTTGCTCCATTCCTCCCCTTGCACCTTTGAGCGGCTCGATTCTCAACTTGGCCGACTATGCACTTGAGTTCCTGTCTCATGTAGCCTGTGAGCTGCAATTCGAAGATCTCCCCGCGGTGTGTCTTTTCCGTGCGTCTGTTGTCGGCTCGGGCCTCTGCGATGTCTACGAGCCATTCGATGCTTCCGACAGGCTCGCTTCTTTTGCGCGAGCTCACCTCCATCCAACTCCATGGGCTTGTCTCGACTTACCCGCGCTGAGCTATTCCCAATGAGCTCAATGTCGAGCCCCCCAACATAGCCGACTCCAAGATGGTCCACTGAGCCATTCATGGCGTCTTTCTCCAAGCGAGCTTGACGCTTCGACCTCCTTTCACTATCCCGACATACTCAGGATGAGTTCGACTGAGCTCTGCACCACTACACTATGCCATGGAGCTCATCAAGCCTTTCAAAGAGCTCGCCACCCTTGTATTGTCCCCAGCGCGCCGAGCTCTTTTTAGCTCGACCTCCCCTTAGTGGAGCTATTAAGCTGATTTTTGCCCTTGATCGTTAAGTTTTGGAATTTCTTCGAACTTTCTCGTGTCAAGGGGCTAATTGGGACTGAGTAGAAACATTAATGTACCCGCCACTCAAATTTGGCTATTTTTGCTTGTTTCGCTGAATGTGGGCCTGCTAGGCCCCACTTCTTCTTCTTTAAGTTGATCCTCAAGGGTCAAAACCCAGAAGAGGAAAAAATTCCTCGGATGACTTGAACCACCTGAAATGTTCCAGGATGCCCTCGAAAACATGGTAAATGCCTGAAAACCCAGATTTTTCCATGATGGCCCTACTCCTGGTGCTTGGGTCCGTCCTCCCTGTTGTCCATTTTGCCCGGGGGGCAAGATGGATAACATGACCTTAGAGTGATGGTTGAGTATCGCATATGCCATCCCTTTAATATTTACTTTTGATGGATTGTAGTCCCATATCTATATTTATTTGTGTTTTTTTACCTCCATGCCTATATTTATTTTCATGTGTTGTAGCCTCTTATGTATAATATATCATATTTTGATGATCAGTAGTCTGATATATTTTGACGATCAGTAGTCTGATATTTATAATTATTTTGATCTATTGTAGATAGACATCTATTATTATTTACGTGGATTGTACCCCAATATTTGTAGTAGGATCTTGTGGGGTTGTAATTCGAGAAGTTAATGATGAAGTTTGTGGAGAGCCACATGTAGGTGACCTGACTCCGAATGGGGTACAGTAATTAATGTTATTTGACGCTAACCGTATAGGCTCTAGCTGATTGGAGGTTTGATGGTCCTCATACCACATGCCTCTAGTTCTTGGGCAGGTTGCATTGCATGCGAACTATACAGCAACAGTTTATTGTTTTTGCATCTGTTTGTGCAGGCTGGAGAGTCATTTTGCAAGAGTGTTTCATACTGCATTATTTCCCAAACTTGTTGCATGCTTTCTGAATCGTTTTTCATTTCACCAAGCTCTTACAAAATATAATCATGCAAAGAATCAAGCCCACAAAGGTTGGAGTGTAGAAAACTTCACCTATCTGATGGTTAGATCATATGGTTAGATGCTCATTACATTTTATCACCATAAAATGTGGTTAAAGGAACCACACATGATCAAGTTAATTGACATGCAGTAGAAAAATTATTTATAACTTTACAGACTTGCATACTGGAAACTGGAAAGGAATAGGCATCTAATTTGATACTGATACCAACATCTGTGGTTGCAGCATGTGGAGGACCATCACTTTTATTCATTGAATTATTTGCACTGGGGTGCTCCCAAGGTTTGGTATGGTGTCCCAGGACATGCAGCTGTGATGTTGGAACATGCAATGAGAAAGCATTTGCCTGATCTATTTGAAGAGCAACCTGACTTGTTGCAAAAGCTGGTAAGTACCATTGGTTTATCTCTATTATATCCAAAACATAGTTATTAACATGACTGTTCCGGTCCCAAAGAAACATTGTTAAAACAAGAGACCTTTTGGTCTTAACTGATAAGCAGTAGAAAAGGACAAACAAATAGTTGTTCATGCCCATGGGCAAAAATTGCCATATGTTACTACTACGAGTCAGAGTGAATAAACCATGCCCATAAACTTTATTTATGCCTTCTCAATAAAGGTAAGGATAGAAAAGAGAACATGGTAACCACAAGGCTGTAAAATGTACATATAGATCTCATTTGAAATAATGAACCATCTTAGATACGATATAAAAACTACTGTAGGAACCTAAGTCCTGTAGTCATATTGATTCTGTCTCATTGTCCATGTAGAGAATGAATTATTTTCATTTTATATTTTGTGCCAAAAGGCACATTTTACACCCTGCATCAACTTGTACTTTTGGGCTGTGTGTGTGGGTGGGTGGATTCAAGGGGAACATTGAAGACCGGCATTTTCAGAAGGTAGTTCATTTATTCCTTTACCCTCAACATGGATCAGCTATATGTTGAGAGGTATTCAAAAGACTCAAGGCGGTAATTCCACCGCAACATAAATGTAACTGTGTAGATACTGACGCATCGAGTTCGGCACGTATCAGCTCCATGATAAGATGGGTCTGTGCTAGTCGTATCAAATGAGAATGATAGTCCTCTTTAAGATTGAACTGACTTGTCGCATTTGGTCATCACCATTTGTATCCCTCTATATAAGACAGTAAATTTGTCATGTCATTTTGACATTCAAATATGTAAATGAGGGTGGATGAAACCAACAACTTCCGTGGTTGAGTAATATTGTTTAAATCCTGCCTACAGATGCAGGTACAGGTCTTAAATGACATTTCCACTCTGTTTTACTTAGTATGACTATTCATAGAGGCACATTACCACTGAACAGGTAAGAATCATGCAAGGTCCTTATCACAAGGCGAAATGATCAGAATACATTTATTATGAACATAGCCATCTGTTACCGGTCGCCATGGAGATACACGAACTTTGGAACAATGTAAGAAGCCATCCATCAACAAGCTACATAGATGATGTGCAATTCTAAACTGTTACTTATCGGTCATCCCAATAATATACTATACCTTCATCAACTTTTAGTGCTGATGGGTTAATAAGACTGGGTACTGTCTTTAAATTTTCTTTTACCCAATTTGGACTGTTTAAAATAACTTGCCAAATTTTATTGTTTGAAATAAGTTGCCAAATTATATGGTAGATGCTATTCTAAACCAACAATAACATTGATTCGAGTTTACTATTGTGAAATGTGTTATCTATATTGCTGTCTCTTTTTTTTGGATTTCAAGTTTGAATAAGGGGATGGCTAAAGTGTTATGATGTGCTACTATGCCAGGGTTACTGAAGTCATGTAACTGAGTTGTAGAATATTTTTGGATAGTAGTGAAAGTTTATAGGATTTAAAACCCCTTTTCTAGAGGCTTTGACTAAAGAGGGAAGTGAATCTTCTGATGTTTTATGTTTTTATATTGAAACAGATAACACAACTTTCTCCTTCTATTTTGAAGCGCGAGGGTGTTCCAGTTTACAGGTGCATTCAGCAAGAACGGGAGTACATACTTACTTTTCCTCGAGCATATCATGCAGGATTTAACTGTGGTTTTAACTGTGCCGAAGCTGTAAATGTGGCACCAGTTGATTGGCTACCACATGGGCAAATTGCGACAGAGCTCTACCAAAAGCTGTGCCGTAAAACATCTGTATCACATGACAAGCTACTTCTAGGAGCCTCAAGAGAGGCTGTAAAAATACTCTGGGAATTTTCAATGTTAGGAAAATATACCTCTGTCAGTGCAGGTTGGCATGGATTCTGTGGGAAAGATGGCTTGCTTACAAAAGCCCTTAAGGTAGAAATTGCTGTAATAAATTAGTATTTCGTTGCAGAGAGTTGAGATATCTTATTACAAATGCTATGATTCTTCCATGCACTAATTATTATTTTTTGATTCTTTTGTTTATTTTTTTCCATTCTTAGGCTCGTGTAGAAAGGGAATCTGCAAGGAGGGCATGTCTTCCAAAATTTCTGAATGCAAAGAAAATGGACAGACAATTTGATGCAGTGAAAGAAAGAGAGTGCTTTGCCTGCTATTATGATTTGTATCTTTCAGCAGTAGGTTGTGGGTGCTGTCCTGAAATTTTTGCATGCTTGGAACATGCAAATCAACTTTGTGCATGTGCTTGGAGTAAAAAGTTTTTCCTCTGTAGGTATGATGTAATTGAGTTAGATATACTCATTGAAGCACTAGGAGGAAAGCGGAATTCAATCAACACATGGGCCACACAGGATTTAGGCTTAGCATTTACATCTCGTGATAATTTGTTAAGAACACAGCAAGAAATTTTGCAAGAAGATACCTCATTACTTTCCAAATCTATGTCTGTGCCTATGGAAAGTTCTCTTAAGGGCTTGCATTGGATTTGTGAAGCTGCGAATGGTCAAGATAGATCAAATGGAAACGATCTGCGAAGAACAAATAATTCACACTCAGAAACTTGTGTCGAAACTATAGTGCTTAGTGATGATGAAGAAGCTACTGATAGAAATTTTAGAGAAGAAATAATGGGAGAAAACGTGCAAAAGCCTGGTACTGTGGGAGATTTTGTTAATGTAGATCATTGCAAAGAGAGAACATCAGTTGACATTTCCATCTGCTGAGAAGCATTTTCACAAAGATGCAATTGAACGGAAGGAAAAGTTTTTGCTGACTACCTCCGTTGCTCACAGTGAACGCTTCATTAACATGGAATCTGCAACACCCAAAGAAATGACAACAGATGAAGGCAAGATTAAACAGCGTGAGCTGGGACAAGGAAGCGATTCCAATATTTTACCAAATTCCAATGAACATGCTGACATGCACTCCTTACCAATGAAATCTCAATCCCATCTTCAAACTTCATTCATGCAAGATCCAGAGTTGCAGAACCCATCTTTAATTGAAACTTCTTTTCGACCAGGAGATTCCTTAAACAATATTTTGTCAGACAAGATGGCTTTGGCTGGAAGACATTCTAATTGTCAAACGGGGACGGCTTTGGCTGGAAGACATTCTAATTGTCCAAAGCCATGGTATACTGCAGCTTCTGATGACATTAAAATGATGGAACATAGCAGAGCAGTTCCCAGAATGACTCTCTTAGAGAATGAAAGTAAGGCAAATACAAGCAATTCAAATCCAGTAAATTTACGTACAGATCATTGTACTACTGGTGTGCTTCCTGCTGGTGCTAGTTATGATGTTTATGTTCTGGATGTTGGGGAAATCGAACCTTGCAAGCCTTGGTATGACAGAGAGACTATATTTCCCAGAGGTACTGGGAATTTCAAGTTTTCTTGTGTATCTGGTATTTCTCGGTCAATATCTTTTACAGGTTTATTTTAGGTTTTGCCATTGTGACATCACATAATTTATTTATTGCAATCCTCACATTTGATAGACTGTAATTCTCTGCAGGTTTTAAAAGTCAAGTAACATTCTACAGTGTTTTAGATCCAGCACAGATGTGCACTTATTTTTCAGAAGTTTTGGATGCTGGAATTAAGCAACCTGTGTTCAAGGTAATACACGTGATTTAATTTTGTTTGAATTTGTCTAGATCGTGGAGACTCTTTGGTGGCTGTTAATGAAGTGTTCCAATTACACACTCTTCTATGTTGTAATTTATAATATGCCAGTTCGCCTATAACTGATTATGACGTTACTGAGGTCAAGCATCTTGCGTAACATCATGAATTAACTCCATGTTGTATAGGAGTAACTGAGGAATTTGACCTCTCAATATGAAATCTGGATGATATAATGCTTTTCTTGGTAGCGTGTTCTCACAGAATTAATGTGGGTACAATATTTACTTAACATGACAGTCCAATCTACCAAAAGGTACAGACTGCTGTAAAAGGTACTTGTATCACTGAGAAAAAATCTGTTACAAGCAGTTAAGTATTCATTACATATAAAAGCCTAGAGGTTTTGCACGTGCATTTGATTGGGCTGCCTCTATCATTCAACGCTATAATGTGGTGTGGTAGAATCTGAACTAACACTTTAACACCTGAATTCCTAATTTGGAATTTATTTTTTTTGCCTCTGTATCCTATGCTTGTATCCTATTTGGAATTCAAAGTCATATGCTTGTATCCTACTGACCCACTTCTGCTGCCTCTCACTAAGCTCCTTCTGCTCCAAGAAGTACCTCAACACTGTTGTGGTCGGTCCTCACCACGAACTTCCCTCCTACAAGGTACTGTCTAAACTTCGCCAAAGCATGCATAATGGCGAGCATCTCCTTATCATACGTGGAGTACAACCTCTCGTTCTCCCTCAGCTTCCTACTCTCGTAGGCAATGGGATGACGATCCCGCATCAAAACTGCACCAACACCTAAACCCGAAGCATCACACTCCAAAATGAAGGGTCGCGAGAAATCTGGAAGAGCCAATACAAGACAAGTACTCATCACCTCCTTGAGCTTGTCGAATGCTACCTGTGCCTCATCTGACCAACTAAATGCTCCCTTTCGTGTAAGATTTGTCAAAGGAGCTGCAAGATTGGAGTAGCCTCGAACAAACCTCCTGTAGTAGCCACATAGTCCTAGGAATCCCCGCAAATCTGAAATGTTCCTAGGTGGCGGCCAATCTTGCATAGCCTGTATCTTCTCCTGGTGAACCTTGACCCCGTTGGCCCCAATGACATGTCCAAGATACAGAATCTCCGTAAGTCCAAACTCACATTTGGTCATCTTAGCAAATAGAGACTGGACCTCCATGATGCTAAGGACCTCATCCAGTTGCCTCAAATGATCCTCCCAGGTCCCGCTGTAGATCAAGATGTCATCAAAAAACACAAGCACGAACTTCCTCAACTGTCAGTTGAAGAGATGGTTCATGCATGATTGGAAGGTGGCAGGTGCGTTGGTGAGACCGAATGACATCACTAAAAACTTGTAGTGCCCGTAGTGACATCGGAATGCTGTCTTGTGGATGTCTTCCTCTCGAACACGAATCTGATGGTATCCCGAGCGAAGATCAAGCTTCGAAAAGTAGATGGCTCCATGCAACTCATCCAATAGCTCATCTATGCAGGGAATGGGATACCTGTTTTTGATGGTCTTCTTATTGAGTGCCCGATAGTCGATACACATCCTCATGGTCCCATCCTTCTTCTTCACCAACACAACTGGAGAAGCGAAGGGGCTCGAACTAGGACGGATATGCCCCATATCCAAGAGCTCCCTGATAGCCTTTTCGATCTCATCCTTGAATTTCTTAGGATGTTGATAGGGCGTAGTGATCACGGGTTTGGCACCGTCCTCTAGCTCGATGACATGCTCAAATCCTCTATCTGGTGGCCTTTCTGGAGTAATATCACCAAAAACATGGACCTTGCTTATCCAGTATTGCCTGAATATCAACATGAAATGGCTGCCCGCTATCTGAAAAAGACTCGGATGAAATGAAGCATTGGGCTGCCCATGCAACCTCTCCATGCCTGACAATGGACTCCATCCTATGTGCTGAAACAACTCTAGGCCCACCATCTGAAAGAGCCTTAAGTACAATCTTCTTCCCATCAGTCATGAATTCCAACTCCATCCGCCTAAAGTCCTGTACATACCTGCCGAGGGACTTTAGCCACTGAATGCCCAAAACGGTATCAATCTCGCCAAGACCAACCACATAGAAATCGTCAGTCAGTGTGTAATCCCCCAACTGGATGCTAAGCTGAGGAACCCTCTTAGTGCAACTCATGGTGAAACCATCCGCAACCCGTACACTGAAGCCCTCAAAATCCTCCACCTGTAGTCCACACTTCGTCATAAACCCCTCATCGATGAAATTATGTGTGGCTCCACTGTCTATCAAGCAAACTACCCGTTGTCCCTTAAGTACTCCTTTCAGTCAGAAAGGGATGATACCTAGGGACTGCTGAAAGTGTAGCAATGGTAACACTAGATGAATCCAATGCCTTCTCCTCTTCAAGCTCTACCTGAGGCTGCTCCTCATCATGGCCGCTATCACTTCCCTCTGAATCTGTATCTTCCCCATCGGAAACCAACTTAATGAGATGTACTTTGCCTTTGCCAAGGCAACGGTGTCTAGGCTCCCAATGTTCATTGCAATGAAAACAAAGCTTCTTCCTCCGTAACTCATTCCGTGAATCTTGATCCAGCTTGGGAGGTGGTGCACTCTTCTGTTGAGTAGTCGAGTGCTGAAAAGGCTTGGATCTTGTGGAAGGTTTGCTTCTTACTGGACTGGTAAGAAGTGGGTGTGGTGTCTAAATCTAATGCCGTCTGAATGGCATCATGCAGTGTCCTAGGTTTACGAGCCTTGACCCATCCTCGCATCCTGTCATGAAGGCCCTCTATGAAAAGCATCACTACCCTCCTCTCGGGCATCTTCGGAACCATCACCGCTATCTGTTGAAATTCGTTGATGTAGGCATCAACGTGTCCAGTCTGGCGAAGTTGCGCCAAATCTCTATAATAAAGCTCCACATCCTTGCGGTCAAATCTCGCAATCAACCTCTCGCTGAATTCTTTGTATGACCGCACAAGATCATGGCTTTGAGTGATAGCCCATGATGCCACCAGTCGTATGCGACTCCCTCCAGATGGAGAGTGGCAAACTGAATGGCCTCCTGCTCTTGCATGGGCCTGAGGGTAAGATAGGTGTCGAGCTTATGGATCCAAGCTCTAGCACTAATCTTCCCGCTACCATCAAAAGTGGATAGGGTCACCTTGTTGGTGGCTTGTTTCAGATCCTGGTTCGGATGTACTCTAGGCCTCCGATCATGCTTGGTCCTCAAACTGTCTCTCCTCTGAGCACAATACTGGGGAAGGGGAAAGGCATCCCTCACCTGCTGTGGTAAATTCCTCCACTCCTCAGTAGCTGCCATTACACTGTCCTGGAAATCCACTCCCTCGAGTGGGTCTTCAATTATTGGTGGCTCATCTCTCGGTAGGAAGCTAGGCTGCATAGGTCTATTCGCAGTCCTAGTAGATCTCCTCTCCTCTGTATGTCTCCTCTCACGTGGAGGGGAATCTCTCACGCTACCCACCTCTGTAGGTGCCCTTGCTGTGGCTGCTAGCCACCGATGTAGATCTTTCCCTTCTGTCATGCCTATCTCTTGGCCTACCCATGGCCATACTTTCCTATCATCTGCCTCATGGTTTGTATCATCTCATGATGGGAATCGATCATACCTCTGAAAAGATCACAATCTGGGTCAACTGGCTCTTGTCGTGGAGGACTATGTGATCCTTCTCTCCTGGCCATGATTTCCACACTACTCTCTGTATCCAAATTTGCTAGAATACATGCATGTCTCCTTGTATGATACCCGTGTGGTCCAACTTCTCTAGGCTGCATCAAACAAAACCCTCCAGGTGGGAGGATCGTTGCTCTGATACCACTGAAAGATCCCTTTATGGATATTTTTGATCTGAATGGGATTTTAGGCAAATCCCAACTAAGAATGCAACTATGGACAAAATGTCATTAAAATATTATGCAGACCTGAATATTAGAGGGACAATGTGACTGATTTTTATATGAAACTCCCACCAAACAAACAATATTTTATAACCCTTTCTCTCCAAAATAGTATGCAGAATTTATTGACTCAAACCAGTCCCTAGGATGGTGTATAAGACCATGCAAAACTCAACTTAAACTGCTGCAAATAAATAACAGATATGGCAGCTAGGTTCTTTGAAGAAATCCACATACATCAACACCCAATTCAAAGTATTTTTGCAATAAACTGATCTCAGAATTTTGACAGTCCATTAGAAGATAAAATCTGAATTTTTGGAACACATAAACAGGCTGGAAATTCACTCAGAAATCTGCAGACTTAATGTGACTGAAAATACACTTAAAACCCTTCTAAACATTCTGATATTAATTTCTTTTGAGCCCAAAATGACAGTACAACAAGTAGCACACAAATCAGATCTGAAAATACCTCTTAAACAACATAGAGCATCCAAAACGTGAGTTGCCCCATACTGGAAAATATGATAACTGCTGCTGCAATTTTATTCGCCAAACACACTGCTGGAAATGACTGACAAACTCGCTGCAAGTTCTATGGAATTTCTTGGGTGGAAATTCCTCTCTATCCCTTGGGGTTTTCATCCACAAGAGGTATAAACTAAGGGTTTTCGTCCTTAGAATATTTAGGCAAAAAAGCTCACAGCTCAAATGCAAGAGAAATTCTCATATGAAAATCTGGAATGCCTTCTTCAAGCAAATCTCATTGCTTAAATAGAAGAATTGGGCCTAATGGCCACCTCCACTGAACCAATCAGATTTTCGTCTTTATAAATGCCTAACCCACAGTCAATTTTAAATTAAAGTGGTCACTACAACTATTAAATTAAAGTGACCACTAGTCCAAGTGGTGGGTGCACTTTATTAAATTAAAGTGTACACCTCTATCATGACACACTTATTCTATTTTAATATTAAGCTTTACTAATTTATTATGTGTGCATTTTATAATGTTTTATTTTAACACTTGCACAAAATAAAAAAACTAATAAAACTTAGTCACCCTAGACTCACTCCTTTGGCCGTTGGGTAGACAAAATAGGCCAAAGGTCTTCCGCAAAAGTCATTTGGAAAGGTGGGACATTACAGGGATGGTTCTACACTTCATTGTAGATAGCAGTAGTCAAATGAATATGATTTCAGCAGTCGTTGTAAGGAGGTTAAATCTATCAATGACATCTCACCCCCATCCATATACATCAGCTGAATTAGGGCAAGTATATACATGGGCACTCAACAGTGCAGTCTCCCATACAATTCAACTCGTAGATGTGGGTGAAGGGATGGTTTCTACACTTCACTGTGGACAGCAGTAGTCAATTAAATATGATTTCAGCAGTCGTGAGGAGGTTGAACCTGCCAACAACACCTCACCCTCATCCATACACAAACAATTGGTTGAATAAGGGCAAAGATATACATGGAAGTCAACAGTGCACCCTCCCATATGAAATCAAGTTTTTATTTAGGGTGGAGTGCTGTGTGACATGGCGTTCCTGGAAGTCTGCTTTTTTTTCTCAGACAACCCTAGACACGGAAGTGACATAATACATATGAGCCGAAGCTTACAAGAGCATACAATTCCTTATCGTATGTAGACTGCCCCAATATGGAACTGGTAAATAGTTTAGAATGATAACAAATTGGCTTTACCTCTTTGTAACAAAATTGCCTCTATAGCATAGTTGCTTGCATCCATTTCCACTATAAATGGCTGTTTTAAGTTTGGTAGTGCCAAAAACCAGAGAACTGCTGATTTTCTGCTCTAGTTCATCAAAAGCACTTTGTTGATTTTTACCCCAATGAAATTACTTATACTTTGTGGTGATGGTGTGTAAAGGAACTGCTATTGTGGAAAATGAGGCTATGAACTTTCTCAAAATTCGGACAACATCTACAAATCTTCTTGTTTTGGTCACATTGGAAGGCCTTGTCCAATTGAGTGTGATCTCTACCTTTGTGGGATCAATTTTCAGTTCACTTCCTGTAGCCAAACAGGCTAGTGATTCTTTTGCAAACTCACTTTTCTTCATGTTTCAAAGAAATTGATTATCTTTCAAGTTTTGCAAAACTTGCTTCAAATGGATTATATGTTGTTTTCACTAAACACCAAATGAAACTATGAATGTCCTCAAGATATGATTGATTATTCATTAGCCCCATAAAATTTGCAGGTGCATTGCATAAACTGAATGAGTTGTACACACTACAAGCCACTTACACAGTTTTTTCGGTTTTGAAATTTGTTTTCCATGTGCATTCACACTTGATAGGAGCCCAATTTCAAATCTAGCATGGTGAAGTACTTGGCATGTTGAATTTGATGCAACAAATTGTCTATCATTGAAAGACGATACCTATTTTTGATTGTGATCTTGTTCAAGGTCATATAGTCAATGCATATTCTCAAAGTTCCATCCACCTTTTGCACCTTGACATTTGGTGACTGATGTTGTGATTTACTTGAACAAATTATTCCTTTTTCTAACAACTTTTGGAGTTCCATCTTCAGTTCATCACCATCCAAAAGAGATTGCATATACAATCCAAGGTTAGGCATTCAGGCAGCAATTGAATCTCCTACGCTCCAATTTTCTTTTGGGTGGCAACCCTTTTGGTGTTTTAAAAACTTCCTGTGAGTATTACACTAGTGGATTTCCGAAATACCTACATTAACCTCATTGTCTTGTTTATCCTCAAAAGAAGTAAAAAAACTGCTTGCTTGCTTGTATGAGCTTCCTAGTTTGATATACAGTTACACTTACCAATGCAAGTTTGGACTTGCTCTTTTATGTATTGATGATGAGGCTGGTCCCCATCTTTGACCAATCGGTACTAGTTTTTCCTTTTTCATAAATATTGCATCCGTGATATAACAAGGAATTCCAAACCAAAAGCATCAATGTGTATGACATCTGTCTCTACTTTGCTAATGGAATCAGCACTTGTGCCGAATCTGATCTTTTTGCGTTGTGATCACTATTTCGACTCTCTTAGTTATAGCCTTAGTTGTTCTACAAGCCAATCTGAAACCAAATTAGATTGTGACTTTTGGTGAAAGAGAGCATCAATTTTTTTTTTCAGATTTGTATCTTTATGTTAAAGAGCTTGCTCATTTATTTCTTCTCTGGGTCATTATTCTTGCTTGTGCTTGTCACCTTTTGTGTAACCCACTTCCTTCCCGCCCACCAAATCTGCCATGGTCCTCTTGGGCTGATCCATAACACAGAGCTCAGGATGCAATTTCAAGTACCTATCCTCCATCTGGACATCTAAATCACAATGATTGCAATTGTTTTCAGTATCTTTGCACTCATGAACGGAAGTAGCTGTCACCTTAACTCTCCATTTTCCCTTATCCTTGAATTAGGGAGATGTAGTCTCTTTCTGATTTATATTGGAAGCATTCCCTTCTTACCACCCCTTCTTGTCCCGTTCAATGTGGTGGCCTTGGACACATGGTTTGTTCATGTTTATTAGCTTGCAAAGAAGAATCACCTCCTCCCGTTGATGTGTAGGCCTCAAAAGGTTTTCGACTGCCAAGCTTGGCTTTTCGGTACAAATTCCCAATTGGATAGCTTGCCTTTGAAGTTCTGTTGTGTAATCCTGTGCACCGGACCATAACTTTGTCTAAAATATTGCCATTTGATTAGATGGTTAGCATCATAACTTATAGGATGTAATCGTCTTTTAATCAACACTTCAAATTCTTACCCCTTCAACATCAGGTGGATTCTTTCTAAGAATTTCTGCTTTTACTTGATCCTCCCCCAAAGTTAATGCACGGTCGGACATTTTAAGGCACGCAAAAGAAATATTGTGTTCTTCACTAACCTTATGCACAATAAAATATGCCTTCGTATTCTGTAGCCAATTATCTGGCTTGTTGGCATCCTTTTATTCTTCAAAGGGATGAGTTTCAATCATAGCCTCTACTTTTAAGGGTAGTTGGCTTGAGCTTCCTCACCTTGAGTATTTACCTTAACTGCCAATCTTACATGGGCTGCTCTTCTTTTTCAAACTTAGGCTGTTGCTCCTCTTCTTCTTGCTGATATGGGAATTTGGGATGCAGTAGCAGCTTGTTTAGAACTTCCACCAGTGACTTTTTTTTCACCATCACTTAAGTCGACCATTCTTGCATGGGCTTTTACTCCTTGGTTCATTATTGTTGTTTAAATCTCTAATTGGCAGGGCTGCAATTTCTCTTTCATGGTCATAAAACAACACAAGTACCACTCTCAAAGAAAAACAAGGCTTTAGCCTTTGATACTAATGACTAATGTGATCTTTAATTTATTAAGCTGTGTATGGTAAATTCAGTAAACCAATCTTTGAACTTAAGTATACCTCAAATTTAGAAAAGACTTTTTTACTTCATGCTATTTAACTCCAAAATTGCAGATTTGGAACTAGTGCACTTTCCAAAATACAATTAAAATTAAACCAACACAAAGGGATGTGAGACAAATGAGAAACAACCATTTAAACACACGGATACCATATTTACTCTAAAAACCTGATTGAGTTACGACTTCAGTTCTGCTTTGTACGAATGGATATGGCTCCCATTTGGGGCAAAGGCCAGCGGACACACAATCACCTTGCTACCTATTTGTTAATGCTGAACTACAATACAAAATAGTGATATACGCCTACTGAATACATCAGCTGCTGGATACACATGCTCTATAATTCCTCAATTATATAACCAGATCCATCTATTTATTCTTGAATTGGATGGCCCTTTGTGCATGCAAAGGTTGTTGCCATGTTGGAAGTTGTACAGGGATTGGCAAACTGAGGCGGCAACTCACTTTTCCAATTTTGAAAGCCAGCAGTTGGGGAAGGAGGTTTTTCTATAATGTTTGTGATGCTCACCCTTGGAGGTGCAATATTTTGTTTGGCTTTTGCAGGTTATTGACCAGTGGATCACATAGGGATCACCTGGAGTCTCTTTTCCTAAGTACTTTTTTCTATTGTAATTGTATGCATTTCTCAAGTTCCATTGGCCTATTTTAGTCATTTGTAGATTGCAATATAACTTCTTTCCCATTCATAGAGATAGCATCACCTTTTTGTATGGGGATAGTTGCTTTACGTTCTTACATTACATGAGTTTTATACTTGTGTATTGCTTTTCCTTCTTATATTACACGAGTTCTATACTTGCGTTTTAAGTCACTTTAAACCAAATTTACTTTGTTCTGAAGTGCACTACGATCCTGCACGTTACATTATTACAATCTTGCACGTTACATTATCAAGTTAAATTTTATATCTCCTGTTCATTTGAAGGAATTGCAAAGAAAGGTTACCTGTTCTTGTTGAGTTTGGTGCATTATTAGGGAAATTACAAACCCACTCAAGAAATAACAATTTTTTTTTACTAGTAACAGCCTTTCGTTTGCTAGGATATTTATATTATATATTAAATATGCAATTTTTTTTCATGAATCACTTTAGGTTGTCAGATATTAGGAGCATTTATCTCTTATGTCTTTGTCTGAGCAATCATTTATATATATAGATATATATAAGTTGAAATAACAAATTATTTGCATTTGAAAGGAATTGATGTGATACTCTGCTTAGCTAGAATGAGAGTTGAGAAATGACACATTTGAAGATGTATTCAGGCTGGCCTCCATTGCGTACCAAAATGTTGCTTTCAAATCATTGCGGGCTTTGCTTATTAGATTGTTTTGTTTACTTCTATTTTCATGGTCACAATATACTATATAATTTTGAAAATGTTAACATGAATATTGAAATGATGTTGAATGAGTTGCAAAACTATAGATTAATCTTGATGGGAAGAGGGAATAGGCGGAAGATTTTTGTTGAGGAGGCGATGCTATTGAGTAAATTGGTACCATTAGTCTAAGTGTTACTGGTGCTGATTGCAATTTATGAATATGAATTTATGCAATTTTTGCAGGTCACGGTTGCAGGACACCTGACAGAAGTGTTCATGCATGTATCCATAAACAAGTGCTGGGAACTAGTGTTGGAGAGATTGAACAAAGAAATCACACGACAGCGAAGCATTGGCAGAGAGAGTTTTCCTTGCTTGCAACCTCTTGAGAGTCTTAATGGACTTGAAATGTTTGGCTTTACATTGCCTTCAATTGTTCATGTAAGTTGTAGTCATTGGATTAAGCTAGACGTGAGATTCTTAGACATTCTGTTACACCTTTATAGAGCTTTAGGATATTTGTTCAGTCTTTCCAGTACTGAGGACATTTCTTACAGGCAATAGAGACACTTGACCATGGTCATCGATGTACTGAATATTGGGCAGCAAGGCCCAATGCAAGTCCGAGGGAGTGTGTTGGCAGAGGTAGAACTCCCGTGGAACGTCATGAATTAGATTTTGGAATTGTTAGGGATTCAACGGTATCACTAAAGAAAGACGTACCTTCTGAAATGATAAAGAGGGACGAATCAACTAAAATTGAACTGACACAAGCAGAACCCAATCTTGCAAATGCGAGCTCGAGTGAAAATGTTTATGTTGTACTCGAAAAACTATTCAAAAGAGCAAGGCCAAATGAATTATGGGCATTACACAAAGTTTTAAGCAGTGAAGCTTGGAGCTTGAATTGGAAGGCAGCTTTTAGAGCCCTTGCAGAAGAGCTAAAGAAGTTGTAAATATATATCTAATTTTTTCTTTTTAAATGTCATGGTATGACACCCTCAAAATGAGTGTAAAATATGATTGTATTATTTTTCACGCATCACTGCAAATATTTGTTTCCTTGTGCACAATGTACTGAACCTAATTGCGGAACAGATTGTGATTTCAGGAAGCTCGACAATCTTCCCCCACTAGGGAATGTATCCTAGTGATTGTTTTTGTGAAAGTGAACTAATTATCAAAATAAAATTGTCAAAGCGGGCATGGCTAATGTAGATCCCACCAGGGTCACATTCTTGCCATGAACAATGTAATTGGAAGATACTGTTTGACTTGTGATGTAATGAATGTGCAAGTGTATATTGAATGATACTCAATCAAAACACTGAATCAAATCATCTCTCATTTCTTTGTTCATCTAAAGGAATCCGACACTTGTAAAAGCATACAAATATTTTGTGGTATGTTCGTGTGTTAAAGCATTAGAATTATTCTAGTTAATTTGATATCTTTCTTCTTGAAATGAATTAGCATTGCAAAAAAATTCTTTAGGTATTCTGAATTGCACAAAGGTACGCATCCCTGTGGCCCATGGACAACAGATGTAGGAGAATTCTTAGTATTTTTGGTTGAGCATCTTATTGGCAAATCACGAGTTGTGAGTTGATCATGAGAATATTTTTCAGTTAGCATGAATTGTGATTCGAGCATGGGAGAGATTTTTGGTAATTGTGAATTTATTTATCGTACTTGACGAGCGCTAGAAAAAAATTGTGAGAGAAAACTGTAGGCAAGAGGGGCTCAAGTGTGCATGAGAAGATAAAATATTCCTTTACAGCCACCTACTATTACTAAATAGTAAATACTAAATTTCATACCGAGGGGGGGTTTAGAGGTTTTATGTCATAGGAAGGGGGCGGCTTTGGAGGAGGTTGGACTGGTGGGAAAGTTGTTGGATTATACTAAGGTAGTAACTTTCGTACGGAGAGTATGAAGCGATTGTCTTCAAATATGGAAAAAGACAGACAATTGAAAAATATGATAAACACGAAAAAAATACGTTCTCACTAATATTTCAGGGACTGTTGAAAACCTTGTAAACAATACTGAAAAGTGAATATCCTTTTAGTTGCTGACTATAAAATCTTGGAAATGTTCATAATTTAAATATTTGTGGTATAAAATAATAATAAATAACATAAATTTTCCAGAGCTTACATTTTAATATTTTACCCCTGAAAATACGGAATTTTATGTATGGTTGAATTGAAAAAACGGAAAATCTTTAAGATTTTATCATATTTGGTAACTGTGGATTATACCAAGAGTAAATCTATTCATTTCAATAAAATATAATTATTAATGGAACATTGCAACTGATTTCTGTGTACATTAAAAATAAAATAAAATGAGAATTTGTTTGTTGATTAGAAACAAGCCAGCAATGCAGGACAAACAAGCACAATGAATCATTTACGCATTCCAGATTCTGAAAATTCTCAATTGCCCTCTATATAATTTAGTATGTACCAAGTCCCTTTGTTGGATCATTTCATTAATTTTGACAAATTCAGTAGTCATGCATGGTTGGCTTGTTTCTCTTGTTTTTAAGCTCAATCCATGATCATATGTATGACACTTGCATTCCAATGAGTAGTGAGGTGTTTTTTGATATCATGGTAGAGAGTCTTTCATTTTCCAATAATGTCATTAAGAAAAATGTTTGGAAGGCTTGTGCCAATATTCAAACCTTTAATTTTCTAATAATTTCATTTAAAAAACTAATGTTGGGAAGGGTTGTACGTTTTTTTTTTCATGTAATAACATTGGAAGAGTTGCATTGCTTGTCCTATGCAACATTAGATTCCCAGCATGGGGTTAAAATGCTAGTTGATCCTATTGCTTCCACATACACACTAGTTGTCATGGAAAAACTCGGAAGTAAAACTGTTGCAAAAGTCTACTCAAAGGTGATTTCACCCCCCACGCCCCCCCAAAAATAGTTTCATGCCCCCACCCACCACAAAAGGTTTAACCTTAGGACTAAGGCTCAAAAGTTGATGTCAAAGAAAAATAGTAATAGATTAATTGAATACTTGAACCTAACTCTTTTAGAACAAATACATAAAACTTTTAAAAGTTAGGCTTAAATTTTGGAGTCGAGGCAAAATTGATTTTCAAGTGTTGAAGGATTTATCTGGGATTTTCAATTACATTTTAATGCATATTTTCATATATTCAATGAGAGGGAGAAGCACATGAGAATGATACTTTTGCAAGGAATTTATATGTTGGAAAGACTTAGTTAGAGGTTGAATTCACTTTGGATCATCATACTTACACACACATTTACCTCTTTTTATGTTTGACAAAGTGAGGAATGAGGGGTTTCAAAAAAGGAGTGTAGACACCTAAAATATGCTTAGACTTAGAATTTCATTCAATCCATTCAATTAACGACACTTCGTTAATTCCCCATAGTTCACTCCACTCTCGGATGCCCATTTACAACACCTTCTCGGTCGTATTCTTCCCATATTCAGCTTATTTGGTTAATATCTCTCTTATTAGCTGAACATTCCTCCTTTTGACCATTCAAAACCTCCCTAGTTCTCTCTAGACCACTTCTATTGGCTTCGTAGGCTATCAATCAGTCAGAATTGGTTATCCAGACCCCTCCCAACTCTCAATGAGTCTCTAATCACTTGCTAATCAAGTTTAACTAGCCTAATCTTAGCTTAACCAAACCTAAAACATGTTTATCCTAATCTAATCTAAAAGTGATTTTTGAGCTTTAGTCCCACATGCACCCAAATTCCAAATTCCCCCAAGTGGAAAACTATAAATACAAGGCTAAGCCTACCCATTCAAACTACAACTTCACTCACAAGTCCTTAACCTTGCATCCATCCATTCCAAATATAGTTAGTAGGGGAAGATCTAAAGTTTAGCCATGTAGCCAACTTGGAGAGATCTCTTCACTATTTTTGGGAGTAAACAACACACAATTTGTTTGTTTAGAATCTAACTAGGTTCATTTTTATTAAGTTTTCATGGAGTAGAGAGTAGTATATATGCTAGGGTTTGAATATTTGTTTCAAATTTATATATGCATAAATAGTTTCTTGTTTAGCTCTTATCCTATGGTGCATGGATGAGTTAGCAAAGTTTTGAGGTTTTTTAGCCTCATTCCATAGCTTTTGCCACTTTCTATTGCATACAAGGAGAATATGATTTTAGGTAAAAATACATGATCACATGAATTGAAGAATATATTCCACACCAGGAGAGACATACAAGGTAAATATTAGTGGAGAATATTCGTTAATTCATGAATATTCTAGTTTTTAAAATTTATATTTGGCAAATTTTTAGGGTCGGAATTAGCGTCGGGTCATCTAAATTTTGTAGGTACAAGTTAATATTATAGGTCGGTTCCTCCAATGTTTACACCAATAACCGAATTTTTTAATTCAAATCGCCATTAGTATGAAATTAAAATTTGTAAATTTCGGCTTCATATATATAGTAATTATAAATTTACAATTTCAAATATCAAGTACACATCAAATTTTCTTCACAATTCCTTTACTTATGCTCATGGTCTTGTGGGCATTTGACGATTGAGATTGACTATATATTGCAAACCTCCAATATTAAAGGTATTTTAACAGTTAATATTTTATTTTATTGAAGCTGCATATATTTTGCTATTGACCGATATTATACATTTATGCTACTGGCTGACAATATGAAAAAAGCTAACGACCGGTAGCATGAAAAAATACTATCGACAGGTAACATACCAGAAGGTAGCGAAAAAAATACTACCGACCGGTGGCATAAAAAATGCTACCGACTGATATTGTTTTTTAGTGTTGTTAAAGGAGGAAAAAAAATAATATGAGATTTTTTTTTGCTTACGACATATTTTGTGAGGATAAATTTCTCATTGAGACGATAATTTTAACTACCAACATAAAAAAAATTCAAAAAAATTATTATTTCCCATACAAAACTAGTGAAATTTGCATTTTTCACTTTTTTTTTGATTTTTTGATTTATGTCATATTTGCGAGGACAAATGTCTTGTCAAGATGGCCGTTTTAACTGCTATTGTCAAAAAATGATTTAAAAAAAATTACATATGTTGTTGGCCGACAACGTATACTATCAACCGGCAACATATATTGTCCGCTGACAATATATACTGTCAGTCGACAATTACTACAAGCTGACACCATTATCAAATGATTCGTTGAACCATTTGAAACCCGTTTCTTTTAGATTCACCATAACTTTGAAAGTCATTTTCACAGATTCCCCAAATAATATGTACGAGTTTTTTTAGGGAGGTCTTAAAATTTACCTTGGAGACATAATAACAAAGGAAACATTAACTATCCCATGATGAAATCCTCGAGTGATAGTGTCAAACAAATACAATCTTGTTGAAGTTTCATTTCCATATTGTAGAATTGAAAGATATCTTTGTCACACTCCTTCCCATTTGCATATTTTTAGATCATTTTCACATCTTTAAACTTTGTAGAATGTTGTAATATTTATAAACCCTGATCCCCGTCTCTTTACATTTTACTTTTAAAAGTTGTGTTGATTGAATGTTATCCATGACATGATTTTTTGATCATAAAAAATAGTTAACAAGTACCTTAACAATTTATATTAAATATAAAATTTAGGATGCCCATGTCTAATATGGGGTCATCCAATCAAACACTTAGGGGAGAGGGGCCAATAGGTGAACATGGTCTAATTGTTGACATGACTATTGATCACACAATACCCAATAGTTGTCATAGTACTATCTAGTAGTTATTTATTTTTGACATAATAATTATGGAGAGTAGCCAATCACATCATGACAGGTAAGACCTGTCACCCATGTACAAGTATAAAAAATTCAATGTTCAAACATTTTTATCCATATTCAAGTATTGGTTTCCATCATGGTTATAGTGTGACTCAAATTTATTGTTTTAAATGAATTGAAAATATGGCTTCCTTCCAATTAAACATTCCAAAGAAAAAATATAAGCTAACACAAATCTTCATTGAAAAAATCACAATCCCATATGATAAATAATTGATTTTGTGGACCAGTCAACTTTTGGCGTACCACTACTAACGCCTCTCCCCTATTTCTATTGTTTGAATTTTGAAAAGCTAAAAAGTTTTCTACCATCTATTTATCATAAGATTTTGAAACCATTATATTTGAAACTTATATACCCATGGATATTGATATTTTCCGTGGGATATGCTTCTGTAGCCATAATCTATCTATGAAAGAAACACACTGAGATTATTCTTGCTATTTCACTATTATCTTCCAAGAACGATTATCACAATGAACCTAAACATCAACCTTATCAAACTAATATCTTTTATAACCGCATAGAAGAAACTCCCATAGCCAATAACTTCTACTATATTCACAAATATATTTCTACTCCAAACCACTTACTTTGATCCAGTGTAGTAAAACTAATGAAACTTACGAAACATAGACTCACAAGTCATTCTGAAGTCACATGGGGTGACTTTTGGAGAATCCAGGGTAGGTATGAATCCCCTTGATTCAAACACAATCTTACATTTGTCACTTCCTTTAGCCTCATCTAATGGAAATGGATATCTCTATTCCATAATTGGGTGCCAAATGGGAGAAAATCAAAATCTAATCCCAATCCACTTACTAGAAGAAAAATTACTTGAATATAAAATGCCATTTGAGATTGGGCATGATGGACATAGGTAGGGAAATTCGATTCTTATAATCTTAATTGAAGGTCCAAAATATTCCACCTAGACATAGTCATCATACATAGACTTGATGTATTGTTCTCCTAAGGAGTCAAATCCTTCCATAACTATCTTTCTGGTAGGCAAAACAATTTATTTGAGTACCTCATCTATCATATGTGGTTATAACTTGGTTATGATTCTAAAATGTCAAGGATGTTCTCCCCTTAACATCAAAGGACAATCGATCTTTATTTTTATGAGTTGCATTCTTTGATAATCCCATAATCTTTCATTTTACATGATGGACCGCATAGCTCTATACGAACCTCCTCAATTATTTTATTTGGATTCTATGTTTAAATAATTGGAAGAAACATCCAATGAACATAATAATTACAACTAAATTTCTTTTATTCTTTATAATATTCATTGAAAACTTCTTTGAAGATTGCAGAAGAAGTCATGTTTGAGATTTCTTTAGCCAAATCTCTTTTTAGTCTGAAAGCAAGCCATTATTCTCTCATGAAAATATCATAAACTAGAGAATAGTTTATATAGAAAAAAACATCAGTTATGAGATGAGATAAGAAATTCTAAAATAGTATTCATCTTATCAATTTCCTCAATTTTGGCTTTAACTTGCTCTTTTCTTTTAATCTTCTCATCCTCTAGTTTCTTCTAGAGAAACTCTATCTTTCTTTCCTGTGCCAATACCTCTTCTAAAAAGGGAAATATCAAATTAATTTTTACCTTGTAGCATGTCTATCCTTTCCTATTCTATCCTTTCCAAACCTTGTTTAACACCCCTTACATATTCCATCTACTTCTAAAAAGGCCCTCGTTTTAAAGATTGTTCAAACGAAAAGTTCCTAAATGAGTTAGAATCTTTGTTTTTTTCCTTATCTAACTTTCTCTTTTTAGAATTAGGTTTAGTTTTTGGATAGAATGGTCTTCCCAATTAGCAGAAAGTTGTCCTTGGATTGGTTCACTATTTTGACAATATATTAACACTCCCCTATTTGGGGTAGCTGTAAAAATATTACTACAATTTCCACATCCACATTTATCACTATTTGTTTTACCTTTGATTTCTCATTAGAGTAGGATTGAGGAAATTCAATGTCCACATAGTCATAAGGTGCATAAAAGATTTACATAACAAAAATCCCACAAAATTTTGATGGGAGATCAAATCATTCCTGGTTCTTATGTAACCCATCATGGGTGAGAGGGATCATTTTACCTGTTCAATATCACAAAATATAAACAAATGTTGAAGTAGGAATAAATAGTTACAAACATTATAATGTCAATAATAATATAAATATTTAGACACGAAATGATTAAACTACGATGTAATTTCCATAATCATTGTAAACAACCATAATTAAAACACCCACAAGTATGCATTCATTATAAATAAATGAAATCTTAAAGTAAAGTCATATTTTTTTTACCAAGGATATCATGGCTACAATTTTTTTTATTAAGAAGGTATGGATTGGAGTTTCCATAGTAAAAATAAATCTCTTCCACAATATCATTACTAACAATATCTCTCCATGATTTTATAAAAATAAATGGAGGCTATTATTAGGATTGGAGAGTAGTTACTTTAAATGAAAGCTTGATTTTATATTAATAGTGAATTCAATCAAGTCAATAACTTGGTTGTCACTCTTTCCTAATAATAGATGTGGATAAATGTGAACTAATGAGTAAATTATCCACATAGTAAATTACCATTAATATTATAAGTGCATTGTAATCACATACAATAATAGTGTATGATTAATTAAATACACTAACATCCCCTTAAGATGTAATTTTATGAAGGAAAAGATGGAGGAACACTAAAATACCCCCTTGACACAACCTTTCTTCACTCCAAAAAATTGCATGTGCTGAAAAATTCAAACCTCAAGTAAGGAATTTGCTAAAATGTTTGTAACTTGATTTGCTGTTTGAATTTTTGTAAGGTAAACAACCTTGTCCTGGATTAGATGATGAATATAATACATGTGTATCTTTATGACTTGCATTTTGGTAATCCATTGGGATGTGATATATGTGAATGATACTTTGATTATCACACCAAATACTTTTAGATCGGGACCATGGAAACTTGAATCCCAAAAGCATGATTCGTATCCACATTGACTCATGTTTTGCATCAACAACTTCACAATAATCCACATCCATAGTATACAAAGTAATGGTGGTTTTGTTTTTACAAGACCAATACACAAGAAATTCCCCAATACTAAGGAGGTAAATCTTTGAAATTTAACATGAAATACCCATTTCCTTGAGTGTGTAATTTTTTTCTCTCATCTACACCATTCTATTAGGAGGTCTAGGGCACAATGTGTTGAATTTTAATGCCCACATGTTCACAAAAAGTAATTGTTTGGTTGTTAAAAAATTAATGCAAACTAACCTCCATTATCAATTATAAGACACTCTAGTTTCTTCTCAAAAAGATCCTCTACAAGACTTGATAATTTTTAAGTTCTCAAATACTTTTTTTTTTTCAAAAAGCAGACAAGTTTTGTGAGAAAAATCATAAATGAAGGTAAGAAAATATTTATGCTTATGAAAATAAACACAGGGTAATGACTTGAGGTCACTGTGGACTAGTTGTAGTTTTTCATCAGCTCTCCAAGATTTTCCTTTTGGAAATGGATCTCCGTCATGTTTTCCAAGTGTACCCCATGACCAAATACCATATGTGAAGAACACCTTTGGAAACCGAAGAAACATGTTGTGCTTATTTAGAGTTTGCAATGAGAGATATTTAAGATGACCAAACCAAATCATGCCAAAAGTTTATATAAGTCATTTGCATGGGAAAACCTGATTTATGAAGATTTATTAAACAAAAATATCAAACTTGTAGGATTGATGATAAACATTACTAGTAGATATAATATAGAAGAATGTTCTTTAGCTTCTTTCATAACAACATTGTTAATAGTAAACTCAAAATTTTTATCTTCACCCAAATGAGTGATATGATAAATGGATAGTAATTTTATAGACAAATATGTAACATGGAGAAAGTTATTGAACATGTCCTTTTCCATCTCAATAGATCTCAAGATGAACATGAATCTCACTCATAATGATGCATTCCCGATCTCAAAATGAGAGTGAGGATCACTCTCTTATTCCATAGGCTTTCACAATTTTCGTTCGTGATGTCCAAACCTCTTTGATATTTGCACCCCTGTTCTACACACTATGTTGCAAGATTGCCTACTTTGCCTTTGCTACTCTGAGAGATGTTTCCAAAACCTTTATGAAGTTATCATTTCTCTGTTTGAGATATGAGATCATCCCATAACCCTGTGAAGAGTCCAAAAAGTGGAAAAAATGAGTGAAAATGGAGCCATATGCAACTTTCTTCACCCAAAATGGAGACTTTCTATTTTTAGCAGGTAGGATCGGGATGTGCCATTTTGGGACATATTAGCTATTTTGCTTCATTATGACCTTCTAAACCTTCTAACACATTCCATCCTCTTTTGTTGATGATACATTTCTATTTTTAGTAGGTTGCTTTTTCCGAGCTTGTTATTTTGGGAAAATTGTCATTTTGGCCCTGCCTTTCATTTTGCATCTTTTCTGACTGTTTTGGGTGATCCAAACTTGTAAGTCAGGGGCATACTATTTTTAGCTTGTAGAGGGGCATATCATATGATTTTTTTAGTAATTGAAAGTAATGAGCTTATTTTTTGATGGGAATATTATTTTTAGATTCGGCTCTTCATTGCAATCTCGTGCTTCAAATTTCACCGTGTTTTACCTGCTAGAATGCTTGGAAATCAAAAAGGAAAATTTTCCTAGTGAGGGTTTCAGGTTCAAAGCTGCCATGACAACCATTAATGGAGTCGCTAAGCTGAAAATATCACATAGATTCTTTGGAGAATAAAAATCATCTCAAACCTTGGTGTGATCCATTCTTTCACCCGCCGAACGTGAAAAATCTTCATTCTGGCAACCACGTATGCTTCTGAGGGGATCTGACATGGTGTCTAAAGGATTTACAGGTTTAATGGAGTTTTTTTTAACAACATTCATGGATTTCTGGAAGAAATGTATAGTGGCAGTGAGTTGCAATGAATTTTATACCTTCTTCCGATAACACCTTTCTTGCATGCGGATGGAAGCAGCAAAACAATTAGCTTTTTACAATTTTTTGGATTTTTGAATCCTCTTGGGCTTGGGTTCATTTTTGTGTCCCAAATTTCCCAAGGGGATGGGAAAGTTGGTGCAAGAAAATGCATCCTCACCTTTGCTTGACAAGCGTCAGACAAAGATTGGCTGGTGAAAGAGAGAGAGAAAGAGAAAGTGAGTAATAACCACTCGAGAGCTAGAACTGGGTCACATAGGGGGCCAGAGCAAGGGCTAGGCTTGGAAAAATATTTGTGTCCCAAGTTTCCCAAGGGGACGTGATAGTTGGTGCAAGAAAATGCACCCTCACTTGGTGAGGAAAAGTGGTGGATGCTGGTTTGCCGAGGCGGAGAGGAGAGGGGACTAAAAAATAGCTTTTGGAGCACCTTCTGGGGTCACATGAGGAACCAAGGGCCAAGTTGGGCATGGGGCACATTTTTGTGTTCCAAATGTCCCAAGGGGATGGGAAAATTTTTGTAAGAAAATGTTCCCTCATTTGGTGATGACAAGTGACACACTGAGATTTAATGACAGGAAGAGCTAAGGATGGGAGCAAAGGGGCTTAAGTTTCATGTTTGAGCTTCGCTGGGGCCATATGATGGTACAAAGGTCTCAAATGGAGATGGGTGAATTTTTTTTGTCCCAAATTTCCCAAGGTTATGGGATATTTGGTGCAAGAAAATGCACTTTGAGCCTAAGAGTGACACATGTCCACCTAGAAAATGACTACGTCCCAAAGCATACCTTAGAGAGAAGCTTGATGACGACATATCTTGAGCATCGGGAGGTATTTTGAAGAAATTATTTATATGATTTTTATTGGAAAGGTATTTTTGAGAAGAATGGGATGGATCTCATGCTCTGATTCTTCCTGAAACCCCCTAAAAAATATCCCTTTTTCTCAGGATTGTAGGTTATGTATGCAAAAAACAAATTGTGAGAAGAAATGATTGTCTTGTGAAAAATATGAAACCAAAATCACTTAGAGAAATTAAATAACTTTCCATTGATATTTTTTTGACCTCCAATTTAGTACAAAGTTCCTATAATCACTTCCCGAATCTTAGGTACTATTTTGTGTTGCAAGCTCCTTCACCTTTGAAAACCATTTTTGCTAAACTTGTTCCAAAACCTTTGAAACTTCCAAAAACATTCCAAAATCAGTTGAAAAATGTTCCTAGCTTCTTAATACCACTCCCTGATGGATTTTTCCTTCATCTTTTCTCTAGAGGGTGTGCACCAACCTTAGAAAGACTAAAAATAATTAAGCTTCTAGAAAAGTCTGTCTTGAAAGGTACCATCTCAGAAGCAATAGAATGGACTTATTTTCCTAAATTACCTATGGACAAGGTTGAAAAAATACACATGACCACTCGAAAGGGTAGGATATGACTGAAACAGGGGATAGGTAGATCTGGAGGAGGGCTCGGGAGGACTCATAATAAAATTTTTTGACACTAGGATCCATTGTCAAGCTTGAAAATTGGAAATTTTCATGTTGCAAACAAAAATGTTCTACTCCTTCAGTTGACAAGACACTTTATAGGTAGTTGGATGGAAGTATACTCTACTTGACTCATACACATTGATATTTATTTTGATATGAATCTTGTATTGAGTTATTTTCAGGACTCCCATGAATGCCATTGAAAAGTTGTAAAATGAATTCTTCAGTATCTTTGTGGCACTAATAATTAAAGAATTGATTACAAGTAAGGTCACATTACATCAATTTTTGGTTACACTTTAGGGGGAAAGTAGTAAAGAATCACATTCCTTCTTAACCAATAATTATAGAATATTCAAATAGTAATTGAGAAGGGGATCTAAATGAACACAAGTCAATCATAGGATATATCCACCATCTTGGCGAAGGTACCATGAATTAGTCTTATATAAATTAGACCACAATTTATTTGTGTAGTGCCCACTTCACTTCGACACCTTTTGATATTGATTATGACACTGTTGACTATATTTATCCACATTACTGTAGCTTTTGAGTTGGTATGATGTTAGACATTAGAGATTAGGGACTGTGGTTGATTTTGATTCATATATGATGCATGTGGATTATTAGAGACATTTTATATTGATGTTGATACACTACTTGGCATGGTTATATGTGTGTGTGTGTGTGTGTGTGTGTGTGTGTGTGTGTGTGTGTGTGTGTGTGTGTGTGTGTGTGTGTGTGTGTGTGTATTTGTACATGTGATATTTTTTCATATTGAGTAAACCTAGAAAATTGAACTAATCTTGTGATCATATGGTTATTGATGAAATTGTAAATGATATTGTTACTTGCCTAGATGATGTTGTGATTCATAAATAGATGATTTTGGAAGTTATATTTTGTATTTATTTTGGATGTTCTGATGCGGCCACGAGGCCGAAGGATGTATTTGTGTTTTACAGGTAAACATGTCACAAAAAACATCGGGGGATTGGAGACCAACCACATTGGACTTCTAGATGAATTCAACAAGGGTCACCATGACAACTTGTATTTGTTTATGTATTTGTTTTGTTTGTTGTTAGGGGTTCCCATGGGGGATCACCTTTAAATGTGACCAAGGGGTTATGTGTTTTCTTTTAATTAGTTCCTTTGTTTAATTTTTTGTATGTGTTTATTTAGTGATGTATGTTCCCTTTTATTATTTATTTAATTGGTGTCAAGTTTGGTGAGTAATCATGTTGTTAATTAATTAAAATGGGTCAAAAGAATGTATTTATTAGAGTTGATGGCTCTTGGTTTATGTGTTGTAAGAGATGTGTAGGTAACTTGGAGTGTGAAACACTTCCCCTTCCTTTTGAAATTTGGATCTGTCCTTAGGGGCTGATTTTAGAGGCTTGTGGGACAAGTTAAACTTGTCCCACACCTCTTAAATTGTTACACCAACCATACCTATGGGTTGGAGGGTCAAAATTATCCCTTATTATACATTTTGAGAAGACAAGTTGTAAGTTTTTATTGCACCTTCTTGCATGAAATTAATTTTGGTCCTTGGGGGTGTGGACTTGGATTGTGTGTGTAAGTAAAAGGTCATTTATTCACCCAAATTATTGATTGTGCTTTAGAGTTTGAAGTTGAATTTTTAGGCGGAGTTGAGGATGAGTGATGTGGCATCCTACATGGAGCCACATCATCCTCCTCTCTCCCTTTTCTATTTATTCAAATTCTTTTGCTATTTTGGGGGGTTGCTTCATCTGGTGACTTCATTTTTTTGGTTACTTCTTTGGTTTTGAGCTCTTGTAATTTTGAAGAGAGTTAGAGATTTTTGTGGAATGCTTGTGGATTGCTGGAGATTTTGGACTATTTGGATGGGAAAAAGTTTGCTGTTGAACTTTTGGAGCGAACTCTACCATGGAGAGGTAGGATTTTGGCTCTTTGAACTATTCTTCTTTTATTTATGCATATGTGAATGCTTTGAATATTGTGGTATGTTGTTGGCTGGTTGGGTATATTGCCTAGGTATGGTGTAGGAGAAGACTATGGGGATATCTTGTGGGGAGGCATCATAGTTTTGGGGAGGTATAAGTGTTATTGTGGAGGGAGTTTGGGATTGGGTTCCACCTTGTGAAAGAAATAACTTGCATTTCTTTACTCGTTATGGGGTGCCATAAGATTGTGGGGAGGCATAAGAGAATGGGAGGTATAAGGGGTACTTAGGGGAGGCATAAGGGTATGTAGGGGTTTTGAAATTATATATATATATATATATATATATATATATATATATATATATATATATATATATATATATATATATATATATATATAATATATATATATATATATATTGGTGGGTTTATTTTAAGGTGGACACCCATTTCCCCATTGGGAGGTATAAGCAACTTCCCCCATATGTCTTGCTCCTTTGACTTGTGCATGATGAAGCTTGAGTATTGTTTGTTGTTCTTCATGTGGTTGTAAACTGCAGTATGTATTTGGACTGTGTTTTGTTTGTGAAAATTGTTTTTGTGTTGTGGAAGCTTGTTTGTGGCCATGAGTTGGAATACATTTCTTATTGCTTTGTGGTTGGGGCTCGAGGGCCAATGAGGAGGACGGCTTCTCCTCTTCATTGGAATTCTTAGTTGGGTGGAGAGCGTTGCCTCTCCTTTTTTGTTATGATCAAATGATATATGGTGGATCTTCTTGTTGTTGTTCTAGAGCTGAGGATGAAGACAAATTTTGTAGTTCTCTTTGGGTTCCTTCTTGTAAAATTTCCCACTTTAAGTGGATGAATTTGTAATAATATTTGTAGTGAAAATATGCTCTGTTTTTGGATATGAAAGTTGTATTTGTATGTGAAAAAGGAATGCGAAAGATTTATTTTGTAAGTTGTCTTTTGGTGAACAGAAAAGAAGTTGTACATGAAATTATTTCAGTTTAATAGAAGTTGATTTACTTTGTATAAAATGGAGTTGCCACTATTTGGAAATATTTTGATTGAAATACTTTTGCAAACTCTCTGTTGAAGGCTGGAAAAGTATGTGTTAGGAAATATTACATTCCTCTGTATTATTTGAAAGGCACGTTTTGAAAATAGAACTACATTCTTGCTCTACATGCATTAAATGAATTAAAGTTAAACATTGTAAATTATATTGTAATGAACTTAACATTTAGGGTATGAAAAATGAAGGAGATCAATTCTAACTTGTAAACACATATATTTCTTTTAGACTCATGGTAAGACCTGCAAATAAATATCAGAAAAACATTCAGAGTACCCTGTAACAATGAAAGACAAGATAAAATATTAAAATGAACTAAGGATGATCAAAACAAATTCTAAAATAGTTTATGTTGCCCTTGCAATTTACATAGTTCATCTTTAATCGGGCAAGAGGAAAAATAATGCAATTTTACAGAAAAGAAAGGAAATTCATTTTTGAATACTCAACCATTAATATTTTATCCTTGCAATCCGTGTGAAACCCTTCAAGTACAACTCTCCATGTCTGTTAGGCATGTTGAAGAAGAAAGAATGGCGGGGTCGAATCAAGTTCTGGTAGTTGAAAAAGTTTATTTCATGTTTTACTGGTAGGAAAGACGTCTTTGTCAAATTCACCCATCTAAGTTTGTTGAAAATAAGACTTTGTGCTTCATATGTAAAGAGGAGTTCGAGCCCTTTCCAAAAATTACTCATTTGCCCAAATCTGAGCTTCAAGTCGAAAGTTATGGCCTTATGAAGTTTTTTACTTCACTTAGTTTGAAAAAAAAGAGGGAAATTTTTGTAAAACAGACCCGCGGGCCCGAAAATTACTTAGGGCACTTTTTGCAATTTTTTTTTCAAAAAGTCACAAATTCCCTCCGCGGCCTTGTAGCCCCGCCAATTCAAATTTTTGGGAAAATGCCTCCACAGGTTCGCGGGCCTGCACTTTCAAACTTTACCTTTTAGGTAAAGGGCAAAAAATCTTAAGTCTCCTCGTCGGTCTGCTTCCCCACCTGTCACTGTGGGTCTGACACATGACTTCTTCAGGCGTCGGCGGGGTGGTGGGTTATTTTTAATCTTCATGCTTTTTAACGTAAAATGCTAATATTTCTAAGTTTTCCCCGACGGTCTGCTTCCCCGCTTGGAAACTTTGGGGCATGACATGTGGTGTCCCTAGGCGTCGGTGGTGGCACGGGGGTTTTTGAGCCTTTTTACCCTTTCAAACAAAAAGAGTTAAAATCCAAATTACCTTCGACGACCCGCCTTCCCGCGTAGGCTTAAAAACGTGCCATATATCCCTTGCGGCTTGGAAAAATTTTCTTCCCCAGGCCCGTAGGTCCACCTTTGGGAAAAATTTCTTCCCCAGGCCTGCAGGCCTGCCTTTGGGAAAGTTTTGTTCCTTAGGCCCGTTTTTGGGAAAAATTCCTTCCAAGGCCCGCCAACCCGTAACTTGAGAATTATGAGGAGTTAGGAGGACTTCTTTATATCATTGGAAATGGGAAGAAATTTCCTATCTAATGGAATTAAGTGCGTTAAATATGTGAAAAATTAGGTTGAAGTGTAAGGATGAGTCTGAGAGTGGGTAAGTGGGAAAATTACCCCCCTTTTTAACTTAAATCTATAACTACTAAAAGCATGGGTTGACCTTTTTAAGGGGTCACGTTAGGGGGATACAGGGAATGTTATTATAACCCATGCAATTAAGAACCTTGGTTAGTTGTTTAGATGTAGATGGAATTAAATACCCAAGGTATTTAATTCCTTTGGCTCCTTTGACCTTCTAAAATTGATTAAGGAATATTTAACTATAATGTTAATTTAATTATTTATTAAGTTAATTCCTAAGAGAAATTTAATTATAATTGGATTAATTATACTCATTAATTTTGTAATGTGTTTCTAATGCTTGTTATAATGGGAAATTTTCATTTATTAAATTATAATGGACTTTGAATCTTGCTGTTAAAATTGTTGCTTCAAGTCTGGTAGTGGTTACACTTCTAAAAATACCTTCTTGCATAATTTTTCCTATTTAAACCTAGGTTGTTGTTGGGTCTCAAGTGGTCCTGTTTTTAGCGGGAGTTACTAATTTGATCTAATACTCAAGGTGTATGATACTGTAGCACTTGGCTCTTCAACAGGTGATAGTCTAGCTAGTATAATAAAATTATTAATTGATTACAAAACAAAAAAATTACCATCACAATGCATACCTTCCATCCTATATATGTTGGGTGTCGACAATGAGAAAATTCTCATTCTAATCTTCTCTAGTTTTTATATGGAGAACTAAAGTCATATATCCATTTATAGATATCTATTATTCTTCTATGTCTGTTAAATTGATCCAATATATATGTACATATACATTACAGTTATCCATATATATATATATGTATATTGTAAGACATCTTCACAATGAGAACTACATAAGGCTTGATGCCTCTTGAGGTTATGTAGTGCAACAAACTTTTGGGATCTGCCAGGGAGGTAGTCATCAAGGGTAGATAGTAATAAAATTATTCCATAATTACAAAACTTCATAAAATTTTACCATTAATGGGAAAATTAGAACATTCTAATTTCAGGATATATTCATTGTATTAGCATAATAGACAGATGCACATGTCAAAATTATATGTACTTCTTCTATGTACCTCGTAACAATGTCACCCATTGGTAGAAACATACAGAATGGAAGATGAAACCTCATTTTAAAATAGTTAAAACTCTTGATGCCTGAAAGGGTGAAAGCGCAACACTGTAGCTATGTAAATAAATGCAATTCTTAGAATTATATAATTCCACATTACCCCAAGAAATAAAAATCAGTTCTCAACAAGTATGAAACCCTAGTTACAAACGAGGAAATAGGAAATTTAGTTTGAAAATGTAATATCAATGGAATTAGGAAGTGGAAACTGAAGAAACTGGAGAATTGAAAGAATTGTCATGCTTAAAACTGTATAAAATTATGCGATCAATGGGAAGATCTACACTATACTGGGGTCTACAAGAATGGGTTAACAATGCCAATGCGGGTGGCATACATTTACTATCTCTTTGTTTCTCCTGTGATTTCTCGAAAACCTCAGAAAACCATTTTAGAGGTTAAAAGAAGTTCACTATCCTTCACTTCTTATCTCTAGTAGGTCAACAATGATTTCAACGATGTCACTAATAACCTGTAATAAATGAGATGATTTCCCCTATGAATTTAGTGCTCAAAATAACGCATACAAATCCAAAATAAATAATGATCAAATGAGGGGTCCGACTTGGATCCTATATGTAAAATGAGTGATCTGCTATAACTTAAGTGTTGCACTACATTTCAGACTGCTAATGTAGTTTTCAGTGTTGTGTGAAGAGATTCTTGCCCTAGATGGCTCTTGTAGGATGTCACCACTTGATAGCTGAGAAATAGGACTAGATTTGTAGAATATTGTAGATAATATGTGTATATTGCATGAAAGAATGGACTTCCTTTGATCTTATCAATTCTATACAAGGTGCTAATGCAGTCCCTTGCTGACAACACTTGTACTGAGAATGAAGATGCATAGGATGGATTCTTGAATTGCTCTTTGCATAATGCCTTTCATATGGAGTCACCTGAACCTTAGGTGGCTGATAGGTAATGATGCTTAGTGCTTGGTCCTTTGCATTATTGGAGTTGCACGGAACAAATTTCTATAATTAATAAGAATGGGATTTTCTTGAATTTCAGTAATTGAACCCTAAAAGGAAAACTATTTGGAAAAATGATAAGATGCTCAAATGGCTAGAAAATGAACCAAAATATGTCTAACAAGTTACAAAGAGGTCAGGGGGCAATTAGAGACCAACTGGGGGTACTCTTACCCTGCTTTCTGTCCTAGATTATCATCAATGTCTGAATCAGAGAAACTTGCACTGCACTGTGTGACAAAGGTTCCTCAGACTATGCTAGAAGGACAACCTGTAAGATGCAACAAGAGGAAACATAAAGCAAATCAAAGATGACCAAATGATCATGGGTTAGATTAGTACATTTATTACTTGAAGAGAAACTCATGCAAATAGTAGTATGTGACCTCAAGAATAGATATGATACCCAAAGTCATGTGATTTAGTGTCTTACTTTTTGTACCCAGTTTATTTGTTGATGTGAAAACCAAATTATATGATAGGCTATCACCATAAAGTAGATAAGAGATGCGTACTTGATAATCATTCTAGATTGAATGGTGAAAACATCAGTGCTTGAGAGTACAATGAAAAAAATGTGGAGTGATAAAAATGTGAAGCGTGGAAACTAGAGAGGAGGAAGTGAAAAACAAGTGATGATAATGATGATGACCCTAGGGATAAACAATCATATGTGTAGATGTCACAATTGTACCTATTTTAATGTCGATGTTTTGATGTGGTTGTTGTTGTGTGATAATGATGTATGAAGTGATGTGTGACTACCACTTCCCATAAGGATGGACTAGCAAAAGAGAAGAATGAACAAAGTAGTCAAATACATGTATATATATCAAAATGTGTAAAAATATGTGTAAAAGTATGTAAAATAAATGAAAAAGGAACATGTGCACCGTGATCTATGATGAGTAAAGGTGTGTAGAAAGGATCCTGTAAGATGATGTAGAAGAACAATTTTTTTGGGTGATCTCACAAGAGTTAGTTGTGCCAAGACTGTGAGTTTTTTGGGTGATCTCACACCAAGAACGATGGAAGAGGTTTAGGGAGAACATTCAAAGTGTCAGCCATCCAACCTTTAAATCTCTGCTTGAAATCTTAGAACACACACGGCATTTGGTGTGTAAAATGTAATCTGGTTCAAACAAATCAACAGTGAAAGTGAAAAATGCAGTATAGTGCATGCATGCCAAGTAGTAAGGACTTGTGCTGTTGGTGAAGGTTTCCCTTCTTTATGCGCTTTTTCTGCATACAATGTCTTGTTAATAGATTCAAAATTACTGTCCATGTAACTACCTTCCTGGTCACACTGTGTTTAGGAAGGGTCAAGCGCACCCAAGTGATACTTTCCTCTGGTCTAAAGTGCTAGCATCATGTGTTGTGCTAAGGACTAGCAAGTTAGATTCTGAGCACTACTCTTGATACTAAAGACCATGTTAGAACTAGAGATTGTGATAAGTGTTGAACTGTGACCAAAGATATGCACCTAGATGGGATGAATAATTCACCTAATATGACGTTCCCTCTCATGTTTGGGGTGCATGTGATGTCATTGACAAAGCATACATGGACCTAAAGGAGTACTGACCATTGTTGTGCTTAAATTTAACTGCTCCCTATAGGGGTCATGAATGTGCTTCGGATCGAGAAACTAAGGTAACATGTAAAAGAATTGGCTTGATGGCAACAAGTTTTAGTGCAAACAAGACAAATATGCATGTAAAAGACAAGATGTAAGCTAGCAGATAAGAATACAACCTGTAATCTAAGGACGTAAAAAGAAAATGTAAACACGTAAGGAGACAATGACTGAAGGGGTTTTAAGACATGGAACATCATGCATGATTTCACAAAAAATTGTGAGTTTCAAGCAAAGGAATACATCAATCATAGATCCTTGCAAGACATGATCAAAGCCCTATAACAATGATAGACAAGAGTAAGAAATGCCAACATATACCGCAATAGTTCTTGAGTAGATTTGCAATAGAAAGGCCAAACTCTTCACATGAAGCAATTAGGCGATGTTAGAAGAGATTATCAATATGTAAAACATATTAAAATTATACCCTAGAATGTGCTATGAAAAATGTCAAAGCCCAAAATATTATGTGTATGAAAGTGGATTCCCCTGGAACACTTCCTTAGACTAACATTAAGGTATTGTGTCGAAAGCATTACCATATGTTGCCATCATATAAGCTATAATTATCAAGCTATGATCAAAATTAAAAGGAAAGATAACACACATGTGTGTATAAAATATAATAACATGCCCACAGATTATTTGAATAACTTGTGTAGGAAAGTGTACATGTAAGCAAAGTATTGCGCTAAGCATACACCTAGCATCATGGGACGTGAACATATGCAGTATGTTATGCATGACATCTATAATTCTTGAACTAGCAAAGTGAAGTAAAATCATGTCCCCAAATCGAGTATGGTTGAGTATGAATGTCCAAAAGGTTCATGTAAACAATTCCTATGGTCTATCTATTCATTTTGCATGAAGTGTAATAAAGTTTTGTGCCAATTTGTAAATGGTTTAGAAGTTATTGTCACTAGCAATATGTGATCATTTAGAAATTCAGAGTAAAGAATAGTGCCCAGGATGAAAAATAATGTGGCATATCAGAAATATAAATATGGAGTTGATGTAGTATGATCTGGTTGAGCAAATATCGTATGCCCCATGTCTATAAAGTGAGTATGACAAATCTAGTGAACTATGTTCTGATTGTGATGAGGGTGAAATAGTGTAGTATGTGAGGTTCCTTAGTTAAAGTATGCCCTAGGAACCGTCAAGTAAAAACTGGACATAAACATGAGAGTGCGTCATCACGTAATTATGAAACAAAAGTACATCATGATACAAAGTGAGATTCTCAAATGTTAACACGCTATTAAAAAGTAATTACAGACACCTAACGTATTCTTTAGAATAAGGGTGCAAATCTTGAGCTAAACATGCATTGACTCCAGTGTCTTGTATCCTTTTGAATATTCTATCCCGTTATATTTAAAGATGAAGAGTCTTCTACTTGGATGCCTGTGGATGATCAAATTCATGTCACTATATTCGTTCAAGAAATACGGTATTTTCCAATAAGAGATTGGTGACAATGGTTGTTTAGGGAAATGAACCATATGCTGTATGCAAAAGGTGAGTACCTTCCAATTTACAGGCAGATGGTTAATCCTATGTGAAAAATAACATAAAGGTATATTACACAAACTCAGTTTCAGGTAGTTACAACGTTGCTATGCCCTTAATCTACTTGCTCTGTAATGGGATATGATTAGCCCGACATGTGGCTAGCATAATCTCTCCTTGGTCTTGTCACATCTTTCTATGCTTTCATATTATAGTAGGGTCGAGCATATGGACTAACCATTTCCTAAGTATGATATATATAGAAGGTAGGGTTAGTACTTGAGGATCATCTTGAGCATTATAATCTTATTGTAAGGTTTAGAGGAGGTTGCCCCCTCGAAGTGGCTGAGTGATATAAGACTATTCTATTCTGTTCTATTTTCTTGTTCATTGATCATTTTGGTATTATCTTGTGATCTGTTATTTACAATATCTAAGAAGGTTCATTATAAGTGGTATCAAAGCTTCGATCATGGACAAGCTTCTCTACGGTGATTTTTTTTTCTAGTCTACCAATAACTGATGGTAGGAAAAAATTAGTTGTGATTTCAAAAAAATTTAAATTTTTACATCACTATAGTATTGCTCGGAAATTCTTTTATACAAAAAATGAAGTGGTTAAAAAAAGTTTTAAAAGTGTCTGAAAAAATTTTCAGGTCTTTAGTAATATAGTAGTCATTGGTTTTGTACTTTTCGTCAAGATCGCAACAATAGCTATCCTCCCATAACATTTTTTTTCTTGCCATTTTTTACTCTTTTTATTATCCACTGCCCACTAGTCTTGTTTTCAAAATACCTTTACAACCATACAGTCCACCAAAGACACTATATTTCCTAACCTAAACCCTAAACCCGTAACCCTAAACCATGAACCCTAAACCCTAAACCCTAAGCCCTAAACCCTAAAACCTAATCCCTATACCCTAATCAATGGAAGGATGATCAAATCATAGTAGCGGTAAAGGATATATCACATGTCAGGATCAAGATACCGAGTAAGGAAAAGGTAGACTCTGAGTCTGATTTGTTTGCTACATTAGTTGAAATCCAAGTAGATGCTTCAAGATATGGTGTAGAAAGATGATTTTGCACTAGGCTACAAAAGACGTTTACATGAGAACAATGGCATAGATACAAGCCCAAATCACCTTTCTCGGTACATCAGTTGCTAAATATAGGAAATATTGGATAATGTAGCAACCCTCCGCTGTATACACCATCGCACTATACAGGTCCTACTTGAGGATTACATAACATGCTAACAAAGGTGGAGATGCAAAAAATTTGATGGGAAGGATCCAGTCACTTGGAACAACTAAATGGATAGTATTTTTTTGATCTACACCAAACCCTTGGTGACACATGAAGGTTATTGTAGCATCCTTATACCTGGAACTAGACCAATTCATTTGGTATCACTGGTTGAACGCACAGAGAAAACAAAAAGGGACTCAATCTCTCTTGGTCAACATTCACAGACGAAATTCAATGTCACAATATAGCAATAGTGTCATTGAGAGCTACTTCTAGTCATCTCACCACATTACGGAAAACAAAGGTTTGGTAAAGGATTACATTCAGTAAATTTCCTAAGTTATCCTTAAGAGTGGAGGATATCACCTGATGAGAACATGAATGAACTATTTTTGGGAGGTCTTAAGGATAACATCTAGCATGATGTTCATGTTTTATAACCCAAATTTGATCTTTGACTCTATGGTCCTTGCTAAGAGAATGTAAGAAAAGGGATCCATACCAAACGTCAGGATATTCACCTCAGGATCGGGAACGACATATGCCAAAACCACCAGGACCATCATTCTCCTAACCCATTCAAATGACTTTGTCAACAGATCGAAAAGATACAAATTCCAAAGGGTTATTCTTAAACTGTGATAGAAAATATAGTCGAGGTCACAAATGTGCTAAGAATAAGTTGTTCTACATTGAAGGAGAAGAGGAGGATGAAGAGGAGGAGAATAACATAGAGGAGGCAGAGGAAGATTCTGAGAGTGGCTCGGAAGACTCTCCGCCAACCATTTCATGTCATGACTTTATCTCGAATTATCACTCCTCAAACCCTCAAAGTCATGTGATTTCCTCAAGAAATAAAAGAGTCATCATCTTGATTGATTCAAGTAGTACACATAACTTCATCAACCATAAATTGGTAGCAAGATTAAATTGATTTATTTATCCAGCCCCTGAATTTCAAGTCATGATTGCTGATGGGGGGCACTAGTTAGTTGTTCGGGAAAAATGTCATAGTATCAAGTTATCCATGTGTGAGTACAAATTTGGACTCTCCTATGTTTTCCATTCCTATGGATGGTGTTGATATTGTTTTTGGTAGTACAATGGCTCACAACCTTGGGGAAATTGAGATGAAATTTCAAGAATTATTCATGTGCTTATAATCTAAGATGTAAGGACAGTTTACAACTTTAATGGGACAACGGGAAAAGTCTCCTCAGACTAGTCAACTCCCATCAGATGCAAAAGACTATTATAGAAGGGTGTTGATGGGTTTTTTCAGCAAAGTTGTTCTCCATAGAAGCCACAAAATGAAGACTGATACCCCTCTAGATTTACAGGTAATTCTGGATAACTCACTCAAATGTTTTTGGTGAGATGCCAAAAGGTATTCCCTCCAAAATGGATCACATGATCATGCCATTCATTTACTTCCAGAAATTCAACCACCCAACATCAAACTCTATATAGATACCCCTATGTCCAAAAAGTGAGATTGAGAAGATGGTGGAAGAGATGTTGAAGGCAGGTATTATCATGCCCTAGTCAGAGTGCATATTCTTCTCTTGTGGTAATGGTGCGTAAGAAGGATGAAAACATGGAGGATGTGTCCTAGATTATAGAGAACTCAACAAGTACACCATCAAAGATAAGTTTCCTATTCTTGTAATTGATGATTTGTTAGATGAGTTACATGGTGTTGTCTATTTCACTAAGATAGATCTTCATTCAGTGGTATCATCAAATTAGAATCAAGGATGAAGATGTCCATAAGATAACTTTCACGACCCATGAGGGTCACTATGAGTTTTTGGTGATGCCTTTTGGCCTTACAAATGCCCCCTCCACTTTTCAAAGTTTGATGAACACCATCTTTTGGCCATTTTCTGTAAAAACATTTTGGTATTTTTTTGATGATATATTAATTTACAACAAGACATGGGAAGATCACTTGCAGCAATGTGAATCAAGTGTTCCTCACCCTTGAACAACATCAACTTATGCCAAAGCCATCCAAATGTTCTTTTGGGGTGAAAGAAGTAGAGTACTTAGGTCATATTGTGTCACATGAAGGGGTAAAATTGGACCCTCAGAAGATCAAATCCATGGTGGAATGGTACCATTCCAAAAACATTGAAATAATCTGCAAGGATTCCTTGGGATTAACAGGGGTACTATCGTTAGGTTTGTCAAGAACTATGGTAGGCATAGCAACACCTCTCACAGCATTATCCTAAAGAAATATGTCCTTCTAGTGGAATGGTGTAGCTACTAAATCTTTTGAACAGGACTCAAAGAGGCTATGTGCACTACCCCAGTCTTGGCTACTCCAGACTTTTCAAAGCCCTTCATTGTGGAATGTGATGCATCTGGATATGGAATGGGTGCAGGATCATGCAAGAAGGGCGCCCCATTTATTTTGAGAGTCACCAACTCACAGGGAAAAACCTTCTCAAACCCATCTATGAGAAGGAAATGATGGCTATCCTCCATGTCTGTCAAACAATGGAGGCCCTACCTACTGGGTAGACACTTCAAGGTAAAAACTGACCATGATAGTCTCAAGTATTTTTTAGAACAAAGGTTATCATCTGAAGGAACAACAAAAATGGGTTACTAAAATGTTGGGATATGACTTTGAAATAATATACAAGAAAGGTTAAGGAAAATGTTGTGGCAGATGCACTCTCGAGAAAGGATGAGCCCACATGAATCACTTACTTTGTGTCATGTCATGTACTACAGCCAAATTGGGTAGCAGAAGTCAAGACTGAATGGGAACATGATGTAGTATACACAAGATCTAATTCATCAACTCAAGCAAGATTCTAATATTCAAACAAATTTGTATGGGATGAGGTCCTACTCTTTGGTATAAGGATAGGTTATACTTGTGTAACAATTCAATACTTAAGTATAAGATCATTATCAGAATTACACTCCTCTCCCATATGTGGGACATTCTAGCTTCTTGAAGACATATCATAGGATAAAAAAGGAATTCTTCTGGGAAGGCCTCAAGGGGGATGTACAAAAGTTTGTGTCATGAATGTATTAGTATGTCAACAAACTAAGGGTGAAACAATTATGACACCTAGGTTTGTTGTAACCCCTGCCTATTCCTAGCCAATGGTGGGAGGAGGTTTCCATGGAATTTCATCACAGGGTTTCCCAGGTTAGATGGTAAGAATGTCATCATGGTGGTTGTGGATAGGCTCACTAAATATGCTCATTTTTGTGCACTATCACAACCATTTACAGCTAGTACAATGGCCTCTTCCTTCATGGATACAGTTCAGAAGGCTACATGGTACCCCCAAAGATCATTGTAAGTGACAGTGATCTATATTTACTAGTAATTTTTGGACTAATTTATTTTCAGTTCTAGGTACTCAGCTAGCTCATAGTTCATCATATCATCCTCAATCATGGATGGTAATACCAAAGTGGTCAACAAATGCCTTGAGGGATATCTACGTTGTTTTGTGTCTGATAAACAAGAAAGGTGGGCTCAATGGCTACCCCTGGCAAAATGGTGGTATAACACATCCTTTCATTCCTCTTCCAAGATGTCACCATTTGTGGCTTTATATGGGTACCAACCACCTTCCATCACATCCAATTTAAGGGTGCATCCTAAGGTTAGGAAAGTGGAGGATCACATTCAACATCAACAACAAATCTTGGCTAACACTTGAAGGAGAATTTAGCTCTCTCCCACAAATAGAATGAAACAACAAGCAAATCAACACTCGTAGTGAAAGGCATTTTGAAATATGGTGACTGGGTATTTGTAAGACTTCAACCATACAAACAGATGTCACTAAAGCAACAAAAGTAAGGATAACAAGTTGGCTCCTAAGTATTATGGTCCTTATCAGGTCTTACACAAAATTGACAGTGTGGCATATAAATTAGACCTAGCCTATCGATCTTCCAAATATACATCATATTTTTCATGTCTCCTGCTTGAAGAAGGTCATTGGACAACATGGGTACCCACCTAGATAGAATTACCAGAGCTGGATGAGGAAGGGTAGAATCATTATTGAACTAGAGTCAAGTCCTTCAAATGCACGTACAAAGAAGTTGAGTACTAGGATCTCTAAGGAGATATTTGATCAAGTGGAAGAACCTACCAAATGAGGATGCCACTTAGGAGGATGAAGAATTCATTCAACAAGCATCCAGGATTATTCAACATTGAGGACAACATTGGTTTCAAGGGGAGGGGCATGATACGCCCTTAATCTAATTTCTTGTAATGGGATATGATTAGCCGAACATGTGGCTAGCATATCTCTCTTTGGTATTGTCACATCTTTCTACTGCTTTCATATTATAGTAGGTCGGCATATGGACTAACCATTTCCTAAGTAGGATAGTATATATAGGGGAAGGTATAGGTTAGTATTTCATTATCATATGGAGCACTTATAGTCTTATTATATGGCTTTGGAGGTTGCCCCCTCGAAGTGGTCGAAGCTGATTCTAATTGCATATTGAGATTCTATTCTATTATGAAATATTCATTGTTCATCTTGGTATTATCTGTTGTTGCTCTTAATCTGACATTATACCTAAGTAGATTTCATTACATGATAGCGGTCCCCTCAACCCTTTTTACCTTTAATAAAAAAAGGATAAACCAAATCCATTTTAAGTTGTTGAAATCAAATCAAATCTAATCTAAATATAAGAACAATCTTAAATTAATTTACTTCAGAAGCATGTGTGAAACAAATAAGTTGAAAGGAAAACAATTGAGCTTTAGATTGTTTGAAAGCCCATCTAAACAACATAGCTACCAGCACACTAAACCATGGCCACCTCAATAGGAGGTTTTGGCTATGGTGACAAAAGAGGAACACCATTGAATAGTAAAATGATTACTTGCTATGTATGAACTTCAATAGTTACATTGAAATGAATCTAATCTAGATGATACCAACAAAGTTTCCTTCCTAGCCAGGGTTGAGACCTAAGAGAATCTTTATTCACTCACTTGGAATGGGACCGAGATTCCAGTTAAGAAGATGTGCACAAATATGGTCAAAAGGACTAATAGTATACATTAATCAACAAAAGTCTTAAAAAATGCAAGTATGCTATGATTTTTTTGTTGTAATCTATTTCACCATATCTTCTCCATGGATTTAGGAAAGTTACATTTATATTGATAACATCTCCAATAGAACATGCATTCAACCATTAGCAAATTAGGCTTGCATCGTCTATTCCTATGTTGGAGGAATGGGGGCCTTAATTTCTACTAGAAGTAATAATGTGCTAAAGCGACCAGGAGACTATGTAGCATCCCATAATCATGGTTAGGGGACAAGTGTCCAAGAATGACCACATTAAAGGATCAGTGTAACAAAACATAAATTTTCATTCCAACCCTCAATGCTAGTAGGAGGCAAATGTGGGAGATGTATGATTAAATTAGAGACTCCTAATAAATTACATAATTGCGTTTCATCTGAGGACTGTCTCAAAGGAAAATGTGGGAGAATAATAGATTTATGGATTTGATTGGTATAAAAGCTCTTTGGATCTGAGAGCTGCAATTGAATAGTTATCAGTTCACTGATATCACATAATACCTTGCTCCTTCTTGTAGCATTATGATATGTATCAACATTCTGACATATTGATTGTTATTCGCAAAAAATAGAATGTTATTGCCACTATATAACTTTGCGAGTTTTTCCATGTCACAAGAGTATCCAACATTTAGCCTTGAGGGATCATTGTCGGGATAAGCTTACTCTAGATAAGTTGTGGTCAAGAGCCGTCTGAAACACTCTGAAGCCAAATCTTGTATAAATACTCTAAGGTTGGTATGCTCATAGAAGCTAGCTCTAGTATGGCTTGAGACATACTCTAGAGTTGTTTTTTATCAACATCACGAAGGCTCAAAAGCTAGATCTATAAAGTTGATCTCCACTATGATGTCACTTGTAGCTAAGTTGAAGCTTATTCTTCAATGACTCAAGCTATCCTATATATAAGAGTATTATATCTATGTCACCTTAAGAAATGTTAGAACTCACAAAGGATTTTAGATCTCGATGGAAAGGTATCTAAAGAATAACACTCAAATATAGAGACCTATATTTTAATTTCAACAAATAGGTCTTGAAGCTCATGATTCTAAAAACTACATCTAGATCCAATCTTAGCTAAGTTATTCTTCCATATCATAGAGATGTAATCTTCTAGATGTTAGTTAGATCCTATATTTAAGATGAGATAATTTGATGGTCATCATGAGATCTTACATCCCATATAGATGGATAAATGAGTCTAGACAAGCATCATTTTTCATGTGTATTCTCTGTGATCGATTGGACAAGTAGGACATAGAACTTACTTCGATCATATTCTTTTTGGAGACTCCTAGCCCAATTTATATTCTAAGAGAGTCATGATCTTACCGATTCATTTTAGACATTTTACACATTATATCTAGATGGTGGCATTTTGAGGGTCTCTTGAGGGACCATCTTAAACTGGGGAACTTGGGGGTGATAGAATTAAGCCTTTTCAGATAAGGAATCATTTAGTCGGTCCGAAAGGGGTATTAAGCAATACCAAGTGTAAGTCATATTGAAACGGACTTATGCATGAGAGTATTCTGTTGTAACCCTCTATGCATGTTATTTCTCAAGGTATTCTCAAGGTATTTCTCTTTCAATTTAGGTGTATGTGATATGTTTCTTTAATTCTGTCAAAAGAGAATAGTATCTGGATATTCATGCCTCATAAAGGTGTCCTATACTGGTTGGTATTGAGTCGTGAATTTTTTTCACTATATTCATCTATAGTGCATCCTAATTTTTTAAGAGTAGAAGTATGAAGACCCTAATTAGTGAATAGTCATCCAAGCAGGGATGGATGAGGTTGCAATAAGCTCATACAATTTTGGTGTAATGAACTCACGGGAAATTTATGAACAAAGAACTCACATGGTCTAGATTTTGAGGATGCTCAACGATGTGCTCTTTAAATATGCCTCCAAAATCATTCTTTGGTCATCAGGGTCAAAATCATGAGGTACAATCCAACAAGGTACTCTTAAAAGAAATAGGCGGTGTCGAGCTATGGGGGTGTCCCCACATGATTAGGCAAACTATTGTTAATAAATAGCTCACCTAAATCTGGTGTGATGCTACCAATCTGGATTCAAGACTCTATTTTACTATACCTTTATTTTACATTTAATGTTCCCTTAATTAACTATCTGGTTACATCATCTCTATGCCTACCTAAAAAGTAGAACCTTTTTATCCATGTTTTTGAACCCTCGTAAGGTATTATAACCATTTAAGGAAACATTCAAAGTCATAGTTTGTATCTCGTTTGTATTTTCGTTTGGACCTAGTGCATATTGGATCCTTATCTTATTAGTACTCTTTTATGCAATATGCTATAAATGATTGTAGCCATCACTATTGTAATTTGGTTGATTGAAATACAAGAATATCATTCAAATTTTTTGTGTAAATTTTTTATTTTATTTGGTATTTCTTGAAGAGTTTATTCTAAAGGATTCTATCTGAGTAGAGAAGGTCTCTCAGAGAGAGCATAGACTAGAGCCTCATAGTCTAAATTGGACTCAATTCATTTTCTAACTTATTGGAAAGCCTGTGCATCTTCTTACAACTTCCTAAGGAATATCCTTGATTGCTCATCAGCCTAATTGTTCATTGTACAGGAAAAATGATATTGTTCTATTTACCTTGAAATACTTTCTCCTACACTAGGAATTCTATTTCCTCTTGTTGCAATTTATATTGAAGATTTACCAATAATCTTCCAAGGCTCAATTTAGACTATCCCCTACGATAGGGGTTACTTACACTCTCATTCTTTACTGTGAACTGTTTACTCATGGAGCCAACTACACATTCTATTATGAAATTTGACAAAATTAATTCATAATAGAGAATCCTAGAGGGTTGTGCTAAAATCTTCTCCATTATCAAGAATTCTTTGGCCACCGAGCTACTTATGATAGTAGGGGTTAGGCCGAGCTATATTGGCTCTACACACCACATCAATGATTTTATTCATGGTTTATATGAAAAAAAAATCTTCTTGTCATAACCCTCAGCCGATTTCTCAAAAAACACTACCATTTTGCATTTGCCAATAACCTGTTGGATGTGAATTGATTGTGTCATATTGGCCTTTTTCTGGAGTAACGTTGGGGAGTTGAAGTCTCAAATGTTCTAAGTGAAATTTTAAACCGTGCAATATTCCATTGTAGCAAGCGAAACAAAGAAATAACTTGATGAGTGCCAGATCGTGATGATAGTTATGCCAAGCCCTTGGTGCAACCAAATGGGAGCTAGCCCACTATTGATAGCCCCCTGGTACATAACCCAACCTTGAATATTGCACACAAAACAGAGTGATGATCCAGATAGAATATTGGTAGCAAAGGATGCAAACATTGAATGCAGAGAAGCTACTAATGGAGTGTGATAATATGCATCTATTACGAAGATAAAAACTAATTACAAGTTCTTTTCAGGAGATATTTAGGTACTAACATCATCTCCCTCGATTGTAAATGAATTCATGGCTCTCTCCACAGTCACTATCTCCATATGCATCATCTAGAAGGGGCCACATCATCATTTCTATCAAAAGGTTATGGTGATTGGGAAAGATTGTTTAATTTTTTTACTTGGCACATTTAATAATTATATTTTCAAGCACTACAAGCACCATCATATCAGACATGGTATCACCCCCTTTTGGGGAATTAAGGCTAGGGGTTTGACCCCCACCTGAAACCTGTAGATAGGTTGCTCATTTAGTGGAACATTCAAGTTTGAAAGTGGCAGATATATTTGTAGATTAAATACCATCTACTAAGTACCCCTTAAAAATAAAATAAGTGAGGATAAATACCTGAATCGTTTGGTCAATTGTCCTTTCTTCCTTCATATTAGAGTTGCAAATTCTAAAATAATTCTGAGCAATTTTAGTTATAAGGGATTGTAGTATCTAAAACTACATTTTGGACATGAGTCACAATTTTGTGGTTTTTCACACTAGTGAGCCATACTGAGTTTTGAGGCAACCATGGCCTGGAGAGAAGATACATCATTTCTAGGTTTTAGTCAATTTCCCTTTATATTTGGATCCTTCTAAACACATAATTTCAGTAGATCCATTGTACTAGTGAACAGAGTTTTCACTATTTCACACAACATAACATCTATGTGTGATAATATCAGGTTGAAATTTGGAAACAAAAAAAAGTGAAATTTAGTATTTTAACACTCACGAGCATAACCTCGGATCTCTATTGCACCAATAGATGTATACTTGAGTCTCCATCAACAAGAAATAAACAAAAAAATCCATTTCTAAAATATTATTGCTATTTAATACGGTCCTACCTAGTAGACTTCAAAAACGTTGTCTGCGCTTTGAAATCCCCTTTAAATCGATGGGGAGAATTATAGATTCTTAGTCTAAATTTACACTTAGGTGTAGCCCTCCCATTAGACTGTGATTACTGATCTAATACAGGATGGTACAATACAAACACTAAAATTATCTGAGTAAATATCAAAGTTACACATGCGTATGCAGATATCTCTTTGAAGTGGTGTCAATAATCACACATACCCCTTTCAATATTGTCTGGGTACCATGTATCGAATTCTTTCATGTACGTTAACACCTCTTTTATGTACCATCGGGTATATCGAAAGGGCGATCTTCTTCCACGTACCAATGGGTATATCAGAAGGGAACATATATAGAAAGATTAAATATATCAAATTGACGATATATAGATTAGGAGACCTTATACCTGGAGTGATAAGAGCCTTACACTTTGTTAGTTGATTCATAAAATGGGCACTAATGCCCCTAAGTTCTTTCTTCCAGACTCACAGCTCCTAAGAGGAGATAATTATGATGCATGGGAGACTAAGATCAAAACACAACTCAAGTTTGAAGAGATTTGGCCTGTTGTGAATGGTTACATACCTAGATCAACAGATGATGCAACCCAACAGAGACAGTTTGACAAGGCCAATCAGAAAGCCAAAGTCATAATCTTGTTCGTAGTGCCTGATGATGTGGAACCCCAAATTCGAGATGAAAAAATAACCAATGCATCCTGGGATAAGTTGAGCACCATGTACGAGGCCAAAAAAAATGCACACACTATTCAATTTGCAGAGTCAGCCACATAAAATAAAATTCAAACTGAACAAGAAAGTGGAAACTTTATTGTGGAGAGTTACATAATTGAGGGGTTCATTTCTTGTCCTAGGAGAGGAGGTTGCTAATATAGCTCTCGTACCCATTGTTCTGAGAGCACTTCCTCCTCCTTACCGTATTTTTTTGACGACACTAAAATTTTTAGATTAGAGAATTACTTTTGCAATAAGAAGAAGGAATGTACAAAAAAGATGATGAAGAGGAGAAGACACTATCTTCTCATCATAAAGGAAAAGGAAAAGCAAAATCTTCTCAAAAGTCCCAAAAATAACATCAACAAGGGGAAAACACAACACAAGAAATGTCCTATTTGTAAAAGAGGACATGAGTTGAAAGATTGTTGGTTCAATACATATAAGAAAGGTTCTTCGAGCAATTATGAACCTTAGAATCAGTAGTCTCATCAGGGACACTCATACTATAAGAAAGGGCAGAATAAGGGGAACTAGTGAAGGAAACCCCATCAATAAGGTAATGTAGATGATAAAGAAGAACAATAAGATAACTAAGACTTCTTGTACACTTCTCATTTCATGTGAACCATCCACACCATCTAGTGTTGTTTGGCATGTTGATTTAGAAGCCACTTGACACATGATCGGGCATAGAAATTGGTTTATCACCATGAGGGACACACCTTTGAAAAATCATGTTTTGTTAGGTGATGATTATTCTTACATAGTTTAAGGTATTGGGAACATTTCTCTACCTCTTGGTTCATGAAATTGTAGATTATTTAATGTATTATATGTCCCTGGCTAAAAAAAAAATCTACCACTAGTTAGTTAGCTTCTAGATCACAATATGAAGATTGAATTTGATAGCCATTCTAGTAATAAAGTGTGTTTGATTCGAGATAAATCTAGAGACTCAAAAATTGTTGTAAAAGCCTCTAATGTGGGATGTATGTTCTAGCTTATCTTTTTCCACATGGATGATCAAGAACTTGTGGCTAAGAGTTATTCCTTTGCATAGTTGTGGCATCAGAGACTTGGTCAAATCAATTTCAAATATCTTGAAATAATTCACCGGTACAAACATGGTGAGAGGATTTCCTTCTCTCCATAAGGATACATATAAGTGTCCTAACTACCTAATAGGTAAACATCATAGATCTTCATTTCAGAAAAGCACTTATCAAGCTCCAGGTAAGAATTATTTGGTTCATATTGATCTTTGCGGTCATTTTGGATTTCATTATTTCATGCTATGTGTTGATGATTATTCAAGAAAAATGTGGATATGTCTTCATAAGAAAAGTGAAGCTTTTGAGAACTTTAAAAAGTTCAAAGTGGTTGTAGAGAACAAGATTGGTCATTATATCATATCTCTCTGCTCAGATCAAGGGGGGATTTAGCAATAATGAGTTCAAAGCCTATCTTCAATTTCATGGGATTTGTCGACAGATGCCTCCCCCCACATACATAACAGTAGAATGGTTTTGTTGAGAGAAGGAACCATACTATCATAGAGATGGTACATTGTATGATCAATGATTCTAGACTAGCGAGGACATTTTGGGCAGAAGCATAAAAGACAACAATATATTTGCTGAATAGAGTTCCCATAGTTTCTCTTGATGGACTGGCTCCACATGAAACATGGTCGAAGTGGAATCCATCCATTGCATACCTTATAGTATTTTGATGCAAAGCTAGCATGCAGAACAAAAAGAAGTTGGATATGAAATATAAAAAACTCAGCTTCATTGGCTATAATGAAGAGGCTCTTTAGTACATATTGATGAATCCGAAGACCAGAAAAGTATACATAAGAAGAGATGTTGAGTTATTTGAGAAGAAGGAATATGAGACTTCTTCTCCAGACTCACCTAAGGTAGATATTTCACTTGTTGTGAAAACATAAGCTGATGTTCTCCTTGATGATGACAATGATGATGGGGATGATCAGACATGACCATGACCCATGGGAACAATACATCATATTCCCAAGTGGTATACTAATATGATTCAAGATGAAAAATTGGATGCTCATACATCCAACAATGGACCACAAACTCACACTAAATAATGAGAAGAGGTAAAATTTTATTTGATGAGTAGTGTTGTTGAATCTGTTGAGCCCTATATTGTCCTAGAAGTCCTACAGTAGAAATATTGGAAATATGCCATGGATGTTGAGTAGCAGTTAGTAGTGAAAAAAACACCTGGTATCTTTTCAATCTTCCACCAGGGAAGAAAACCATTAGTTGTAGATGGATACTAAAAAAAATTTACAAAGCAGATGGGACCATAGACAAGTACAAAGAGAGACTAGTAACAAAGGGATATGCACAAAAATAAGGCATAGACTATGAGGAGACATTTTCTCCCACAACTAAGATCAAAATGATCATGATGATCTTTTCTCTAGCTGCTTAGTATGGTTGGAAATTCCATCAGATGGATGTGAAAAGTGAATTTTTGAACAAATATCTACAAGAGGAAGTCTAAATGACTCAACCTAAGGGATTTTTTGTACCTGGTAAAGAAACAAAGGTATGTAGACTCAAGAAATATTTGTATGGCCTTAAATAGGCACCCCGAGCTTGGTACATCAAAATTGATGAACATATCATTCAACATGGATTCATCAGAAATCCATATGATCCCAATCTCTACCTTAAGAGGAAAGGATGAGAGATTGTGATAGTTGTTTATGTTGACGATCTATTCATCACTGGCAACATAATGAAGATGATCGACACTATGAAGAAATATCTTAGTCGATCGTCTGACATGAAAGATATATGGCTCATGCATTACTGTCTTGGATTGGAAGTGTGGCAAAAATAGAATCACATATTTGCTTCTCAGTTAAAGTATACCAAGAAAATGCTTGAAAATTTTAGGATGATGGATTGCACATTGATTGCTACACCCATGGAGACAAGACTGTAGTTATCTCATTTAGATCCATCTCATCAGGTAAAATGCAACTCTTTATCGACAATTGATTATGAGTCTCATGTACCTATCTTATACTAGACCAAATATCAAACTTTGTAGTGAGCTATCTTTGTATATTCATGTAGGAACCCAAAGTTTGTCATTAGAAAGTAGCAAGGTGGATCTTTAGTTATCTCAAGGGTATAGTGTATCTTGGCCTAGAATACAAGAAGAATGATAACTTCTTCTTGACTAGATATTCAAATTTAGATCATGTAGGTAATATTGATGACAGGAAATCCACTTCTAAATTTGTATTCTTTTTGGGATCTAGACCGATATCATGGGAAGCAAGAAATAAAATCTTGTTTCTCGCTCTTCTTATAGAAGCCAAATATCATGGTGCATGTGGATCTGTATGTGAAACGATATAGCTACGTCACATACTTGAGGGAATTGGAGTACCACAGGAAAAAACCTACCACCTTGTATGTTGATAATGAGGGTGTTATGAAACTTGTTCGCAACCCAATGTTTAATGAGAGAACAAAGCACATCGAGTTATAAGTTCATTTCATGTGTGAGCATGTCTTGAAGCACAACATATAAATTTAGTTTTTCCCAACAGTTGAGAAACGAGAATATATCTTCACAAAGTCACTTATACATGAAAAATTTAAGTTGTTCAAAGAGTTCCTCTCCTCATCTCTTGAGGCAATGCAAAAAAGGGGGGAAATGTTAAGTAAATCTTGTTTTACTATAGGTAATTTTACATTTACTGTAGTTAGTTAATTCTTGGTTACATAGCTATATGGTTTGTTTATTATAACCGTATAAATTCATTTTTACTCTCGATTGTTTTTATAAACCATTTTTTGTTTTATTCATGTAAAAGTTTACATCCCGTATATATTTTAGTGCACTTATGCAACTTCCTACTTATTAGTACTCGACTGTGTAATATCTATAAATATTGTAGCCATCGCTATTGTAACTTGGTTAATTTAATATCAATATAATTGTGAGGCTTCCATCCCTCTTATACAAATTGTAATGTAGTAGTAAATAAATAAGTAATGAAGTACAAAATTTGATCCAAGAAAAATTAAATAACAAGTATGAACCCTAGTTGCAAAGAGGGATATAGGATCACTTAGCTGATTCACAATTAAATCTGGACTGTGTTGAAGTGACGAAATGATGAATATAGATAATAATAACTCTCTTCTATAATTTGATTCACTAACACTAGCTCTCTATGATTTTACAAAAAAAATAGTTACCATTATTAGGGGAAGATAGTAGTTTCTTACAAAGTAAGTTTTAGGAAAGAATATTAATAATAAAATTCAAAAAAATTGGTTGATATTCTTCCCTATTGATAGTTATGGATATAGACACTAAATAATGCACTTTGGGTATCTATCTAGTCATGATCAAATACTACTATTCATATGATTCCTAATTAAGAAAAGTTTTAATCAATCCATGTCTTTGGCTATCTTTGCACTCTTTTTGTTGCATCTTTTGATCTTACACTCCTTCTAGCACAGTCTATCTTTTAACACTTCAAAATTTCTCACTCTAGACACCAGTGCCTAGCCAGGACGCCAACGCCAGGTGCCCCTGTCCTCTCTGGGTGCCCCTAACCTCTTTGTAATTTTATCATATGTTTTGGGTATTTTCTATCCGTTTGGGCATCTTATATTTTTGTTAGTAAGCCTTTTCAGGGTTAATTAAAAAAATCAAGCAAGGGAATCATACAAATATAAAGTTATGTGGCAATAATAAAGGACCAATCACTAAGCATTAGCTATCATCACCTAAGGTTGCATCCAAAGGAATTATCAAGTGCATTCAAGAATCCATTTAGAATCCACACAAGGGAAAGGGACTACATTATTCTGCATACACTTTGTAAGAGGGGAAGTTCATTCTTTCATGCACACATCTATGTACATTTTCTATATTTAGCTATTGCTCGCTATCATGTGCGACACACATTAGAGCCACCTAGGGAAAATATCTTCACATACAAATAAAAATACATTGGGTATGAAATGTAGTACAACAACCACTCATAAGATCACTCATTTAACAACTGAGGAAACTATGACCCCTCATTTGCATTATTTTCCTTTTGGGATTTGATGCACTTTTGAGGGTTTTATAGGTACATTATTTATTACAGGTTATCAACGACATCGACAATCATTATATGACCTACTAATAACAGGTAGAGAAGGACAATAAATATCTTGTGACCCTCCGAAGGATTTTTTTTGAGGTTCTGAGTAGTCAGGGACCTAGATTAGGTTTGTAACACCCGCAGGCACCCCTGACCCATTCTACGCACCCCAGTCTAGGAAGATCTTGTGGTCACACAATTTTTTGAGGTGAGGAAATGATGAACTGAGTGAAGCCAATTTCTAGAGTGCTGCAACTACAACATATCAAAAAGGACTCCAGAAAGCTGCATCAATAACAAAGTGAAGAAAAACTAGGAGTACTGCAACAACATCAAAGAGCCAAGAGCTGCCACTGCAGTGAGGAACATAGTGCTGCCACTACAGCGAGGAACAAAGAGATGCCACTACAACGAGGAATAGAGTGCTACCACTACAATGAATTTAGAGATGCCATAACCTATGGTGAAACCACCTCCAGGGAGGATTGTTCCTAGAGGGGATTTGAAACCGAGTGGGCCAACACAAAACCATTTGAATTGACCTCACCACTCCCACCCCATCAACTAATGTATTTTAATATTAATATTACGTTTTAAACCCATTTTTTATTGATCACACTAACCTATAACTTTGTTCCATATCTCCTATAGTTTCAAATTTCTAAACATGAATTTTAGTTTCATAATTTTTATTTAAAAACCTAAGTGGGCTATTGGGATTAACCTAGTCACCATGAAAAATATTTCACTTTTAGAGAAAAAGGAGAAATTAGGAACTAAAATATTAATGATTATTGATATTGATCATCTTAATAATAAATCATGTTACTATATATAATGGACCAATTCATTATCATAGATATCTCATTGTGATTAACTAAAATATAACTAATATGTGGGGTAATAATAATTAATATAATCTAGAATGACATGTAAATACCGTAAATAAATGCAGTAAATGATTATGTAAAACAACCCAAACAATGACGAATATGAAAATACTAAACCCTAGAGTGCAAGGAGAGTTAGAATGAACTCAGATGATTTAAGGATCTCACTGGACTATGTCACATAAGTGACTAGAGAAACATGAAGAAGGAATGACTATGGAGAGGTCCTAAAAAGGACAGATCAAAGACATTTAGGTGGACTGGAGCACTTGGAAAGGGACTGGGGTGCCTGCGGGCACTCTGGTTTGCTGAATGGGAGCCATGATCTATGAAAAAGGTAAAGAGATGAGTTTTTCAGGTTCGAAAGGTGGCCTAAAACCCTTATTGTGTGTTGCATCAGATTCAGTGCACTATTCCATGTGTCATTGATAGTCCAAGATGATAAAAATAACTGCAAGAAACCACAATAAGTATCAAAACCCTAAAAAAAGATGAATGCAAATGAATGGGTCAGAATGACCTTAGCTGCCACAATAGCAGACTTACTAACTAATCGCTTCACTAAATTTTAGACCCAAATGTATTTTTGTTGTGTGTGTATCATGTGCCCTAGGTGCTCTTATGTCAGTCACACTTTGTGAAGTAGCAAGCAATAACTAGATGTAAAAATATAGTAGAATGGTGGATGGAATAGAATAGAATCTCTCCCCATATGCTTGTGTGATGTAGATTAATCAACTTTGTCTTTGTAATGGAGCTAAGTGAATGAAAATGATATCCAAAGGCCTTTGATAGATTCAAACCTAAGTGGATGGTAGTAGTGTTTAGTGCTTGGTCCCTCATTATGGTCTCATAAATTTATATTTATAGGGTTCTCTTGATATAATTTCATAATTAACCCTAAAATGGCCGGCCACTTAAAAGATAACAAGCTAAAATGGCTAGAAAGTGCCCAAAAAGTGGCAGGAAAGTTCAAAAAGGACTGGGGAACCCCTGGTGGGACTAGAATGCCCATGGGTGCCCCAATTCTACCATGGGAACCCCATTCAAAGCTAAAATAACATGAAATGACAAAAACTAACTAGGCATGCGAGTGCAAGAGGTCGGGAATGATGAAAGAAAGTAAAGTAAGATGGCCAAAATATGGAGGGTAATTAGTACTTTATTCACTCAAAAACCTTCTAAATAGTAGTATGAGACCAAGACTAAATAATGTCTAAAGTGCATGATTTTATGTCTACATTTTCCCCTACTTTATATTGGTGAGAAGAAAGCTCAGTAACATAAAGTAGATAGATATGCGTACTTGATGTCCATGAAGATTGTAGTAGAAAATGCACCAAAGGACTAGACAAAGCGTGGAATGACAGAAAGATGATGGAGTGTGGAAACTAAAGATGAAAAATTGTAAAAGAAGTGGTGAGAGTGAACCTAGGGCAGAAAATGTGTGTAGCTGTCACATAGTGTAGCGTACTTGCATGAAAATTTGATGTGTGTGCTATATTGTGTTACTGCATAGTGTTGTTGTTGTTGTTATTACCTCCATTTGACTACTTGTTTCTCATATGGTTGGGCATGCAAGGAGAAACTGATCAAGTAGTCAAATATGTATATATGTGTGTAAAAACATAATGTAAAAGATGCATGTAAAATTATGTAAATGTAAAATATGCAAATGAAAAATGTAAATGGAACATGTGCACCTGATCCATGTTGAGAAAGAGAGAGTAAAAGGATATCCTGTACTTCTGGGGTTTTTTGGGTGATCCAATGCCATAGGCCGAAGAAGTATAGGGAGGAATTCTGTTATATCCTCCAACCTTTAAATGCTTCCATGAACATGTGTGAAAATATCTCTAAACGTCTTGGATTTTTGGGTGATCCGATGGCACTGGATGAAGAAGTATAGGGAGGAATTATGCTGTATCCTCTAACCTTTAATTGCTTCCCAGAATGCTAAGGACTACCATGTCTTGTAAAATACGCTGTGTACGGGGTTCATAGAATGGTTTGAATGTAAATGTTGTATGTAACCCAAAATTCCAATGGTAGAAACTCTACTGAAGTGAACGGGTGTAAATGCACTGTGTAGTAGGTAAAATCCCAAATGATGCCCCCCCTATTTGGGGGCACATGCGGCGTTGCTGATAGGAGAATTCATCCCCAAAAGAGGACCAATCGCATGAAATTTGAAATTATGCCCTGTAGGGGGAAGGGAATGCACTTGGTAGAAACCAAGGTGTGCACAAACAAGAAGGCTAGCCAAAGATAAGTCTTAGTATAAACAAGCATGCATGTATAAGACAATGTGTAATCTATGAAAATAGTGTGTAAGATACCAAACAAAGTAATGTAAACACGTAAGAAGGAAAGTAAGCCAAAAAATGTCTTATGTAAACATGAGACGTCACTCATGATGTTACAAGACATGCAATGCCATTATGTACGCAAAAAACAAACAAGTATGCACACCAAATATAGGGAAAGGCTCACATATAAAAAAAATAGCAGACAATGTAACAAATAAGTATGGAAGCAAATATCCAAGTATAACAAATATTGTACATGAAGCACTCGTTATCATGTTATAAAGATAACTAGTATGTTAGAAGAATGTATATCCAAGTAATGTAAAGTGCTAAGTAAAAAATGAAACAATAGCACCTATGAGAGACGAATGTGGATGCCCCCAATGACCAATGTAGGAAGGGTAGAAGGTAAGGATTTGTGTTGCGTAGAAGAGACCTGTATCTATGATCACAGCTAGAAAAACATGTGAATGTGCATGTGTGGATGATATAGATAAATGAAATACAAGTAATCTAACTAGCTTGTGTAATGAAGTGACCATGAACAAACAAAATTAAGCAAGAGTAAAAGCAACCATAATATGTAGTATGCTGTGGATGGATGGAATGGAATGTAAGATGGATGGTAGGAGTTGTGTGCCTCCCGAGTGAATGAAAATGTATGTAGTGAGGTTCATTTCGTTTCCCCCCTTAGCAGTCAAGAATGAACGGTAAACGAGAGTGTGTCATCGGAAAATGGTCAAAATATGTGTGTTGTGTCTAGTGCGTTGTGATGAGTATGTATGCGTAGTGATGATGATATGCCACATATAGAAGAGATGTGCATGAACCTTATATCCTAAGCATATATCATGACAAAACGAATGTATGAGTGATGATTTATCCCTAAAGCGTGGATTAATACAAGATGAATAACAAGGAGTGGTGATGTAGCCTAAAGCGTATACCACTACAAGATGAATAAAGAGAGTGAAGATTTAGCATATAGTGTGTGTCATGATCCTATAAATTTCACATGATAAAAATTTGAATGATGAGCACATGATGAATGTAAGGTTCATTTAATTTGTAAACCCTTCGTAGTTGAGTATGGACCGAGGAACTAAAGTGCATCATAGGGTGGTGAGTGCAACACATAGAAGAAAATGTAGTATGCGTGATGATGATAGATGACATATGATGTGTAGAAATTTGTAATACATCATGAATATTATGCAATGCAATGTGTAGCGGTAGACTAGTAATGTGAGGATGTGTGCTATGTAATATGCAAGATGAGGAGTATGAAATTATAGACTCGTAGAGAATAGGAGTGGGACACATGATAAAAACTAGTATAGTGTATAGAAAATGTGTGGTGTATAACTACACAATGCAAGTATATAATGTAGACCCTAAAAGTGTGATGTATGTATAATGCTGAATAGTATGATGTGTAAATGTGTAATGATGTAGAATAAATGTGGAGTGTATGATGTAATATGTAAGACATATGATGCTAGACGTGTGCAAAAACGTAGTGTGTAATGCCTATTGTGTAGTGTGTGGGGTTCATGTGTAGTAAGTTTCCCTCAATAGTCAAGTATGAATTGAAACACAAGAGTGTGTCATCGGGAGGGTAGGGTGACAAGAGTCACCTACTAAAGACCAAGTTTGTGTGAATCATTGGAAGCATGGTTGGAAAAAGTAACTGTAGGACCATGCGATTGTGGTGGAATTTACAATGTTTCATGACCACTAGTAGGAGGATTAGTTGCTTTGACGAAAGTAATTGGTTGGAGATTATACTTGAGAGGAGGCCAAGTTGCATTGAGTTTTAAAGGAGGTTTCTTAGGTTGAATTTGTAACACAATAAATGACTTAGTAGGAGGAGGTTGTGATCTAATTTTGATAGGTGGTTCATTATGTTGACTTGGTGATGCCATAGGTGGTTGTTTAGGTGACTTGTGACTAACCGAAGAAGGAGAGAATTTAGGAGCCCATGTGGATGTAGCATTGATAATAACATATTGTGCAAAAAATTAAATAAAGCCTTGATGCTCAAGATGTTTTATTATTGATTTCAAAGTACAGTAATCGTTGTCATTTTTTCCATTGATTCGATGATAATTGCAATATGGATGACCTTGCTATTTCACTAACCGATAAAGAGAATAGTAATGAGTAGGCGATAGAGTGATCAATTGATGAATATGGAGATGAAAAATAATGTCATGTTGCATAGTATTATGCTCAAATATGAGAGGTTTAGGAAATGACATGTCTTGAGGTTCAACTAGATGACATGTAGTAGACATAGATTGCATATGAGATGTAGAAGGAGCAAAAACATGCGATTGAGAAACATCCTTAAGCTGTTGAATTTCAGATTTGAGAGACATAATTATGGATTCTACAACCTTAAATTTATCTTGAAATAAAGCATGTAGAGCGTGGATTGAGTCCAATAGGGGTTGATTAGATGGAGGAACACTAGGACTAGGGTTGTCAGATAAGCGATGAAAGATAGGTTTTATTTTGTTCGGTGGAAATTTTTTAGGATGACATATGGAGTCTAGTTCTCTTTATAGAACAACTTGATAGTTGAGATACATTTTAGTCAAATAAAACAAATGAACTTGAGAAAATTTACGACCCATGATAGAAAAAGATGAGGGTCCGAAGCGTGAAAGACCTTGGGTTCACCAAAATGATTAACTAAAATTTAACTAATATGTTGGGTAATAGTAGTTAATCTAATCTAGAAAGACACATAAATATAGTAAATAAATGTAGTAAATGACTATTTAAAATAAATCAAGTAGATATGAAGATGAAAATGCTAAACCCTAAAGTGCAAGGAGAGTTAGAAAGAACTCAATTGACCCTGAAATGGCCGACCAAAAAGATAAGAAGCTAAAACAGATAGAAAGTGCCCAAAAAGTGGTAGGAAAGTTAAAAGAGATTGTGGCACCCCTGATAGGACCAGGGCGCCCCTGAGCGCCCCAGTCAAAAATAAAATAACACGAAATGCTAAAAGATGATTGGGCACGCGGGTACAAGAGGTCGGGAATGACGAAAGAAAATAAAGTAAGATGACCAAAACACGGGGGTTAATTAGTACTTTCTTCACTTTAAAACCTTCTAAATAGTAGTATGAGACTGGGAGTAAATAATGCCTAAAGTGCATGATGTTTGTGTCTACACATTGGATGCCGCAATATTACCCAAAACTACACCATCTTCTATCACTTAAATTTCGACAACTAAAACAATTCTCCATAACTTCGAAGGTATTTGTAACGCCCGCTAAATTTTCCCGCATGAAACCCAATAACAACCTAGGTCAAACTAGAAAAATTATGAAATAAATTTTTTTGTTAAATATATTCGCAAAAAGGTTTCGAATTAACAGTTATCACATTCTTGTTTCTAAGTTACTTTAATTTAGTAATATAAATTTCCTTTTTAATCTCCAATATAATAATAAAACTCTCAATACCCTTTAATAAGCTTAATTAGTCTAAGGAATGGTTTAGGTTCCCCTAAATTTTATTTTGAGATAATTTAATTCCCACCTGTTGGTCGTCAAATAGGACTTTACGAAGAGCAACAGTCAGGGGACAAGAAGTCCCTCCTCTTTAATGGGAGAGGTTCCCTTATTCAGAAACGAACCTATTTACAAATATACAAAACATGATTTTCTGGTTGAACTTGGATATTACGAAAGTGTTTACTATAAAGATAATCAATTACAAAAGGACTGAGGAATGAGAGTACGAGAATGAGCAGAAAGGCAACATGCAGAATTATAGATAACAGAGTAATTCTTTATGTATGCGAAGTTACAGTGAATTGAAAACAAGATCATTCGTATCGTATAAATGAGATGGAATTTAAAGACACAAAGTTCTGTAAATAACATCTGCCAGAACACAAAGTTTCTTAACGTAACACAGATTCATTAATCAAGGACACAAAGTTCCTTCTTGGTTATACAAGATCACCATGCTTGCAAAGTTGAAAAGTATGCAATCGGCAAGACTAACAAACTGGAGACAAATGATCTTCACAAAATTTAAATGAAAGCTTAGAGATAACAGAGATCAGATAGACAAAGAATGGAAAGCCCTTCTGTATTGATTTCTTTATGATCTATTTACACTTTCAGAAAATAAACCCCAGTTCTTCCTCCTTTTCAGAATGGCGTAGAGAGGCCATTATATAGCTTACAAATCAGTTACTCTTCGTAACCACTTCTTTTAACCAAGAATAGTTAAGGACTGCCAACCGCAATACCTCAACTTTTTACAAAGAAAACGGAAAAAGAATGGGAAGAAGAGAAAAGAATAAGGAGAAGAAGACAGGTGGTCAGTTACTGGGAGGGACCCACTGACTTCAAAATCCGCTGCCTGAATCTTTTCAATGCCTCGGCTATGTCTCTGCCACGAGGGACTGACGTGTTGGCTGTAGACTGACCCCAAAATCCGAGACACTTCTCCATTTCTTTATCAAACTCGACATGAGTATGATAATCTTTATTTGCTTCTTCGATGGCAGATTGAAGAGAGCAAATCTCCTTCATTTTCTCCTTGGAGATGGAACTTTCCTTGAATAAATTATCTTTGACAAAAGCTCTGAATTGAGCTTTGATTTCTTGCAAGGAAAGGGGCACACCAGAAGTTTCATCTTGAAGATGACAGTGTATATCTTTGAAAGCAGATACCACCAGTGTCTTGAAAGCCTCTCCTTTCTGCCAGCTATTCTTCAGCTCTCCCAAAGCCTCCTCCAGGACTTTGATCTTCCACTCCACGCTGTAAACCCAGGACTTTGACAGATTATCCTTTGCATCATCAAAACCTTATTCGCCAATAAAATGTTCTCATCTGTCTGTCCCATGAGACGGAGGTCTACTATGCAACTGCTCCAGAGTTTGAGCTCTTTATCCATGACCCCGATAGTGGAGGAGAGCTTCTGTTGCAAATTGTTCACCTTTCCGTGGAGTTTGAAAGCTTCATCGATGAAATTCAATCCTGCAACAAGCATATCTTCCACCATGGCTTCCATAGCTCTGCCATAGACAGAATACTTGTGCATGTCTTTGATACTCTGTATTTCATCTTGGCTCAAAATTACAGGAGGTGGAAGAGTAGTCAATGGGGTAGGGTCCAAAACTTTGTCCTTAGACAAAAGAGATTTGATAAAACTTGTGAGAATCTGGGCCTGTTCCTCCAACTGTTCAATAGTTTGCTGCCCTTTCTCTACCCTCCCAATGACTCGTGTGACCGTTTCCTGGAGGTTGTGGATCTCACCTTCAGGAGTAGACTCTCCCATTGGAATTCTTGAGAGCTCTAAGTCAGATGGACTGTAAGTCCTGCTCTGATTTGTCCACTGTAGGCTTAGCAATCTCCAGGAATTTCTGCCCTTGAGCATCAGACACGATCCTGGAGGTGGTTCTGGCTTTCTTGGCACGAGAAGGAGTAGTGCCCAACAAGGCTGCGACAGCATCAAAATTTGGCCCTGAGCTCCGAGAGGAAGATTTCCTCTTTCTACTGTCAACAAGAGGTTGAACCCATGCAAAAGAGGAAGAGGAAGCAGCAGGAGGGGCAAGAGGACCAAGAGACATAGAGCTCATGACACTCAAGGTTTGCACAGCTGTGGTCTCAAGTTGAGATGTGAGTAGGGCACTGGATACAATTGCTGCTGAAGAATCAATAGCACTTGGAAGTTCAGTGCTCTGGACTTCCTTATCTTTATCTGCTGGACCTTCAGGAGCATTTGCAGGGGCTGGCACTTCACTCTCTTCACTTTCACTGAGAACAATGATGTTCTCTGGTCCCAAAGGCACTTCTACCTATTTACTTTGAGGATCTTTTTCCACAGGCTCCTTCTTAACCTCTTTGAGTTTCTTCTGGTACACTTGAGTGGATGAAGAAGGAGTGGAAGCTGCAGGTCCTTGTCATTGATGAGGCAGGAGGGGTTTGCACTAGGTGTGTCTGATATGGGAGTCGATGCTTCCCTCCTTGGTGTTGAAACATCCTTGGAAGAGGATTCTCCTGAGTGCCTTCTGAGCTCTCGAACTTTCCTGTCAAACCAGACCTTAGTCCTGACTAAGACTGGAGCAAGGATCTCAGCCAGATCATCTTTTTCTTTCCTGTTCCAATCCAAGTCCTCCAAGGGGGGTGTGCTTAATCACACTGTCATACTCATATGAGTATAGATCAGAATTGTCATCCTGGAGTCCTTCAGGAACTTGGTACAAGCTGAGTTCTTGGATCAATTGCAGAGAGAACCTGCCACAGTGCCTCCTTCTAGCTTCAAAATCATCTGCACAGTCAGCCCAATAGTCCTCTGTATCTGCCCTATGATGATAGATTATCTTGATGTTCTGCTCAATGAACTTCTTCAAGTCGAAGCAAGTTCTTGGCTTAAAGAAATGAACGGTGATAGGGACCAGGGCTCTCTCTATGTTCTGTGCGTCCAGGGCTGTTTTACAAGTGTAATTTCCCAAAGAGATGGGAAAGTGCAAACCAGAAATCTTCTTGTCTCTGCAGGTTCGGTGCAATTTGTCTAATTGCCTGCATACTTCAATCAAAGCCATCTTATCATTGCAGAACATGGGAAGCCTCAGAGGGGTGCTCTCATAGCCGGCAAGCCTGATATAGGAGAATTTTCTGAATTGTATGAAATAAGCACCGTAGCACGATATCAGATTCATGGCTTCATCAGAAAATCTCCTAGCAGTATCACCTTCGAGCAGCCTGACCACGTACATGGTGAAAGCATCATTTACCCTTCTGAAATTGCGATTGTTGGTCTCTAGGGTGAACTGCGGGCAGTAGGCATATATAGGGTCATCCTTGTGGGCATCAATGTAGGAAAAACCAAACCATTTCCTTGATGCTGCCAGAGTATACATCAGGTAAGAAGTCATGTAGAACTTCTTTGTTTGCTGTACATTGGACAGCTGATCTGCCAAATTCATGCTGATGATCTCTGCCCAGTTGATATTTTGTGTTCCCTCGCACACCATGCTGATGAGCGGGCACATCCAGAAGTGGAATTCGTTGGTAGAGGGTAAACCCATAACCTGAGCCAGTAGAATTATAAAATCTCGACAATTCTTCGTTGAAATCTGCCCGGAAAAGAGTCTTGGACAGGCGAGATGCTCCCTTCTTAGGGTTCTTGAGCCAGGACTTCACCACCCGCGCCTTGTATTTATCACTGTCTTGGTTGAACAGGGCCTGTGCTTGATCCTGGGAAACAACTATGGCATTATCCGTCTCTAGGATCCTCAAAGCAGTGCTAATGGCGGCTGCATCTAGCTTGGCGATGAGTTCCCCGTGTATATTGGTCAATTCACTCGAATCAGGGTCGAAGTGAGCTCCGCACGAAAGCACTGTATCAGCACACTGTACTGAGATCGGGAAACCTCCAGCGAAAGCCAAACCACTGTCGTGAATCATCTGCGCCATAGGTGTAGGGTTTGCATCCGCCATCCTTGCCCAAAAATCACTGAAATCAAGATGACGAGCTTCACTGTCCCCAATATTGTGAACGGCAGATTCTAGTGGAGAGATTTGCTCCTGTCCTTGAAATTTGATCTTCATGTTGACAGTAATTCGGAGGACAGAGACGCGAACTTGACTTTGGGAAGGAATTACAGAGGAAAGGATACACGCGCAGGAAATTATATTGCAAGGGTTCGAGCAAAGGATAGTGTGAAAGCAGTGTGAAAAATGCAAAGGGGGAATGCCCGTTATATAGCCGATTAGGAGAGAGAAAGACAATGAATGCACATTTAATACATATCTACCAATTTGAAAAAGCATGATATTCGGGTAGAGCGGGAAAAATAAGCACGAATGGCACTTGGTTCATTTGGGACATGTGAGACGCGAATGCGCGAAACACGCGACTCAGGCCGGATCGGACGAAAAGGTGACAATGGGTCCGAGAAGAGCTTGGGACATTTGGGACGTGAAAGCGCGAAGTACGCGGTTCGAGCGAATCGGCCGAAAATGGAACAACTTGCACAATTTGACTTGGGACATTTGGGACAAAAATGTGCGAAGTACGTTCAGGTTCGGGTGTTTCTTGGCCGAAAATGGAACAACTTGCACAATTTTGAACTTGGACATTCGGGACAAAAATGTGCGAAGTACGCGGGCCCGAAAAAGACAAACTTCGGGGAGATCGGCCGATCGGGGAACAGAGCGCACTTTTGAACTTGGGACACGCGGGACAAAAATGTCCGACAGGCCCGAAAAAACACATGAAATGACCCAAAAACGCAGATTTTCTCAATTTCACGACCTTTAACACTCTCAACACAACAGAGAAGACACTTAAAACTCAAAATTTTGAAAATTCACTTTCTTTAAGAGTAGGGAATTTTGAGTGGACAACACCACCACAGTTGAACTTGCAAAAATGAATCCCAAAGGTAAAGTGGTCTATTAATTAAATTAAAAGGTTCTATTTTACCCACAAAAGGGGTCAAAGTTGACATTACTTTAAAATGTCTCTAAAAGACATTTGGGTTAGAAAAGTAATAACACCCAACTCTTTTACACTTAATTAAGTGGCCCCACTCAAATCCTACCCAAACATTTTTAAAATTTGAAATTCTCTCACCCACTTCCCACCTACTTTTTATAGGGATGAATCTCATCCATTGGATGGATTCATTTGGGGCCCTTGGATTTGGAAAATCTAACCCTAGTTTTCTTATAAAAATCTTCTTTCTCTTTGTTTGGATTATTATTTCTTTGTTTTATTTTTGCCGATTGGTGTAGGAGGAAGCCATGAGAGGCCATTTCAAACTTTTAGAGAGATGCACATACCTCTTCCTTTTATAGTTTTCTTTACACCCTCACCTGGGGTTTCAATGTATTTATTTATTTTTGTTTATATTATTATTTTAGTATTTACCCAGAAATCATATATATATATATATATATATATATATATATATATATATATATATATATATATATATATATATATATATATATATATATATAACACTAAATGTGAATAGGTTCGGCTGTGGTTTGACTTTCACACAGTTCACAAGAAAGAAAGAAAATGCGCAGGTTTTAATCTTGGTAAAGTTGTTGGGTTGGGGGGAGGCTCACCCATGCCACCCCCATCCCATTTATTAACATGGTGGGGGGTGGGGTCCGTGACCCTCCCCACAACCCCCTTTTCCCTTATACATTAAAGAAAATAGGCCGCAACCAAATCTATTCAGCCAATAAGTTTTCAATTTTTTTTGTTTTGGTTTGTTAATTAGTTAGTAATTTATTTAATATAATTTCTTATATATATATATATATATGTATATTAAATATATAAAAGTTAAATATATAATATTTTGATAAGATGTTTAAGATCAATCCAACTTCCACTTATTGCTACATTAATTGACATTGGGTTTATACAAAATCTAATAATAACTTAACATGACAATTATATAGTGTAACAAGGCTATGGGCTAATTGTAATCATGCAAATCCTTTACCCTACTAGATTTTTAGGGAGCAACTATTTTATTGAAAAGATAAAAGACAAATAAAATTTAAATTCTTTCCATCTACTCATATGAAGTTTAAAATTTCTTTCAACCACTATAAGGGAATGGACAAATATAGTTTCTTTTGCTATTCTATGTTCTTCAACTAATACAATAGAAATCAATATTTCTTTTTCTTTATAACATCCAAGTTTCAAAAATTCCCACAAGATACTTTCAATAAGATTTTCCAATAATTTTAAAGCAAGAGAAACACACCTATGAGAGGTAATAAATCAACTAAAATGTGAACCAGTTGTTTCCTTTTTCCAACTACATATCCATTTTATCAAACTTGTTTCACTAAAATTGTATTTCTTTCCCACATGCATTACAATATTAATAACAAATATTCAATGTAACTTTGTATTCAAAACATAATACCAATAAATCGTCCACTTGAAGGCAAATTTTATCAGGAAAAGGTAACTATAATGAAAGATGTATATGTATATGTATATATATATATAGATATAGATACTAGTATATGGAAGAGAGAGAGAAAATGATGAGATTGAGAGATATAATAAGAGTATTGTGAGAGAGGTCGAGAGGGAGAGAGAGAACAGTAAGAAAGATATAGGTATGGTAAGAGAGAGATGGAGACACGATAGGTATATGATACAGATGGAGATATAGGACAGGAGGGAGAGAGAGTACAGAGAGAGATGACAGAGAGACAGAGATATGGATAGATAGGTGTATATATATATATGTATATTAAATATATAAAGTTAAAAATAATATTTTGATAAGATGTTTAACCACATGACAATTATCTAGTGTAATGTGTAAGCTAATTGTAATCATGCAAATCCTTTACCCTACTAGATTTTTAGGGAGCAACTATTTTATTGAAAAGATAAAAGACAAATAAAATTTAAATTCTTTCCATCTACTCATATGAAGTTTAAAATTTCTTCTCAACCACTATAAGGAATGGACAAATATAGTTTCTTTTGCTATTCTATGTTCTTCAACTAATACAATAGAAATCAATATTTCTTTTCTTTATAACATCCAAGTTTCAAAATTCCCACAAGATACTTTCAATAAGATTTTCCAATAATTTTAAAGCAAGAGAAACACACCTATGAGAGGTAATAAATCAACTAAAATGTGAACCAGTTGTTTCCTTTTTCCAACTACATATCCATTTTATCAAAACTTGTTCACTAAATTGTATTTCTTTCCCACATGCATTACAATATTAATAACAAATATTCAATGTAACTTTTATTTCAAAAATAATACAATAAATCTTCCACTTGAAGTGCAAATTTTATAAGAAAGGTAACTATAATGAAAGATGTATATGTATATGTATATATATATATATATATATATATATATATATATATATATATATATATATATATATATATATAATGTATGTATATCTATATGTATATATATACATATATGTATATATATATGTATGTATATATATATATGTATACATATATGTATATATATACATATGTATATATATACATATGTATATATATACATATATATATACATATATACATATATATGTATATATATGTGTATATATATATATGTATATATATGTATATGTATATATATATATATATATATATATATATATATATATATATATATATATATATATATATATATATTCTTCTATTAGTGCTCGAAGCTTCCAAATCCCTAAAAAGGCTCCATATTTTCTCCACTTGATCACAACAACAAATGGGGGAGAGACAACACTCTCCACCCAACCAAAACTCCAATGAGGAGGAGAAGAAATCCTCTTCATTGGCCCCCGAGCCCCAACTAAAAGGCAATAAGGGATGGATCAACACATGGTAACAATAAAATCATTCCACACTTACTTTCAAGTAACAAACACACAAGAAAGATAACCACAAAAACACTCATTTTTAAGCACAACAACTTCCCAAAACAATGACTCTAAAATAAGGCAAGTAGAGATAGGAATATGGGGATACCCTTGTGCCTCGCAAGGGTTTCAATGACCACCTCAAGAATCCTACAAAACACAATCAACCCCAAAATATATTATGCATCCCCACAATTAAAAATATATGTCTCTTATGCCTCCCTCTCTCTTATGGCTCCCACTATGCACAAAATAACAAAAGAGAACAAGGTGAGGCATCCAAAACCCACTCCTTCCTAAAAACACAAAGAAGATCTTATGTATCCCAACATATTTCATCCCCATTTCACTATCTCAACACAACCTAAAACCAATTTACTACCCAAAACTTCAAGAAAGAAAACACATCCATACAACACATAACATATAATAAAATAAAGAAGAAAAAAAGGGTGCAAGACCCTACCTTGCCATGGTAAAACTCCACTTTTCAAGAAATTCCCAAAATATTTCAAACTCAAGCAATTCAAAGCACCCTTCAATTCCAAAAAGCAAGCATTCCAAAATGAAAGAGCCAAAACCAAGCAAGTAACCCCAAATATTTCTCAAAAATTTCAATAAGTAGAAAAGAGGAAGAGGGAGATGATGTGGCTCCATGTAGGATGACACATAATTTCTTCTCCATCCCACATCACCCAAGTCAAACCCATACCCTAAGGCATAATAAATGGGTGGTTGAGAGGTATGACAAACCTCTTACACACACCACTCCAACCCACACCCTTTAAGGACAAAAATTTAAAAACATGTAAGAATGTGTAATTAAAACTCACCTTTTGCCTTCCAAAAACCATAATGGGGTCTATTTTTACCCCCCCAACCCTTATGCAGGGTTGGCATAAGAATTTACAAGGTGTGGGACAAATTTAACTTATCCCACAAACCTCCAAAATTGGCCCTTAAGCCCAAATACTGAGTTTCCCAAGTAGGGTGGAGTGTACAACACTTAGAATCACATACACGCAACTAATAAACACAAGGACAAAAGACCCAACTACTCCAATAAATGACTCCCTTTTGTCACATCCAAACTTAGCTTAATAATATGATTAGTTCACTTAATTAAGATACCTAAACCAATTAATGATAAAAGGGAATTACATCACAAATTAAATCACACACACCAAAATTAATAAAAATAAAGGAAAATAACTATACACACACCCTTGGTCACAATTGGAGGTCATCCCCCCATGGGGACCCCCTAACAAAAAAAATATCAAACACATACAAAATAACACAAGTTGTCATGGTGACCATTGTTGTATCCATCCAACATTTCGATGTGGTTGGTCTCCAATCCCCTTTTGATTGTTGTTATACAATTACCCACAAAAACACACAATACCTCCTTCTGCCTCATGGCCGTATCAAAAAATCTGAGATAAAATATATACATATAAGTTAACAATCATCCATATATAAATTAAATCATCATCTAGACAAATAATGTTATTATTTTAAAATTCCAACAACATCTCAATTCTATATTTTATCAATACTAAGAAGATCACAAGATTACTTCAACTACTAAATCCTACTCAATATGATGAGAATGCCGAATGTCAGAAATATATAAACATGTCAACAACACATCATCATCAATATAAAATGTCTCTCTAAGAATCCACACAAATCATAAGATGAATCAAAATCCAACAATAGTCTAAGTATCTCTATCATCTAACATCATGCTAAGCCAAACTGATATAATAATATCCATGTATATAGTCAACAATAATCGAAATCAAAATATAAGAAGTGTCGAAGAGAAGTGGGCACTACAATATTATTTATAGGAGTCTCGTAATTTAATACTTAGTAAAATACTCAAGAAAGTTTTTATCATTTATTTTCCCCCCCGTGGTGATCAATATGGTAATATCAAAATTAGGGTTACTCTAATTTATGATTATTTACTATGGGTAAATATGATATAGAATAAAAAACTTATTAAATAATAATAAATCACAAATCCATGCATTGCAATTATAAAAATATCATGTACAAGTTCTAGAAAACTAGATAAAGGAAGTGCAGGTTATAGTTATAAAATATTTCACTGAGTTAATGCTGATATGGAGCATCATTTATCTAAACACATGTAAGTAGGTTGTTGAAAGTTCCATTGATCTATCCTAAAAATATGAGGAATTGAAACTAAAGATAGGAAAAAATTCCCATAATAGAAAAATTTACTTAGATAATTTCTCCCTTTGTGGATGAATTTTTCCTCTCTAATTTTGATATGAATTCTAAATTTTATAAAATATTTTTCTATATTTTAGGAGCAGTATTATTTATTTAGATGTCTATGATATCACATGTGTAACTAATTTAGGAACCCTTCTTGCCCAAAACCTACCTTCTTGCATTTCCTACAAACTTGAAAAAGGGTTTAGTCCATATTAGTCAAGCTTCCTCAACCCCCTGCTGAGTTGAGATATGAATACATTGAACCACTATGAAGAGACCTAAGAATTATGTAGTTCCCCCTCTTAGTAGGCATATGATAACATTTGGAAATGCAATTCTACATGTCATTCCCTAAAACCCAATGTCAGAATAGGTAATTTATATGATAGATTTACTTAAGATTTGAAATAAGATTAATCAACTATGTACTTGAGTGTGAAAGATATATTTTTATTTTCAACACGTGTATTGATCTTGTAATGAGTCCCCTACGTTTACATTGTTTTTTGTGATATGTTTATATAGTGATCATACCTCAAATTTGATTTTTTTTGATGTGCAATCATATGAATTCAAATTCAAATGGATTAAAAGACTAACATAAAGAGATTTATTTTGGACAAGTTTAAGCACAAATCAAGGGAGGAAAAATTCAACAATGTAGGAAAAATTCTTTTAGGTAACCTTATCCAAAAAGATCAATTACATCTTGAACATAGAAGAGTGACTCTAGATTAAAATCACAAGGTGGGAATTCCAATAAAACATATGAAAATAAATGAATGATTCCCATATATGTGTTTAGAAAAAATTCCGAAGTAATTTAAATTAGATATAAGTGTTGACATGCCAATTAATCCCTATTATTTTAGTACCATAACCATACACACAAAATCAACGTAAATCCATGATAATAAGAGCTTGTGCTATTTTTGGGTATCCACAACTACCCCATTTTAAAGTAGAATTGAAAATTATAATTGAAAGTAAAATAAAAAGAATACCTAATAGATATTTTTTGCATTTTTTGTAAAATATTTTGATCCAACATTTTCTAATGTTTTCTTAGACAATATGCTAATTTGTAAAGATAAAAAATCATAATAGATTACCATTCTCTTGATATAAAAATATATTCAGTATAAACATTGATAACATTTTTTTGAAATAAAAGACAAATAGATAAAGACATGATAAACATGTCTTTTCAATAAAATATCCATATCCATTCAATACATAAATATATTATGTTCTTAAAAAATTGTGTCACCTATTGGAGGATTTGCTCTCATTTTATTTTCTTCTAGGATAAAGAAAATAATTTTACATCAAAGAGAGTGTATATATTAGATACATCTCTTATCTTGAAAGATAAATCATGAAAATTAATATGCTCAAATCCAATCTTTTGTCTTGAGCTACTGTGAAATCCCTATATCTATCTTGAGCTACTAAAGGATCTCTATATCAATCTTGAGCTATTGAATGATCCACCAACCAATTTTGAACTATTGAAGAGGGCTAGAGAATGTAACATGATTATTTGGATATAAATCGGATGAACTGAATGCATTGAGAAGGAAACATTTATTCATTTGGAGTATTTTCTTAAATTCGATATTTTGAATGTTTATGAGTAGATATATTTTTCTCACTTTGGAATTTTTAATCAATTTCGATAGTTCAAATGTTTATGATAGAAAATATTTTCTCAATTTAGATAAAAAGTTCTCTTGAGTGAGTGCATTTTCTTAATTCATATAGATAAGTGTTCTTGATTGAGTGAAATTATTTAATTCATATAGTTTACATAAATTTAATAATATTGTGTGTAATAAATTCATAAATCAATTTTCCTCTAGGAAAAGTATAAGGAGATATAAGAAAGAATCCCCATGTGATCAAAGAAGTGTATTTTATCAAATTGATTAAAAATAGTGGATATGATGCTCTCTTTTTTGAGGCAGGTGTGAGATGTCATAGGCATGTTACCCACCTCAAAACAAAATTAGGTGTAGGTGTCATGTATAATATATATATAAATATAATTTATACAATTTCAACCAAGAAGCATAGATATATCATGTCAGTAGTTTAGGAAATGTCACGAGGTTGCTTGGTAGATTTAGAACATAGTCATGATAGGAATAAGTTTTTCCCTAAATTCATGAATACTTATTGAATGTTATACAGAAAATGAATATAATAATGTCATAATCATATAAGATGATGTGTGAATATGTGTGTATTGTTTCATTAATTCATTTACCCCAAGTGGAGATAATTTGAAAAATAGCCGATGTGATCACAAGTTCATACTCATGAGTTTTAATGCCAAAGATGGTCAATTTCCCCTATGTATGGGTGCTTAAGAATTGTGTTTGAAAGAGTTTGTAATTTTTGTGAGGATATTAGAATATAGTTTAGCGATATACAATATTTCCCCTAACTAAGGGTGAGGCAGTCTCGAATATTTGGTATTGATCGATTTATAAGACAAGTTGACATGTGAGTGTGTGTTTGGATATGGATTTCATTATGTCATACCATTATACCTTAAGGGATTAGGGCCAATGTATAATGAGCCACATAATTAAATTTTTGTTAATGTAACAATCCTATGATAAATAATGAACTGTATTTTCTATTTGTGTAATATTCATGTAAGAGTCAAGATTTCATTGGGCGTAGAGTTGGGATAATAGTCTATAGAGCCAAGGGATAATCAAATGGGTCATGAAAATATAAGTGTTAATTTTAATGATACATGTGTAGTAACTAAATAATATAAGGCTTAGAGATACATGTGATGAACCATATCTAGGTGAGGGATAATAATAGTGTTGTAATGGCAAAAGATAAATTATATTCTTGAATGATAGTCATGAAGTAAAAACATGTGTTGATTTAGAGAAAGATTATGTAGTACTAAGCAAGAGAAATTTTATGTTTGATAATGTCATTAAGTAAAATCAATACCAAGGGCCTAAGACCAAGGTTTTAGTGATCTAATGTGAAATAGGAAGTGAGAATTTCCACTGTCCCAAACTATAAGTTGTAGTAATCATGTGATATACCAGTTTTATAGTAAATCACGAACTTAAGGCAATAAAGCCAAAGATGTAGTAGTGATTAAATTATGTATATAGAAACCTTGTAGAACGTAAGGAATGTGTGCCATAATTTTTTGTTCTAGTTGTTGTAAGTGTTGAGATATGATTAATTGTTAGTAATGAGTTGTAATTATGATGAAATGTTGGATGCACAAATGATTTAGGGTGAAACCCAGATCTAGTGTATCTGGTCATTAGTTATAATTTATAAGTATAAAAATATGTTGTAATTAAAAACTTCCATGGATGCACATTAAATAGTTATGATAAAAGATCATTATTACACCAATAATAACATGAAAACAAATAACGAATAAAGGATGGAGATCAGAATTGATTCTGAAACTGAAAATGTTGGATGGGTGGGAGTCTCAAATTCAAAATTTTTTGAATCAAGAGATTAGGCGGGATCTCACATATCTGCATGTGGGCTCATCTGATCCTCTACGCCTAGGTCAAGGAAGTAAGGATGTCACGTGGGCTAGAATCCTGGGGGGAAATAGTAAAAAATGGGGATGGTACACATTGTAGGATACACCTCCTGAGATTCCCACATGCGAGGAAAAGAATGATGACTTAAATTTTACTATTCTTGAAAATATTCTCAATCAAACAGTAAAAAACAATCCTACGCTCTAATCGGTAAATTTCTTGGAACTTGGCCTAGTATGGACACTATTCGAAGATGGGCTATTAGAAAATGAGCACCAAAAGGGCATATGGAATTCTCAATAATGTCCAAGGGATTATTTTTGGCTAGATTTTCTCTACAAGAAGAATTCTCTAAGGATTTACTTGGAGGCCAGTGGTTTTTAGGAAACATGGGGCTTTATTTGAAAAAATGGTCACCCGGCTTCAATCTGAACCAAGAAAAAATGACAAATTTTCTAGTTTGGGTTCGATTTCCAGACCTCCCTCTCGAATACTGGGATAGAAATATGTTAACAAAGGTGGATAATTCACTTGGAACTCTTATTGGTTTTGAAAATACCACCAAATCTGGTTCTAGAATCACTGCAACAAGATTCTACATTAGTGCTAGGTGGGATAAAATGTTTCCTGATAATTTTATTATTCATTCCCCATATGGCACCTAGACAAAAACTTTGGATTACAAATAATTCATAATGATATGCAAACACTTCTCCAAGCTTGGTCATAAAAATTGCAAAGCTGGGCTAAACCAAGGCAACATGAAAAGCACAATCAAAAGTAATAAGTCCACAACTCAAAGAGAATTGATCAACCTAGATATTAAGAAAAAAAATGATCTAGCAGCCTAAAACACCAGTAAAACCTCAAGTTAATGTTGAGAAAAAGGAATATATTATAGAAATGGAGAAAGGAAATCAATCTGAGGAGGTGGGATTTTCGGGAGGAAATCACAGAAAAATTCTGAAGAGAAGCCATTGGACTCTTTAGCATCTAAGGCAGTAGCTAATGTTGGAAACATTGGAGAACTATTGAATCTGGTCCAAAAACCTCTCATTGAGGTCCAACAAGCTTCACAAAATGAACATATAGGCTCAATAATGCTTTTAGAGGAAGAAGTTACCAATGAATTTCAAGCTGAGACCATTTTTTCAAGTGAGCAACTGAAGAATAGATATGAAATCTTAAGAAACTATGAATTGGAATAAGGTGATCTAAAGTATTCCCTAGAAAAATAGGACAAAAAAGAGTCACCAATTCAAGATTTTCAAGTTAACGACTCTACTTTTCCTGAAGATGAGGAAACAATCATCATTAATCCAAAAAAGAAATAGAAAATGCCAAGTGGAGGAGATTTGGGAGCTTCATGCTCTAGACCATCCACAAGATCAAGAGGGCAAGCCAACGTGGGTGGAAATAAAAAGATGGGAAGATCAACAACTGTAGACTTGAGGAAGAAATACACTAGAAAAGAAATAGCAAATGTAACTCAACTACAGCTAAATATGGATCGTAAGGGCCAAAAAAAGGCCCATCTCAAACCTCCTAAATGAAGGTTATATCTTGGAACATTAGAGGTCTAAACAATATCAACAAAAAAATAATTATAAAAAGATTTCAAATTCTGTAATAGACCTCAAGTTTTGGCAATTCAAGAGATGAAAAATACAAGGCATTGATGTAAATAGAATTAAGAACCGTATATGGAAAGTAGTAGAGATGGGTGTGCGTGGACTTAGCTAGAGCCTTTGGAGGTATCGCTACGCTTTGGGATAAAAATTGGGTAAGAGAATATGTAATTTTTTCTAGCTCTAATCATCTTGCCATACTCTTCAGCTCAACTAAGGATGATAGTGAGTCCTGGATTTTATCCAATATATGTGCTACGAATAACATTGTGGCTATGAAGAAACTCTGGAATGATCTGATAGATTTCAAGAAGATTTGTAAAGATTATAAGTGGCTTATCATGGGAGATTTCAATAATCCTTTGAATCCTAGTCAAAAAAGGAAGGCAATCAATAATTCAGCATAAGCATGGAGAACCTTTCTCACATGATGATTGATAATAACCTCATTAAAATCGAGTTGGAAGGAATTCAATTTACTTGAATTAACAAGAGAATGGGGGCTAATATTATACAAGTTAGGATGGAAATAACCATGGTCTCGGCCGATTGGACTTACTCAGGAGTTTAAGCTTTCATCCCTCCCTGGGGTGGGCTCAGATCACAATCCAATTACTCTTAATTTGTCTGAGCTAAAGAAGCTAGAAAACAACACTCCATTCAAGTTCGAAAACACGTGGATGTCCCACCCAGAACTTATATGGAAAGAATAAAAGAATGGTGGAACATAAGGATTCAATGTTCTTTTATGTACTCTTTTGTACAAAATCTCAAGAATGTCGAGAGAAATGTTAAAAATTTGGAATAAGGAGGTTTTTGGAATCATTTTTGAAACCAAAAAAATAGATAAAGGATAAAACTTCAAGCTTTTGAAAAAAGAGTTGCAGAAAAAGGAATCAACGTGGAAGATTATTACTTGGAAAAAGAGCTTCTTACAGAGCTACATACAATTAATGTTAGGGAGGAATCCTATTGGCAGGGAAAAATCTCAGGCTCTTTAGGCTAAAAGAAGGAGACAAGAATACAAAGTTCTTCCACATGATGGAATTCCAACATAGGAGCAAGAAATAGAATTTTTGAAATCATTACCAAAGATGGAAGCAACAACAAAGACATAAAAGTTATAAATCAAGAAGCCATCACTTCTTCTACAAAGATATTCTAAGTGGAGATTCTAATCATGATGAGGTGAATATGGACAAATTTATCTCTGACATTCCCTCTAATGTCTTTCTAGTGAACACATTCAAGAAAATCACTAGGTAAAGTCACATTATAAGAGCTCCAAAAAGTTTTTCTTTTCCATGGTAGGTGACAAATCCCCAAGCCCAAATGGATTTTCAGACAAATTTTTACCATAAGTACTAGGAAATATGTAAGGAAGATCTACTCAAGGCCATCAATGAATTCTTTAGAACCGGTTACTTTCTTAATGAAATCAGTAATACCTTCATTTTTCTTATCTTGAAAACATAAAGGGTCCAAGGAAGTTTGAATATTTGAGGCCTATCAGCCTTTCCAATGTACTCTACAAGATTTTTTACTAAAACTCATAGCCTCTAGAATCCAACCACTTCTTACTCAACTCATTTCATTCTATCAAGGGTGGATTTGTTTAAGGAAGATATATCTAGGATGGTATTATTCTCATGTCCACGAGACTATCCATTCTATGGATAAAGGCAAGAAGGAAGACATGATTAGTAAAGTTGGACATGAACAAAGTATTTTGATTGGGTCTCTTGGAAGTTTATCAGACAAATTTCATGGGTAAATTTGGCTTCGAACCACACTTCAGAAAGTTGCTACAGACATGCATTTATACTCCTAGGTTTTTTAGTTACCAGTAACAGAAATCCCATTGATTTCTTTAGCAATAATCGGGGAATACGACAATATGACCCCTTATCACCTCTTCTCTTTATTCTTATGGAAAAGAGCCTTACCAGGAGATTTGCTACTGAAATCAGTGCATGTTCATCTTGAAGGGATTTAATCCCTCTTCCTCATGATCTTAAAGTCTGAAATCAACACTTCTGTAGATGATACTATATTCCTCTTGATGGAATCTATTGTGGAGGCGAGAAGAATTAAATCTCTTTTTTAATTATTATGAAGGTGCATCAGGCCAGCTTATCAATTTTGATAAAAGTTATGTCATTTTTATCAATATGCCAGAATATAGATAAATCAAGATTGACTAAGACTCTTGGATGTACCATTAAGAAGTTGAGGTTATTCTTATCTTGAGATGCCTCTTTTCATTGGTAAAGTTCCTATGGAAGGTTTGGAACTCACTTATTGAGAACTTTCAGAAAAACCTCATCTAGTTGGAAAGGTATGATTCTCTCTCAAGTTGGGAAATGTATTCTAATTAAGAGCACATTGTAGAATCTTCCCATTTATATCATGTCACTTTTTAAAATTCCTGAGCATGGTTGTGAAAAAAATGGAGAAGACTCAAAAAATATTCCTATGGGTTGGTGTTGAAGAAAGAATTAGAAAATCCCTCTTGTTACATGGGATAAGGTTTGTTCTACCCAAAAATAATTGATAGTCTAGGCATTAAGAATCTATGGTGGTTAAACAAAGCCATGATTACATGAAAATGAGATGGAGGCTGCTTAAGGACAGACCTCCCTTAGGTCCTCTATTATCAAGCAAAAATATCATTGGGAACTCCAACTCTATGGATAATGGCTTTACATATGATGACAATCTTGTTGGGTCTAGCCTTCTAAAATGCACTTTATTAGCTGCAAGATATCTTATCACAAAAGGAAGTAGATGGAATCTTAGAAATGGTAGAAGAGAGTAGTTTTTGGAATGATAAATGGCTATGCTAACAGTCCCCCTTCAAGATTCCAGAAGATGATCAACATGTGGTTGATCACTTCTAGACTCATATTGGTGTGAAGGTTAACAATTATATAAATAATTTTAAGTCGGATTCATCTCCTTGACCATAGTGATAGATATTTCAACTCTCAATCCATGGTTAAGAATTTAGTCCATGCTTCTCAATCAGACACATCTCAAGATTAGATAATAAATGATGAATTCATATGGGGAAGCTCGTCTAGATGGTGAACTACTCTATCAAATCCTGGATATCAGACCCTTTCCTCTCCCCCCACCTCCTACTTTTAACTGGAGTAAAATTTTGGTTGAAGGAGATGACTCCCAAGATCAACATTTTTTTTTGGATTATCATTCAAAACAAATCCTTGCAATGGTGGATAACTGGATTAAAAAATGTCAGCATTTCCTAAACAGATGTACCCTTCTGTAAGAATAATGAAGAGTCTGTGAATCATCTGTTTTTGCATTGCCATTTTGTCACACCAATCTAGGGGTTTCTTTTTAGCTTCATGGAGATTCAGTGGGTCATTCCCTCCACCATTACTCAAGATTGGGAAGAATGGTATTTCCCCTCAAAAATTTTGGTGATTCAAAATATTTGGTCTATTTCCTTCCCTCAAGTTATTTGAGTTTATCTAGAAGGCCAAAAATGCTGCCATTTTTTAGGATTAATATTCTTTCTATGAACTAGGATCGCAAATGGGCTTTTAAATGAGATAAGACAATAATGTCACTAATTTCAGGCCTTCTGAAAGAATTTAGCAAATAGAGATATTAGATAGCAGACTTCTTCAAAAGTGGGATCTCAACATTTTTTCTAATTAACACCTCTATCCGACTAAGATGATTTCCCAGGAACACATCAAGTGACACCCTCCAAAATCAGGGTGGCTGAAGATTCAACTCACGATGGGGCCTCTAAAGGTAACCTAGGGAATTCGTGGGGTGGTGGAAGTATTAGAGATGAGCATGGTAAGGTCATCATAGTTGTATGCTGGTCTTATAGGCATTAACTCCAATCACCATGCAAAATCCCTTGGTGCACTTTAGGAGATTAGAATTGCTAAGAGATCTAAATATTAATGTCTATTATCATTGAAGGTGATTATCTAAATATTAACTAATTTCTTGAGGGCTAAGGGCCATGTAAGTTTGAATACTTAAAAAAATCATTGAAGAAGATCTTACATATCCTAAACATATTTTCCAATCCTTTGAGGTCCATCACACTTACCGAGAAGGGAACCAACTTGCTGACATCATGGCAAAACATTGGGGTTATTATTAGAGGACTTCAAGACTTGGAATGATGAGGAGAGTCCTCTGCCTAATAATGTGAACATTATTAAAAATGAAAGAGGGAATTTTTATGATGGAGTGTAAGCAACACGTGTGGAAGGTGATTTCATTCTCCTTTCATATACCCCTACCCATCTCGATATCTTTCTCCACAAGACTCTCATTTCATATTGGTAGTTATTGGAGGTCGAAATGGGGGGTGAAAGATGCATAATCAGAGCCTGTGAACATTAGATGAATGGAGAGGATAATGCTGAACTGTGGGAGATTCATTGGCAAGGGAGGATTCACTTGTTTCTTGGAAAGGTATCAAAAGGACATGACCTATATCATCTCGTCAAAGGATCTAGTGAAAGAACTAGAACACAAGGCCATGAGGTTCATCTCTATAAAGGAATAACTATTTGAAATTAATGTGGAAATAATTGCTAAGGTTACCAGAGTTTAATAAAAAGGGTCTCAATTTCTACAAAAATAAGATTGGATATTAAAGTTGAGGAGCAAAAATTTTTGAATGAGGGGGAAAGTCCCTGGTTCACTAAAAAAGGAGGCTTATGTCCACGAATCCCTACCTCCTCCTTTCAACAAGGTGGCGATTGGATATAATGAAAATTCATTACAGATGGAAGGAATGTATTCTATTGTAACTTTTTACTCACATTGTTTTCTTGAATCACTTCAGGGGGAGATATTCTTGTCATCTTTCCCTTTCTTTATTCTTCACTCCCTAGAGAATTCATATTGATTTGGTTAAAAAGAGGAATATGAGTTTACCTTCTTCATCATGCTGTGATACTCTTGCTATTTAAGTATTTCAACTCATGGTCATTCTCTATCCCCTCCTCCCTTATGAATCTTTCTGTTCCATCCCCAATCCTTCCATTCCCACCTCCTTCATTATCCAACACTACTTTTCCTAAAACCTGCTTACTCCAACATCCTGATCTTTGTCACCCCTACTCGAATCTTAGATCCTTCTTCCCATCCCACCTCCTATTCCCTTATTCTCATGCCCACCTATTGTTTCTTCTTTTCCAGGACCATCTTCCTCTGAAAGACTGACCAAACCCATTTTTTTTAGGCCTATTAGGAGCAAGAGAGATAGTTTTGCTATGAAATACATGTCCCATTCTTCTTCCATTTGATGGGTGAGTGAAGGAGAGGCTATTATGAGCCTCATGAATATGGGTAATAAAGGCAAATCCACCTCTATGAGAGGATATCACCACTAGCTCCAAGATTGATTTATAATTGGGAAAAATAAAAAATTTGAGGAGTAACATTGCTGCTAATGTGGGTGACAAGAATCTGGAGGGGAAGGATCTCTTGTACGACCTTACTCACCTCGAGTCATTAAAATTGAAAAGGAAGTGGATGGAATCAAAACTAAACAATGTGACTTTCTCAGTATGCACAAGAATACTCTGAGATTTCCTCACTCTTTTCACCTCTCAGTTTGACAGTCTCAGCAAGGAAAAGGGTAACAAAGGCACTACATTAAGATATATCAAGAAGATCCTGGAAAATATCAAAAATATTTTTCAAAACATCCTGAAGTAGACCTGATGGTGTTTTTGATCTGTAACTTCTTGGCTGATTTCTTGCTAACTTCGTGCTGATTTTATGCTGACTTTCGACTAATTATGGGCTGTTTTGGACTTTTCTCTATATTTTTTTCCCAACTAAGGAGTCTTTATTTTCTATTTGTTTTTTGGTTGATGGCCTCCTATTTTCTGTTGTTGTGGTCTAGTTTCTCTTTCCAGACTTGGCTTGTTTCTAGGATGTCATTGTATATCTTGGCTTTGGCCACTTTTGTACCTAGGTAGGATCCCTGCCAATTTTTGTTTTACCCTTAACAAAAAAACATGAAAAAAATAAGAGGAACTCAAGTTATTTCCATTTACTTAATAACATTGTTGTGAACTTGAACTTTTGGGTGTTAATATCAATTTCAATATAAACATGGGTAAATTTCTATTTTTATAAATTTATTTTTCTCTCACAAAAATTCTATATTTGATCTTTGATAAGTAAAAATGTAAGTACAACAAGGAAAATCATCTTCTGGCTCGGCACAAGCTCATGAGCATCTAGTTGGTGGTAGGCCTCCGCATTTGATAAGTCCTAAGTTTTTGATTTTTTTTCATGTAAATTTCTAAATTTTGTTTAGATAAGATATGTACATGTGAAAAAGGAAAAGTTTGTCCCAGATGAATTTATTCACAAGATGAGGATTCAACCCAGATTGGACAACTTCAAACTTTGGGCGGATGGTTTCATCCCTTTATATGTCTATGATGGGTGTTTTTGTCCCATTTCTAATTTTTTGCTTTATGAATGTGTGTTAAATTATTTTTATTGGATTATTTTATAATGATGTGGGATCTAATTATTTATTTTTTTGTAAATTTTTACAAGTATATGTTCATTCAAGAATGTTTCAAGATGTGTTTTGTATGTAGGTAATGGTTACTTTAGTTCGTGATGTTGACCAAGTTATTATTGATAGAGATAACTTGGGTATAATCATGAATCATCTAGGGCATATCCACCACGATGTACAATTTCTTATTACAATGTACAAGTACTGGGATCCAAACACTTGAAATTTATTGTTTCATATTGGTGTGAAAACAGTCACTTGGAGGATGTGTGGCATATCCTACAACTACATGTTTTTTTTTGGCTTGTTATATTGAGCAGTGGTGTTGATTATTATATGACACATAGATATTTAACAAGTTTGGATATGGATCATTGAAAGAGAAAATGATAGTACTTTGTGAGACTAGGAGATATTGTTTAGTTAGGTGTTCCATAACTATATAAATATATTTGTGATATTTGTAGGTGCATTTATACTAGTTACTTGGATTAGCTTCACCGTATCATATAATTTGTGACCATTTTTTGGAGATTGATGAATGTGACACACAACTTGCATGAGAGTGCACCATGGCTAACCACCTTTATAGGGACTTGTATTGATTGTTTAGAGAGAATTATGTTTGTAGCATAATAATTGTTACAATTTTATAGATATGAGCCTATGATCATATCCCATTATTGATGTCAATGGTGCGTTTTGTAGTGTCCGCATTTGTTTGACACCTTGTGATATTGATCCTGATACTGCTAACTATATTATGGAAATTGTAATAATTTAATTTAACATGATGTTAGATGTTAGATCATGGTTTCTTGTGGACTTTGATTCATATATGTTGTATGATGATTATTAGATACATTTTAGATATTGATGTTGATATATTGTTTGACATGGTTACATTATAGATGTTGTTCGGAATTGTGATATTTGGATATTTTGAGTAGACCTAGAAAATGAGAATTGAATTTAAAATTGGTGATGATATAGTTGTGGATGAAATTGTAAGTGATACCGCTGATTGTCTTGATGTTTGTTGTGATTCACGTATATACCGATGATCTTGAAATTATACTTATATTCATTTGGATGTTCTAATATGGCCATGAGGCCGAAGGAGGTATTTGTATTTTGTAGGTTTAAAATATCACAACAAACATTAGGGGATTGGAGACCAACCACATTGGAATTCTAGATGAATTCAACAAGGTCACCATGGCAACTTGTATTTGTTTATGTGTTTGATTGTGTTAGGGATTCCCATGGGGGGGATCATCTTCAAATGTGACCAAGGGTTATGTGTATTTATTTATTTGGTTCCTTTTTATTGATGTTTGTATGTGTTTATTAAGTGATGTGTTTACCACTTTTTATTTAAATAAATTGTGGTATATAATGTGAGCAATCATATTGTTAAAATAAATTAACCAACTTGGGTCATAAGAAAGTACTTATCGGAGTGGTTGAATCTTGTATTAAATGTTGTAAGATATGTGTCAACAATGTGTAAGTGATGTGTAAGAGATATATAAGTCAAATTTGGAGTATGAAACACTTCATCTTCTTTGGAATTCGAAATTGTCCTTTGAGACTATTTTTGGAGGTTTGTGGGACAAGTTAAACTTGTCCCATACCTCTTAAATTTGCATACCAACCTTACCTACAGTTGGAGAGTTTAAATCTAGCCTTCATTATGAATTTTTGTAAGTCTAGATGAATGTTTTAATTGCACTTCTTGCTTGAAATTAATTTCGAGCTTTTGGGGTATGGGCTTGATTTGAGTGTATAAGTAAAACTGTCATATTATTCACCTGCTTATTTATTGTGTCTTGGAGATTGAAGTTAACTTGTGATTTGGAGTTGAGGATGTGTGATGTGGCATCCTACAAAGATCCACCTCATCCTCCTCTCTTTCCCCTTTATATATTCGAATTCATTTTATTGTTTTGGGGGTTAAACCCTTTTGGTTTCTTCACTTTTGCATACTTCATTTGGGGGTGAATTCTTTTGCTGTTTGGAGCTCTTTCTTTTGGAGAAAGTTTGTAGACTTTTTACAAGCCCGTGTTTCGTTGGTCTTGGGCTATTTTGTATTGGAAAGCTTACTGGTTGGAACTCTGAAAAAACTCCATTATGGAGAGGTAAGATCTTGGCTCTTGAAATGATCTTCTTTTATTTTTGCAAATGTTATTGTTGTGAATGTTTTGGCATGTGTGTGGGCTATTTGGGTAGATGGCCTAGGGATGGTGTAGGAGAAGACTATGGGGTATTTCTATGGGAGGCATAAGTGTTTTGGGGAGGTATAAGTGTGGAGGGAGTTGGGATCTAGGTTCCACCTTAAAAAAAAATAGCTTGCATTTAGTTACTCGTTATGGGGTGCTATAAGACGTTGGGGAGGCATAAGGAAATGTGAGGAATAAGGGGTACTTGGGGGAGGCATAAGGGCATGTTAGGGATCTGAAATATATATATATATATATATATATATATATATATTTTGGCGGTTTGTTCTCAGGTGGTGATACCCATTTCCCCTTTGGGAGGCATAAGCAACATCCCCCATAGTTTTTTACTCCTTTGGCTTGCATGATGGAGCTTGAGTTTTGTTGCTATGTTTTAATGTGGTTGCAAACTACATTCTATTTTGGACTGTGTTTTAGGGTGAAATTTTCATATGTGTTGTGGAAGCCTGTTGTTGCCATGAGTTGAAACACATCTTCTATTACATTGTGGTTAGGGATCGGGGGCCAATGAAGAAGAATGACGTCTCCTTGTCATTGGATGTCTTGGTTGGGTGGAGAGCGTTTCCTTTCCCCCTGTTCTATTGTGATCAAATTGAAATAAAGAACATGGAGGATCTCCGTGTTGCTGTTCTAAAACTGAGGAAGAAGACAGAGTTTGGCAATCCTTTGTGAGAATTCTTTTTGTAGGCCTTTTTCCCACTTCAAGTCCATTGTAATATTATTTGTAGTGGATAGTTATTCTATTTTGGAAATGAAATTCTATGTTTAAATAAGAAAGAGTTATGCACTGAAATCTGTACTGTGTAAAGAGACGTGAAAGTGCATTTGAATGAAAGGAAAAGAGAAAGAGTGGTAATTTGTAAAGTTTTATGTGATAAATATAAATAGAAGTTGTATTCTTTTCCACAAATGGAGTTACTGCTGCGTAAAAATCTGTGTTGAAATATGTTGAGGAAATTTTGTTTGAAAGAGAGAAACACGTATGAAGAAGATATATTGCTCTATTTTTGTTGAAATGCATGATTTGAAAAATAGAAGATGCATTCTTGTTTTTACATTTTGATTAAAGGAAAGATAACTAGTAAAAACTAGCATGAAATGTAATCAATGTTTGTATAGTATGGCAAAAGAAATAAATTAATCCCTGGTTGTGAAATGTATAAACTTCATTTTTATTCCACTGTAAACTTTGACCTTTTTTATCAAAAGATACATAACAACCTTGTAAAACTATGGAAAACAATTGAAACACTAATACTGTAATCTAAGAAAGATCAAAACAAGCCCAAACAAACTAAAATACTTGTGAAAATTTTATACAACCTTTCAAATTGGGTTCAGACAAAAATTCAGTCTTTTGCTGTATAAAAATTGGTAATTTTGGAATTACTAATCAGTAAAACCTTTTGAACCTTGCAATCCATTCTAAAATATTCCAAGTAAAATCCTCCATGCCTGTTGGGCATGTTGAGAAAGATTTAATGGCAAATTTGAACAAAATTTATAAGTTTAAAAAGACCAGTTCACTTTTAAGTGACAGAAAAACGTTTCAAAGAAAATTACCTCTCAAAATTTATCAAAATTATAATCATAAGCTTCTTGTGCAAAGAGGACTTCGAGAGGTTTCCAAAAATTCCTCGTTTTCCAAAAGTGGAGCTCCCAGTCGAAAGTTATGGCTTTCTGAAGTTTTACTTCATCTTAGCTTCAAAATCTAAACTGTCAAATTTAAATAAAATATTCTTGGGTGGACCCGTGGGCTAAAACTTTCCTTCACTTTTTTCCCAAAAAGTGTAAATTCATGAAGTTTCCCACCGCTCCGCTAACCCGTAAGCCTTCATTTTTCGTAAAAATAATCTAAGTTCGAAAAAGGAAAATTTGGAAAATTTTCCTCGCAGCCCCACAGCCCCGCCCTTCACTTTTGGAAACATTTCCGCGTTTGCGCGGACCCTTTACCCTTAACTTTACCTTTCAAAATTTTGGAAAAAATTCCTACTTTTCTCCACGGCCTCGCATCCCCACCCTTGCCTTGGAAAAGCACTTCCGTAGTGCTCGGGCCCACGTTCTAAAACTTAACTTTTAAAATTTTGGGGAAATTTCTAAAAGTTTCTCCGCCGGCCTACCTCCCCACAGCCAATGATTGGATGACATGTGGCTTCACAAGACGATGGCAGAGGAGCAGCTTATTTTTCAACCTTAACATTTTAAAATTCTTTTGGCGAAAATTTAAAAGTTTCTCCGCCGCTCCGTCGCCCGCAGCCAATGAGAGCCTGACACATGGCATTGTCCGGCGTCGGCGGAGGCACGGGTCATTTTGATCCCTTAACATTTTTTGGAAGGAAATCTAAATGTCTTAAATTTCTCTGGTGACCTGACTTCCCGCTGGAGCTTGGAAATGCTGACACGTGTCCCCTTACGGGCTCGCGGGTGCGCGGAAGCAGTTTACGTTTTTATCCCAAAAAGTCAAAAGCGCTATGTTCCTCCCTGCTCTGCAGGCCCGTGTATGGGAAATTTTTTCTTCCCCACTCCGCTGGTTCACATTCCTCCTCCAGAAAAAATTTCTCTTCGAATTCCGCAGGCCCGAGTTGGGAAAAATTTTCCTCCCCAAGCCCGCAGGCCCGCTCTTGGGAAAATTTTCACCCCAAGTTCCGCCGGCCCATAACTTGAGAAATATGAGGAGTTAGGAGGGCTTCTTTATATCGCTAGAAAGGTGAGGAAATTTACTATCTAATGGGAATGTTTTCAAGAAGTTTTAATTGTGTTAATTATGAGAAAAATATAGATGTATCTTTTAGTGAGTTCTGGGAGGGGGTAAGTAAGAATTTACTCTAATGATTTTAAATATGTATTCTTTCCCCCTGTAATTAAACCTTGCTCTTTTCTTGGATGTTGTGGAATTAAATACCTTGGGTATTTAATTGTTTGGGTCCCTTAACCCTAAAATTTTAATCAGAGAATATTTAGCTAAAATGTCAATGTAATCAGTGATTAAATTAATCCCTAAGGAGCTTTGAGCTAGGTGTGGATTTATTACACTTATTGATTTATAATGTGGAATTAGTAATTGTTATAATGGGAAAATTTATTAGTTGAATTTAATTGTCCTTGAGACTTTGGTTGTTAACACCTTAAAAAAATAAAAATAAAATAAAATTATTCCATAATTTTTCTAACTAAGCCTAGGCTGTTCTTGGTTCTTAAGTGGAAGTTTTTAGCGAGCGTTACACCTTGTGTGGGGTGGAATCATGATCAATGTTACATAAAGTTGTGGGTAGGTTCCTTACAAGTGATTGGTTGAAACATGACATAGTTTCAGTAGCTATTGGATGAGTTAGATCTTGGGAGGTCTTGTATATGACCTATAAAGGCCTTGGTGGTTGGGTTGAGGATTTAATTTAACCACACCCTATTTTTGTTAGGATATAGCTTTGGGACCATATCTTAAAGGTTACATGGTTATTTTAGTATGATTAGGTGCATTTAAAATATTGTATCATTCAAGATGTGCTAGTAGATTTAGTGGTATGGACCAAGACTGATCAATCTACACATTATGTTAAGAGATTGTTCAAATCCCAAAGTTACAGAGAATATTGACATAGATGATGATGAGTGGGATGATGAGATTGATATCCCTGATGTGGATGATGGAGGGTGCATAATGGATTGCACACAATAGTGGACCATGATTGACAAGATTCATTAGTCACAATGGATATAAGAACATAGGGTCCTTCCCTAGATGTAGAGGCACTTGTAAGCTTATATATTTTGACCATCATCGATCATATGGAGATCATTTTAGGTATAAATGTATGATTATTTCTCCTATTATGGATAGTTTACTTTCTATTGTTTATGCTTACATAAATGTTATTTGTGATTACACACTTTCTTGTAATTACCCATTTTTGGAATTATATGATTTAGGAGTCATTACATTGGCTCACCTAAATGAAGTAGGATGGGTGGTTAGAGAGAGAATGAAGGATGTAGGTGATATTTCTCCCCATTTTATACTTATGCGAGGAATAGTGAGGCCTATGTTCATGAGGAAATATGCTATGGCGAGGTGGAGAAAGATCTGTTGTGATTGAGGATTCAAATAGTGGAGTTGGCAAGGAATCCACCTCCACCATCCGATGACGCATTGGGTGTTGAAATTGTTGATTAGGAAAATGGTCTGCATGCATATTTGGATGTGTTTTAGTAGTGAGACAAGTAGAGTCGAGCATGTTTGTGATCTCAAGCTGATTTGAATCATTTAACATCTAGGGGAATTCTTATTCATATGAATATAGATATAGATTATGTTGATGAGCACATGCCTTAGTGGAAATTATATTCCTATTTTGTATAGAATCATAATGTATAAAATCTTGATTTTGATTTATGAGATATGGATAATTGGTTCAAGCTATTTGGTATCATTTTTATGTGTGTTTAAATTTCTTGATTTGATTTTACTTTATGCAAATGTTTTTAAATTTATTAAATTTTTTTTTTTAGATATGATTATTAATTAATAGTTGATGATGATTAATTGATTTTTTTTAATGTTCTTAGGACATTGGTTTGATATTGTTTTTGAATCATTCAACGATGGATGTATTATCTGGTTAATCACATATATGAACATATCTTGTATAGTTTTTATTGATGGTTTCTCTTGATTAATCTACTTATGGGTTGCTAGGATGTGTGTATGTCTAATTCAATACACTATGATATAATGGTAAATTATCACATTTTTTTTATGGTGATCACTCTCTCATTTTGCATTAGGTTCCCTTACGTAATTGATTCTTCATATAGAACCATGCTTAGATCTTGATAATGTGAAATATCTATTTATTTCTATTCAATAGGTGTGTAGTCATACATGAGCATATAGTGGGTGCAATGCTTCATCAATTTGCATTGTTTTGGATTACTCTAATATATTACACATACTCTATCATAATAGGATAATATTTCTCATCTATGGGAGGTAGTACTTTCTCTTCATGAACTTGATAAATAGGAATATGAATGATTTATTATAGTTTATCTTACTTGATACTCAATGATTACTCTTACATAACAAGCATTGATTATTCTTGCTTAGCAGGGATACAAATTTATTACTCTTTCTCGATGACCTTAGTTGTTAATTTCTTTGGATCATCTTACTTACGGATAGTTGATCTTACTTTTTTTGAGTTGGTTTCTATTTATGAAACTTCCTCTTTTGTAGGAGGAGTAATATTAAATGAAGACTAATATTGTTTGGTAGAAATAATTTTCCCATCATATAAAAAATTAATGTAATATTTATGGTTATCTATAATCGTTTCCATTATTGTTGACCAATGATGTCCCAGGATGACATCAAAGTCATCATTGTTATCCCATGCTTGAAAATGTACTATATGGAACCTTGGATCCTACTATAACATGAATATTTTGATTTCTCATTAAATTCATATATGTTATAGAATGTTGTATCTCATGCTAATCATAATCTAGTTTCTCAATTGGATCCAGGATACATGTTTTACGCTCTTGATATCTATCCATTATCATCTTATTATGACTTTTATTGTTTATTGTTTCTCATACAAAAATGGATCAACTTATTTCTTCTTATATAATAAATTGACCAAAGGATACTCTCTAATTGGATATGGTGCCTTGATTACTTCCATTTATTTAGATATATTTCATATTTACCTATATACTTGTTTGTGCTCCTATGGTGCTTGAAGCTCACTAGATTTTTCTCTTCATTTCTACAAAATAATAAAGAGTGAGATATTGGATATGATCATTTAATTCCAAAAATTGTTTGTTTCATTTACATTAATAACATTATAATTATCTTCAAGTTCATATAAAATGATGTTGTGGTTGATATTGAGTGCTAAGTAGTATAATTAGGTAGATGTATTAATATCATAATGATTGATAATATCATGAATATGATTTTACTTAGGTAAATATTTATCTTCTTCATAAGTTGAATGACTTATGATTGTTGACATAGACTTAAAATAAAAAGTATTTGATGGATAAATCCCTTGCATGCATAGACATGCATGTGACAAGCCCTTAAGAGTCTCAGATGTAAGGGAATCAACTAGCTCAGGATGTCCATCCAATGAACCTATTCATAAGATACTATTTTGTACACTAATTTAACAATAGACTCACTTGATTGATTAAACAATGATGTGGAAAAAAGAGTTACTAAACCTCAACAAAACATGCAATGTTGTTCCTTATAACTTCGATTGAACATCAAGATTGGTATAATAGATATGTGAATTGTGCAAGATTGGCATATATAAAATCACCATGATGTTGGCAGATGGCTTCCAAATTATTAAAATCATAATGGGCAGTAGTAAGAGATTTGAAATGATCGAGGAAGATATCTAGTGGTATTATAAAACTATGAATGGAATCATTAGGTAAACCAAAAAACCATGCTAATGCAAATCTAGTAAGATTATGTGGGAAATCCTTAAATAAATCCTATTGTACTGATGCACATATAATTGTAAGAATCTAGAAATTTATGGTAAATATGTTGATAAGGGTACTTTTTCTTATGAATACATTAAAATTAGGCATATGAAATGCAAAAGGGAACATGCATCATCATAAATGTTGTGTGGTATTGGTTGACAAGTAATATAGTTGTTATAAACTCAACTAGTAAATGGATTGGAAGATAAGAGAGAGATTTTAACTTCTTGTCATTTATCTATGGCTTACATCATAGATTAAAATTACTTAGTTGGGATACTAATAAGTGGGGAAGATGTAGTAAATGATGGAGTAGGCCTACGAGACTCAACACAAAGCTTATGAGAGAGATGAATTTCTAACACACTTGTTTTGATCTAACACATTATTATTTTTCAAAGTATATATATGTATGTATATATATATATATATATATATATATATATATATATATATATATATATATATATATATATATTGTTTTAGAATTATACTAGGTGGGATAATTTCTATGTTATAAGGGGAATAATTGATAAAGATTGCATCCCAAACAAATGGGTCATTACAGTCCTTAGGATTTTGAACAATATCTAGACTATGAGGGGGTAGTGCACAAACTTGTGTTTTTTGTAATGTTGGTAATTGGTCTTGTGTTTGGAAGAGAAGGCTTGTGAAGAAAGCACCCTTAGGAAGATATTTTTCCCAAATAGATAAGAGAGACATGATTAATTGAAATAGGAGAAATGAAAACTATAATAGGAGAAGGGGTATTTTTATGAAACCATATATGAAATTAGAAACCAAAAGGGAAATAAATTAAACATTAAGGGTGAGGTACGAAGCTCTATGACATTAATGTGTTCAAAAAATAAAGTGGGTTCACCAAAATACAATATGAAAATTTGGGTTAATCTAATTCATGATTAATTAATATGTGTAAATATGATATAGAATTAGAAATAAAATAAAAAATAATAAATCATTTTTCCTTGATTCATGATTAATTAATTGTAATAATCTCATACAAGTTCTTAAAAAAGTTACCAGATGGACTTTTCTTCTTTGATTGTGATATGAATAATGACTTTTGCATAATCTTTGTATATATTTTAGACTAGTAATTTATATCTGGATCTATGTGATCTCACATTTGTAATTGATTTAGGTATACTTTTTTTACAAAAATCTATTGTTATGAACAACACCTCTCCATACTTTCATAAAAAAGGATGGGGCCTAACAAAAGATTCAAGAACCAATTTGACTTTGTTTGGATGAGTGTGTTATTGGGTTACAATTTTTTCACATTGTTTTGTTAACATTACCTTTTATGCATTAACATTGCCTTAACAAAATTGTGGTTTTAAGTGTGAAATTGCAGGCTTTTAACTTACAAAGGAAACATGCATTTTGCAGATTGTCACTAAACGTCACCATGGTGTTGATCAAATCGTCAATAATATCTAAATAATTTAAGATTATCATAAATTTAGGGTTCTCATTGGGTGGGTCTTTGTTCTTTGAAATCATCAACAAATGATACACCCAAACAACCAGCATCAATTACAGCATATAAAATAATGCCAAATCTCCTGTCTGGCCGATTAAATAGATGTTTTCCGACAGAATCATAAAGCTAGAATTCTCAATTGGCCGGCCTTCGTTTCTTTTGAGTATATTCCTAAACGGCATACAGTTTTATATAATTAACGAAGACAACACTACAAGAAGATATATATAACATATATATGTTTGTCATAGGTGAAAGAATAGTGTTACACTTTCATATTTATATCTATATGTAGTCATTCATGGGTATAGAGAGCTTTATCACAAGAAAAGAGAATGGCAGAAATGTGGAAGTTCGTTGATCTGCAGCTTGTTTTTCCTTTAACAGTCATTGTTATTTTCTCTGTGTTGTTCAGTTTGAGAAGGAAAACAAAAGGAGATGATGGTGCAGGGATGGTGGTGCCAGGACAGACGGGATTTCCCATCATTGGCGAAACATTTTCATTCTTCTCATCACTGGGAAGCCCTTCAGGAGTTCAAAGCTTCACGGAGAGAAGAGCCAAACGGTCTGAATTGTGCTTTGTTTCTTTCTTTTTTGAATTAAACAGTAGTATTTCTGGTTTGCATCTCATCAGATTTGGAATTTCTAAGGTTGTAAGTAGTATTGTGTTTTGGTGATCATGCAGGTATGGAAGAACCTTTTTGACCAACATTCTTGGTCAAAACAGGGTGTTTACATCAGAAAGAGAAGCAGTGAAGTTGGTATGGTCATCAGAGCACAGGTTGTTCACCCATGGAGGTGGAAGAGCAGCCGAAGAAATGATGGGAAGAGACAGTATATTTTATGCAGGATCAGATGTTCATAAGAAAATGAGAAGGTTGGTTGGAGAGCCATTGTCAAGAGATATTTTAAAGAAGAATTTTGAGAGAATGGAAGCCATTTGTCTTGATATTCTTGATGGGTGGTCGGGGAAAACTGTCTCTGCCATAGATGGTACTTCAAGTGTAAGTATAAATTTGGCTTTTACTTCATATCATATTTTAGATGGGTACGACTGAAATGTATTTTGTGTAATTTTAAGTTTTCAGTGTCATGTGGGTGCTACACTTTCTAAGTTGAATATGTCTCTTTAATGTATTTAAGAATTGTTTTCAACACTTTAAAAATCAATATAATATAGAATTAGTGTAGTAAATGGTGACACGGATGAGAAAATTAGATTTAGGTTGAAAAAGAGCGGTATTTATTAGTTTAGAGTGTTAGTGTTTCGTTACTTATTGCCTATATTATATTGGAAACTAGTATTTTATTGTTTCATACTGCATTTTTAAAACTCTCTTTCACAGATTTTTGTGTTCTCTAGTGTATTTTAGCGGTCTCATCAAAATTACACATTGTTGACTACTAATTTATATTAGTTTTGTATTGGACTGTTTTTATGCGCTATTGGTGGTTTCTTCAAAATCACACATTCATGATCTTAAATCCTTGAAAATGTGTATAGATCTATGAATTTGGGCCCCAAATATGCAAGTGTACATTTATGTCTTGTCCACTTTTGCATTTGTTGTGTCATAAAAAAAACATCATAATTTAAGTTTGAGAAGTCTATAAATATAATAATACACTAGTAAATATGAAAATAATCAATTATTTTGTTTGTAAAAGAGTCATTTTTATTATAACACCATAATTATTATATATATAATCAACTAAGTTTTTTCAGAGGGTTAAAATTGATCTTAAAGTTTCAAATTTAAACAACAAAAACAATGCATGCCTCGATTGAGCACCTATATAAAGAGATAGAGAATTCCATTTCTATATAGAATCGGGATAGTTGGACTTTTCTGGATGTCTATTTTATTGATATATGGGCCAGGGTGGGGGAGTCTATTTCCCTATTAGGTGAGGATCCCTTCTCTAGATGCTAGGGCGTATAACTAGTCCAAATATGCCTGAACCCAACATGCACTGAATTCATTTTTTCTCTCCATAATTGCCAATATGTTTTAAAGTGATTACTATTAGTTTTGTCATGGAATGAAGAGGTTTGTAATTTTAAAAATGGCACAAAGAAAATTTCTTTCTTAAAATCAACTTTCCTTGTTAAATTAGGCAATGTGCTATTTTCTTAGAAGCTTCTTTAGTCATCATCGCATTGTGCTTGTGTCTAAAGATTAAAACTTTTTTTCTCTCTTTCATTATTTTTCCTACAAGTTTCCATGAAAATATAAATTATGTTTGTTGTTTTGTTTGTGTTTTTTTAATAATATTGTTGAGATGCTAGGTGAGTCGATAAATAATTCCCAGTCTAACAGGTAACGATCATTTATCTTGGATTTGTGCAGTTTGCATTTCAAATCATAAGTCACATAACAACAAGCACACCAAAAGGGCCAGAACTATCAATGTTATATAAGATTTTTACTGATGTTATAGATGCAAGTGGTAGATTTGCCATTAAAATACTAGGAACAAGTTATTATAGAGGATTTAAGGTACTTATATCTTAACTTCATACATATATTTTGAGCTAAAAATTACATTGATTTTACCATGAATTGATATATCTCAACTTAAGGAAAAATTACATAGATTCCAGAGCACTAGAAAATAAAGAATTTAGTTAATAGAGTAAATATCACCATTGAAAAATATTTATTAATTGTAATATACATATATTAGTTTCTATTAAAACATTTATTGGATGCTGATAAAATTATGACATTGATAATGTGATTCCCAGGCTAGAAAGAATTTGATGGCTTTATTGGACAACATAATTGAAAGGCGAAGAAAGGGAGAGGAAATCAAGGATGACTTCATTCAATCAATGATATCAAGAGATGGACTTCCTCAAGAAGAACGATTGACAAACTCAGAGATTAAAGATAATTGTCTTGCTCTTCTTCTAGCAGGTCATGCCACAACTGGGGCAACTCTTACATGGGTGATGAAGTATTTGGAAGAAAATCCCGATGCAAAAGAAACACTAATGGTACTCACAAAAAATTATAAAGTGTATAACCAAAATAATTAATGCTTATCTGTTCTAACCATTTGAACTATGTGATAACAGGAGGAATACCGTTTGATTCAAGAGAAGAATGCTGGATTGACATGGGATGATATTAGCAATATGCCATATACTTCAAAAGTATTTTAGTAGATTCCCTATTAGACCTTTTCCTACATATTTTGTATCTTGTATCATTTTTTTTTGTTTTCACTATTTTTTTTTAAATTAGTCAATCAATTTATTAGAATCACATTTTTAATATTTATATAGTGCTGCTTGTATTTATCTCAACTTTATTATATTTATAATATCATTTTAAGTTCTTTTATTATTTTTATAGGTAATATTTGAAACGTTGAGAATGGCAAATCCAGTCCCTTGGATTTCTAGAAGTGTTCTTCAAGATACATTACTAAAAGGTATATTTTGACGTATTTTATCATAGAATTTGATCGAACAATACAAATTTAATTAATAGTAAGTAAAATTATTTAAGATTTAGTAAATTAATTATAAACCTTTGAAGATATATATTATTCGTATTCTTGTAGGATTCATTATAAAAAAGAACTGGAATGTTACAATTGATGGTTGTGCTCTACATTATGACCCTGATCTATTTGAAGCTCCAACCAAATTCAACCCTTCAAGATTTGATGTAAGTTAAAATCAGATTTTAAATAATTTTAAAAACATTCTTTATTAATAATTGTTTTTGATGCTGGAAATTATATTTAAATAAACAAGTTGAATAGGAGAATATTTGAGAGTATATGGAACAAAGTATCATATTATTATTTAATAAAATATCAAAGATTGTTTTTTTCTCCATTTCTAATTTGTTTAGTGAATAGAATTTAAAGTTAAATAATAATTAATATTATTTTATTTATTTGATTGAAATATAATAATATTAATCACGATTTATTTATACAGGAATTGCCAAAACCTAATTCATTTGCTGGTTTTGGAGGAGGCATTAGAATATGTCTCGGAATCAATCTGGCAAAGCTTGAAATGACCATTTTCCTTTATCACTTATGCACCAAGTATAGGTAACATTTTACAAAGAGCTATCAATTATTTGAATAATTTCGTGCCACATTTATTTCTTCTGGAAATTGAATAACATAGTTAGTTGATATGGAAATTCTTCTAATCTGTTGTCTTTTTAAACTTATATATTCCTATACATTGTGTGCAGATGGAAAAGCGTGAGCAAAGATAATACCTTAAGTTCAAATTTTATTCGAGTCTTGAAGAACGGATATCAAATAGAAGTGAAACCTAAATAAAATATCCATGAAGGGCAACTATTTTCCTTGTTAATTTTTCATTCCTATTTTCCAAAAAAAATATATGCAATAACAATATAACATATTATTTTTAAATTATATTTAATATTTTATTATGTTTCTAATTGGATACTTATCTGTTAGTTTAGATTAAATTTTACAATTAAGTAATCAACATATTAATAATAAAATCAATAAGATAAATTCGAAGGTAATTTTTTTGATATTCTTTATTGCATTAATGACTTTTTTTATAATAATTAAATGTTTCCCTATACTTTAATTTAGGTTTATCTTGAAGAAGGTTTATTTTTCTTTTTTTTATATTATATTTTAAATATTTATTTATTTTGTATGTTAAATGTTGAAATATATATATGAATATGAATATGAACAAATAAATTATATTTTTTTCTTTATACAAATCTTTTACAATAATTAATCTAATTATGAATTAAATAATTTATTGTGTTTTTAATTGAATGTTTATATTAGTTTAAATCAAATTTTACAAATAAATAAACAATATATTAAAAATTGAATAAATAAATAAACATACCTTGCAATCATTCATACATTTTCAACATTATAAAGGCTTTGGATTAGTAGCTACCAAGTGGTGGTGTACCTCCATGAAAGCACTTATGCACTCATTCTGATGATAAGTTCATTCTAGAAGCCTAGAGTTAAGAATACAATAATGCTTGTCAAGGTCACTAAAATAGTAGAAATGTTGTCAAAAAGATCTAAGATGACTCAATCTTCTCTCCTTTTGACTTTCACACAAGACCTTTAAAGATCTTATTCTAGGATGACTATCATAACATGGATCACTATGACACATTTGAATTTGGAGCTAGATACGACACTCGATACTATCAGAGAACACCTATACATAACCATACAAAGATATGGACTTGAGATAATTTTTCACAACCTGCTCAACTCATTAAATATTTCTCATATTCTGTATATGAAACTATACATGCACTCAAGAACTTATGAACTAGGATCACAATAAACATACTCTTGCAATATTCATCATTTCATTTGTCCCTACCATATATAATTGAGGTGTTTATTACATTTATGATTTAGCTCACACAGTGGTGGTGTTACTTCCATGTTTATGATGGCTCGTGTATGGTATCATTTTGTATGAATAATGGTGTCATTCTAGAAGACCTAGAGAAGAAACATAATGCTTGTAAGGTCACTAAAATAGTAGAAAGTTGTCATAAAATTATCTTGATGACTGCAATCTTCTGCTCCTTGAAATGACTAGGATACACATCAAGAAGGGTTTGGGTACGATGGGGTACATCTACAGATGTACCCGGCCATAACTATATCTACTATGACACATATCTGAATGGATGCTTATGATGAACTGAATAAGAGAACACCTTACAAACCATACAAAGATATGTTTTGTACTTGTACCATGTGCCCTAGGGGTGCTGTATCAGCAACCTAGCTCAACTACATTAAATAAAATTAATCTCAATATTCTTGTATGACATATACTATACATGCACTCAAAACTTATGAACTAGGATAAATAAACATTTACCTTGCAATATTAGTATACATATATTCAACATTATAAAGGCTTTGATTAGTAGCTACAAGTGGTGGTGTACCTCCATTTGAATAGCACTTATGCATCATTCCTGATGATAAGTTCATATCTAGAAGCCTAGAGAAGAAACATAATGCTTGTAAGGTCACTCAAATAGTAGAAAGTTGATACAAAATAGATCTTGATGACTCAAATCTGGCTCTCCGATGTAATGACTTTACACCTACAGATATGGCCCACCGATGTAATACATCTTATTCCTACAGATAGACTCGATATATTAAACATATCACTATGATACATTTGAATGGAGCTAGATGAACTGAATAAGAGAACACCTTACAAACCATACAAAGATATTGACTTTCATGCAATCACACTCTTTATCTACTAACAACTCTCAACTCATTAAATATTTCTCATATTCTGTATGCACCAAACTATACATGCACTCAAACTGTATAAACTAGGATATCAATCTCAAGACATACCTTGCAATATTCATACATTTTACATATACATTGATTAATAAGTCGATTACCTTCTCCAATTAGTAGCTATCAAGTGCGTGGATGTACCTCACAAAGATCCAAGAACTTAACTGCATCATTCTGATCCATAAGTGTCACTTTCTAGAAGCATTATGTCTAATGAAACTATTTAATGCTTTGTAAGGTTACTAATGATAGTAGAAAGCTTGTACAATTGTGATCTTAGAGTAGACTGGCAATCTTCTCTAATTTAGGTTTATCTTTCACACAAGACCTTTAAACATCTTATTCTTAGGATGACTATCATAACATATCACTATGACACATTTGAATGTTAGCTAGATGAACTGATATAAGATGAACACCTTACAAACCATACAAAGATATGGACTTGAGATAATTTTTCACAACCTCTCAACTCATTTACAATAATTAATCTCATATTCTGTATTAAATAACTTATACATGCACTCAAAACATATGTTTATACTAGGATAAATAAACATACCTTGCAAATAAATCAATACATATATTCAACATTGAATAAAGGCTTTGATTAACATAGCTACATCAGTGGTAGGTGTAAACATCCATGAAAGCACTTATGCAGTCATTCTGATGATAAGTTCATTCTAGAAGCCTAGAGAAGAAACATAATGCTATGGCAAGGTCACTAAAAGTAGGTTAGATAAGTTGTCAAAAAGATCTTGATGACTCAATCTTCTCTCCTTTTGAAAAAGGTCACACTAAGATACTAAATCCCTAAGTAGCCTATACTTATTCTAGGATATGACTATGCAATAACATGGATCACTATGACACATTTGAATTTGGAGCTAGATGAACTGACACTAGAGAACTACCTTACAAACCATACATAAGATATGGAAATTGAGATAATTTTTCACAACCTGCTCAACTCATTAAATATTTCTCATATTCTGCATATGACAAACTATACATGCACTCAAATACTTATGAACTAGGATAACTCATAAATTCATACCTTGCAATATGTCCCTACCCATTTCTCAATTGAGGTGTATATTAGGCATTTATGATTTAGTAGCATACAAGCTGGTGGTGTTACTTCCATGTTTATGATGGCACGTGTATGGTATCATTCTGTATGAATAATGGTGTCATTCTAGAAGCCTAGAGAAGAAACATAATGCTTGTAAGGATCACTATTAAATAGTAGAAAGTTGTCATAAAATTATCTTGATGACTGCAATCTTCTGCTCCTTGAAATGACTAGGATACACATCAAGAAGGTTTGGGTACGATGGGGTACATCTACAGATGTACCCGGCCATAACTATATCTACTATGACACATATCTGAATGGATGCTTATGATGAACTGAATAAGAGAACACCTTACCCATACCAGGTATGTTTTGATACTGGTACCATTTCGCCCTAGGGGTACTTTTTCAGCAACCTAGCTCAACTACATTAAATAATTAATCTCAATATTCTGTATGACATATACTATACATGCACTCAAAACTTATGAACTAGGATAAATTAAACATTTACCTTGCAATATTAGTATACATATATTCAACATTATAAAGGCTTTGATTTTAGTAATGTCAATATCAAGTGGAATGGATGTACCTTCCATGAAAGCACTTATGCATTGATTCTGGGAGAGATAATATTCATTCTATGAAGCCTAGATGATAGAAACATAATGCTTGTAAGGTCACTCAAATAGTAGAGCCCAACGTTGTCAAAAAGATCTTGATGACCTACAGATCTGGCTCTCCGATGTAATGACTTTACACCTACAGAGAGCCTTTAAACATCTTATTCTAGGATGACTATCATAACATATCACTATGATACATTTGAATGAGAGCTAGATGAACTGAATAAGAGAATGTGACCTTTATGCAAACACACTACTTTAGATACTAACAACTTGAGATTAATTTTTCACATTTCTCTGCAACTCATTAAATATTTCTCATATTCTGTTGACAAACTATCACATGCACTCAAAACTCTTATATAACTAGGATAAATAAACATTGACCTTGCAATAAGTCGATTACATTTTCAACATTATAAAGGCTTTGCGGGATTCCTCAGTAAGCTCCAACAAAACTGCATGGTGTACCTTCCATGAAATTGTAACTTATGCGATCATTCTGATGATAATGGGACCTATCTAGAAGCATAGTTAGAAGTAAACATGGATGCTTGTACAAATTGTGTTACTAAAAATAGGTAGCAATAGTTGTCAATTTAGGTTTATCTTGATGAAGGTCAATCTTCTCTCCTTTTTATACTTATCATTTTACAAGACCTTTAAACATCTTATTCTAGGATGTTACATATTGATAACATATCACTATGACACATTTGAATATGAGCAAATAGATGATATTTTTTTTCTGAATAAGAGAACACCTTACAATACCATTAATCAAAGATATGGACTTGAGATAATTTATTGTGTTTTTAACCTCTCAACTCATTAAATTAGTTTAAATCATATTCTGTATAAATAACTAAATACATGCACTCAAAACATATGAACTAGGATAAATAAACAAACCTTGCAATCATTCATACATTTTCAACATTATAAAGGCTTTGGATTAGTAGCTACAAGTGGAATATCTGTAACCAATCCATGAAAGCTACTTATGGCAATCATTCATGAAAGATAAGTTCATTCTAGAAGCCTAGAGATAGAAACATAATGCATTAGTAAAAGGTCATACTAAAATAGTAGATCCCTAAGTTGTCAAAAAGATCTTGGATATGACTATGCAATTCTTGGATCTAGCAATTTTGACTTTTTGGCACACCTAGACCTTTAAAGATCTTATTCTAGGATGACTATCATACACAATATCACTATGACACATTTGAATGGAAAATAGATTCAAGCCTGCTAAATAAGAATTAACCACCTATTATGCATATGACCATAACAAAAGATATGGACTTGAGATAATTTTTCACAACAGACTCAACTCATTAAATTCATCGTTCTCATATTCTGTATACAAACTATACATGCACTCAAAACTTATGAACTAGGATAAATAAACATACCTATGCAATTATCTCATACATTTTCAACATTATAAAGGCTTTGATTAGTAGCTACAAGTGGTGGTGTACCTTCCATGAAAGCACTTATGGTGTCATTCTGACTGATAAGTTCATTCTAGAAGCCTAGAGAAGAAACATTAATGCTTGTAAGGTAGACTAAAATTAGTTAGAAATGCAGTCAAAAAGATCTTGAAATGACTCAGGATACAATTCTCTCCTTTTGGGTACGATGGGGTCACATCAAGACCTTTAAACATCTTATTCTAGGCCATGACTATCATAACATATCACTATGACACATATCTGAATGGATGCTTATGATGAACTGAATCCGAGAGAACACCTTACAAACCATACAAAGATATGGACTTGAGATACTGGGTTCACATGTGCCTCTCAGGGGTGCATGTATCAGCTATTTAGCTCATATTACATGTATACAAACTATACATGCACTCAAAACTTATGAAACTAGGATAAATAAACTTATATGGTTTTTCTTTGCAATAATTCATACATTTATTCAACATTAGTAAAGGCTTTGATTAGTAGCTACAAATTGGTGGTGTACCTCCATGAAATGTCACTTATGCATCATTCTGATGATAGAGTTACATTCTAGAAGCCTCAGAGAAGAAACATTATATTGCTTTGTAAGAGATCACTATTGAATAGTATGAAAAAATGATACAAAATAGATCTTGATGACTCAAATCTGGCTCTCCGATGTAATGACTTTCACACAAGACCTTTAAAGATCTTATGGGCCCACCGATGACTATCATAACATATCACCTACAGATAAAAACCATTTGATATGGAGCTAGATGAACCTGATATAAATAGAACACCTTATTGAGAACCATAACTTAAAGATATATGTGACTTTCATGCAATCACACTCTTTATCTACTAACAACTCTCAACTCATTAAAATTACATTTCTATGCACCAAAATACCTGTATACAAATGTTGATACATATCAATCTCAAAACTCTTATGAACTAGGATAAATAAACATACCTTGATTAATAAGTCGATTACATTTTCAACATTATTAAAAATCTTTGCGGGATTAGTCACAAAGATCTAACAAAACTGCATGGTGTACCTTCCATGAAATTGTAACTTATGCGATCATTCTGATGATAATGTTCCTATTCTAGAAGCATAGTTAGAAGAAATGTTGGATGCTTGTACAAATTGTGTCACTAAAATAGGTAGCAATAGTTGTCAATTTAGGCTTATCTTGATGAAGGTCATATCTTCTCTCCTTTTTACTTCACACAAGACCTTTAAACATCTTATTCTAGGATGACTATGATAACATATTGACTATGACACATTTGAATATGAGCTAGATGAACTGAATAAAGAGATATTTTTTCTTTATACAAATCTTTTACAATAATTAATCTAGATTATGGACTTGAGATAATTTATTGTGTTTTTAACCTCTCAACTCATTAAATTAGTTTAAATCATATTCTGTATAAATAACTAATACATGCACTCAAAACATATGAACTAGGATAAATAAACATACCTCCATCATTTTAGGGTTAAACATATGGATATGAGTAATGGCCCATGGAATATCTATAACCAATTATAAACTAATTATGGCAATTTCATAAAAGTAGGTTAATAATATAATAGAGATAGTCAATACTCCATTAGAAAAAGGTAATACTAAGATACTAAAATCCCTAAGTAGGCCATACATTTTGGATATGAGTATGCAATACGTGGATATAGCAATTTTTTTTTGGCCCTAGATACGACACTCGATACTATCGTACAAAATATATATAAATAAAAATAAAAAATAAATTCGAGCCTGCTAAATAGGAATTAACCACATATTATGCATATGAAAAACAAAAGAAGTTAAATAATCACAACAAACTACTCATAAATTCATCATTTCATTTGTCCCTACTATATCTAATTGAGGTGTTTATTACATTTATGATTTATCTCATACATGCTAGTTTTATCCATGTTTATGATGGCTTGTGTTTGGTACCTTCTGTAGAATAATGGTGTTATTAAAACTGTAGTTTCTACTGTAATGATATATTAAATTTAAAGTAGAATAAAATTATTTAAAAATGCAGTTTTGCACCTTGAAATGGCCAGCATACAATAAGGAAGGTTTGGGTACGATGGGATACATCAACAGATGTACCCGGCCATACCTAAATCTACATGGCCATATCTTGGATGTTTATTTGAACGTATCCGGGCCCTACCCATACCAGGTATGTTTTGTACTGGTACCATGTGCCCTAGGGGTGCTGTATCAGCTACTTAGCTAATTACAGTAAAAAAATTAATTAAATGTTTTGAATGAAATATACTTATATGGTTTTTCTTTGGAAAAATTAAAATTTATTCAATATTAGTATAGATATATTAAATAAATTTATTTTAAAAATGTCAATATCAATTTGAATAGATTACTTTCCTCAAAAAAATTATATTGATTTGGGAGAGATAATATTGAATCTATGAAAAAATGATACAAAATACTTCTTGTGCCCAAATGTGGCCCACCGATGTAATAATTTACACCTACAGATAGCCTCAATATATTAACAACCTTATAAAAATATAAAATTTATTGAGAACCATAAATTAAAAAAATGTGACTTTCATGCAATCACACTCTTTATCTACTAACAACTTAAATTAAAATTACATTTCTGTTGGTGTGTGTTATTTTCCACATCATTAGGTGAGTCATCTCACTTAGGTGAGATCGTAGGTCCATGTGTCATTTAGGGGTCATTATGAGATTCTCTTACACGTTAGTGCATCATATGCGTCATTGGGAGTTACACTTCTATTCTGGGAATGTAACTCCCCCTCTCCACTCGAGTTGTCATGATTGTAGCACTGGGGATTACTCAGCACCTCCTATATGTACACCCCATTTGATCTATGAGATAGAGGAGAATTTTATGGCTTAGCTAGGTTCTGCCCGTGTTTCAAATCTTTGCATGCACATTCGGTTGATGCTCACTCCTGAGATATTTTCACACTGCCATTTCGCACGTCCGTTGATGTGCATGTCGTCCCTTGTGATCCTCACTTGCAGGTTGTAAACACTCTTTCATGGTATCATAGCGGATCTTGTGGATCCGTGCACTCCTCGGCATTGCTTGTGCATTTTTCTTGCTTCCGACGTGATATCCAGATCTCGTTGCATGTGTCGCGATGGATATTCCATTATGTGCTTCAGTACATTGATTCAGGTGTTTATACCTCCGTTTGGGTTGTTTGTGTGATCGTGGGTGTTTTTGGGGTGTTCGTGATTTTACAACTTTTGCCTGCGGTCTTCAAAGATTGCCGTGTTGTTTTTTGTATCGGGTTTGCATTATCCATTGCTGAGTTCATGATTGCTTCTATTCGTGAGCTCGTTTTTTTCTTTGGTGTGGACCTGTGGTTCATTATCAACTCGTGCATTCCATCCACCTTTGCATTCGAGCTCTACTACCTTGGACTCGGGCATGTTTGTAGTCTAAACGCATTCCCAGCTGAGGGAAAGACTTCATTCCACACATTCCTAGCCCGTTTTTGGTTCGTGGCTTCATTCCATGCATAACTAGCATCCATTACCTTGCTCAGCTTGGTCAAACAAACCTCCAAAATGTGGATCACCTCCTGCTCAGCACTCCAATGTTTGCTCTGCACAGCCATCATCTCATGTGATCAGCTCATTTTTTTTGGTTCAAAAACTCAGGTTTTCAGTCTACAGCTCGTTTTTTGCCCCGGGGTGGTCATTTTGCCCTGGTTATCGTGTTCTGCTGCTGTTCTACCTCCGTGTGTCTTGTTGCTGGCTAATTTTTTTTAATCCTTGGACGTTTTTTAACCCTGCGCACCAATCAATAGTTGTACAGCCATTTTTCGGGCTTTTCTGGCATTTTTTGGCCGGTTGGGATCTCTGTTGCTCTCCCACGTGCCTGCAACACCTCCAGCTCCATGTGCAACCTGCTCTTGGTGCATCTCCAAGTGTTTCCCTGCCACGTTCAGCTCTGTAACAACTCTAGCCTGCACAATAGTCCAAACTGTCAACAAAACCAGCACGTGGACTTGGCATTTTTGGCGGTTTGGGGTTCTACACGTGGAAAACTCTTGAGTGCAACACTTACAATGTGGGCCCACCTCCTTTCCACATTTTTAATGTTTTAAGGTGTCCATTAAAAAACATTCATGGCATTGTAACTATTTTTAAGGTTGTTTTTAGCTTGTTTTATTATCCTTCATTTGAGTGTCAAAGACGGAGGGCGAGGTCCGGGGTTGGCAGGAGGCTAATCCCCCCTCGCAGTCAAAACAAACCCCTACTAAAATACCATTCCATTTCCAACGAGTACCCACATGACACCCTTCGTACCCATTTTAGGCTTTTTTAAAATGCGTTTGCAACATTTATTGCCTTTTCTCATTAGTTGCGGGAATTGTTTTTTGCTATAAATTTTGACTCGTTGCTCAGATCTGAGCACTTCTTTAGTCAAAGTTACATTTTTTTTCACACTCTACATGATGGGATTATCAGTTTTGTAAATTCACTACTTTTATAAAGTGCCACATTCTGGGAGGTTGCTTGTACTCTTGGGCCTACACACGCAGATGCATTATCGGCCAAGTCCGACATCTTGCTTCTTTGCATCTTGCATTTTTTTCATCATGGAGAGTGCTCTTTCCAAACTTGAAAATCATAGGATCTCCTTACAGCCTCCACCACTTCTCACTGGGAGAGGGAACTATTCAGTTTGGTGTGCTTCATGGAGCGTTACTTTGCTCACGAGGGTATTTCACTTTCTTGACACTTGCGACCATGTCTTTGGTCACATGATGATGCATGTATCTCATTCTCTTTGGGTTCAAGTGGCAGACTCAGATCCACCTCACCGTGTCTAGAGCATTCTTCAGTCCCTCTATGGAGACCCTTCACATACTGCCGCTATTGTTGTTGCTGCTGATTCAGTTGTCTGAGCCTCTTCTTTGTGTGATGACAGTTCCACTGACATAGACTTGCTTGGTTCTACTTGTGTTGACATGGATTGTGCACCCAGTTCTGATGCAGAGAGCATTATAAAGGACTTCTCTCCTCTTTCTCTCACTATTCTAGAAAGTGTTGTCACCCCCCACATCTCATTAGATATCGAGCAGTCTCATACTCAACCTCACATAGTCATTACACCAGCCTCCCTTCCACCTTCAGTGTGTGAGGCCCATTTCACTCCTCTACCTTCATTGGATGACTTATACCTATTTGACATTGCTCTTCTATTTGTTGAGCCCCCTCATTGGGATGAGTATCTGCCTGACCTTAGTCATCTTTTCACAGAGTACTACTTGTGATGCTCTACAGGTTCCAAATCCATCTAAAGGTGTACTTCAGAGGAGTTCATCATCTCCGTTGTTGGGAGTGCCCCTTCTGGGACTCATGTACCACTTCCACTTTTCTGGAGGCCTTCATTGATCCACCCTCAGCTGTGGATCCCTTTTCTATTGTGGAGGATGTTTTGTTCCCTTCACATCACTTGGACATCCTTTCTACGCATGTTCCTCTTTTTTACTTTGATAGTTCTACACACGTGGCATTACCTTTGGTTCCTTGGCACTCACTCGCTAGACCTATGTCACACTTTGGTGGACCAAACTCAAAGTTCTTCGTGCTGCTACCTTTAGTTTCCTTTACGGAGTGGGCGGACTTCCAGCACGTCCATTTCTGTCCTTCCTAAGGGCAGGCACATAGTTTGTTGCAGGTGGCTCTTCTTCACTCTAGAGGTAGAGGATCTCATCATCGACATTCTTCTGGGAGACTTCTTAGAGATGTAGAGTTCAGATCCGTCCATGGCATCTTCTGCATTCCTCTCATCTCCCTCTTCTTCTCTCTTCTTCTTCTTTTCTAAGAGATTGCCTCTTTTATACATGGGTACCCTTTCAGGCTCGTTTATGGCCGAGGACCCATCTTTGGCATCTTTCTTAGATTAGAGAGTGTTTTTTTCTCTTATGGTAGATATTTTTCCCACTGGGTTTTCCTTCACTGCTTAGGACTTCTTTTTGTGCGTGGGTACTTCATCAGGCTTTATGCCAAGACCCATTTCTCATTTCAAACTTTCCACCTCATCTTAAGTTACGATGAAGGGGGGTGTGGATGTGTGTTATTTTCCACATCATTAGGTGAGTCATATCACTTAGGTGATATCATAGGTCCATGTGTCATTTAGGGGTCATTATGAGATTCTCTTACGTGTCAGTGTGTCATATGCGTCATTAGGAGTTACACTTCTATTCTGGGAATGTAACTTCCCCTCTCCACTCGAGTTTTCATGATTACAACACTGGGGGTTACTCAACACCTCCTATATGTACACCCCATTTGATCTATGAGATAGAGGAGAGTTTTATGGCTTAACTAGGTTCTGCTCGTGTTTCAAATCTTTGCATGCACATTCAGTTGATGCTTGCTCCTCCCGAGATCCTTTCACGCTACCGTTCACACCTATTTTGATGTGCACGTTGTCCCTCGTGATCCTCAATTGTGGGTTTTAAACCCTTTTTCATGGTATCAGAGTGGATCTTGTGGATCCGTGCACTCCTCGGTGTTGGTTGTGCATTTTTTCAACTTTCGGCGTGATATCTAGATCTTGTTGCATGTGTCGCAATGGATATTCCGTTATGTGCTTCAGTGCATTGATTCAGGTGTTTATACCTCCATTTGGGTTGTTCGTGTGATCATGGGTGTTTTTGGGGTGTTCTTGGTTTTATAGCTTTTGCATGTGGTCTTCAGAGGTTACTGTGTTGTTTTTTGTATCGGGTTTGCATTATCCATTGCTGAGTTTGTGATTGCTTATATTCGTGAGCTCTTTTTTTTGCTTTGGCGTGGACATGTGGTTCATTATCAACTCATGCATTCCATCCACCTATGCATTCGAGCTCTGCTGCCTTGGACTCGGGCATGTTTACAGTCTAAACGCATTCCCAGCTGAGGGAAAGACTTCATTCCACACATTCCCAACCTGTTTTTGGTTCGTGGCTTCATTCCACGCATTGCCAGCGCCCATTACCTTGCTCAGATTGGTCAAATAGACCTCCAGCACATGGATCACCTCCTGGTCATTACTCCAACGTTTGCTCTGCACAGTCATCATCTCATGTGATCAGCTCATTTTTTTTGGTTCAAAAACTCAGGTTTTCAGTCTACAACTCATTTTTTGCCCTGGAGTGGTCATTTCCCCTAGTTATTGTGATCTGCTGCTGTTCTACCTATCCTCCACCTACAAACTACTCATTTTTCTGTGGGAGCTTGTGAGCCTGCATTCAACTCAAATTCAAGCCTTAATACACGTGTTCAGGTCAATTTTAGTCTGGTGGTCTACGATGCCTCTGCCCAAGTTAAAACCATTCTGTGCATAACTACGTTCCACTCTACTCATGTGGCCTGCAGCTCTCAGACATTGCTCACTGCCACGTTCAGCTTGTGCACTCTACTCCAGCCTGACCTACAACTCCTCCAAACTGTGGACAAAACCAACACGTGGCACGTGGCATCTCCTCGATAGTAATAGGGTTCTACACGTGGGCCCCTCTCTGAGTGCAACACTTTTAGAATTGTTTGCAGGTTAACCTCCTATCCACCTGTTTTAATGTTTTGAGGTGTTCATTAAAAAATTCCTTTATGGCATTGTAACTAATTTTTAAGGTTCTAATTTTGGCTTGTTTTATCATGCGCTTCCTTACGTGTGTCGAAGAAAAAGGGTAAGGTCCAGGGTTGACAGGAGGATAATCCCCCCTCGCAAGAAAAAAAAACCACTACATAAAATTTGATGCCATTTCTAATGAGTACCCACACGACATGCTTTTGCACCCATTTCAGGAATTTTTTTAATGCGTTTTCAGCATTTATTGGCATTTTCTCATCGGTTGCGGGAATCATATTTATGCTATAACTTTTGACTCAGATACTTGTTTTTAGCACTTCCTTGGTCAAAGTTACATGATTTATTCACACTTTACGTGATGGAATTATCAGTTTTAGTAAATGCACTACTTTTATAAAGTGCCACATTCTGGGGGGGTTAACTAGTACTCTTGGGTTTTTACACGCAGATGCATTATCGACCGAGTCTGATGTCTTGTTTCTTGTGCACCTTACACTTTTGATTCCGCATCATGGAGAGTGCTCTTACTAGACTTGAGTGTCATAGGATTTCCTTACAACCTCTGCCACTTCTCATCGGGAGAGGGAAGTATTCAGCTTGGCGTGCTTCCATGGAATGTTACTTTGCCCATGAGGGTCTTTTACCCTTCTTGCTTGGGCCAGTTCCTGCACCCATTGATCATCGTCATCTAGAGGAATTTCTTAACACTTACGACCATGTCTCTGGTCACATGATGATGCATGTCTCTCGTTCTCTTTGGTTTCACGTGGTAGATTCAGATCCACCTCACCATGTCTAGAGAATTCTTCAGTCCCTCTATGTATACCCTTCACATACTACCGCTATTTTTGTCTACCTGACTGATTTAGTTGTCTCCTCTTCTTCGTGTGATGAGAGTTTCACTGACACAGAATCACTTGGTTCTACTTCTGATGATGAGGATTGTGCACCTCAGTTCTAATGTCAGAGAGTACTACAGAGGACACTTCTCCTCCTCTTTCTCTCACTATTCTAGACGAGTGTTGACACTTCCCACATCTCAATTAGATATCGAGCAGTCTCCTAATCAATCTTATATATTCATCACACCAGTCCTCTTTTCCACCTGTCAGTGTGTGAGGCCCATTTCACTCCTCTACCTTCATTAGATGACTTATACCTGTCTGACATTGCTCTTCTATTTATTGAGCCCCCTCATTGGGACGAGTATCTACCTGACCTTAGTCATATTTTCACAGAGTACTACTTGTGATGCTCTATAGGTTCCGTCATCCATCTACAAGTATTTCAAAGGAGTTCATCATCTCTGTTGTTAGGAGTGCCCCTTCTAGGACTCATGTACCACTTCCACTTTTCCAGAGACCTTCATTGATCCACCCTCAGCTGTGGATCCCTTTTCTATTGTGGAGGATGTTTTGTTCCCTTCACATCACTTCGACATCCTTTCTACGGGTGTTCCTCTTTTTCACTCTGATAGTTCTACGCATGTGGCATTACCTTCGGTTCCTTGGCACTCACTCGCTAGACCTATATCACACTTTGGTGGACCAAACTCAGAGTTATTTCGTGCTACTACCTTCGGTTTCCTTTGTGGAGTGGGCAGACTTCTAGCACGTCCATTTCTGTCCTTCCTAAGGGTAGGCACACCGTTCATTGTCGGGTGGTTCTTCTTCACTCTAGCGGTAGATGATCTCGTCATCAAAATTCTTTTGGGAGACTTCTTAGAGCTGCAGAGTTCAGATCCGTCCATGGCATCTTCTGCATTCCTCTCATCTCCCTCTTCTTCTCTCTTCTTCTTCTTTCCGAGAGATTACCTCTTTGTACATTTGTACCTTTTCAGGCTCATCTATGGCCGGGACCCATTTTTGGCATCTTTCTTAGATTAGAGATTGTTTTGATCTCTTGTGGTGGATGTTTTTCCCACTGGGTTTTCCTTCACTGCTTGGGACTTCTTTTTGTACATGGCTACCTCATCAGGCTTTGTACCGGGACCCATTTCTCATTTCTGACTTGCCGCCTCATCCTAATTTATGATGAAGGGGGGCTATTGGTGTGTGCTATTTTCCACATCATTAGGTGAGTCATCTCACTTAGGTGAGATCGTAGGTCCATGTGTCATTTAGGGGTCATTATGAGATTCTCTGACGCATGCATCATATGTGTCATTAGGAGTTACACTTCTATTCTGGGAATGTAACTCCCCCTCTCTGCTCGAGTTTTCATGATTGTAGCATTGGGGGTTACTCAACACCTCCTATATGTACACCCCATTTGATCTATGAGATAGAGGAGAGTTTTATGGCTTAACTAGGTTCTGCCCGTGTTTCAAATATTTGCATGCAGATTCGGTTGATGCTCGCTCCTCCCGAGATCTTTTCACGCTGCCGTTCGCACGTCTGTTCATGTGCATGTCGTCCCTTGTGATCCTCGCTTGTGGGTTTTAAACCCTCTTTCAATTTCTATGCACCAAAATACCTGAAAAATGTTTATAGATATCAATCTCAAGACTCTTATATAAGATGTTATATATACATTGATTAATAAGTCGATTACCTTCTCCAATTTTTAAAAATCTATGTGGGATTACTCACAAAGATCCAACAAAACTACATAATTATGTTCCAAACTTGTAACTTTCCGAAAATTATAGTCCTAATGGACCTATTTAAACTTTGTTAGATGTAATGATCGAGCTTTTACAAATTGTGTTATTGGAGTAGGTGGCAATACTTGAATTATGTAGAGTCTGTAGAGCATCACTTGTAAAGGTATATATTTTGGGATATTATTTACTCTTTACAAGTGGGAGAAACAGTTCTAAATCTACCTTATAGATATTTCAATATGCACCAACTTCATCAATCCTCCCAAAGTATCCCTAGAGTGGTGTCTTAACTTGCATTACCTTAAGCAAGGCATACTCACTAGCTCTCTCCATGACTAGACCATGAAGAGATGTAACATTATGCATTTCTATGATTAGAGCATCCATTCAATCCAATTAGTATATGCACTTGTACACTACAAAATTATTTCACCATGTATTCATTCCCTATTCACACAATCGATAGACCACATTATCTATGGCTTGGATGGAATTTTGTAACATATTTTCAACTTCTTGATCATCCAAGTTTCATTGGACATCTTGAAGAATATAATAGACAACTAAAACAATGAACAAAAATTAAGAACAAAATCTGTAATAAAAATAAAAAAATAAAACCCAAAATTGACACAAAGAATCAACACTATTGTGCACTATAATTAATTATTCCTCCTTGCTAGTACTCATTCCTTACATCCAATATTACAATCTTATTTGTAATATTGTGATTCTTCTTCACTACTCAACTAATGGAGTTACAAATTCCTCTTAATATAAGAGAGCTTCACCTAAGAATAGATCATGTTAAGCTCTAAAACAAAGCATCCAAAATAGAACTACAACCTCCTAAAGTTAGCACATGTTTTGTGCATGATAAAAAAAAAAGATTTTTGTTTTTTTTTTATTTTTGTTAATTATTCCAAAAACTAGGAATACAACTAGTCAACGTATTTTACACGGAGTAAGAAAAATTTTGTGTGCTAAAAATAAGATGCATTTGAGAGAAATTAACCATATATTCCAGTACTCACCCTTAATTTTGTCTTTCAAACTGAACCATTATTTTGGAGCTGAGTATGCATTTTTGGAGATGGTATATTCTTGATAAAAAATTCCGAAAAACTTCTAAAATACTCAAAAACTTGTTTTCCCAAAGCCTTTGTAAAGATATTAGCAAACTGATCTTCATCTGTAAAATTATAGACATATCTCATTGTGATTAACTATCTCCCTAATGAAATGATACCTCATGTCTATATTCTTGCTTCTTTTGTGAAAAACATAATTTTTGGACAATGCTATTGTTGTTGTCACAAATAATTTGTGTAGCTTCTTCCTGATTCTACCTCAAATCTTTCAGTATTCTCCTCATCTAAACAACCTAACCTGATGCTTCTTTGGCTTCTACATACTTTGCCTTTTCTGAAGAAAGTATGACTGTGGGATGTTTCTTTGGTGCTGATGAAACTACCCATGTTCCAAAGTGAAAAACATATCCAGATGTGATTTTCCTATCATCTATACTTCCAAGACTATCACTTTCTATATAACCTATGATTTTGAACTCATTTGATGTTGAATACAAGATTCCATGATTTTTTAGTTCCACATACATACCTCAAAATTCTCTTTTCAGCTTGCTAGTGCGAATCTTTAGGAGATTCCATAAACCTTGAGATAACACTCACACCATACATAATATCAGGCCTTGTGGCCATCAAATACACAAGACTTCCAACTAATCTTTTGAACAATATTGGATCCATAAATGATCCACTGTCTTCTTTACTTAATTTTAGACCCACCACAACTGGTGTTGATTTTGGCTTGCAATTTAGCATGTTAAATCTTTTTAATATTTCATTAGCATACTTAACTTGTGAAATAAAAATTCCAGCTTTTGATTGTTGAACTTCAATTCCCAAAAAATAGTGCATGAGACCAAGATTTATCATCTCAAATTATTTCTTCATGGTTGATTTAAATGAATATATACATAGGTCTCTAGTAATGTTTAAATCATCTACATATAAACACATAATTAGAATCTTACCTTGTTCATTTATTTTAATGTATAATGTAGTCTCACCGATGCACATACTAAAGCCATTTTGAATCAAATAAGAGTCAATATTGTTGTACCATGCTCTAAGAGCTTGTTTGAGTCCATAAAGTGATTTTCTCAACATGCACACATTTCCTTCATGGCCTTCCACTTCATTTCCTTATGGCTATTTTACATACACTTCATCTTCAAGGAATCCTGTCAAGAATTATGATTTCACATCGATTTGATATATAAGCCATTTGTTTTGAGTTGCTAATGCCAATATTGTCCTTATCACGTCCAAACATGCCATTGGAGAAAACGTTTCATTATAATCTACTTTATATTTTTGAGTAAATCCTCTTGTAACCAATCTTGCTTTATGCTTCTACAATTTTCCATCTGCACTATACTTGTTCTTATAGACCCACTTTACTCCTATCACGTCCTTTCCTTTAGGAAGTTATACCTACTCCCACAGATGATTGTCTAACATGACGTCTATCTCATCATCCATGGCTTGATCCCAAATTTCTTCATTCATAGCTTCTTCAAAAGACACTAGATTTGTAACTTGAGAATACAATGCAAAAATGGAAAAAGAGTTAGCTGTATCAAAATTATAAATCTCAATAAGACTCCTTGTTTTTCAATGCAATGGATAATCTGATGATGGGATTATTTGAGCCAAAATTTCTTGCTAAGGGAGTTGCTTCTGGTGTTATTTGTGGTGTCTCTTGCATAGGTGAAATTTATTGAGATCTTGTAGACCTCCTAGCTATTGATGGAGGTGTAGCTTGTGCTATAACTTGAGGTGCATGTTAAGGAGTGGAAGAAGGTACAATACATTGTGGTGATAGCTCTTCATCTCCCATATCATCTTGAGGAATAAATTCTGCTATACTGACTATTTTTTATATACTTCCATCCCATGCCCCATTTTGAAAAATATGCACATCTCTATTTTTTATGAATTTTATTGTGACTAGATTGACAAACTTGTATGCTTTTGTATTATTTTAATATCCAATAAAAATATAATTTTCTTCATTTTTGTCTAACTTCTTCATTGTCTCATCAAGCACATGTGCATATGCCACACGACCGAATATTTTAAAGTGAGTGACATTTGATTTTATTTGAGTCTAAGTTTGTTGAGGAACCATGTTTCTAGAAATTTTTCGTTGGATACCTATTCAAAATGTAAACAAAATTTCCTACTAATTCTTCCCAATACGTTTTTGGAAGATGCTTGACATTCATCATACTTTTGGCCATTTCCATTATTGTTATATTCTTCCTCTTTTCCACATCATTCTACTGTGGTGTATACTTGGCAATAAACTATTCATGGACACCATGATTCTTACAAAAATTTAGAAAAGTATCAGAAATATACCCACATCTTATATATTCTCATATAACTTTGATTTAGTATTCACTTTGCTTCTCCACTAAATCCTTGAACCACTGAAATATATCAAAAGCATATAATTTGTATCTCAAAAATTACACCCATGTATTCTTGGTATGGTCATAAATGAATAACCTCCAATTGAAGACATTTGCATAGGTCCACATAAATCTGAATGAACAATCTCAAGTGGTGCATGTTCTCTTATTGATTTTGGAAGTGGAAAGGTATCTTTGTGTTACTTTCCAAAAATACATCCTTCACAAAATCTCTCTGGTTTCTAAAGTAAAGGAAAATGTTTTACAATATTTTTCCTATGTAACAAATTTAAACCTCCAAGATTTAAGTGTCCAAACTTGAGATGCCATATCCATGATTCATATTTTATAAGTGACTAAGAAGATGATTAAATTTCTTTAGCTCCAAAATGAGATCGAGATGTGGATCTAGACTTGGATCCAAACAGAACTATGGCTCTAGAAGAATTTTTAGCTCTGAATGTGGCTCTAGACTTGGCTCTGAATGAAACTGTAGCTCCAGACGTGGCTCTGAACAAAATTGTAGCTCTGGATGTGGCTCTAGATTGACTAGTTTTAACATGTCTCTGGATTGGCTGGTTTTAACCTCAAAGGAAACATTATATTGATGATCATTTATACTTTTATGATCGACTGAGTACTTGGAGATTTATCCACAATCAAAAATTATCTCTCTTCAATATCAACTCTATATCCCTTATGTGCCAATTGAGCAATGCTCATAAGATTTAGCTTTAAACCTGCACCATAATAAACACCATGCATATTTTTTTGCTCCCCTTTAGTTAGAATGCTGATTGTTCCCTTACCTTTTGTAGACACTGTATTATTGTTCCCAAGTGTAGCATTAATCTTCAATGACTCATCCAAATTGGGAAATAAATCCAAGTTTCATGACATGTGATTTCTGAAACCAGAATCCAAATAAAAAACATCACAACAAATTTATTGAGAAATCTTACGTTCAATAGGTGATAAAGAATGTATTGCTTAAGAAATCCTTGTGCATGCAATAATTATGGATCTAGGAGTAGATATCCCAACATAATTTTGACTTTCCTATTCTAATTCTATTGAATTTTACTTTCACTCGTAAGCATAGTCCACATATTTCTTGCAATAGTGATACTATACATGAGACTTCTCATGTCTTTGACCAAAATATTTATTATGACTATGATATTAACTATGTACTTTTCCACTTTGATTTTTTAGACCACTGGTACATCCTCTAGATGAAATTATTCCTTTACCTCTAGGGCTGAACCTACATCTACCTCTACCATGATTTACTGAAGTTTGAGACAAATTTTTTGATCTACAACTGTATGTGATTTGTTCAACCTTTACTCATGATTAATTAGAGATGCATGCAATCCATCAATTGAAATTTGGCTCAAATCCTTAGTTTCTCCTATGGCTACAACCAAAGGACCAAAGTTTGAAGATAGACTCCTAAGCATATTTTCAATTATTCTTTTATCATCCAATTTTTCTCCATGAGATTTAATCTGATTTACTAGGCCAACAACATAAGGAAAGAATGACTCTACAGAGTCTGATTCTTTCATAAATCTATTCTCAAAATCTCTTCTAAGTAATTGAAATTTGGTCATTTTAACTTTCTCCTTACCTTTAAATGTAACCTAGAGAGTATCCCATGATTCTTTTTCTTGAATGTTTGCTGGAATAATTCTCTACATGGCCTGATGAATATAGAAGAGGAATTTTCCATCTTTCTTTCTCTTCTTTCAAGTATATCCTTCTCTGAATGTGATAGTACATTATACGTTGCTATATCTTCTGGTTCCATGTGTATAAATTTTCAAAAATTTCCCACACATCTTGGGATATGAACAATTCATTCATTGTTAAAGACCAATACTCTTAACTCTTGCAAGTGAACCGAGGAGTCTACAAAAATGAAAGAGATGCTCTAGATGTAGAAAACATGGATATCAACTAAAAACCTAATCTAATACCAATTTGAAGAATACAATAGATAAATAAAAAAATGAACATCAAATTAAGAATATAATCTATAATTAAAATAAAAAAATAAAACCTAAAATTAACATAGAATCAACACTATTGTGGATTATAGTTAATTCTTCCTCCTTGTTGCTGCTCATTCCTTACATTCAATCTTACAATATAATTTGTAAGCTTTTACTTCTTCTTCACTACTCAAATACTATAGTTAAAAATGCCTCTTAATATAAGAGAGCTTCACCTAAGAATAGATCATGCTAAGCTCTAAGAAGAACATCTAAAACAAAAATTACAACCTCCTAAAGTTAATGCATGTTTTGTGAATTTTTTGTTTTATTTTGTTTTTTTATTAGTTATTCCTAAAATTAGGAATACGACTAATCAAAATATTTTTGATGGAGTAAGCAAAATGTTGTTTGCTAAAAATAATATGCATGCGGGATAAATTAACCACAGATTCCAACACATCCATGCATGCTTGCTCTCATAAATTTCTCTCTCCCCTAGGCATTCATTATTTTATGTAATTGCACATATTCCAATCCAAAAATTCAAAGGTGATTTTATTTTCTCAGTTTATAACCTGGTTTAAAAGATTTATGTATTCTCGTAAAACAAAAATTCTACCCTTTCACTCCCTTTTCACATGGAGCACTTGATTCTTGACTTTGGTTGTAAGATCTTGTTCTCTCCAATTATCCACAAGTTTTCTAACCAAAGTAGTTAGTGAGACTTTCTCACTCATTACTTGTTAGTTAATCGATTTGATGACAAACTTGGGACAATTTTCCTATATTTGCTTCTTCATGTTGCGTAATGTTTGTACTCTAGAATAGCTTTTGCTACACTAATTATAGATCAACCACACTAATAATTGCTTTTTGGAGCTTTATTACTCCTATATAGGTTTGTATTATTAAATTCTCTATATCACCTTGATAGTATTAATAATGGAATGTGTGGTGCTCGCATGTGCATGGGTTTCAATGAAATGTGGTAGAATGGTACACATGTGCGAGGAGGAGATTGAACACATTTTATTTTCTAGGTCAGAGTGGTGGTTTTTAGGACCTCATTATAATGTTTAGCCCATAACTTCTTTTATTGTTTGTTCCAATCATGGTTTAGAACTAGTGGTTCCCACATCCAACGTGTTATATTTTGGTTTCTCCTCTATTTTGCACTTGAAACTTATACCTTAGGATATTTTTTACAATGTAATTGGATTGGGTTTAGCTACTTCAACTTCCTTTCTTTTATACTTTTCTTGTTCCATGGTAATATCTTTATCCCTTACAATATGATCTTTCTCTTCTACTTGTGCCTTAGCCTCTGAGCTTCTTGTTATATTCAACATTCTTCTTTCTTTCACTCTTGATTTACCCTTTCTTATTGTTATTTCTCATTTATGTCTTATCCTAACCTTTGCACTTCAGGTTGTGTAATAGCTTGTTTCTAGAGATCATACTCATTTTATTTATGTTTTTAGTCATCCTCCTCCTATTTAGATTTTCAATTTTCCTCAAACTTTCTAATAGATTCATATTGCTACTCACATTTTTCTCTTCTTCTTTCACCTATGAAAGATTATATTCTTCTTCATTCTTTATCAATGATTTCTTAACATCCTCTTCTTATTTCCACCTTTAATATTATTATTTTTTCTCAATATCCTTATGATTCAACTCTTCCTCATGTACATTTTGTAATTTTACTTCCATATCCTACACAGTTAGAGGTGATTATACTGAAGTCTCTTGGACACTTTCCTATGTGAATTCTACCATAGGTTCCTATACATACGGTTTTAAATTTGGTTAGTCTTCTATTAGTCCTTAGGGGGTTTATATGCATTAGTGGTGATGGTGGAGGGGAGGGAGTACTAAAAATATCTTGTACCACTGATTTTGATATGTTGGTCTTCAATATTCTATGCATTTTTAGCTTCTACATTTTAGCTAGGTGTTCCTCCCTCTCTTTCACAAATTTTTTCTTGGTAGATATCATATCATGTCCTCTTGTATCTAAATTTTCTCTACTCTTTGTTTGTAATTTACATCATGTAGCCTTAAGATCCTCTTATATGCATGATCTACACACCAACATAAATGGATTTTCCTCTTTCTTGGCTCTTTCATACCTATATGATCTCTTGCACCTTAAAAGAGTCATGAGTATATTATATTCTTATTCATCCACATTTACAAGTTGTAATTATGGCTCTGTTTGTACATCTATTCCAAAATCCTTCAAACAATGTGCTATGTTGTGAAAAATTATTTGTTGTGCTACATTATCCCTTTCAATTGTCATCAATAGGGAGTGAGGGAGAAGTGGAAACTTGATCATTTATTTTTCTTTTAAATCTTAGACCTGTGTTTGTGCTAACTTGACAGCTTTCCACGCAAACTATTCCTACTCCTAAGGTGTCTAGAGTTTGATTCCAATGTATTCCAATGCGAGGGTGTGTAATTTGTCACTTCTTTTATGGAATTATGCAAAATTTAATTTAGAGAAACGAACTTAGGAGCCTTAGATCTATTTTGACCTTTATATCCTCCCGCTTGGGCTGAATAATCCTTTTTTTATTTTGTTTATTATCTGCCTTTGTATTTTTGGACAATCCTTCCTCTTGAGCTTCCTACCCTTGTACACCTTTGATTCATGTAGTTGATGTTGATTGAAATTTTCTTACAATTCGTTTCATTAGTGCTTGAGTTTGTAGTGGTGGAATAATAAATGCTATTATGTCTTATTGTGTATTTAATTCTACCTTTACATTGTCTAAATATAAAAATAATATCATCTTGTGGTGTTATTTTACTTTTTCACCTTTTGAGTGAAGAATGAATCCATCATGCAACAATGTTAGCCATGGTGCTATATTAATGTGTACTTATTTTGGGATTATAGGTTTGCCACTCACTGTCTCCCTAATTTTTATGATTAAGATGATCAAATTATCCATACCTTTAAATTTGGTAATTTTTATAAATGAATCACATAAAATGTTCCTGAGGAGATTAGTTATCCTTTTCCACACTAATATCCTTTTGTACTCTCTCGTGTATAAAATATGACAGGATCCATTGATACATAAATGGATTTTCCAAAGACTATAATATATTTATGGTGTGGCTCATTAAAGTCCTTAATTTGTGTCCATTTATAGGTCATAATTTCAAAAAATCCCAATGAGGCTTATTTAATTATGACATTTGCCAATAAATATCATATATAAGGCTATCCAAAATCCTTGAATTGAATTGTCTATAATAGAACTTGTTGACATATGATTGTTAAGTTTTCATTGATGCCAATGTCATATTAAATGATAAAAAAATATTCAAGAGAGATAAAGGAGAGCTTGGAGTGAGTTTGACAAGACAAGACAAGTCAAAGGCTTGAGAACACATGAGTAAGCACTGATTTCTTGAGCAACTAGTGAAGGGAACATGCACAATGATGATGTGAGAGCACAATTAGATGATTTATTACACATTAAAACATGTATATTATGTGGAAATATGTTCATAAGGATGAATACAAGGGCACACGATTTGAATTAGTCAGACTAACTCAATTCAGGATGCCTAATCCCTAGGCCTAGCTAGCAAAGTGACATGGAAAGGTGAATTAAAGGCATGAGGAATATTTAAAATAATGGTATAGGTATGAAACACATGATAGGACATGTGTAATGGGATACATGATGAATACAAATTTAGATGTGATGAGATACAATGTAAACTAGTTGAATTTGACCTATTTCAAGGACCTAGAATGAGGGTATGAAGAAGAAAAAGATATATAAAGAAAATTAAAGCATGGGAACTGTGTAGGGACATTTTAAATATTCCTCATATGAATCTGCAGGTCATAATTCAACATTTGGAGGCATGGTTAGGGTCATTGGTATGATGACCCTTCAGGACAAACATGTTTAACATGCCAAATGAGATTGGTCAAGAAGGTAGAGGTGTATTTACAAAAATATATCCATTTTAAATCATGAATGAAGTATTCATGAATGTGTGGACCAAATTTTAGGAACCGAGGAGGAGTTTTGTGTAAGAAATTACAATTTTATCAAAACTGGATTAAGTAAGGTATGCTAAAATAATAACCTGACTTCTTAGGATTTGAACTAAATTGGGGATCCTCCTTCAGATAAATCATAAGATATTTTTTTGAAGATAATATAGATAAACTATGTTTAAACAATTATAAGGTGAAAAGGATAATAAATAAGAAAGTTCTATTCATTTTTGTGGAACTGACTTAAACGCTCCTAAACCCCAGTTTAGAGCGATATGAAGAAATTTGTTTGGTTAAGCCTCAAAATGGATATTTTTAATTGGAAAATGAATTAATCTTGTAGATAATTCCTTAGAGCATATTTCATGGTGATTTTATCTCTTGATACATGGTGGGCCCCACAAGAAAAAAATTGTTTTGTGAAACATTTAGAGTACAGAAAAATCCGTACTTAATTTTTTGGTGAAAGTTGTTGGGGATGTTTTATTTATGTTAATGAAGTAATTTGGGATTTTACTTTGGAAAAATGTGATGATATAGGTGCATTTTCAGTCCTACCACCAAGAATGCCTAGAATGCAACACTAGCCTTGAAAGTATAAGGGCATACATGATGAATTCCATCATAAAGTGATTGTTTTTGGTCCTGAATAGAATGAAGGTGTATCATATGAGATATTAGTGTGATTTGTATGCTTTGATGAAGTAATTGCATTTACAAGTTTGATTGATCCAAAAAATTCCTATATGCTTAGTTAAGAAGGTTGAGAAACTGAGATGTTCCTGTGTATTTTTACTAACAAAATCTACACAAAAGATTTTGGAGATGGAGTACTAGTCTCATTTAATGTATTTGAGGCACTGGTAGGTATTGAAAGTGACATTGTGTAAGTGAGAAGTATCCAAGCCAAAACTAGTTTTTAGTGTCTTAAGAACCAAAACATATAATACCATAAATGCTTGAATAACATAGTCATATACCCTGAGTTGATGATTTATCTTGGTGTGATATGTAACACCCATAAAAATGACATTCTAGGAACACATTAAAACCTAACACTTATCTTGAAAATTGTGGCTAATTTTTTTTTATTATAAGTTAAAAGGTAACAAGGGTGGCAACCCCCAGTATGCATTCAATTAATTTTCACCAATAATCTCAACTTTACAATTGATGGACCAGGTCTAATTAAATGATTAAATATTATTACTTTATCTCTAAGGTTGATTAATTAAAAATCAATTAGGAAGGTGCCATAATTTAACTTACTTGGTTAAGTGTTTTCTCCTCTTTAATTAATATTCAAACCCAAAATGATTAACCTTATACTTAGTTATTTTAGTTTCATTATTCTATTAGCTTAATTTCCATTTCATTAATTTCCTAAAACATACTAGGAACTAATAATGACTTTGCACAACAAGGTAATTAAATGGCCCCATTCACCCATCTACACATACCTTTAAAATTTAATTAAAACATTCATAAAATTCATTCCTACCAAAAAAAGTAGGGTTGATCCTCAACCCTTGGATCAATCCAATTGTGACCACTAGATCCTAGGGTTCCAAACTAACCCTAAAATTCCTTATGAATTCTTATTAAATCATTTTCTTTACCCTATTCTCCTCATTTGGTCTACTTTTCTTTTGTTTAATTTGTAGGTTGGAGAAATGGAAGCCATGGGAGCAAGAAGGAAGGAACTATGGAGGAATTATACAAACTCAAGCTTAGTTTAGTCTAGGTTATAGATTCATCACTTGTAATTCTTTCCTTCCAAGATTGAAGGGGTTTCCACTCCAAATCTGGAGTTATTCCAAGGTTATTTGTATTTTGGGTTCTTTATTTGGGGCAAACCCTACCTCCATTAATATAAATGAGAAAGAGTACTTTTAATTTACCATTTGTAGATTTATTTGCTTTAAACAATGAGATTTAACCATTATTTGTTTGTTGGAGGTTTCCTGTAAATTTTTACAAGCTTAAAAATTTGTTTTGACCAAGTTAAAATTTGCATAGGCACGGATTTACGTTTTCCACAGTTAGTGACAGAACCGCCGCCCAAAGTAGGCCGAAGGTCCTGGGACCACCACCCTACCTGGGTGACGAATCATGAACCGTTGCCTTTCCTGAGCGGTGGTTCTGAGACCACCGCCTTTCCTGAGCGGTGGTTACGGGACCGCCGCTCTGCACAGGGTGGAGGTCCTGTTCCTTAGAAATAGAACCTTTAAACCATGAAATTTTTCTAAAAACAAAAGTTGCTAGGGTGTTCTAAAGGTCATTCTGAACTTAATTTTATATGCCTAAAGTTTCCATTTGCAATATTTATATTCATCTATTCATTTCATAGTAAAAATTTACTCAATTTAAAACATTTCCTATTTCAATAATAACAACACAACTACAAGAATCATTTTCATTTTGTTCAACAAACTTTCTTTCAACAATGCAAGAAAATGAAAAAAATAGTCTAACTTCTTCCTTTACATGTTTTTCAAGTAACAAAATGAAATGTACTATTTCTTCATGCAATTTTCCAACATTCCACTAGAGAGTTTTCAACAATTTTTCCAATAATTTATTTAGAACAAGAGCAATAACTTTTTTTTTCAAATAAATCTACTACAATGAAATAAGATATTTCCCTTTATAAACTTCTTTTCTATTCAACAAAACTAGCTTTACAAACACAAATCTTTCTTTCCCTTTTTCAACATACAATACAAATTTAATATCCAATAATGAATACAACTTTTCTTCACAATATTAATACAATATCTTCCACTTAAAGTGGGAAATATTACAAGAATGAAAGCTAAAATGAAATACAATATTACAAGTCTTCCACCCTAAGTGGGAATAACAATAAGGTTTTCTCACAAGGAAAATTTCTTAAGGACACCAAAAATGCTCCAAGTTTCACATCACCAACAAAGAGCTCCACCATGCTTTTCTTTGATCCACAACAAAAAAGGGGGGAGAGGCAACACTCTCCACCCAACCAAAAAATCCAATGAGGAGAAGAAGCTATCCTCCTCATTGGCCCCCGAGCCCCAACCACATTGCAATGAAAGATGGATCCAACTCATGGCAACAAAACAAGCTTCCACATCACAAAACCAAGTTTTCACAACCACACCAAAAACAAAAACAACACAACTACAATCACAAGAAGGAAAACAACAAAATATACAAGGCTTCAAAATGTAAAGCCAAAGGAGCAAGAACCTATGGGGAGGTCACTTATGCCTCCCAATGGGAAATGGGTGCCCACCTTAAAATCCTCCAATACACATCTCAAAAACCCCTACACACTCTTATGCCTCCCTCAAGATCCTCTTATGCCTCCCACATTCTCTTATGCCTCCCTACATTCTCTTATGCCTCCCTCATAAAAAAACAAGTAAGAAATGCAAGCATTTCTTGTCCTAGGTGGGGCACCCAACCCAAATCCCTCCAAAGCATGAAATAAACTCTTATTCCTCCCTACATGTAAGTTCCCCATAGTCCCCTCCTACACCACACTTAGGAAATCTACCCAAACACCTAACAAGCATACCAAAACACTCAAAAACATGTACATATACACAATATAAAAGAAAAAAATTTAAGAAAGAGTATAGCTCCTACCTTTCCATGGTAGAGCTTGATCCAAGAGTCCACACACCAAGCTCCTTCAAGCCCAAAAATCACCAAAAAGCTCCAAAAAAATCCACAAGCACTCCAAAATCCTCTAACTCCCAAAATGCAAGAGCACAAAAGAATCAAGTAACCCCCAAACAAGAAAAAGAAATTGAATAAATAGAAAAGGGAGAGAGGAGGGTGAGGTGGCTCCATGTAGGATGCCACATCACTCATCCTCAACTCCACCTCATAAGTCAAACCTCAACCCCAATGCACAATAAATTGTTGGGTGAGAGGAATGAAAAATTACTTACACACACAATCCAAGCCCACACCCCCTAAGGACAAACTTTAAAACCCATGTAAGAAAAGTGCAATAAATGTCACTTTTTGACTTACAAAACACATAATGGGGTCTATTTTTGACCCCCCAATCCATAGGTAGGGTTGGTATAGCAATTTAAGAGGTGTGGGACAAGTTTAACTTGTCCCACAAGCCTCCAAAATTGGCCCTTAAGGCCAAATTCGAATTTCCATGAAGGGGTAGAGTGTACAACACTCAAGATCACAAGCACTCAACTTACAACACATAACCCAAGAGCCATCTAGTCTAATAAATGAATTCTTTTTATCCCATCCATAATTATTTTAGTAACATGATTAATTAACTTAAATAAGGTGACACTTAAACCCATTAATGATAAAGGGGAAAATACACCACAATCCAAATAATTAATACAAGGAAAATACATCACTAAAAATCACATACTAAAATTAAATAAATGAAACTAAATAAAAGAACAACACACAAACCCCTTGGTCACAATTAGAGGTAATCCCCCCCATGGGGATCCCCTAACAACAATTCAAACACACACACAACAAAATACATGTTGCCATGGTGACCCTTGTTGAATTCACCTAGCATTCCAATGTGGTTGGTCTCCAATCCCCCTGTTGTTTGTTGTGAATATATTTACCTTGCAAAACACATAATACCTCCTTCAGCCTCATGGCTGCATCAAAACATCCAAGATAAAATATGCAATATAAATCCACAATCATCTACATATGAATCAAATCATCATCTAGGAAATTAACGATATCATTTACAATTTCTAACAACATCTTGATTCTACATTTCATCAATATCAATAGGATCACAAAATTAGTTCAATTGTTAAGGTCTACTCAATGTGACGAAAATATCACATGTCAGAAATATATAACCATGTCAACAACATATCATCATCAATATAAAATGTCTCTAATAATCCACACACATCATACTATGAATCAAAATCAAACAATAGTCTCAGTATCTCTAACATCTAACATCATGCTAAGTCAAAATAATACAAAATGTCCATAAGTATAGTCAATAGTATCGAAATCAATAGTAATAAGTGTCGAAGGGAAGTGGGCACTACATCCCCCTCCCCTTAGACTCAACTTCCTCCTAGAAGTCACTGGAACAGGTGTGGAAACTAGACTCATAGCAATGTAGCATCCTCCCATGTAGCAACAGTCTCATCATACCTGTCCCACTAGACCTGAACCTGGTCAATCTCTCTTCCTCGAAGGCCCAGGGTCCTATGCTCTAGAATACAGATGGGCTCCACCATCACCTGCCCCTGATCCTGCACCTACAATGCAGTCCAATCTAATACGTGAGAAGGATCAGCAATGTATCTCCTAAGTACAGAAACATGAAACACATCATGGACGCAAGACAAGCTAGGTGGCAATGCTAGATGATAGGCCAAGGGACCGATATGCTCCAAGATCTCAAAGGGACCCAAAAACCTAGGAGTCAAGCTTAGAACCTTTTCTGTAATGGATAGGGATCTTATGCAGTCTGACATGAAGAAACACCTTCATGTGCCCACCTCATAACTACGATCTGTCCTATGCTGATCCACATACTTCTTCTACCTGTCCTGTGCCTCCTGCAATCTCTGCCTGATCATAACAACCTACTACTCCATATCCTGTAATAAGGCTGGCCCAAGAGAAACCCTGTCCTCTAACCTGTCCCAACTCAGAGGTGTCCTGCACTCTCTACCATAAAGTGCCTGAAAAGGAGCCATGCCTATCAAACTCTTGAAACTATTATTGTAGGAAAACTCCACCAAGTATAAATACTCCTCCCATCTCGACTGATGATCCATGACATACATCCTAAGCATGTCCTCTAAGATATGATTCACCCTCTCATAGTCTTCCATCTGTCTCAGGGTGATACATTGTACTGAAATTGATCTTCTTCCAAGAGCATACTGCATGGTAGTCCAGAAGTGGGAAGTGTACAAAGGATCTCAGTCGCAAATGATCTTCCACGGAATCCTGTGCAACCTAACAATCTCATCAAGATATACCCGTGCCACTGCACTAGCTATGTAGGTGGTCTTCACCGGAGAAAAATGAGCCACTTTCATCAATTTATCCACTGTGACCATGATGGCGTCATGGTGGTATCTCGATGTCGGTAACCCAACTATGAAGTCCATGGAAATGGTGTCCCATTTCCACTCCGGTATAGTGTGAGGAAAGAGAAGGCCAGCTGGATGTTGATGCTTGGCCTTCACCCTCTGACACTCTAAACAACATGACACAAACTGAGCCACATCTCTCTAAAGTCCCCTCCAATGGTACAACTGTCTCAAAGTGGTGTGCATCTTCTTCACCCCGGGATGGGCTGAATAAGGTGCACGATGAGCCTCTATCAAAATGTCCTGTCTCAAGCCTCCATCTCTAGGAACATATATCCAACCTCTGTGTCTGAGAAGACCATCTTCCTCTAATGAAAATCCATCAAAATTCCCCTCAAGGGGTCTTTGAGACTCAATCTCTGCTCTGGCTACAAGGTAGAAGATGTCATGAGGAAGTTGCTGCAAAATCCTGCTCCATAAATCTGTACCCACTGAAGTAGCCATAGCCACATGTCTCTGTCTACTCAAGGCATCTGTAACCATGTTATCCTTCCCCTTCACATGATCTATCTCCATATCATACTCATAAAGTAACTCCATCCAATGCCACTGATGAGCGTTGAGATTGGGTTGCGTGAAGAGGTGGCGAAGACTCAAGTGATCAGTCCTAAGTGTAAATCTCCATCCAAGAAGGAAGTGTCTCCACCGCACTAAGGTGTGCACAACTGCTGCAAGCTCAAGATCATGAGTTGGATAATTGAGCTCATAATATTTGAGTTTGTGAGACTCAAATGTAACTACTCTTCCCTCCTGCATCAACACACCTCCAAGTCCTGCCAAAGAAGCATATGTACAAATGAAGAACTCACCCTGAGGATCTGGTACTGCAAGAATAGGTGTTGTCGTGAGGCATTCCTTTAGTTTCCTGAAGGCCTGCTCACATCTATCTGACCATAAAAACTTCTTCCCTTTCCACTGAAGGGAAGTGATGGGGTGCGCAATCCAAGAAAAGTCTTGTACAAATCTCCTGTAGTATCCTGCCAAACCCATGAAGCTGCGCACCTCAGTCACACTAGTGGGTGTTGGCCAATCCATAATAGCTCAAATCTTGGAAGGATCGACTGTGATACCTTCCCCAGAAATGATGTGGCCCAAATACTGCACCTCTTCTGAAAGAACACACACTTCTCCAAGTTCCCATAAAGATGCTTGCTCACGAAGACACTGAAGAACCTGGTGAAGGTGCTCCTCATGCTCCTCACATGTAAGTGAGTAAATCAGAATTTTATCAAGGAATATGAGCATGAAGTGATCCAAAAATTTCCTGAATACCCCATTCATCAAGCTCATGAACACTACGGGGGCATTCGTCAGACCAAAAGGTACCACTGTGAACTCGTAGTGGCCATATCTTGTACGGAAGGCGTCTTATGAATATCTTCCTCTGTGATCCTCAGCTGATGATACCCTGACTTAAGATCTATCTTGGAGAATATTATGGCCCCCTTCATCTGATCAAATAAATCATCAATGCGTGGAAGGGGGTAACGATTCTTGATCGTTACTTTGTTCAGCTGGTGGTAATCAATACACAACCACAGAGATCCATCCTTCTTCTTTACAAAAATCACTGGTGCACCCCAAGGGGATACACTAGGATGGATTAGGCCTTTCTCCAGAAGGCCCTCAAGCTGCAACTTGAGCTCACAGAGCTCAGGGGTAGTCATCTGATAAGGTGCTCGTGAGATAGGCTCTGCACCCGGAACCAAATCTATGTGAAAATCTATCTCACGTGGGGGAGGTAACCTCAGTAGCTCCCCTAGAAAAACATCAGAAAACTCTCTCAAGATGTGATGGTCATCAAGGGATGGTCCACTAGACTCATCCTCAGATCTGTCACTAACCATCACAACATACATCTGACAACCTCGTCACACACACCACTTAAGCTGCATAGCGGAGATGGTGTGAATGGAAACGGGCCTCCTAACTCCTGCTATCACTGACTCAACTCCTAGATCATCTATACAAGCAATAGTCTTATGGTAATAGTCCACTCTAGCTCTGTGTGCAGACAACCAGTCCATGCCCAAGATGACTCCATATGAACCCAATGGAAGGATACAAAGATCCGAGGTAGTGGTGAAGGGTCCCAAATCCACTACACACTCCTTAACTAAGGAGTCTATAGAAATTTTGGCTCCAAAAGCCATCTCAACATCCCAACTAAGACCCTACCTAACTGCCACCAGCCTGCAACACTCTACTAAGGATGGTGCAATAAAAGAATCAGATGAACCAAAATCAAACAAATAGAGGTAGAAATACCACCAATGCTACCTATATCTCTATCACGGTACTCTGGTGCTCAGCCTGGTGGTTCTCGACCGCTGCATAGATCCGATGGCTCCATCCCATGTCACCAATAGTAGGCTCTAAAATCTATGTCTTACCCTTATTACTAGGGTCTGTGGGAACTCTCTCTAATGATGTCCAACAACACCACAACCATAACAACTTCCTGGTCCTCTCCAGTGAGATGCAGCTCCAGCCAGTACTCTAGAGGTTTGTGTTGTGGATCCTGATGACCTAGCTATGGACTGCTGAGGTCTCTACTGACAAGCTCCTATTGACTAAGCTCTCGGTGCACCCTGTGTCCTAATGGGACCCCTAGGAGGAGGCCCCATACTCTACCCCCTCTGTGTGTCGAAATCTCTGAGGAGGTCTATAAGGTGGGCAGGTTTGCTACTACTGCTGAGGTGGCTACTTGTGGTGGCCTGAATGAAGACTGTACTGAACCCTGTCCACCATGAGGAGGAGGAGCTGACCCCCTCGACCTGCTATCCTGCATTTGTTGGATGCAGCTCTGAACTCTGTCCCTAGCCTACTACGTCTTCCCCCATGTCTCCTCTGCAATATAGGCCTTCTCCATGACCTCTGCTAATGTTTGTGGGTAGTGAATGCGCACCGCACCACCCAAATCCAAATTCAGGCCCCTGATGAACCTATGAATCCATACCTGCTCATCCTTACATATAGTCGACATACTGGAGTAGGTCCAAAAATCAACTCTCATACTCAGCTACAGTCATAGATGCCTGATGGAGGTCATGGAACTCATCTATCCACTACTGAATAAACCTCCTGGGTAAATACCTGCTCCTGAACCACTCCTCAAATAGCTCCCAGGTAACTGTCTCTGAGTCAACATGGAGCTTCTACTCCTCAGTCCTCCACCAGACTCCTTGCTCCATCCCTCAGAAGATGGATCACAACACATGAGCTTTCATGTTGCTAGTACAAGGGAAGAGCTTGAAGCATCCGCTCAAGCTCACCAACTAGGCCTCTTCCTGAAAACCACTTGTATCTCCAAAATAGTGAGATGGTCATAGCTTCAGGATCTCCCTGATATGGTCTGCAGTTGATGACTGATGACCCCTAGGTCTCTCTGTGTGCTCCTCCCTCTACCTAGGGCTCCGAGATCTATCCCTATATCCTGAAATCATGTCTCCATGTCCCCTCTGTGGTGACTCTTCCCTAGACCAACTCCACATGGGAGTTCTCTACCCTATGCTCCTCACTTGTGTTGAGGAGATGCCAGAGCCTCAACTGATGGCTCCCTATCCTGTCTAGTAAGTCATCCTCCTAAGGACCCTCCGCATATAAGGACATTGACGTCCTGAAGTGTCTGTAAAATCTGAGGTAGAATGGCCGCTACAACCTGATCTGGTGGTGGAAAATCTAGATCTACGTGTAAGAACCCCTCGTCTAGTCCGTGCCTCCTGCATAGACCAAGGTGAGAGTTAGTTCATCATTCTAGGTTCTTGTTCTAGTTTTCTAGGTTTTCTATATTATACAATTATCAGATAGTGTGGTTTTCTAGGTTTAAAAGAAAACAAATTTGCGCTAGGTTAAGTGTTCATGTCTCGTGTTTTCTAGTGTGCCCAAGGGTTCCAAGCTTTAAACCCATGGCTCTGATACCAAATGTAACTGCCCAAAAATGACGTTCTAGGAACACGTTAAAACCTAACACTTATCCCAAAAATTGCGGCTAATTTTTTTTTTGTTATAAGTTAAAAGGTTACAAGGGTGTCAACCCCTAGTGTGCATTAATTAATTTTCACCAATAATCTCAACTTTATAATTGATGGACCAGGTCTAGTTAAATGATTAAATATTCTTACTTTATCTCTAAGGTTGATTAATTAAAAATCAATTAGGAAGGTGCCATAATTTAACTTACTTGGTTAAGTGTTTTCTCCTCTTTAATTAATATTCAAACCCAAAATGGTTAACCTTATACTTAGTTATTTTAGTTTCATTATCCTATTAGCTTAATGTCCATTTCATTAATTTCCTAAAACATACTAGGAACTAATAATGACTTTGCACACCAAGGCAATTAAATGGCCCCATTCACCCATCTACACATACCTTTAAAATTTATTTAAAACATTTATAAAATTCATTCCTACCAAACAAAAGTAGGGTTGATCCTCAACCCTTGGATCAATTCAATTATGGCCACTAGATCCTAGGGTTCCAAACTAACCCTAAAATATCCTTATGAATTCTTATTAAATCCTTTTTCTTTACCCTATTCTCCTCATTTGGTCACTTTATTTTTGTTTAATTTGCAGGTTGGAGAAATGGAAGCCATGGGAGCAAGGAAGGAAGGAACTATGGAGGAATCTACAAAATCAAGCTTAGTTTAGTCTAGGTTATAGTTTGATCACTTGTAAATTCTTTCCTTCCAAGATTGAAGGGGTTTCCACTCCAAATCTGGAGTTATTCCAAAGTTATTTGTATTTTGAGTTCTTTATTTGGGGAAAACCCTACCTCCATTAATATATACAAGATTAAGTAACTTTTAATTTACCATTTGAGGATTTATTTGCTTTAAACAATGGGATTTAGCCATTATTTGTTGTTGGAGGTTTCCTTGTAATTTTACAAGCTTAAAATTTGTTTTGACCAAGTTAAAATTTGCACAGCACGGATTTACGTTTTCTGCAGTCAGTGACAGAACCACCACCCAGAGTAGGCCGGTGGTCCTAGGACCACTGCCCTACCTGGGTGAAAAATCAAGAACCATCACCTTTCCTGAGCAGTGGTTCTGAACCGCCTCCTTTACCTGAGCGGTGGTTATGGGACCACCGCTCTACATAGGGTGGCAGTCTTGTTCCTTAGAAATTAGAACCTTCAAACCCAAAATTTTCTAAAAACAAAAGTTTCTAGGGTGTTCTAAAGGTCATTCTGAACTTGATTTTATATGCCTAAAGTTTCCATTTGCAATATTTATATTCATCTATTCATTTCATAGTAAAAATTTATTCAATTTAAAACATTTACTATTTCAATAATAACAACACAACTACAAGAATCATTTTCATTTTGTTCAACAAACTTTCTTTCAACAATGCAAGAAAATGAACAAAATAGTCTAACTTCTTCCTTTACATGTTTTTCAAGTAACACAATGAAATATACTATTTCTTCATGTAATTTTCCAACATTCCACAAGAGAGTTTTTAATAATTTTTCCAATAATCTATTTAGAACAAGAGCAACACATTTTTTTCAAATAAATCAACTACAATGAAATAAGATATTTCCCTTCTATAAACTTCTTTTCTATTTCAACTAAACTAGCTTTACAAACACAAATCCTTCTTTCCCTTTTTTCTACATACAATACAAATTTAATAGCCAATAATCAATACAAATTTTCTTCACAATATTAATACAATATCTTCCACTTAAAGTGGGAAAACCTTACAAGAATGAAACATAAAATGAAATACAATATTACAAGTCTTCCACCCTAAGTGGGAATAACAATAAGGTTCTATCACAAGTGAAGGATTTCTTAAGGACACCAACAATGCTCCAAGTTTCACATCACCAAAAAGAGACTCCACCATGCTTCATTTGATCCACAACAAAAAAAGGGGGGGAGAGGCAACACTCTCCACCCAACCAAAAATCCAATGAGGAGAAGAAGCTATCCTCCTCATTGGCCCCCGAGCCCCAACCACATTGCAATGAAAGATGGATCCAACTCATGGAAAAAAAACAAGATTCCACATCACAAACCAAGTTTTTAACCACACCAAAAACACAAACAAACAACTACAATCACAAGAAGGAAAACAACAAAATATACAAGGCTTCAAAATGTAAAGCCAAAGGAGCAAGAACCTATGGGGAGGTCACTTATGCCTCCCAATGGGAAATGGGTTCCCACCTTAAAAGCCTCCAATACACATCTCAAAAACCCCTACACACTCTTATGCCTCCCTCAAGATCCTCTTATGCCTCCCTACATTCTCTTATGTCTCCCTCATAAAAAAACAAGTAAGAAATGCAAGCATTTCTTATCCTAGGTGGGGCACCCAACCCAACTCCCTCAAAATCATGAAATAAACTCTTATGCCTCCCTACATGTAAGTTCCCCATAGTCCCCTCCTACACCACACTTAGGCAATCTACCCAAGCACCCAACAAGCATACAAAACACTCAAAAAACATGTACATATACACAATATAAAAGAAAACATTAAGAAAGAGTAAAGCTCCTACCTTTCCATGGTAGAGCTTGATCCAAGAGTCAACACCAAGCTTCTTCAAGCCCAAACAATCACCAACAAGCTCCAAAAAAATCCACAAGCACTCCAAAATCCTCTAACTCTTAAAAATTCAAGAGCACAAAAGAATGAAGTAACCCCCAAACAAGCAAAAGAACTTGAATAAATAGAAAAGGGAGAGAGGAGGGTGAGGTGGCTCCATGTAGGATGCCACATCACTCATCCTCAACTCCACCTCACAAGTCAAACCTCAACCCCAATGCACAATAAATTGGTGGGTGAGAGGAATGAAAAATTACTTACACACACAATCCAAGCCCACACCCCCTAAGGACAAAATTTAAAACCCATGTAAGAAAAGTGCAATAAATGTCACTTTTTGACTTACAAAACACATAATGGGGTCTATTTTTGACCCCCAATCCATAGGTAGGGTTGGTATAGTAATTTAAGAGGTGTGGGACAAGTTTAACTTGTCCCACAAGCCTCCAAAATTGGCCCTTAAGGCCAAATTCGAATTTCCATGAAGGGGTAGAGTGTACAACACTCAAGATCAAAAGCACTCAACTTACAACACATAACCCAAGAGCCATCTAGTCTAATAAATGAATTATTTTTGTCCCATCCATACTTAGTTTAGAACATTTAATTAACTTAAATAAGGCAACTTAAACCAATTAATGATAAAGGGGAAAATGCACCACAATCCAAAATAATTAATACAAGGAAAATACATCACTAAAAATCACATACTAAAATTAAATAAATGAAACTAAATAAAAGAACAACACACAAAAACCTTGGTCACAATTGGAGGTAATCCCCCCATGGGGATCCCCTAACAACAATTCAAACACACACTCAACAAAAAATACATGTTGCCATGGTGACCTTGTTGAATTCACCTAGCATTCCAATGTGGTTGGTCTCCAATCCCCCCATTGTTTGTTGTGAATATATTTACCTACAAAACACATAATACCTCCTTCAGCCTCGTGGCCATGTCATCAAACATCCTAGATAAAATATGCAATATAAATCCACAATCATCTACATATGAATCAAATCATCATCTAGGCAATTAACGATATCATTTACAATTTCTAACAACATCTTGATTCTACATTTCATCAATATCAATAGGATCACAAAATTAGTTCAATTATTAAGGTCTACTCAATGTGATGAAAATATCGCATGTCAGAAATATATAACCATGTCAACAACATATCATCATCAATATAAAAATGTCTCTAATAATCCACACACATCATACTATGAATCGAAATCCAACAATAGTCTCAATATCTCTAACATCTAACATCATGCTAAGTCAAAATAATACAAAATGTCCATAAGTATAGTCAATAGTATCGAAATCAACAGTAATAAGTGTTGAAGGGAAGTGGATTAGGATTCATGTACAAATATTTACATAGTTGAACCAACTTACTTTTGAAGACTTTTTTTATCCACTAGGACTATGAATGTCCAACTGATAAGTAGAGTGAAATGAAGATTTTATGCCCTTATTTGAGGAATATTATTCCTGTGGTGATTTATTATAAATCTTTTAGTGTCCTCCATGAAGTTTTCAATGTTTGATAATACCTGAAAGTGTAGTTGTTTCTCCAAAAATGAAGACTAGTTTTTGAAGGACTTAAACCAACTATGCATAGAAGCTCTTATGGAAGTTAAAAGAGAAATGACAAGTTAGGAATCATGCCAAGAATTTATAATTTAAAGAAAGGAATATTGTAACACCCATGCATACTAGTGAACACTTTTTCTAAGTTAGATCAGTTAGAATACAAAGGGAATTAGCGAAAAGGGAAGAAGAGAAAAATTGACACGGCAGTTACAAAAGAGATGTCAGAAGTCAGTTTCAGTGTAAGAGGAATATATTTTAGTTGTGCAAAAAATTTAATAGTTATTTTTTGTCCTAAATTTAGGTTAAAACTTATACGAAAAGTTGTGTAAGGTACACACATGTAATTGAATTGAAATCAGGTGCAATCATTGCATGAGGACAGTTTGAGATGATGTCATCTTCCTCTTCCCAATTCAAGTTGAACAGTGAAGTTCAAGACTTTACTTTTGTAAGGTGAAGTGCAAGAGTTAAAGAGGTTTGATTTTCCTGATGTAAAAATATATTTTATTGTGTGTATGAATATTTGTTGATGAATAATACCATTTTAGGTGTAGTAAGGGATGATAAATCAGGTTTGTATCTAATGCATTGAGGACTGAAATATTGGCAGCAATTGTAGAGCATGAAAGAGTAGATGTTTAAGAGGGGATATATCTATATTTGAAAGTAAGATAAAATGTGTATGAGAGAGGCATACTTTAGTAGTTCTTGCAGTACATATGAAGGAGAGTGAGAAAGAATAATTTGAGATGAAGAAGTGATCATAATTTTTTGTGAGAGACAACACAAGAGAAGTGATCAAAAAATTGTGAAGAAGTATCTAAGTGGATGCTTAAAATATAGGAGTTGATTCTTCCTTGTAAGTGAAAGTTACATAATATCAAGTTGAAGCTTGGTTTAAGTTTTGGGAGTTTAATCTTCCATGCAAGTTGAATCTTGCTAAATTTCAAGTGGCAACTTGACTAAAGTATTGGAGTTAATGTTCAAGTTGATTGGATGCTCAACATGAAATCATTGTAACATTTATAGGACATTCTTGTCCAAGCTAGTTCTTTAGTTTCAGTGGGTTTTTCTCCCTTAAATGGTTTCCCACATTAAATATTGTCTCTCTTGTATGTTATCTTGTTTATTTCTTATGAATGATTAATTGGTTTCGTCATTAAGTTAAGGAAATTGAATTGTTTCATAAAAAGTTGTACATAGAACTTACTCACCCCCTTCTTAGTGCCTAGAATTTCCAACAATTGGTATCAGAGCCTGGTTCTCTATTGAATCAAGTATAACATACTTAGAGGTGGTCCTATTGAAACACAAGAATGGTTGTAGAAATATTCTCTGGAAGCATCTCAAGAGATAAGTATCTCAGTGAAGATGAAATTTAGATGAAGATGAGGCTGAAGTGAATCTTGAAGAAAAATTGATAAGTTCCCTAGAAGAATTGAAACACCAAAGGAAAAAGAACCACAAATTGAAGCTAATGGTGAAATAATATGAAGAGAAAATCAAGATTCTTGAGGAAAGGTAGAAGAAGAAAGATGAAGATGGAATCAAAGAACTTGAAGCCCAATTGGAGTTGATCTCAACCTCTCTTAAATTCAAAGAAGAAGAGTACCTCAAATTCAATACAAAACTGAAATCTCAAGTTGATAAAGTGAAAAAATCCTTAATGAAAAATAAGACACTTGCATGAGACATGAAGAGATGAATTTATATCCTTCAGATTGAACTAGAAGAAGAAAAAAAGGATTGAATATGTATGGACAAGATGGAAAAGAGATCAAAAGCTTTAAATGGAATTCTAGATAGAAAAAAAGTAACAGGTGACAAGACATGACTAGGCTTCACAGAAGAACCTATGAAGAGGTGTGAAGATGATAAGGATAGTCCAAGTAGACAATACAAACATGTGAAGATGACCAAGGATGAAAATTCAAGAAGGCCTAAATCAATTAGGAAACCAAATGCATCCAGATATAAAAGAACATTTAATGGTTATTGTTTTTCTTGTCACAATTTTGGACATAGAGCTAAGGAATACAGGAAGCATGTCATGAATGACCATCCATGGAGGGATAAAAGAGATGAGAAAACTAAGCAATAGAGTATGCTTTAAATGTAAAGAGAAAGGTCACACATAGCTCAATACTACCTTTATGAACCAAACAATCAGCTTTGGAGAACAAAAGACTCAAGAGGTATGAATAAGATAGTTTGGTATAACTGTAATAGGATTGGACATGTTTCTAGTAATTGTTATGGTCATGAGAGTGCTAATTATGGTTGGAATCTCAGTCCATACCCATATAGAAGCAAGAATCAATTTGTGTTTCAATTGTCATAAACTTGGACACTTTACAAAGCATTGTTATCTAAAATCAACCTCCTAGACATAACAACATAACTCAAGCAGTCAAAGGGTAGGTTAAGAAGGTATACAAAGTAAAAACCAATCCTAAGATAGAGTGAGTCAGAGAAAGTAATGGGAGAGACCATCTCAAGAAATATATCAGAAATTGTCATGATCAAATTGAGAAAGATTGAGATAAAGTCAAGTGCCAATCATGAAGAACATCCATTCATAGTCCAAGAGAAACAAGGGAATGAAATCCATCATACATGTTTGAGAAGTATTCAATCAAGTGATGAAGACTTAGGATATGGAATTAGCACATCTAGTAGTACATCCAAGAAGATGGACAAAAATTTCAAGGGAAATCAAATAAAAGGATAGAGTCATCATGTTGCTTTGATGACTACCTACTATTTTAAGATAATCTACAAGCATGGTGTGCCTTCTCTAGGCTTCTAGAAGGCATATACTACTTGAAGAAGCATTGGTAATGTGTTTAAGTATAGTCACATTAATAGGTGTTGATAAAAAACCTACTCATGTTGCAAATGTGTATAGAGTCAAAGGTATGTTTTTCTCTATTTTATCTCATTAATATCTTTGTATATATTTGTTCTAAATAAGGTATGATTGAAGGTTCCTCTTGAGTGTCTTACACAAATGAAAAATGTGTACAATAGTAATGTTACAAGGTTTGTATTAGCTCAAAAGTTGTTGTAAAATGTCTTTGAGATCATGCATGGATATATTGCTTAAGGTTGTTCCTAATAACTAATCACCATGTCCTGTCAAGCATGTAGCAATGGATTCATTTCCCAAGAAAAGTGTCATGTGATCAAATTGTCATGAATAGTCAAAAATGATCTGAAACAGACGTGTGTCATGGCCTTCAAATTGTGTTATGAACTACATCAAGTTGAGTCATGTCACAGACTATGATGACTTGTGAAGAGTCTATCCTTTGTAGTTGCATAAGTGATAAGTATCTTAAGAAGGAATAAGACATTCTAATTGTTAATGTCCAATATAGGTGGTCCAAGTGTGACTCATCAAGTAGGTCAAGTTTTCATGTATGTCAAAGTATTGGTGTTTTTGAGCCTAACCAGAGTGTCCTAGCCTTGAAATATGTCATAGAATTATTCAAGGCCTTCTTATAGTAAATTTGGTCTATGATGCTCATGTTATGATGGTAAGTGAAGACCTCATAATGAAGTTGTTCAAAAGGTTGTCAGTTATTTAGTACTGAGTCCAAGAAAGTAAAAGTTGTCATCGATTTTAGAAAAATGAAAAACTTTTGCAAGTGTATCAATGGTAAATCCCATCCTAACAAAGAAGAAAAAGAGTCAGTTAGTATAGTGTCATACTATAGAGTGTATAAGAAAATAGATAAGTCAGATAGCTAAGTTTTTCAAATGTTCCATTTCATTTGCTAAGCCCAGTCCTTCAAATTAAAGTGAAATTATCTAGTATATGGTACATATGAAACATATCAAAGGAATGTGTGAAGATTATCTCAAATCAAAATATCTTATGAAAATATGTAGGGTTAAAGGTGATAAAAGGTCTATCCATTCTCATTGATGTTCAGACCAATGACCATAAGTTTAAGTCATAGTACTCTACTAGGTCTAATAAATCCTTGATTAGATCAAAAAAAATGTAATGAATGGTCGAAGTCTTGAAAGATTTTAAATAAAGGATACATGTGAAAAATATTAATTGTTTCTTGATTCATAGCAGTTTGAAAGTTTCTTCAAAAGTGTAGTATAGATGTTCTCACCCTCAGTCAAAAAGGTTAGTTTTGATTTCTTGAGATAATTCAATTATAAATAAGGATCATGAAGTAGGTTGTTGCCAAGTTTTGCAATAAATATGTCTCAATACTTATATGAATATTACTCAAGTATGAAGTTTAGAAGATGAATAGGGACATATCTATAGGTCCAAAACATTGTTTTCTAGAAATCAAAGATTCTAGAGTATGAATGAATCACTGAACAATGAAGATATTGTCTAAGATTTGAAGGTTAATACATACCTTAATTTCTTAACTCAGAACAATGCTTGAAAGTGATCAAACATTGAATAAAATTTTCCTAGACCTATGGACTTGGTATTTAGGTAAGATAATGTCATAATAGTCCAATTTGTGAAACAATTTCTTGTTTGAAAATAAATCCCAAAGGATTAGATTTTATGAACTAACTTCTACAAGGTATGTAAACAAACCCTAATATGGTTTAACAAGCATTGAATTTGAAATGTCTTCAATTGTAGATAAGATTGAAAGTCCATAAAGAGTGAAATTAGATGATCACAGGGCTAATGATAAAATGACAAGTGAAATAAAGGATATATTTTGTGATGGAAGACCTCAAATATAATTTCACAGTCATATAAATTTCTCCCAGGGTTCATTTATAGTAAGTTAGATTTTTGGTTATGAAGGAGATCCATCCTTTCAAAATTATGACAAACTTAGTCATGCTCTAGACAGGGATTTTTTGTAGAAAATCCAGAATGAAAGTTTAAACTTTGAAAATGACTCAAATTGAGAGATAAGAATTGAAAGATTGGTATTTCATAAAAATTATCAAAAGTACACCTTAGGGGATATAAGGGGCTATTGAAAATTTAATCACCATTTTCTGAGCATAACAATTAGAAAGGTGATCATGAAGATACCAAGATGGCTCTTGAGAAGTCTAAAATGCACACCATCCTAGGAAAATTTGAAATAAATAAGTTATCTTGTAAAAATGAAAATAATCCATCATCTACATGATTTTGGGTTTGATTCACATAGTGGGCTCCATTTATGAACACTTTGAACATAGGTGAGAGTGGTTAACCAAGACAATTTTTAAGTGAAACTGTAAAATTTGGAATTTGAAATCTTGATCATCACACTCAAAGTAACGATTGATTAAGAAGTATCAAAGTGGTGGAAATACTGATTATTGTCATCTACTATGGTATTTTAGGCTATAAATCCAAAAGAAGGTAAACTTTTTAGAAAGTTCATTGATGAAGCCTACAAGGTATAAAATTGACAAAGAAAAGGTCTTAATTTAGATGCTCTTTAAAGCTAGATAGAGACATCATATTATTAGCTTGGTGAATTCAATAATGTTTCTTGATAGTAGTATGGACCTTAAAGTTTGAAAAGATATATGTTGCTATGAAGAATGTCTAGACATAAGACTATATTTAAAATCTTGAAAAGTCATGGGTAGTTGAGAATATTATAAATCTAGAATGGAAGTTAAAATAACACATTGACTTACAAGTGAAACTAAATTACAGGTGATAAATCACCCTAGAAAAATAGTATGAATAACTATTATGAAGGTGATATAAGTAAATTAAAGTTCCAATCTCAAGATGCTTGCAAAATTGAGATTGAAAAGAGGCCAATCAATGAAATCTATCCTTGACAGGTTTTAGTGTTTTCATGAATGACACTTACAGGATGTTGAACCCTATTTGAAGCATGAATCAGTCACCTACATGTTGAACATCATGTTTAGCTCAAGGACAAGTGACAAATTACAATTTATAAGAATTCTAGATTGAGTGTTTATGAGGTTGAAACCAATAGTGTAGTAAGTTTTGGAAGTACAATTCAAGGGGGAGTAAGGCTGTGATCAACATAATAATTGGAATTGAGACGAAAGTAATAAGCACTCAAAAAGCACTTTAGGACCATGTTGATATGTTGGCTCATCCTACATGACTTGAGACAAAGAAATGAAGACTTAATTCTATGCATAGATAGGTAAATATATATGGTATAACCTCAGGGGGAGGTAGAAAGAGAGTTTCATGAATGACATATGATGTTCTATGGATGGACAAAAGTTTGCCAAAAATGCTAGAAATTTTAGTTTAGGGACCTAAGCTCTAAATGATTTACTAAAAGTAGCATATGGAGGAATTAAGCCTAGATTTGAGTTTTCTAAGTTGAGATATGCATATTCATGAGGATGAAAGATGTTTTTTCACTCAATATGTAATTTTTTGGCATGTGTATATGTTATAAAGGCATCTTCTTAGGGGGAGAAATAGTGAACTAAATATGCATGGTGAAGACTAAAAAGAGTAAAGAACAAGGAGAAACAAGAGAGAGAGATTGTTTGATGAGCTTTGGTTAATGTTTCCAAATAAGATGGATGATGTAAGTTGATGCAGGAGAAGACCATGAAATAAAACCATTACTTTGTCATTAATGCAAAAAGGGGGAGAAGAATTAGGAAGTTTTCCATCAATGACAAAGGAGGAGATTATTGGCATGTGGATTGTTGAGTTTTCATTGATGTAAAAGGAATATTAATGAAAAATAAGAATGAGATAGAGATAGAGGGAGCTTGGAGTGAGTCAGAACAAGGTACGAACAAGACAAAGGTCTTGAGAACACCTGAGTAAGACTCTTGACTTCTTGAGGAGCAACTAGTGACTGGTACAGGCAGAGTGATGATGTGAGAGCATGCCAGGATGATTTATTACATATTATAGAATGTATATGATGTGGAAACATGGTTAAAAGGATGAATACATAGGCACATGAGTTGAATTGGTCAGACTAGCTTAGTTCAGGATGCCTAATCCCTAGGCCTAGTAGAAAAGTGACCTGGAAAGGTGAAGTGAAGGCTTGAGGAAGATGGTGTAATCATGGTAAAGGTATGAAACATAATAGGACATGTTTAAGGGGATACATGGTGAAGAAAATTACATATCATGATGAGCTATGGTGCAAACTAGCTCAATTTGGCCTATTTCAAGGACCTAGAATGAGGATATGAAGAAAAAAATATATATCAGGATAATACATGCATGGGAAGTGTGTAGGAAATTTTTTCAAGAGTCCTCATATGAAGCTAAATGTCATAATTCAATATCTGGAGGCATGGTTAGGGGTCATTGGTATGACTACCCTTTAGGACAAACATGTTTAACATGCCCAAATGAGATTGGATTAGAAGTTTCAAAGTGAACCATGAAAAATTAGACATTAAAGATCATGGAGGAGGTAGTCATGAAGGTGTGGACAAAAATTTTAGGACTTGAGGAGGAGTTTTTTGTAAGATATTACATTTTTACCAAAATCGGGTTAAGTAAGGTATGCTAAAATAGAACTCTGACTTCTTAGCATTCAATATAAATTGTGGAACCTCCTTTAGATAAATCATAAGAGAAATTTTTGAATATCATAGAGATAAAAATATTTTGTAAAAAGTCTGAGGCCAAAAGGATAATAAATAAGAAAGTTGTATTCATTTTTGTGGAGTTCACCTAAACCCTCCTAAACCCCAGTGGAAAATGACTTGATATTATATATAATTCCTCATATAATATTTTCATGGTAATTTTAGATCTTGATACATAGTGGGCCCCACAAAAAAGAGTTATTTTGTAAAACATTCAAAGTATAAACAAAATTTGCAAAGGAACCCATATAAACATTTTTAGTGAAAGTTTTTCGGGATGTGTTATTGATGTTTATGAAGTCATATAGGTTGTTTCTTTGAAAAAATATGATGATACATGTGCATTTTCGTTCCTACTACCAAGAAACCCTAGAATGAAAGACTAGCCTTGAAAGTATAAGGTTATATACATGATGAATTGCATCATAAAGTGTTTGGTTTTGGTCCTAAAAAACATGAAGGTGTATCATATGAGCTATGATTTTTCTTGGTGTGGTTTGATGAAGTACTTACATGCATAATTTTGAGTGATTCAAAACTGTCCTATATACTTAGTTAAGAAGGTTGAGAAAATGAGATATTCCTATGTATTATTCTTAACAAAATCTACACACAAGATTTTAGAGATGGAGTAGGGGTCTCATTTTATGTATTTGAGGGTTTGGTAGGTCCTGGAAGTGACATTATGTAAGTGAGAAGTCTCCAAGAAAAAAATAGTTTTTAGTGTCTTAAGAACTTGTTATCTCTATTTTGTCCTTGACAAAATTGATCAAACATGGCCCCATGTAGGAAAGAAATTCAAAAAAAGGTTCCATCGAACGAGCCCATGCTTCAAATACAATAAACAAGTTACAAGTAGGTTCTAAATTAGAAGAGCATGATCAGGGAAGGAAGAAAATAGTGTCAAAGAAACTAGAGGCTCAAATGAAAAGAAACAATGAAGGCTTGAAGTCTTCGGGCTCTGCAAATGATTCAGAACGAGCCCCAAAATTGGCTAAGTATGGAAGAATCAGTGGAAGCCTCCACGTGCCTCATCAGCACATCTCCAAAGATTAAGCTAAAAAAGGTAGACTCAAATGAGTGCGAAGCTTCCATGTGTCCTAGGTCCGAAAAAGGATAGAGCTGGCTGTTGAAAAGTCCAAACAAACAGAAAGAAACACATGTCTTAATGGCGTAATTTCAAGATGGGAGCCCAAGGCGGGGACTCAAACTTGCGCCAGCCCTCCATGTGGCCAAGGGTCAACAGATGTCAAATCCAAAAGTGGGCCTAAATTTGTTAAGTATAAGAGTGCAGGTGGAAGGTGCCACGTGTCTTAACGATGCACATTCAAAGGCGCAACCTAAAGCGTAGAATCAAATGAGCACAAGGCTTCCACGTGTCAACCCGATGCTCCTTCAAAGGTAAAATCTTGAGTGGGTTTCTAAATGAGTGTGGACCTTCCACGTGTTCCAGGTTAGAAAAAGGGACAGGGTCAGGGTTGAATAGTCAAAGCAGAGTCAGGCCAGTGGAGGGACCTAAGTGTCAGCATGACGCTACTTCAAGAGTAAAATTTGGGGGAGGTTTCCAAACAAGCACCAAGCCTCCATGTGTCCTTGGCTAGATGTATGGCCCCACCTTGAAAAAGGACTTAGCCAAAACATGAGGAAACTGGACAAGCTATGGAAGATGCCACGTGTCATCCTGACATAACTTCAAATGTAAAATCCAAAAGTGGTCCCTAAACATGTGCCAACCCTCCACGTGTCCAGTTTCGAAAAGACCCGTTTTGATAACTAGTTCCCACCATTTTTGTAAGGGCCCGATTCAAATATTCAAATGGGCATATCTTTTGATTCAGTGCTTGAAATCTGACAAATTTGGCACCGTTGGAAATATCTCAACCTCGTCTACGCCATCGAGATCTGAAACTTTAATTTTGAAGAAGTTAGGTGGGAAAAAAATGAAAATACTTCTTTATTCCATTAATGTAAGATCTATTTGATCCAACAACCAGATCAGATTTGATTTGATCCGCTGTTCTTCCTCCTTCAATGTGATGAACAAGTATTTGATGCAGACATGACATATTTGGGGTGGATTTACAAGAGGCATTAATGACCAATGGCTGAGCTTCGAACTAGTTTTCTCGCTTCTCTCTCTTTCTTCCCTTTGTGCCGAATCTATAAAAGAAGGGTTGGGGCTTATTGTAAAAGTTTAGACGTTTCTGTATTTTCATGCCTCACTTCTTCTTTTGTTCACAGGTGGATTTATGGAGCTTTTCTAACCTCTCCTTCGGGTTGTAATGTAAGTTTTTATTTCTTGTCTACTGCAATATATTGTATCAACCCCAAAACAATAATATATATGTCTATGGATGGTTCTCAACCCTTTCATTTATTCGTTGTTGTCTTTTTTCGATCTCTTATTGCATTTTTTGGTCATCTGTGCATAGTGTTTGTATTGCTTTTCTGCAATGGTTTGTGTTAAATTAAAAAACGAGGTGTATAACATTCCTTTTTTACATCACCTTGTTAGCTCAGGTTTATTTTCTTGTATTTCCTTAGACCCTATTCTCCTTGGTAAAGATAGATTAGATTTGGAATAGACCTTTTGTAAATCTAGTTTGTATGTATTTGAACAAAGGAATAAGAATTGACCTTACTCCGTAGAGATCTCTCAAATTAGCAAGGTCACACACGTTGAAAGATGTTCCATGTTGTGTCCAATCACACTGAGAGTCTCAAACCATCTTGTTGCAGGCATTTAGGGGTGCTGTGATTCTGCACTAATAGTTTTGTCACGCCCATGAAGGGACCAAAGAAGTCTTCATATCTTTATTGCAACATGATTTATGTGAACTTGTCCTGCAAAAGTTCTAGCTTTTAAGAAACTTTAAAACTACATATCTGGTGAACTCCAAAAGAATCAGAATCTACTAGTTTCAGTAGCCCAAGCTTGTGAAGTTCATGAGAAGAATACATATATGGTCCAGGAACCAGAGAGGAAGGATTATTTAATCTATGTACACTTGTCCCAAGAAAGAAGGAGAGGGGGGAGAAGAGCCCAGAGGTTTCCAATCTCCATCAAAATAGAACCTTGTCAACTCCTCCTCCTAATAGGCTGGCCATTCTTTCAATCAAGAAGGGGTGCTAAGGCTGATCAGGATGGCATAACCACCCAATCCTTATGTCAATTTCACTAACAATATCCCACTCGCCCTTAATGGACAAAATCTAGTCCCACTGGTAGCATTAAAGAGCATCTCATATTACACTGGGGAAAAAAAGACTTCTTCTGGTGACCACATTCTAAGTCATTGCAAATGTCTGTGCAATTCATGAGATCACTGAGATGGAAATTACATTCAATTTTCTAGCCTCTTCACTCAAATGGTAAAGCTTCACAATGGTTCATGATTCTAACAACAGGCTATGTTCAAAATTGGGACCATCTATACAAAGCTCTTCATGATCAATTTGGAGAGAAAATGAGATATCCTATCCATGTTGGAGCAACTGACAAAAATAAAGAGAGATCTTAGTGAGTAGTTGACGGATTTCAACCTCAAATTTCAAAGGACATGGGATAAGATTTCAGAGGTTGTGAAGACCCATAGATGAAAGTGCCTTTGTTATACTTTCTTAGAGCTCTAAATTCTGATATTACTTTAATGATTCAATCAATGGGAGGCACCACCTTACCTACAGCCTATAAAATTTCCATAAGAGCTGAAAATTGTTTAATTCAGGCTGGAAAACTTTCTCCTAGGCCACCCATGCCTCTATACCCAGAACTAGGAGATCCAAGCACTAGTCAGACACCCACATTAGCTCCTATACCTACTCCTAGGAATCAGAGTTCAGCTGAAGCCTCCACCTCATCCTCTAGTACCTCAAAAGAGCTTCAAGAAGTTATGAAATAACAACAGAACCTAGGGAATGAGTTAGTAACTATCAAAAGGTAACAAGCTCAGAGTTCTAGGCCATATCAGCCTCAAGACTCAGTATCAGGCTAGACCCCCATATCAGCAAAATAGGCAACCAGCTCAAGCTGCAAATCAAAACCAAAGCCAAGGACAACCTCAAGTTGTTAGGCCTTTCCGGTCATATGATCCAAACACAGCTTCAACATCAAGGGCCTTTGTCCCAGCACAAAATAATATGGCCCAAGAATATGATTGGTGTTTCCCATGCAATCAGCCACATAACCAATCAATGTGCTTCAATGGTGCACTAAACCAGGCCTTGATGGTACAGACCAATGGTGTGTCACAAGAGTCTAGTCAAGAAGAAAATCAGCAGCAAGGAGCTCAACAAGAAGCATCTCTAAGTGAGACTATGCTTGTCAATTGGTAGGATGAAGACTTTTGTGGGATGAATCAAACACCTTCCCAAAGTGTAGTTTTCAATACATGGTCCAAGAAAAGGAATATTAGAGAGGGACAATCACCAAACTCAGGTAATCCTCAACCCTCCATTACTCCACAAGGTATTGGCACTCAAAATGCAACTCCCAATATGCAGAGCCATCGTAAGCCACCTTCCAAACCCACTCAGGCACTGGTTGTAACAACCCATGTGCAAGAGAAAAATGTACTAGGAAAGGGGACAAGCAAAAGGATAGCTCATTTAATATCATTGAAAAAATGAAAAAGACAAATGTGAACATTTCAATGTGGGAGTCATTGGCCATTCTAGGACAAAGAGATCTATGGCTGCAGACTACTATGGAAACCAATTGGTCAAGTTCAAATCAACCCCCTAGCCAACAAGAGAAAGTGCTTACTAATACAGCTCAGACTCCTGAGGGAAATCATGGAGGAAAACAAGGTAAGAATATGAAGCCTCCTCCATTATATGTTTCATTGATCATTCGGGAAAAATTGGCACATAATTGCATGATTGATCTTGGGGGAAAGTAGTTCTGTAATTCTAAAACAAATAAATCTAATCAACTGGGTCTTCAATATGAAGTCATCTCTAGAGGTGTAGTGCAATTGGATGGGAAAATAGTCAAAACTAAGAAAGAGAAGAGTCATCTGTCAGTCAGATTTGAGAATCTCATACTACACGCCTTCCCCAATTTGACTTTATTGCAACAAGTGCATATAGGTGAAGTCACGATGTAGATTGGATAACATGCGTACATATTTCCAAGTGTGTGTTGAGAGAATTGTCACTACTGAGATAGAAACCACAATAATAGAGAAAGTTGGTTCTTGCGAATAAACTAATGCCAAATCTAATGTCTTCAGGGATCAAAATAGTTCAATTCTACGAGGTTACAATTATCCAATCGGATCTAAGTAGGGAGGAGGCATGCAAAGAGTCATGTTGCTAATCAACGCCTATCACTCTCCAAAGTCTGTGACCACACCAGCTAAAAGTTGAGGATTCAACAACTTCACTCAGTAGTCAACTCTATACTATTAATGTGAGTCATACAGAGGCAAATAATATTACAATTAGAAGAGGGCCTAATGTAACACAATATATTTGTAACATCTCACACAATCTAGTTAACATTATTAATGCCCATATGGGGACACCCCAATGTTGACAAGCATAGCAAAAATAATAGATTCCAATTTGCAGCTTGTTGCCTATGCGTGCTCAGAACATAATGGTTTTGTAGGACAGCCAACAACTTACAAGGTAGGTTTTAAAGGATAGCTAAAAGGGCAAGGGAGAGGTTGCATAGAAAAACAATCCAAAGCAGGGTGGAGGCTTATATCAGGACATCAAACTCGACATTCCATATTGCTTCATTTTCCTATGCACAGCTTCAATCTATCCACTAGGTATTTCAAGCGAGCACTAGGGAATCACCATGCGTCAAGGAATGTCCACTGAAAGGGCCTACAAAATGAATAGAGGCTTCACAATTAGTCAATGCAATTAATGGAGCCAGTTCCCCCCCTACAAAAGTGAACTACCTTAACTTATTCCAAATGGTGCCCAAGACTCCAATCATATTGCAAACAATTGAGATAGGGTTTCCATCTGAAATAAAACACATGGACAAACACTGCCACGCTTCGTGTTTCCCTATCTGGTCAAGAAATACAACCCCGCCTCTCTGAGCTAAGCCTCACTTGCCTCCATCCTCAAAAAATTACTCTATTACTTAGGCCGTACAAGAAGCTTCATCACTGCCATTGTCCCATTTGCCATTCCTCAGAGAAAGAATTCATAGAGGTCAATCCTCTATTCATCTTAAGTGCTTAGCCCTCCACAGGCTTTATCATATTAAAATTACCATGGCCCATTAAATCTTCAAACTAGTTTTGTTACAATACATAATACCGTTTTCCTAGGAACATTACAATACTGACAAGGGAAATATCTTGTCAACCTTAAGAGGTTCTAGAATTGTCTTGCAAGAAGGCTTGAATTTTCCGTTGGCTTAGAGCTCGATTTGTTTCTACACATTGCAGTTTCTTCTAGATCAAAATTTTGTGTTCTATTTTCTTCTAGGTATCAAAGAGAAATATAAAATCTAGTCTTATAGGGCCTTTTACTCAAAGTGCGATTTAGCATATTTTGAATAGCTAGGCAGGCATTCTATCATTTGACGGTAATACCGCATTAACTGCTGGAGCCGAATATGTTTCCCTCAATTAACATCATACTTATGATTCCAGCAAATAAGAATTTGATGCATCAAGAACGAAATTTGGAGCTATGAGTCCACCATACTTTAATTCCTCCATTTTGAGCTTTCACGAACAACTTTTTCTTAAGTGCCACTACTTGCGCTCTCTCTTTGCCCAAAAATTTTGTGCTTGGCTTTTCCACGATCCCGTGCGTAGCTGATGTCTTTGTCCCGACTCTATGTGTCCAGGGGTGTCAGATAAGCCTAGGCTAATAATGCATTTTTCTTTGTCGATCCCCTTGCTTCTGGCAAAGGAATTTGTGGAGTTCAGACTTCATCATACGTCGTGTGATTGTACTTGATGTTTCCTTCTACAATATCTTTCGGCCATTTGTTAATCGACAATAATTGAGTATCTAACTTTGGCCATGTATGGATAATATTTGCATGTTTGATGTTTGAATTGTAGTATCCTTTCTTAACTCATAGTAAAACAATGGATCTCATCTGGTTTCCACCCAAAATGCTGGTTCGTGTCCTTGATTATTGTATGTATCTTTTGTATTTTACAATTTTTGATGTCTATCACTGTAAAGAGCTAAAAAAAACACACATGTAAACCAAAAGTCATCTCAATCTGAGTGTACCACCTGAAAGTTATGGAACTGACTTGTAAATCCAAACCTTTCTGGATCCCATCTTTCCTTGGTAAAACTTAGATTAGGTTTAGGAATAGGTCCTTCTATTTTTTTACTACGTTTCCACGCGATGGTAACCTAAAAGAGGAATAGGAATTTCTAACTCACAGTTTCAAGATTTTCCACGACTATGTGGAAAAAAACATGCCAAAAAATTGACGCCGTCCCACAATAATTATAACTCAGAAAACGTTCGCAATGTCGGTAAAATGCGCATGATTTCCTGGCAGGAAATGATCATGGATTCGACGGCCGTGTGCACCAAACACAACAGAAATTGTCAAGTAGACTGATCTGGCGAATCTCACTTTAGGAAAATCAATTGCCACCATTTTTGTGCATTATTTTTACACAAGATTCCGATTTTGGATGCTTGCAACTTGGTCATTTGACTACATGGAATTGGTATCAAATAGCTTGCTCTGATTCTGATCTAGGCACACCTCGGGAGTATGAGAAAAAACACCGAGTTAATACCCCTGAAATTAAGATTCTCATGCTCGCATGAATCAATTTTATATCAACTAGGGTCTAATATGAATGTTCATCTCCTACAAAGGGGTAGTGCAAACTTAGATGGGATAACAATAGTGATATTGTTGGATGAATCTCTCATCAAATATTTGAGCCTCACAACTGCATGCCTGCCCTAATGTGACTGTATTGCAAAACTGTATCAACTCATAGAATTACCACCACATTTTGCATTGTGTTTGTCAAGAGACTTCACTACTAAGATTGGAGGCTATTTGTCTACTGATTGGTCACACATGCTTTTTAGAACAAGGTATGGAGCTAAGGCCACAATCAGATCTGATCCCATTGCAAGATTACCATATTGAGTCTTATGTACCCAGCCCAATCAATGCCAATTGTTCAGCCTTTGATTTAGGAGGACCTCCCAAGCACTTGTGAAGAAGATACCAAGGTGGGGTGTATCCTAGACTTGACCCTCGATGAATGGGTGAACAAGAGGACATGATTTTGACCCCTATAAGGAGATGGAGGAATCTGAGCTAGGAGTCTACTATTTGCATGAGGAAAATTTGCATCCTCTCCTGAACATCATTAAGCCAGACCACAAAGATGATAATGAGGTATGGTAGTTATTCTTTGATGGCTCAAGAAGTAGGTAAGGAGCCAGAGGAGGAGCTATGCTTGTCTCACCTAAAGGTATGAAATACTACTCAGCTTTCTGTTTCCAATTTTCTTGTTCAAACAATACAACAGAGTATGAGGCTTTGGTCCATGGACTACATTGGGAAAGGAAATGAGGAATCAAGAACTTGCAGGTGTTTGGTGACAGTGAACTAGTTGCTAATCAGGTCTGAGGACAAAATGCTGCCAAGAACGACCTGTTAAAGAGTTACAAGAACTGGGTATGGGACCTCATTGAGGATTTTGAGGCATTCAACATCAAATCCATCCCAAGGAAGAAGAATGAAGTAGCAGATAGATTGGCAACAATTGGGGCAGCATTTGACGTTGTAGAGAGTATCAAGAGTGATAAGTATCAACCCCATATCAAGTTGGTTGTAAGGCCAGTTGTCCCAGACAATAACACAAGTTGGAAAGTCTTTGAAAATGATCAACAAATTTTCAACTTTCTACAAGAAGAAGTTGAGTTCTCCTACAAGAATCAAAATAAACTAGAGCAACAATATGGTGATCAAGTGGCATAGCTGAGAACCAACAAACTACCAAAGGGTCTTGTCACTTTGGAATCAATATTTAACCCAAATGACCAATTCCATAAAGAGAAGGAAAATATTTGAGTAAAGGGTGAAGATTCAGAACCCATTTTTATAGAAGAAGGCAAAACATTACAGATTGTGCAAGGTAAGCACTCAACAAGAAAAATCTGAATTTGTTCAACTTTTTCAAGAGTTCCCAGATGTCTTTTCCTGGACTTATAAAGATTTAAGAGGTTTCAACCCAAAGTTGACACAACACACCATTGAGTTAGATCTAGGAGCTAAGCCTTTCAGAAAGAAGCAAAGGCCAATAAATCCCCACATTGAGCCTCTCATGAGAAAATAATTGAACAAGCTAATTGAGGCCAATATCATCTTTCCTATCAAGCATTCAAGTTGGGTTGCTAACTTGGTACCTGTGAGAAAGAAAAATGGAGAAATCAGGTTGTGTGTGGACTTTCATGATCTGAATAGAGCATCACTTAAGGATCACTACCACTTCCATCAATGGAACAGATCTTACAAGTTGTAGCTGGTTCTGAGAGGTTTTCATTGTTAGATGGGTATTCAGGCTATAACCAGATAATGGTAAAAGAGAAAGATCAATTCAAGACAACCTTCACCACCAAATGGGTACATATGCTTATAAGAAAATGCCATTTGGACTATCAAATGCTGGAGCAACATTTCAGTGAGCTATGGACATGGAATTCAAAGGCTTAATTAATAACATAGTCCTGGTGTATCTAGATGATATCACTGTCTTCTCAAAGAATGTTGCAAACCATCTCTTTCACCTTAGACAGGTATTTCAGAGATGTAGAAGGTTTGGGGTGTCATTAAACCCAAAAAGTGTGTGTTCCTAGCTCATGAAGGGAAATTTTTGGGCCACATTGTCTCAAGAGAGGGATTGACAATTGATCCTGAAAGGGTTGAAGCCATCCAAACACTTCCATTACCACAACACAAAAAGTATCTCCAAAGCTTCTTGGGGAGGATAAACTTTGTTCACAGGTTTGTACCTGATTTTTCTACTCTTGTGAAGCCTTTAACAATGATGTTAAAGAAGAGTCTTGCATTTAAATGGACAGCAAAAGGAAAAGAGAGTTTTGAGGCCATCAAGCTCGCAATATCACAGGCTCCAACTCTTGTTAACCCATACTTCTCAAAAGACTTCATGCTATATGCTTTTGGAGGGTCAGACACCATCTCAACCTTCTTGGTCCAGCCCAAACATAGGAAGGTTCAGAACAACCAAATAGCTTTCTTCAGTCAGAGCCTAGAGGACTATGAGGTAAAATACTCTTTCATTGAAAAACATGTCCTTGTTGTTATCAGGAGCTTGAAGAAGTTTAGGCACTTGGTCTCAAACAATAAGATTCAACTGCTAGTATCTCATATTGGTGTCAAGGATTTTCTCCTGAAAAAGGATTTGAATGAGAAGAGAGCAGGTTGGATCACTCGGGTAATGGAATATGACATTGAGATCAAGGTGACCAAACTGGTTGAGGTAAGGGTCTATGTGAACAACTCACCTCTAAGCAACAGGATGAGTCAGTGGGTGAAAAAGAGGCTGTCCTATTTCTACAAAATGATCAAGAAAAACCAACTAATGATGCACCTGCTCCATGTTGGACCCAAGCCTTTGTGCATTACCTTCAAATAGGTTTGTGCCCTCTAGAATGGAACAAAGCAAAGATAAGATACTTTAGACTACAAGCCATCCCATATGTGCTTGTTGGTGGTGTCTTGTTTAAGAAGGATATCAATAGTGTTCTATTGAGGTGCATTGGGACATGCCAAATTGAGAGAGTGTTGCATGAGTTCCATGATGGAGAAGAAGGAGGTCACTTTTCCCCTCGAGTAATAGCTCTCAAGATCATGAAAGCTGGTTATTATTGGCCTACAGTGTTCAGGGACTACTACTCATGGATCAAGAAGTGTAAAAAATGTGCATTCTTCATAGGAAAGGAGAAGCTAGCAGCCTTGCCCCTTCATCCCATTTCAGTGGATCATCCATTCATGCAATGGGGACTAGATTTCATTGGGGTGATTAACCCAAATTCAAGCCAAGGCCACAAGTGGATACTTACTACAACAGATTATTTCACCAAGTGGAATGAAGCAGTGGCACTAAAAGAAGCAAATGAATCCAACATCTTGGATTTTTATGAAGGAATAGCCACCAGGTTTGGATTCCTTACCACTATTATATTAGATAATGCATTGGCATTCCTTGGTACAAGGATAACTGAATGGCCAGTTAAGAATGGTGTGTATCTCAGCACCTCATCAAATTATTACCCTCAAGGTAATGGCCAAGTAGAGTCCACAAATAAGAACCTATTAAGGATTATCAAAAGGAATCTTGATGAAAATTAGAGGACTTGGCATACAAATCTCAAATCAGCTCTATGGGCTGATAGGATCACATCCAAAGAGATCCATAGGTAGCTCCCCATACAAGCTTGTATATGGAAAAGAGGAAAGTATTTCCCATCTCATTGGAGTTTCCCTGATTTGGAGCTCATGAAACAGTTGGAGCTAGCTGAGTTTGAACCTATGGCAATCAGGTATGTAGAGCTGATGGAAGTAGGGGAGGTAAGAGAGCATGTGATGTAAGTTATGGAAAAGGATCAAGCATTGATAAAAAAGATTTTTGACAAGAAGGAAAGAATGAGGACCTTTCAAGAAGGGGACTTAGTTCTAAAGTGGGATGCAGATCAGGAAAAGCTAGGAAATCACTCCAAATTTGATGCCATTTGGAGTGGCCCTTACATGATCAAAGAGTGCAAGAGTAGCAATGCCTTCCAGCTGGCTAAATTGGATGATGAAGAATTGCAGATCCCAGTGAATGGGATCTATCTCAAACATTGCTACTGAAAGGGAAGTTTCCACCCTTTTAAATATTAGAATAGGATTTTAATTTCCCTAAGTGCGTATGCACATTGTTTTTTTGTAGCGTAGGTTTTGTTTCCCTAAGTGTTGTGGCACAGGTTCTTTGTTGCTCCAAGTTTACGTCGTTATACAGTTCAACGTGCCTCCAAGTGAACATGCTATTCCCTTTAACATTTTCAGTAGGAAGACCCATAGTTTCCTTGGTAGTTACTCATTTTCTAATAGAAAAAATATAAAGAAACTAAAATTGAGCTCCAAAAGGTCTGTTTTCAGAAGAACAGTATCAACTTTGTGTTGCCAATCATGACTCCATGCCCAATGGATATAACAAGGAAAATGATCTCTTCATCTAGCAGGAAAATGCCCCTATCCGAGTCACCAAATTGTTATCTCTATTTTGTCCCTCGACAAAATTGATCAAACACGACCCCGTGCAGGAAAGAAATTCAAGAAAATGGTTTCGTCAAACAAACCCATGCTTCAAATCCAATGAACAGGTTACATGCAGGTTCTAAATTGGAGGAGCATGATTGGGGAAGGAAGAAAAAAATGTCAAAGAAACCATAGGCTCAAAGGAAAAGAAATGATGAAGGCTCGAAGTCTTCGTGCTCTATAAATGATTCAGAATGAGCCCCGAAATTGGCTAAGTATGGAAGAATCAGTGGAATCCTCCACGTGCCTCATTGGCACATCTCCAAAGATTAAGCTCAAAATGGCTAGCTCAAATGAGCGCAAAGCTTCCACGTATCCCAGGCTCGTAAAAGGATAGAGCCAGCCATTGAAAATTCCAAACAAACAGAAAGAAACACGTGTCTTAACGGCACAATTTCAAGATGAGATCCCAAGGTGGGGACTCAAACTTGCGCCAACCCTCCATGTGGCCAAGGGTCAACAAAGGTAAAATCCAAAAGTGGGCCTAAGTTGGTTAAGTATAAGAGTGTAGGTGGAAGGTGCCACGTGTCTTAATGGCACACATTTAAAGGCATGGCCCAAAGCACAGACTTAAATGAGCACAAGGCTTCCACGTGTCAACCTGATGCTCCTTCAAAGGTAAAATCCTGAGCAGGTTTCCAAATGAGCGCGGACCTTCCACATGTCCTAGGTCTAAAAAAGGGACATGGTTAGGGTTGAATAGTCAAAGCAGAGATAGGCCAGTGGAGGGAGCCAAGTGTTAACATGACGCTACTTCAAGAGTAAAATTTGGGTGAGGTTTCCAAACAAGTGCCAAGCCTCCACGTGTCCCTGGTCAAATGTATGGCCCCGCCGAGAAAAAGGACTTAGCCAAAACATGAGGAAATTGGGCAAGCCGCGGAAGATGCCATGTGTCATCCTGGTGCAACTTCAAAAGAAAAATCCAAAAGTGGTCCCCAAACATGTGCCAACCCTCCACATGTCCAATTTCTAAAAGACCTATTTTGATAACTGGTTCCCACCATTTTTGTATGGGCCCGATTCAAATATTCAAAAGGGCATATCTTTTGATTCAGTGCTTGAAATCTGACAAATTTGGCACCGTTGGAAATATCTTGACCTCATCTACACCATGGAGATCTAAAAATTTAATTTTGAAGAAGTTAGGTGGAGAAAAAATGAAAAGACATCTTCGTGCCATTAATGTAAGATCTATTTACTCCAACAACCAGATCATATTTGATCTGATCCGCTGTTCTTCCTCCTTCAATGCACCAAACAAGTAATTGATGCAGACATGACATATTTGGGGCAGATTTTCAGGAGGCATTAATGGCCAGTGGTTGAGCTTCAAATTAGTTTTCCCACCTCTCTCTCCTTCTTCCCTCTGTGTTGAATCTATAAAGGAAGGGTCATGGGGCTCATTGTAAAGGGTTGGACATTTCTATTTTGTGCCCTCCCTTCTTCTTTTGTTTGAAAGAGGATTTGTGAAGCTTTCCTAACCTCTCATTTGGGTTGTAATGCATTTTTTTTACTTCTTGTCCACTGAAACATAGTGTATCGACTCCTGAGCAATAATATATATGTCTGTGGATGATTATCAACCCTCTCATGTATTCAGTTGTTGTCTTTCTGATCTCTTATTGCAGTTTGGTTATCTGTGCATGGTGTTTGTATTGCATTTATGTGGTCTATGTTAAATTGAAAAATGAGTTTCTAACATTCCTTTGGTGCATCACCTCATTAGCTTAGGTTTATTTTTTTTACATATTCTCAGCCTTGTCTCCTTGGTAAGATAGAGTAGGTTTGGAATAAATCCTCTGCAATTTAGTTTGTGTGCACCTGAACAAAGGAATAGGAACCGACCTTAATATGGAGAGATATCTTAACTCATAAGGTCCTAAAATTTGATAGATGCTCCATGTTGTGCAATCACACTGAAAGTCTCAACCCATATGGTTGTAGACATCCAGGGGTGTTGTGATTCTGCACTAACAGAACCTGAACATACAGTCCCAAAAATGCTTGAATATCATGGCCATATACCTTGAGTTGATGATTTATCTTGATGTGATAATTTTCATAGGGATATGAGATTCCTATAATTTTTTTTTAGAAGTTATGAATAGAGATTTACATAACTGAACCAACTTACTTTTGAAGACTATTTTTTATCCACCAGGACTGTGAATGTCCAAATGATAAGTAGAGTGAAATGAATGTCTTATTCCTTCATTCTATGAAGATTATGCATGTGATGATAAAGTATACATATTATAGTGTCCTCCCTAAAAATTGAAGGCTTAATAAGACCTGAAAGTGTAGTAGTTGCTCTAAAAATGAAGACTAGTTATGGAAGGACTAAAACCAACTATCCATAGAAGCTCCTATGGAAGATGAAGGATAAATCATGAGTTAGGAAGCATGCAAAAAATTTATAAGGTTAAGAAAGGAATATTTTAAACACCCCATGCATTATGTGAACACTTTTCCTAAGTCATATCAGTTAGAAGACAAAGGGAACTCACCAAAATGGAAGAAGACAAAAAATGACAGGGCATTTACAAAAGAGATGTCAGAAGTTAGTTTCAATGTAAGAGGAATATATTCAGTTGTGCAATGAATTTAAGAGTTATTTTTGATCCAAATGAAGGTTATAAATTCTATGATAAGTTTTGTAAGGTGTGCATATGTAAGTGACATGAAATCAGGTGCAATCATTGCATGATGATAGTTTGAAATGATGTCATCTTCCTCTTCCCAACTCGAGTTGTAGAGTGAATTTGAATAGTTCATTTGTGTAAGGTGAAGTGCAAGAGACCTTAAATATGTCTAATTTGATGATTTAACTATCTTATTGTGTGTATGAATATTGTTTTTGATGAATATACTATTGAAGGTTTTCTAAGGGCATGATAGAGATGATGTAATTAATGTATTGAGGATTGAAAAATTTGTAGTAGTTGTAGACATGAAAGAGAAGATGGTTGAGAAGGATATCTGATATGATAAGTATCATAAAAGTCTATGTATGAGAGAGGCCTAATGCTATAGTTCTTGCATCAGATGGAGGAGAGTGAGAAGAGAAGAAGTTGAGCTGAAGAAGTGATCATAATTTGTTGTGAGAGATAACACAAGAGAAGTGATCAAAAAATTGTGAAGAACTCTAAGTGGATACTTAACAATTAGGTAGTTGAATATTCCTTATAAGTGGTAGCTTACAAAAGATCAAGTTGAATCTTGGTTGAATAGTTAGGAGTTGAATCTTCCATGAAAGTTGAATATTGCTAAAGGTCAAGTGGAAGCTTGACTAAAGTGTTGGAGTTGATGCTCCAAGTTTAGTGGATGTTGAACATGAAATCATTGTAACATTTACAGGAAATTTTTGTCCAAGCTAGTTCTCTTATTTCAGTGGGTTTTTGTCCCTTGAAGGGTTTCCCACATTAAATCTTCTCTCTCTCTCTCTCTCTCTCTCTATGTGTTCTCTTGCTTGTGAATGTTTTAGTGGTTTCTTTAGAACCAAGTTAAGGAAATTGAATTGTATGTAAAAATTTATACAGACACTGATTCACCCTTGCTTTCAGTGCCTAGAATTTCTAACAACACTGGTTTGGGTCTCTTTCCATTTTTTACAATGTGCCATATGTGGTTTTTGTCTCATGTTTAACTAGTGGCCTAATACACTTGTACACAAGCATAAAGGTGGCACTATTTGGAAGTCCAATAGGATTTTCCATTATGGTTATTGGTATTTTGAAAAAACTATGCATGTAATAAACTAAACAAAATATAAATAGAACATACATGCAAAAAATATTGTCACAATATTTATCCTAGGGGAAAACCATTTTGGGGTGAAAAACCTAGTCATAACCTTGTTTCTTATATTGACTTGAAACAAGCTAACAAATACAATATTATTCCTCAAAATCTCTACACTATGAATATTTAGTCTTTCATAGAGTGTAACTCTCATAATGAGATAACACCTTTTTATAACCAAAACAAATCCTATAATAACCTTGCATAGCCAATAAGCTAAATCCTAAAAATAAGACTTTAAAGAAGAGTTTTTCTTTATCCAAAAAGACTTAAATTACAAGATAAATTATCTTAACACTAAATTATGTTATACCTTTTTTCTTTATTTTGAACACCCAAAACAACCCCCCTACCACATGGGATAGTTTATGTATTCTAATGCCAAAAATATTGTTGCATGTAAAGAGGCAACAATCCAATAATATTACCTTTATTGACTACCTTTCATATGGGATAACTAAGAACTCATTTTCACTAGACATGGATTATTAAGCCCATTTCTTCCATACACCAAATGACCTCCTTAGAAAAAAAATTTCTTCAACTAAATCCTCTACCATCACCTTGAAATCTTACATTAGTGAGATCTCCACCACACATTCATTCTCCAATTTTAAATATCAAAAGGATGAGAACTCCCTCATCTTCAAATAATTTTTTTGATGTTTGTGGTCACAAGTTATTAAATAGGAAATAACTATCATACAATTTTTGTTCCTACTGTACTATCTCACCCACACAACATTTGTTACTTTCTCATTCTACATATATTAGCACTTACCTTCGTAGCTATATGTATCTTCACACATCCTAACTTGATCTCATTCAAGAGTGATATGTCCCCATGTACCATTATTTTATTCCATACCACTAATTGCAAGGCCCCTATGAAGAAGATGACACCACCATTACCTCTTTCACCACTATTGACATGATCTTACAAAGGCATGGCGATAAATTTCCAACCACTTTTTAATTTTTTGATATGATCTTACCAGGATGTCATAGAGTGATTACTCCTATAACACTTATTTTCAACCATTCCAACTTAGATCTCACTTAGGTGAGTCTTCATCTAAATGCATCCTAAAACGAACAATTTCTCACTTCAACGAATCTTCCTATGCACATCTTTTTTATTCAATGAGATCTTGCCATGGTGAGAATTCAATGCCATTCTTATCACTTTAAGGTATTACTTTGGTGAGTGCTTCACTTTTATGACCCAACCTCCCACAAAGTCTCATGCAACCTATACACCATGACCAAGATCTCACTTGGGTGACTATTTGTCCACACCACCCTCAATATCCATTAGATCTTTCCCATGCAATTTTTCTCCTCACCTACCATGAAACTACCAAAGTCTCACCTTGGTAATTACTCTAACTCACATTTTACACTAACTCCAAAGTTTACCTAGGAAATTAATTCACTTCCTGCTCATGTTGTCCATACATTTGGTGATCTATCCCGAGTGATTACTCCATCTCTTTAACCTTGGAAATAAAACTTATATCACTTTGATGAGTAATTCAACACCTATGATAACTTCCATGATATATCACTCACATGAGTAATTTTTATCACTTTCCTAATTAAATTTCAAGTATCCCTACTTTGAGAATTCTGGGCACAATTTTTTAGCTCATCCTTCCTCACCACACCTTTTTCTCTTTCCATTCACTTTAAGAAGTTTCATTATCACTTGATAAATATTTAATTCCTGACATAATGAGAATTTATTTCCTTTCTCTTCCTTCAATCAAAAAGTATGTTTATAAATAGAAATATCTTCCTCCAAAGATGTAGTGTCTAGAGTGAAAACTCAAAGATGCGGCCCAATTTTTGAAATTTGGTTTGTATTTGTGCATTATGTGAAGGTTATGGATGTAACACTTATGAGTGTAAGAAATCATGTATGAAAGTGTTATGACCATAACCAACATAGATGAAGGTTACAACCATAAATTATGTGGACCAAAACTAGGTTATGACCATAAAACACATGTTTATAAAAAGTTATAGCCACAAGTGTTACATGTGTAGGTTCTTATGGATGTAAGTGTTATGGATGAAAGATCTTATGGATGTAATTTTTGTATATATAAATAAATAATGAAGTGTTGGCCTCACCTCTCTCTTCCTATCTTAGATTAGTGTGTGGTTGGTCGGTGTTTGGGTTACAAGTGGTGGGTGTTTGGGTTACATTTGGTGGGTGTTTAGGTTATGAGTGATAGGTGTTTGAGTTGTAAGGTATGAATTGTACACCTTGGATATGGTATAATAAATCCTATATTTGATGGAAAAATAAATTTTATTTAAATTTAAGGTAAAATGAACCCTTTTTCTATTTATAGTAAAAGGAATCCTTATTTGTTCATGATAAAAAAGCCTTTTTTGTTAATGGTAAAACGATTTTTTTCTATTTCTAATAAAACAAATAATATTTTGTATATGGTAAAATGAACCTTGTTTATAGTAAAAGAAACCCCTTTCAATTTATTTTATAAATAACCCTATTTTATTTAGATACGATAAAACCTATTTTGTAACTAGTAGAATGGAACTTATTTTGTTCTTGTAGAAATAATACCATTTTAGTTTCTAGTAGAACTAAAACTAAAATTATTTCTTATATAACGAGCCTTGTTTCTTTATTTGGTAGAGTGAGATCTATTTTTATCCTTGATATAATGATGCCTATTTTTTATTCTAGTAGAAAAGCCTTATATCTGCTTTGGGTGTTTGGATTACAAGTGGGGGGTGTTTGGGTTATAAGGTATGCAAATTAGTCCTCAACTATGGTAAAATGAATCATGTTTTGGTTCATGCTAAAATGAAACCTTTTTCTATTTTTAGTAAAATGAACCCTATTTCTATTTATGGTAAAATGAACCCTATTTTTCTTTAAAGTAAAATAAACCCTATTTTTATTTATCGTAAAATGAATCTTTATTTCATTTATGATAAAATGATTTTTTAATTTATTTATGGTAAAATGAAACCCTTTGCTATTTGTGGTAAAACGAATTCTATTTTGTTTATGGGAAATGACCCCTATTTATCCATAAAATGATCCCTTTTTTTGTTTCTTATATAAGTAACCTCACTTTTGTTTCGATAGAACGGACCTTATAAATTTGTAACTAGTAATTTATGAACCCTATTTTTGTTTCTCATAGAAATAAACCATTTCTATTTCTAAGAGAATGAAATGTGTTTCTATTTATGGTAAATGCAACCTATTTCTAACTCTCGTAGATCGAGCCTTGTTTTTCTAATAGAGTTAACCCTTTTAAATTCTCATAGAATTATCCCCTTTTCACCTTATAATAGATTGACCCATTATCTTGCTTTTGGCATAATAAGCCCTTTACCTGGTTATGGTAGAAAGATCCCTATTTTTGGTTATGGAAAAAGGAGCCTTGTTTCTACTCATCTTAATAGGAACATTGTTTCTCATAACATTAGAAAGAACCTTGTTTTTTCTCATGGAAAAAAAAATCCATTTTTTCTCATAAAAAATTCCTCTTACTATGTGCTTTCTATTTATGATAAAATATTTCTCTTCATGGTAAGATGAACCCTCTTTCTATTCATATTAAAATGAACCATATTTTTATTCATGGTAAAATGAGATATCTTATTATTCATGTTAATATGAAACCTCTTTCTGTTTATGGTAAAAACATATTTATTTTCATGGTTAAAAACCCTATTTTTAAGGTAAAAGGAACCCTATTTCTGTTTCTGGTAAAAAGAATCTTATTTTTTTATTTTTGGTAAAATGAACCAAGCTTTAGATTTTGTTTATATTTAAGTGAAAATAAATTTATCTCTTTGTATTTTTAAATTAACTTTCTCTCTTTGCATTGTTAAATATATATTTTTCTTTACATTGTTAAATGATCTTTCTCTCTTTGACTTTTTGTATAGGTTATTTTTTTACATGGTTCAATGAACTCTATCTCTATGTTGGGCATTGGAAAGTGTTGACATATTGTTTGGGTTGGTATTATGATTAGTGTTGGAGCTGGTGTTGGTTTTCATGGTGGACATTAGATACAAAAATTCCACTTATGTAGTTTATATAACAACATTTCTCATTTTGCATGGTTGGATGAATTGCTTCTTTTTATATGCGTATAAATTCGACCTTTGATAGCTACATGAGATGCAATATAATTAGACATTTAGATTATTTTGATGTTATACTATACAAATATGTAGAGATATAGATTTCATTTAATCATACAAAGAGACAAAATTCACTTACTCATGCAATGGAGAGAATTCATTTTAGCATAAACAAAAATAGGGTGGTTCATTTTACCATAAATAGAAACATGATAAATTCAATGATTTATATTTTGATATTGAACTTTACATATTTTTCCTAAGGTCATTGCGTGCCATGCCTAAGTGAAATTTGCACACTAGGTATCTAACTAAGTGGGTTTTATATTATATTTACGTAGTTTTGTAATGTGAAGAAGTAGTTCCAAGGATTTCATACTATGAGGAAATTATGTACTTAGGAGAAATTTGTACTCTGATTTGAAGATTTTTTTTGTGTATTCTGATTAGAAGAATTTTTTTGTACTCTAAAGAAAAATTTGTACTTTAAAGTTGTTTTTTAAAGAAAGAATTGCACTTTAAAGAAATCATTACTCTAAAGCATTATTTTAGAAACTTAGTGTAAATTGTAATATATTTTTAAGAGTATAAATATAGTATTTTGTTATAGTTTATGTATGTATTGAAAGTGTAAATTTGTATGATAATATAAAAGTTTTTTTTAATTATTTATTAAAGTGCTTATTTGTATTTAAGTGTAAAACAATTATTATTATTAATTTAGTAAGTGGAAAATCATATTCAAAAGTGTAAATTTGTATCATAATTAATTTTACTCTTGTAAATTATTATTAAAGATTCCGTATTATAATTAATCTAAATATTTAATTTGAGTAAAATTTATTATTATTAACTAAGTGGCAATTTTTAATATTCAAAATTTTTAATTTTTATAGAATTATAACATTTTTTGAATTTAAGATTGTTAATTTGTATAGTAGTTGTAATAGTTTTAGGTAATTTTAAATTTAAAAGTTTTAATTTGTATGGTAAATATAACATTTTTTATTATTGTTTTTATATTTTATTGTAGATGGCTGCTACCAAGAAATATAGGGAGGTGAACATTTATTGGGTATTAAAAATGAATTACAATGTATAACTCGATACATTAACACATATAACCCATATGATAAGTTGAATTTGAATACCTTGTATTCTTTTGTAGTTGACAATGTTAAAGGGGCACTTTCATGAGATGAAGTGAATAAACTTGTGTAAATAAACTATGTTAAGCCTTTATTTCTAAAACTCAATACAAAAAGGAAAGTTAAAGCATATTATGTGACATCTTGCAAGGAAACATTAATGGTGTCTCTAATTTATCCTCATTAGATAGCCACACATAATATATGTTCAAATAAAGATGCAGTGTCATTATATTATGTTAAAAACTGATATGTTGAGTTATATTTAGGGTAGTTAGTTGATTATACTAGAATTCACAAATATAGAGGTCATAAAAAGGGCCATTTAGCTAATATAATTCAATTAGTTGATATGTTACCTTATGGAAATAAGAGGAAATTAGTGGATTCACATTTAGAGTTTTCACATCTATTTTTGAGTCCATATAGTGAAGCATGTAGTTAATACAAGTCATGTGATTTTGTTGGAGAGTGTGGCTAATGCGGCCAAACATGTGCAAACCATTTCTTCAGATAGTGTGGGAAATGTTTTGGAGACTCATCACGCCACTTCACAATCCACTCCCTAGGACATGTCAAATGATATGATGCAACTATATATATATATATATATATATATATTCTGATGTAGGCGTGATTCAAGATGGAGTGATTTTTTGTAGTATTTATTATCAACTACTTGGTTATTACATGAAGGCACAATATTTTATTAGTAGTGCATATCGCAACCCCATTGCTGAGATGCCAAAATTTAAAGATTAGAGTCTTAGATAAATCCTTAGGAATGGGCTGAGGCATTGTTCCCATGGTTATTATGTAGATTTATATAGGGATGTATTGGGGAAATACCTATTTCTGCACATGGAGCATTTGGGGTATGTTTAATTAAGTGCTCATAAAAAAGAAGATTTATTTTTGTTAAAAATGTCAATAATTTATTAAATTTATATTAATTTTCATGGTTTGTGATGTTATGTTTTCTACTTAGGGTATTAATCATAATGTTGGAATAGCTATTATGACATCTCCATAGATTCAACACACTTTTGTAGACCTATGGTAGAACCAAGTCACCATGCATACTCCTATTGTTAGCCCTTATATGAGAATGTTTCAATATGATTCAATTTGTGTCTCTTGTACATATATTTAAAATATTAAAATATTTTTTTAATTAAAAATAATTTTAGGATAACTATATTTAATTTTGGCTTTAAATTTGTTTTGTAATATAACATGGAGTATTTGTAGATTTACCCTCCTTTGGCATGCAAGATATGCTAAGGACTTTACACTTGTCCTATGGCTTATTGAGGGAGAATGCCATGTTTGTTTATTATAAGGACTTAAGGTAGGTTTTTAACCATATAAACATAACATGTTAAATTCTAATAATTTATTTATTACAAATTTTTAATATAAAATCTAATACTAAATTATGATTTTTCTCATTTCACAGGTTGTATTGACATTGTAGGATGAGAGGAAGGTGGTCTCTATAGGAGAAGGAGTAGTTGGTAGTACTTTAGGACCATATGGAAAACATTTAAGTAGTAGTGGACATTCTTCTACTCATTATTGATATATATAGTAGTTATATGTGTATTAGAGATGGTTATTTTTTTACTCATTCAAGATTGTACATTTTTATACTTATTTGAGACTATATATGTTTTTACTTATTCAAGATGAAGTATTTTTATACTTTATCGATATGGTGTATTTTTGTAATTATTTTACATGCATATTTTTTACTCATTCGAGGCATTTTTGTACTCATTCAATATGGAAAATTTGTACTTATATGAGATATTTTTTTGTACTTATTCAAGATAAAATTTTTCATACATATTTGAGATGGAAATTTTTTTACTTTTTTGAGATGGAAATTTATTTTTGATTCATAATATAAATGATTATTATTCACCAATGTATTTTTGTGTTGTGACATTATATATCATAAACATGAAACAACACATTCCATTACCCCTACACTTAATCTCTATCATAATTTCTCAAAACCAAAAGGATTAAGTTCTCTAAAAATTCAACTACCAATATTCATAGAACACAAATAAATACCAATATTCAAAAATAATTCCATTTCTGTGAGGATGTATTGATAGTGATTTGATAAACATTTGAGGAAAATTCATTAAGGATCATAACAAAAGTAATAAAAAAAATCCCAAAGAAAATGATAATGATTTTATAGGTTATGTTATTGATAACACATAACATTCCATCAAATTTATACTTTCACTCTCCATTGCACTCATCTTCACCATTATTTCTCTATGTTGTAGAAAAATGATCTCAATATCACCATCAAAGTGGGAAACATCACTGTTAAATAATTTATTCAAGTATGACGTGAAAGATGAAAAAATAAAATAAAAGGTAAAGAATTAGGTTTCATAGGTTTTAATACTAAACAACTTTTTGATTAATGTAACCATTGTAATTTTAATATAACACATGTAAATTTAAATTTTGACAAAAATCATTTATCGATTTTGTAAGTTCATTTACTAGATATATTTTGAAGGGATCATAATGGGAATAAGGATAATAATAAATGTTATTTTTCAAATATTGAACGGATACCTATGAACATATGTCTACTAATTATACAAGAAAACATAGTAAAGGCCCAAGGATATATAAAATCATACAAACCCATTTTTAAAAAAGTGAAATAAAGATAAGAAAAAATACTATAAGATCATACTTTAAAATATATTAAATAAGTATATTAAAACACAAAAATATGATTCACAAAAATATCTAAAGTGATTAGAAAGTTAATATAATAAATAAAAAAGGACATGCATCTTAATGCTAAGATAACTAATGAAGGTCATTAGGGTTTTTTTGACTATTTTTTTTAATGGATCATAATGAGAACAAGGTTAATAATAAATGTTATTTTATCAATATTGAATGCATACCTATGAACACATGTATGATAATTATAAAGAATATTAATGAAGTCCCAAATATGTATAAAACCATCACAAGCACATTTTTTGAAATTATGGAATAGAGCCAAGACAAAATATTATAATATCATACTTACATATATCTTAAATAAATAATTGAAAACATCAAAATATGAGTCACCAAAATATCCAAAGTGATTAGAGAGTCAATATAGTAAATAAAAAAGGATATACATATCAAAATAAAATAAAAAATAATGAAGGGCATCATGGTATTGTTTATCCTTTATAATAGCCAACATCCTCTCTTTGTCATCTAAATAAACTTCCATTTTTGTTTCTTAACATAGGTTAACATTGGATTCAAGTGAATACATGTAGTAATTGAAAGGTGGTTGTATTCAAAAACCTTCATATATGACATATATTTAATAAAAAATCAAACAATCTCTCTCTACATTTACTTACTTCAAGTAAGTACCCTCAATCAATAGTGACATATAAGGATATAACTAATTATCATCAGCTATAATACTAATAAGTAATAGTTGTTAGGAAGATAAAGAAGATGAGAGCATATAGATCTTGACTGAAGATGGAAATTATAGTTTCAATTAGGTCTTAAACCTTTCAATTGGGGAAAGATCAATTGGGTTCTCTTGGGACTGCATATGGAACACCAAAAGATCCAAAGTGATTAGAGAGTGAATATAATAAATACAAAGGATACTTATATCAAAATAAAGAAAACTAGTGAAGGGATTTAGGGTCTTGTTTTTCCTTAATAATACCAAACATCCTCTCATGGTAATCTAAATGTAACTTCCATTTTTGTTCTTGATATATGTTAACATTGGATTTAAGTGAATACATGTAACAATTACAAGGTGGTTGTATTGGAGAACCTTCCTCTATGACATATTATCAATAAAAATTATTACGTGTTTTCCTTGGTCTAAGTTACGACCCTAAAAAAATATGGCAAGAGGTTTTTTTTTAGAGGAGGAACAATATGAAATACGATCCTAGTAGTCTGGTCTAGGACCAAATAATGGAGGCACAAATTGGGGTCCTCCTCTTCCAAATAAATTTTCCTTCCTAGAATCCGCTATATGTGCTATAAAGAACCGAATTCTTGTTGATCCTATGACCTGATGAGATCCATCCCTTCTGTGATATTTTGGGAGGATGTGATCAAGTTAAAAAGATACTTCCGTACCTGAGGCATGATCTTCCACTTTAAAAACTTCTAGCTAGGGTTTTTAGTCCTTCATTCATGTATTTTTACCATTGACGGCCCATATTTGTAGGTAAATTTAATATCTATCCTTGTATCAGAGGAATTTTTGTTGTAGTTTTTTATTTCATTTGAGACAGAGACGTCATTGTTGAAAAAATATAGAAATTTCAATCTCACCATTTACTTATGTAACCTTGGTTTCCCTCTTTTAACCCACTATCGAAACATTCTCTATCAAACACATCTAGATTAGATTTCCCCATATATAACTACAAATTTAGAGTCATAATACTTTGTATCTATTGGAAATACCCTGGGTAGGTTTACATTCATTGATAATAAAACTAAGAACTACATCCACACAACCTATGGCTACATCTTGGTTGATTTTGATACCTCAATTTACCTCCCTGTACTTATTGTACTTAAGGTTCGAGACAATATTTGGATGTAGCCTCTGGATTATGAAAGGATTTTTTCAGATGCGGGAAGTGTTTTTTATTTGGGGAACATTGCTTCATATTTTCATATTTTGTAATAGTGGGTTAATGAAAGAGTTTTGTGGGGCCCTCCTAAGATGTTATTTTTTGGTGAGACGTAACATAAAAAGTGACTTTGAATATGAACCAGAAATAGAAAATTTATTAGATAGAGTGTCGGACAAACAAATAGAGAAAAATTTAAGGAAAAATAATAACTAATTTGGAACACAATAGTGGAAAAGAATCCTTATAGTAAATGATTTATACATAGTGGTATTTAGAGTGAATGAAAGACTAGGGGCTCTGGTTGCATCAGGAGAGCTCTAGGGAAGATGTTAGGAGTATTCTTTATAGGAGGAGAAATAGGATAACGGGTCTCAAGATGGAACATTTCCTTCCTTGTAGATGGAAGTTGTTATCCTAATAGTCTTAGAGGAAGAACCTAAGGAATAGATAGTTGTAGGAAAATAAGAAAAGAAAAAACAAAGATGATATCGTGTTCTCATGGTGGAAACTCAGAGATTTATTGCTAAATTTTAGTAGTCTGGTTGCTGCTACCAAATTGTAAAGGAACATTTCTTATCCTAGGATTTATTTTGGTGTGATGTTTGGGGCTGTCCTTAAGGGATTTAGAATATGGAAACTAAGTTTTGTGTGCTTTAATGCTCTATATTTTTGTTGGATTGTATAAGTTAATGGGGAACCTTTCAAAAAAAACCTCTTATTTACCAAATCGAAAATCTCTCTATATTTAGTTTCTTAGAGTAAGTTCCCTCAATCACAAGTTACCCAAAAGGATATAACTATCCATCATCATCCATAATAGTAGTAAGTGAAATTTGTTATGAAGATAAAGAAGATGAGATTATCTAAATCTTGACCAAAGATGCAAATTATAATTTTGAAATCAGAATTAAACCTTTCGATAGGGGAAATATCAATTGTTTTCTCTTGGGATTACATCTAGAATAAGGAATCATCCATAAAATCAAATTATTCTAGATTTCAATTCAAAATAAAATTTTCACTATTAAAATTTGAGGAAGATGGGATCCACTATCTGTAATAGGTGTTGTTTATGTGAGAAGGATGGTGAATATATATTCCACATGTTGACAGAATGCCATTTTTTATAGAATAAATTTACATATAATCTAAAATCCTTTGAGGTTAGAAATGATTGAACTATTTTTTGTTGTGTTGTACTTTCCTTATCATCTTAGGGAATTTTCCACATCACTTGGTGAGTCATCTCACTTATGTGAGATCATAGGTCCTAGGTGTCTTAGGGGATATGAAAAATTCCATCATAGATTCCATCATATGCATCAATGTGCATCATACATGAGTTACTTTCCATTTGTAGAACGTATCAACTCTTCTCCTTTGTGGATGTATGATTAGTCTTACATTGGGAGTTACACATCACTTTGATTTGTACATTCTTTTCTTATCTATGAGTATGAGTAGACCCTTTTCTTCTGCATGCACATTTTCATGGTTGAATGCTTGCTTACTACAGGGAACTCGTTATGCTTCCATTTGAGTAAAATTCAATTGATGTGCACACCATCTCGCTTGATCCTCATTCTCACATTCTCTCAGATGGTATTAGAGCTCAATGTTTGGAATCGTGTCACTCACTATAATTGTTGCTTATTACTCTCTATTTTGTGATTTTGTTAGTTTTATGTGCAAGTTTTTAATCTATTACTTTTCTCTTTGCTTACATTATTTTAGGTCTTTTTTCTTAGGTAGTGTGCTAGATTTTGTGTGTTTTACAGGTAGTTTTATGTAGGAAAAGAAGGAAAATTTAGGGTTGAAGTGTACATTTCTTCTTGTCAGAGGTGGTGAAAAGAGTGTTTTTAAGCCCAACTTGACCCCACCTTGCCTAGGTGGGAAACACGATGGCCAACCTATCTCACCATAATTATTCACTCCACTCATAATTATTGCACTTCCTACTTACCAACCACTCTATTATGTCTCCATCTTGCTACATTGATCTCAAAATATTCATTTTTGACTCTTCTTGTGATCTCTGCATTAAAACCCGCATGCACTAACTCATCCTCAAGATCACTCGCCGTTGTTCCTTGGAACTTTTTTTACATGTTGGCCTTCATCTCTCATTTCTTATTATTCCTTATTTCTGGCATTGGTGCATGTTCGCACTGTGTTGCTTTATTATATATCCCACCTAGATCCAACTCGCCCTTGGCTCATCACTACTTTGGGCCCCTGGTATGTGGATTGCTTTCATGTGTTTGGTTGTACCTCCTTATTCTCTATTGGTTCGTGATTATTGAACTCTTTTGGCTCCTTCAACCTTTCACCTGAGCTCCTATTCTATCCTATGATCTTTTCTTCCATGCATTGTTTCCTTGCTCATCTATGATTAAATAAAATGTGAATATATACACTAGTTAATCTAAGCTATGAACAATTGTAAATAAAGAAAATAGATACAGTAAATAAATGTAAAGATGACCCAAGAAACCAAGCTAATGGAAATAGAAATCCTAGTGTGCAAGAGAGAAGAGGAAAGAAATAATATCAATAGAAGATGATCATTGTATTGCATTGCAGAGGTGACTAGAAAACATAGAAGAAGGAATGAATGTGTAGAGGTCCTGAAAAGGAAAGATATAGGCTGATTCTCTGGACTGGGGCACCTAGAGAAGGACTGGGGACCCCACAGGTGCTCTGGTTTGAAAAATGGGTGGCGTGGTCTATGCAAAATATTCAGAAATAATCTTCACAGGTTTGGTAGGTGGTCTAAAACCTTCATTGTGTGTCACACCAGATTCTCTATACTACACCAAATGTCACTGTTAATCCAAGATGAAAGTAAGACCTACAAAACCCTAGACAAACATCAATCCCTAAAAAATAAAAATGCATATGATAGGGTCAGAATGACCTCAGCTACCATAATAGTGGACTTACTAATTGAATGCTACACTATATTGTAGGCCCAATTTTAGTTCTCTCTGTGTGTGTGTGTGTGTGTGTGTGTGTGTGTGTGTGTGTGTGTGTGTGTGTGTGTGAAACATGCCCTAGGTTGCTTTTGTGCTAGTCGCCCTTTGTGAAGTAGCAAGCTAAATATGTGTACAAAAATGTAATATATGGTGGATGGAATATAATAGAATCCTCCCCCTATGCTTGTGTGATGTAAATATCCCAACCTTATCCCATGTGATGGAGCTATGTAGATGAAAATGATCTCCAAATGCTATAGATGGATGTAACTCTAGGTGGATGATAGTAGTGAATAAAGCTTGGTCCCTCATTATGGTCTCATAACTTTATTATATTATAGGTTCTCTTGATCTAATTTTATAATTAATCCCGAAATGACTGACCACTAAAAAGATAAAGATATAAAATAGATTGAAAGAGCCCAAAAAGTGGTGGAAAAGTTCAAAAAAGGATAGGGGCACCCCTGGTGGGACCAGGGCACCCATGGGCACCCCAGTCAAATCTACAATGATGGGAAATGATGAAATTTGACCGGCATGTGTGTGGTGGAGGTCAAGAATGATGATAGAAATCAAATAAAAATAGCCAATATACGGGGGTTAATTAATGCTTTCTTCACTCAAAAACCCTTTAAATATTAGTAAGAGACTGGGACTAAATATAACCCAAAGTATATGATTTTGTGTCGACATTTCCCCCACTTTATGTTGGTGAGTGGAAATCTTGGTAACATAAAGTAGATAGAGATGCATACTTGATAACCATGTAGATTGATGAAGAAGGCATGCCGAAGCACTAGACAAAGTGTGGAATGAATAAAATATAATGGAGCGTGGAAACTAAATATGAAAAATCCAAAAAAAATGGTGAGAGTGAACCTAAGGTGGAAACACATGTGTTGTTGTTGATGTGATGTACCTTCATGGTTAGTATGTGAAGTGTACCATCGCAAAGTGTTGTTGTTAATGACATTGTTATTGTTATTGCCCCTATTTGATTGCTTGTTTCTGATACGGAAAAAACTACAAGGAGAAAATTGTTAGGTTGTGGAGCCTGTTTTCATGTGTGAAAGTGTTGAAGACTGTACACTAAGAGTACTGTACACTTTTCATGTATCCTCGTTGGGGTTTGGGGCTGGGGGTGGTAGCCCCTGGTAGCAGGGGTTCGGGGGCGTAGCCCTCAAATTTTTTTTTAGGCGTAAATTTTGTGGCCTCGAAAAATGCACCCGAAATATCAGGAAACGTGATTTTCTCATATGGGCAAGTTTTTTGACCCATAGGTTTATGGGACAGGATTTGCCCATGGTTTTGATACCCACGGTTTTGTAAAACTGCTTAAGCAGTTGTCTATTTATATGGTTTTATGCATATGATAGAAAGCAGGAAGAACATTGCAGATGTAATTTGAATTCGACTGTGAATTCTGTAGAGTTTGTCGAGCATAGCTCCAAACGGATCTAGGTATTGTATTGAGAGAGCGGTGGCTTGTAATAAAATCTGAGCAAGTGATTCTTGGTGGACATAGCCCAAATTGGGTGAACCACGTTAAATACTGTCTCTTTGTGTTGTGTTATTTTATTCTGCAATTTTATTTGAGATCTGTAATAATTTCTGCATATTAGTTTCTACTGTTGCGATTCTATGAGGGATTATTCCGCATATTTTATCTCTTATTTCCTAACAAAAATGATCAAGTAGTCAAATACATATGCATATGTGTGTAAAAACACAATGTAAAAGATGCATGTAAGTGTAAAGTACACAAAATGAAAAGTGTAAATGGAACATGTGCATCTAATCCATGTCGAGAGAAAGAGTGTAGAAGGATATCTTGTACTTCCGGGTGTTTTTAGGTGATCCGACGCCATATGATGAAGAAGTATAGGGAGAAATTGCTTTATCTCCTCTAACCTTTAACTGCTTCCTTGAGTGTGTGTGAAGAGATCTCTATACTATCCTAGTTTTTTGGGTAATCCAACGCTGGCGGCAAAAGAATTATTGGGAGGAATTCCACTATATCCTCCAATCGCTAACTACTTCCATGAATGCTAAGGACAACCATGTCTTGTAAAAGACATTGTGTGTGGAGCTCATATACTATTTTGAATTCACTCATTGTATGTAAAACCACAATGCCAAGGGAGGAAAGTACACTAAAATGAAATGGTGTAAACACATTGTGTAGACTGTAAAAACCCCAAATGATGCCCCCCTCTTTGGGGGTGCATACAACATCACTGATAGGAGAATGTAGCCCCAAAAGAGGACCAAATGCATGAAATCTATGCCCTGTAGGAGGAAGGGAATGCACTTGGTAGAAACCAAGGTGCACAGAAACAAGATGGATAGCTAAAGACAAGTGCTATTATAAAAAATCATGCATGTATAAAGATGTTGTGTAAGCTATGCAAATAGTGTATAAGCTACCAAGAAAACTAATGAAAATACACAAGAAGAAAAATAATCCAAAAAATGTGGGTCACAAACATGGAACATCACTCATGATGTCACAAGACACACAAGGCCATCATGGCCACAAACAAAAAATAAGTGTGCACACCAAAAATAGGGAAAAACCCACATACAAGAAGCAAACAATGGCAGCCAAGTACATAAAAATAAAGAAGTAGTCATGGTAGCATGTAATCCTAAAAAAAAAAACCCATTAGCATGTTAGAGAAATAACCAATATGTCAAAGGAATGTATAACCAAGTAAATGTTAAGTGCTAAGTACAAAATGAAACAATAACACCTGTGAGAGACGAATGTGGATTACCCTAGTGACTAGTGTAGGAAGGGTAGAAGAAGAGTTCATCCATGTTACATGTAAGAAGATATTATATCTGCGATCATACCTAGAAAAATACATGAACACACACGTGAGGATGATATATATATATAATATATATATACTTATATATAATATATATATATATATATATATATGACATACAAGAAATTTAACGAACATGTGTAATAAAGTGATCATGAAAAATTAAAAATTAAGGAAGAGTGAAATAAACCATAATATGCAGTATGCTATGGATGGATGGAATGGAATGCAAGATGGAGTGATCAGAGCTGTGTGCCCCCTCAAGTGAATGGAAATGTATGTAATGAGGTTTATTTGGTTTTCCCCCTCAGTAGTCAATAATGAACCGCAAATGAGAGTGTGTCATCAAGAAATGGTCAAATAGTGCATGTTATGTCTAACACACTGTGATAATTGTGTATGTGTATTGATGAGATGTGACCTAGAAATGATGTGTGCATGAACCCTATATCTGAAAATGGATGAGTGATGATTTAGCCATAAATTTATATCACTACAAGATGGATGGAGGAAGTGAGGAGTTATCCTATAGCGTGTGTCACTATCGTAGAAATGTCACTTGATGAAAGGTCAAATTGTAAACATGTGGTGGGGTGCAAGGTCCATTTGATTTGTGAACCCTTGGTAGTTGAGTGTGGACTGGGGAACTAAAGTGTGTTATAAGGTAATGAGTGCAATGTGTAGAATATGATATAGTATATGTGATGAAGATGATAAATGACCTTGTGATGAAGATGAGAAATGACATTGTGATGAGTAGAATATGTAAATACGGAGTGTATAGAATGCAATGCCAGATGTGTAAAATGTAATGTATAGTGTGAAATTTACTATGTGTAGATATAATAATAATGTAGTATGTGAGATGAAATGATGCTAGAATCATATATAATGATGACCATTATAGTATGTAGAAAATGCGTAATGTGAAGATGTGTAATATATGATGTAAATAACGTGACACTAGATGTAGTATAGCGACATGATGTGATATATGTAGACACACTTAATAGGGTATGTAATGTAGAGGATCACTAAGATGTAATTCTAGTACTGTAGATAATAAAAATATGACATGTGTATATTGATAACTAGTATGATGTATGATGTGCAATGTGTGAATAGATGCGGTGTGTAAGCCCTATCGTGTAGTGTGTGGGGTTCATTTGTAGTAAGCCCTCAAAAATCAAGTGGGAACTGAAGAAAAAGAGTGTGTCATCAAGTAGTGATGAAGCTAAAGTATGAATTAATATGCGTATGCTAAGAGATTGATGTATGAGAATGCAAAGATGATAGATGCATAAATGCTAGAATGGGTGGGGGAGTGTATTATATACGATGTCCCCCAAGTATATATGAAAGAGGAAACTAAAAAATGATAGTGAAGGATGAAGGTCCTCCATCTGATTCCTATGGTGATGAAAGTGTAAGACTATGATCTAATAGTGGTGGGATGGTAGAAAAATGTTGTGCATCGTGAATGAAGTCTATATGAATGTGAGGGATGAATATATGATGAAGACCACGGTGTCATGAAATGTGTCAGTAATAGAGACCTATGTGATGCTAAATGTGAAGGTGATGAAAACCCATGTAGAATAAACTGAAGTGGTGATATGAGTCATGATGTAGTGGCTTTCCTAGGAATGGGCCTATGCCTACATGTAGGACTAGCGGAATGATACTTTTGTGTAGATAATGTGTAAGTAGGTGAGCTCATAGTAGAATTTTATTTGAGAAACATAGAATATGATGTGCTAGACTAGGGAGATAATGTGCTAACTATTAGGCGAGGAGATGACGACCATGTAGTAGATGGAGGGACACTGTCAATATAAATAACTTGATTTTTGTGAATAAATTTGAGCTGCAAATGATTTATAGAAATGATAGATTGAGAGTGAAGAATCTAATTGAGACTCATAAGCATGTCACAGCTGTCAAATGTGTTTTAAATGAGGAAATGCACAAGCAATGTAAGATACCCGACTATAACATGTAGTTTCATAACATTGAAGGGGTTTGTTGAAAGGGAATTCAATTTATGATGGAGGATAACTGATGGCCTTGAGAAGTGAAATGGGATCATGCACTAACGATCCATGATGGGTAAACCTTAGTATTGTTAATTGAGGTCGAGCCAATAGATGCATTGATATGTAAATGATTAGATGAGAAAGTCACATGATAATCATGGGCAGAAAAATAAATGACTGGTGGTGAAGCGTCAGTGTTAGAAACTAAGAAAATCAAGAGCTCTTGATGTAGGAGGAGGCACTGCGTGATATGTATGATTAGTAGAAGAGTAAGATGTTTTATTGTCATGTTGTTGAGATTCGTTGTTAAAGAGCTTGAGTTTACCCTTATTGTTGCTTGGTGCAGAGTTAGAAGACTTTGGAAACTCTAGTTTATTGTCATCAATTAGATCTTAGATGATTGTACATGGTTTGAGACATCTATTTGTTTAATGTGCCACCCATCAATGATAATAACAAGGAATTTATCATTTTAGTTCCTACCTTTTGGTCGTGAAGAGTCTAACTTGAGTGGTGGAGGAAGGGTAATAAGGTTTCTGTTGATAAGTTGTTTCAATATAAGATGTGAATCCATTGGAAAGTTGCTAAAAGTGTGTCAAGGTTGTCGTGACTGAACCTCTTTAGATGGAGTAACTATTTTGATGATAATTTTAGTGTCAGTTGGATTTGTTGTAGATGGTTTGAATGGAGTCTTGTTTTGAAAATGAGTGGAAGAAAAAATCCTATTCCCTGATACTTAAGATTTCCTATGGATATAATTTTGGTCTCATGAAACTTAAGAGTATGGAAGAGCTGATCGAATGAAGGAGAGGTCTCAAAGAGAACACTCTCTTAGAGAGGTGGTAAAAAAATCTGAATGAACAAGTCCTGAAGCACAGAGTCTGCAAGAAAATTTATCATCTTAGCGAGATTGTTCTTATACCTTAAAATGTAGTTAGCGAAGAGTTCATTGGATCCATTTTTAATTTGTGCTAGCTGAGCATAAGAGATCTTAGAGCCTGATATTGATGGAGAAAATGTGTAAAAAAGGCATCGGTTAGATGTGTGAATGAGTTACCGAGTGAACAGGTAGGTCGTAAAACCAACATATCACATAGTCCATGGATACTATGAGGAAATATTTTAGCTAAGAGAATATTTATCATCGGAAAAATTGAGAAAAGCTACATGAAATGCTCTAAAATGCTCCTGCGGGTCACCATGCCCCATTGAAAATGGGAAAGCTTAGGGGTGAAAAAGCTAGGAGGAAGTGAGTAAGTAGACATGGAAGGTGCGAATGGAGTATTCAATCAATAATATAGAAGCTAAAGACGATGATGCATGCAAACTAGCTTGTTGCAACTTACATATTTGATCCAAAAGGTCATGATAAAGAGAAGTTAAGTCTTGATTGTCAAAAAATGAAAGATTTCATACATGAGAAAATAAGGGTAGTGTAAAATTATTAGTAGCAATATTGACAGAAACTAGAATAGTAGAGATAGGTGGGAGAGTGGAAGCAAGCACTTAAGTAGCAACATAATTTTCTATAAGCCACAGAAGTGTTGAGTTCCATAAAATTAGTAGGTTCCTCACGAGCCACATGTAAAAGTAAGTCTATATCTTGAGGGTGCTTAGCAATATGTTCATTAATGGCCTTAAGATTATCTTCGGTAAAATCAATGTGAGAGTGAACCATGGTGAAAAGTGAATAAACCCTAGAATGAGAAGCTATGAGTGAAGATCCTAGAAGAGTGGATGATCGGGTTAACCAAAATGATTAACTAAAATGTAAATATATGCACTAGTTAATCGAAGATATGAAAAATTGTAAATAAAGTAAATAAATGCAATAAATAAATGTAAACATGATGTAAGAAACTAAGCTAATGGAAATAAAAACCCTAGTGTGTAAGATAGAAGAGGATATAACTAATTTGAATAGAAGATGCTCATTGGAATATGTCATAAAGGTGATTAGAGAATCTGGAAGTAGGAACGACTGTGTAGAGGTCCTAAAAAGGACATATCTGGGCCGATTCTCTTGAATGGGGCACCTAAAGAAGGACTAGGGGCACCTATAGGATCTCTGGTCTACAAAATGGGTGCCCTGGTCTGTGCAAAAGCTCTGGAACCGATCTTCACAGGTTTGAAAGGTGGTCCAAAACCCTTGTTATGTGTCTCACCAAATTTTCTATACTGCGCCAAATGTCACTACTAATCCAAGCTGAAAGGAATACTTGCAAAAGCCTAAACAAACATCAATCCATGATAAATAAAAAATGCATATGATAGGGTTAGACTGACCTCAACTGCCACAATAGTGGACTTACTAACTAAGTGTTGTTATATTCCATACCCAAATTTAGTTCTGTGTGTGTGTGTGTGAAACATGCCCTAGGTTACTCTTGTGTTAGTCACACTTTGTGAAGTAACAACCTATGTGTAGAAAATGTAATATATCGAAGATGGAATAGAATAGAATCCCCCTCTATACTTGTGTGATGCATATATCCCAGTCTTGTCCCAAGTGATGGAGCTATGTGGATGCAAATGATCTCCAAATGCTATAGATGGATGCAAATCTAGGTGGATGATAGTAGTGACTAGTGCTTGGTCCCTCATTATGGTCTCATAACTTTATATGTATAGGGCTCTCTTGATCTAATTTTGTAATTAACCCCAATGGATGATCACCAAAAATATAAAGATCTCAAACGGTTAGAAAGGGAAAAAAAAGAGGCCAGAAAGTTCAAAAAAGGACCAGGGTTCCCTTGGTGGGACCAAGACGCCTTAGTACTAGCCTGGACACCCCAGTCAAATCTACAATGGTGAGAAATGAAAAAAGATGATTGGGCATGCGTGCGATGGAGGTTGGGAATGATGATAGAAATCAAATAAAAATAGCCAAGAGATGGGGGTTAATTGGTACTTTATTCACTACAAAACCCTCTAAATAGTAGTATGAGACCATGACTAAATATAACCCAAAGTGCGTGATTTTGTGTCTACAGTTTCCTTGTGTCCTGGTTCGGCCCTACCTCACTTTCAAGTTTTTCATGACTCAGTGAGTTTCTCACCGCATGCTCTATGAATTTCCTACCTATTACACACTCAGCTCACCCAATTGGAACCTTTAAAGCTTACTTTTAAGATTCCCACCCTGACTGGCTTATCAGATCTCTGTTATCTACTATGTGGAGGATCTCTCACTAGCTTGACCATTTCCTTTTTAGCTCATCATGTTTATGCTTCCATATTCCTCTATCTCATGCATCCAATACATGGATATTAGACATGATGATTCCCTCTTACAGCTTACCGAATCTTGACACTCAACCCTCTATCTCATCCACCTCCTACAACTCGGTCTATACCCAGCTCATCTCCAACCACCTAGCTCACCGAGATGAGTTGACTCCTCACTCAAAAAGGTAATTTCTTTCCTTGATTTTTAATTTAGATTAATTAATTTTAATTAATGGGTAAGTGCACCAATCTAGGGGGGGCCAAAAGGGGGTCTTATGTGGATGCATTTTTCTGAAAATTAAAAAACTTCAACTTGTATGAGTTTTTTGAAATAGTTACACTCAAAATAGGAAGATGTTGTACAAACATGAATCGTATCATTTTGAGTCTAGTTTCTATGATACTATATTTGATTGAAAACAAATTAGTTTAAGTGGGTCAAATAACTAAAATACCAACATGTGCTCATAGTTTTGTTAAAAACATAATAGAGTGACTTTTGTGCCCCCACCATTTTATGAGCACCATTTAGTATTTCTCAAAACCCTTTGGTAAAAAGATAGTTAGGAGCATCTAGTTTGGGCTCCATTTTTTTTAGATTTTTTTAGCAAGTATTTTTTTAATGATTTTTCTAGTACAAAATTTTTTAATTTAAAAACATAACGGAGCTCCGAAAATGCCCCCCCTAACTACCTAAAAAAATATCAAAAATTATATATTTTTTGAATATCTATAGAATTAGGCCTAGTTTGGGCTAGTATATATATTTTTTCAATTTTGATGAGCCAACAAAAAGATACATGATGAAAGATAGACATGTTTAAACTTAAAAAATAGCTATAAAAATGCATAGTTACAAAATATATAATATGGAAACCTTATATTAGTCAGAAAATTTTAAAAAATTATATTTTAAGAAAAAAGAAACTTTTCTCTACATCGTGGTATAATTTTTAAAAAATGAATCTATCATTTTATGTTGATTTATTATTGTGAAACTGGAATTTTTACATTTTCCTACAAAAACACATTGTTTTTTGTGTTTGTGCAGGTCCATGCCTTAGGCTTGGGGATCCAAACTAGATCCAAGCCTTGAGGCATGCCTTGGAAAAAGGAAAAACATAAAACACGTACGCATTCCACATAGTATAGATATTATATGTTCTTTTGGCATGCTTCTATTTACAAAAATAAATGTTAAAGTTTTTCATTTATTATTATTTATAGTTTTTCATGTCATTTATTATTATTTATATTTTATTATTTCTTATACTTATACTTTTAATTTATTTTAGTAAATATAAGAAATTAGGATCACCATGCACTTTATGGAACTAGTCTCGTAGCTCCATGAGTCACAGTTTAAGAGATAGTTTTTTAATAGTATAATCTGGTCAGTACATAGGTAATTTTCAATATTTCAACATTCATCCTAAATCTTTTAGTGTTTAAAATATATAATTAAAACCCTAAACCCTAAAATCTAAACTTTGATCCCTAAACCCTAAACCCTAAACCATGATCCCTAAATCTTAAAACGTAAACCCTAAACACTAAACCCTAAACCATTAACCATATGCCCTAAACACTAAACCTTCAAAATTAATCCCTTACCTGTGAGCATTGAAACCTAAACCCTGATCCTTAATCCCTAAACCATGAACCCTAATCCATAAACCCTAAACCCTAAACCATGAATCATGATCCCTAAATGCTAAACCCTAAACCTGAAACCCTAAAAAATAAATCCTAAACCCTAAACCCTAAAATATACAAACTGAATCCTAAACCCTAAATCTTGTTCCATAAACCCTTAAATCTAAAACCTAAAACTTAAACCCTAAATCATGAACCCTAAACACTAAACACTAAACCCTAAACCATGAACTCTGTAACCTAAACCCTAAATCCTGAACCCTTAATCTTGAGCCCCTAAATCCTAAACTATAAACCCTAATAAACATAAACACTAAATCCTGAACCTTAAACCTTAAACCCTTAACCCTTAACCCTAAACCATAAACCTTGAACCCTGAGCCCTGAGCCATAAAACCTAAACCCTAAATCAAGAGCCATGAGCTCTAAACCTTAAATCTTAAACTTGTAAATTCAAACCCCGAACCCTGAGCCATAAACCTTGAACTATGAACCCTGAACTATAAACCCTAAACCCTAAACCCTAAACCTTAAACATTCATCCCTTACTTGTGATACCTAAACCCTAAACCCTGAGCCTTAAGCCCTAAAAATTGAGCTGTAAGCCCTAAGCCCTAAGCCCTAAACCATGAACCATGAGCCTTAAATTCTAAACCCTAAAAACTAAATCCTAAACCCTGACCCCTAAACCATAAACACCAAATCATAAACCATAAACCCTGAGCCCTAAACCTTAAAACCTAAACCCTGAGCCATAAATACTAAACACTAAACCTCTGTAACCTAAACCCTAAACCTTGAGCCCTAAACCCTAAGCTATAAACCCTAAACGCTAAAACCAAAATAATAAACCCTAAAACCTGAACACTAAATCCTAAACCCTAAACACTAAACCCTTAACCCTAAACCCTAAGCCCTAAACCTTGAACCCTGATCCCTAAACCCTAAATCTAGAGCCATGAGTTCTAAATCATAAACCTTAAACTTGTAAGTCTGAACCCTGAATCATGAGCCATAAAACCTGAACCATGAACCCTAACCCCTAAGCCATAAACCCTAAACCATATGCCATAAGCCTTGAACTCTACACCTTGATCCCTTAGTCCTAAATCCTAAACCCTAAACCCTAAGCCATAAACCCTAAACCTTAAGCCCTAAATGCTAAATCCTAAACCCTAAACCTTGAACCCTTAACCGTAAACCCTAAACACTAAGCCCTAAAACCTAAACCTTAAACCCTAAATATAAACCACTAACCCTGAACCTTGAACCCTAAACTCTGAACCCTAAACCCTAAACCATTAAACCCTGAACATGAGACCTAAAACCTAAACCTTGAAACCATGAGCCCAAAAACATAAAACCTAAACCTTCAACCCTAAACCCTAAACCCTTAGCCATAAACCCTAAACCCTTAACCCTAAGCCCTAAGCCCTAAACCCTAAACCCTAAACCTTAAACACTGAACCCTAAGCCCTAAAACCTAAACCCTAAAATCTAAACTCTAAATACTGAGCCATAAACCCTAAATCCTAAACCCTAAACACCGAATCACTAAACCCTAAACCCTAAACCCTAAACCCTAAACCATTAATCCTAAATTCTAAACACTAAACCCTAAACCCTAAACTATGAAACATTATCCCTGAACCTTGAGCCCTAAACCCTAACCTTTAAATCCTAAACCCTCAACCCTTAACCCTGAACAAAAAACCCTAAACTCTAAACCCTAAAATCTAAACCCTAAAATCTAAACCCTAAACCGTAAAGCCTAAACCCTAAACCTTGAACCATGAGCCCTAAACACTAAACCCTAAACCTTAAACCCTGAGCCATAAACCCTAAACCTTAAACCCCAAACCCTAAACCTTAAGTCATAACCCCGACCTAAAGGAAAGTCATAATAAGATCATTCAATGTGTTTCAATGTGTAGGGAATAGTGTTTAAGGTGATCGGTCTACTCATTTAGTTTTTATGAGAGAGTACTCCCTCTGAATGCCTAAAAAGGCCATTTTTGGCCATTATGTAGCTAATTGTACACCGTTCGGAAGTTTGTAGGGAAAATATAAATCATCTGAGGGTGATTTCAGAGAGAATTAAAGATGTCTAAGTAAATTTAGGAAATTTTAGGAAATTAAATCTCATTCAGGAGCAATCTGTTTAAGACCGGGTTTTTAGGTACGGGGAATGAAAGCTAAAATGATGAAAGATGACTTCTTTGGATGATTCCAGGAGTTTTGGAAAGAGTTAGGATTAAAAAAAAAGGCATTGGAAGGCTATTATAATACTCTGTAAGGTAGAGTAATCAACATTGATTCAGGGCTTAAATGTTTGTCTAGGTACTACAAAACTCTGCAGCTTCCCATCCCAGTTCAAAATGAAATAGGACCTAAATTTTGAGTTGCAGGTAGAATTTATAATTTTATAATAGTTTCATTGATCATAAAATATGATTTTTAGTGTTTCAGTTAAGTATGGAGAGAAAAAACATGTAACTCATCCTCAAATATCATTCCAAGATTCATCCCCTATATGGAGGAGGAAACCCATTTCCATGAGGAACAACTTGAGAAAAAATGTGTCCATGTATCATAAACATGCTTACACCTAGTGTTATCTTGGTCAATAAATTGAATTATGAAGGAGTCATCATGTTCAAAGGTGAAATGTGGATCTCAAGGAGTGACTTAATGATCATCATATCTTGACTCTGTCATTGTACCCAAATCTCTCCAAAGAATAAGCTAAAATGAGCTAGTCATGCCACCAAGGTATCAAAGATCATCATGCGTGAAGTATTAAGGCATAATCTCTCGCCATGAGATAAATATGAGAAAAAACATGTATGCGAATTATGAATTTAATTCCGTGAAAGGATGATTTTAGAGCTAGGAAAGGTGAGGGGATGACCTTTATATGGAGCACCATGTTTCTAAGAATGACCTATCATCTACATTCACTTGATGCAATTCACTTGGTAATATTTATAAAAACTCATTCACATCCTAGTAGTGTGATCACACCTGAAGGAGGCACATTACAATCACTTCATTTTGGCCATAGGACAAGAATCCCATTCAAGGAGTGATCCTCTATCTACAAAGTGAGGATCTCATTTTAGTAAGAAGTAGAAAAGCATCATAGCATAGATTCATGGTCACTAAAGTGAATTATGGAAAAAATTTAAAAATTAGTACCAATTCAAGCAATGGTAGGGCCAAAGTCCAATTCAGAAGGTCAAAAAACCTACAAAATGACTATATGCTTTCCCAAAACAAAGATCGACTACAATATATATGCCCTAAAAGTTTTAGGTCCTTTGCTAAAATCCTGAAAATGAGTAAGTACTAACTAGATTAGATTTTGAAAAACTATCTTCTATATTATAACTATTGGAGCTACGGGACCACTTCCATCAGGTGCAAAGTGACCCTAACTTCTTATGTTTACTAAAATAAATTTAAAGTATAAGAAATAATAAAAGAAATCTTCTACTATAAGCCAACATTTATTTTTGTAACTATAAGCCCCCCCAAAACACATATATAGTCCATACTATGCATAATACATACTCATTTTGAGAAAACTAAGACATGTACGCATTTTAAGCTCAAAAAACACCGAACCAAAAAATAAAACACGTACGCGTTATGACAAAACATGTACGTGTTACGATTATTTTTGAATTTTTGTCCACTTTTCCCCCCCAAAATGGTGCACTTACCCTAATATTTTCTTAAATTAATAAAACATTTAATTTTTGAAGGAAAAATACCATCTCTTTTTGGCTTTAAAATAGGTTTATTGGGATTTTTTGAGCCCCTCTATTTTTTGCGCTCTTCATTGTAAGTGCTCTTATTTGCTTGTGGGTTAATGAGTGCGTCCACCAAAACCTTATAGAAAGAGAGCCTCATTCTCCTTCTTTTCCTTCTTTCTTACTTTTGTGCTTGTTACTATGATTAGTTGTGCATAACTGAGCTTATTTTGGTCTCCATACTTCTGTGATATTTTTCTAATTACAAGGTAATTTACCAACTACTTCAAGTCACACAAAACATTGGGTGTAATAAATGCACTACTTATAAAGTGCCAAAATCAGGGGTAGTTAATTTATGTGGTTCCTTTCTTTCCACCATATTTTTAAATTTCAGTCTTATCTTCTATGGATCTCAATACGGTTCCCTTGCTTATTTCCTTCAACTATCACAAATGGAAAACTTCTATGGTACATGTGTTGTGAAACAAAGAACTCTACCAGATAAAAATGGGTTTGCAACCTGAACCAACCAATGCTGCACAAAAAGACAAATAGTTTGACAAATGTGATAAAATCCTTGGGTTTTTGTGTCTTTTTTTTCTCCAGAAATGCACTTTCATTTTAACTCAGCCAAATCATCCAAGGAAGTTTGGGATTCGTTAGAAACACTTTATGGCAAACATGATGAAATGAGAGGGCATGAAATGGAAAATGAATTTAGTAGTCTTAGCCCTAGTAGTTTTGACACTCTCCAGGACTTCTTCACCATACTCAAATATCTAATATAACTGAAAGATTATGGAATTGAGAAAAATGACTCATAACTCATTCTTTTCATCATCACCAAACTTGGTCCCGAATATTCTATTTTTGTCTCTACCTTCCATGTAAAAAAATGGAACTTCGTGCAATTTAGATCATGCCCTCCTTTGATGAGTTTATTGCTGATTTGACTAGGGAACATGATATGATAGTTAAAATTGGTACTCTAAAATACACAAAACCCATGATATCATTGTGGGTCATGAAAAAACTAAGGTTTTCAAAAGAGAAGAAATAAAACAATAAGGATCATGAGAACAAAAAGGACCAATCCACTACCAAATATAACTCTTCCACTAACTCCTCTAGTTCTAAACGTCCTAAAGAACGGATCAAATGTGGGTACTGCACTAATAGACATGATGAAGAATTTTTTTTGAAGAAGAAGATGGACCTCTTCACAAATATTATTGAAAAGAACAACATAAGAGTTCTTGAGTCTCTCAATTTTTATTCATCAACTCACGAATGTTCTAAGGAAAAAGACATTGGAAAGGGGAAAGGGAAAGAGAAAGAAAAGGAAAAAGAATCAAGTGATGGGAAAACAAAGGGAAGATATTTAGTTGCAGTTTTGTCACCTACACCTACCTGGGTTATTGATTTAGGTGCATATCATATAGTTTTCCTTCATTATATCCATGTGACATGTCTTCTATTCATCTAGGTGATGACATTTCTACACCATTTTTTAAGAGAGGGTCTATTGAAGTGAATGGTTTAACATTCAACAATTTTACTAGTATTCCTTCATCTGCAACTAATATCTTATCAATTTATTATACTACTCAACTTATTCAGGGCATGTGGGTTGAGTTCACTCTGGATTTTGTTTATGTCAGAAAGCTCCAAAATGACACTATCATTGTAGTTGGTACAATAATCACACTCAAATTTTCTCTTTTTCTCACTTTTTTCCTCCTTTATATTCTTCATCCAACTCACCTAGACTTGATGATATTTATGAGCTCAAGAATAGTTTTGATGATGATGAATTCACTTCTAGCATAGCTGATTATCATTGTGATGCGGACCCACCTCCACCATCCACTTATTACCTACCATATGTTGAGGAGTTATTTATTGATCCAAATACTTCTAGTACACTATTAAATTTTAAGGGAGTAGGCACTTTGATTTTGGAATCATCAGACATTGAGCACTCTACTTCTATATAGTTACAAGACATTAAACCTTCCTTCTTCACTATTGCTTTGAATACACCATCCCTTAATGGAGTAGTTATAACTTCTACCTCACATATGGAGCATTGTTTATTGGATGGTAACAACTTGTCACTCTAGGGATACTTTTCTTCTTCACTTGGTACAAGGTTGATTTTGATAGGTTCATCTTCTTGGGAGGTTGGATACCATTTATTATTATCTTCATATTCTTCTTGTAGAAAGATTATAGTTTGTACATGGGTACCTTAGTTTCTGAGACCCATTTAACAAATCTTTCTTAGTTTTTTAGGGGAGTATTCTATCTCTTATAATTGGATGTTTTTCCCACTGGGTTTCCTCCATTACTTGAGATACTTGTTGTACATGGGTGCCTCATCAGGTGTAGTTGCTAGGACCCCATTTCTCATTTTTTACTTTCCTACCTCATCCTTAGTTACGATGAAGGGGTGTGTTGGTGTGTGGTACTTTCCTTGTCATCTCGGACATTGTTCACATCACTTGGTGAGTCATCTCACTTAGGTGAGATCATATGTTATATGTTTCATAAGGGAAATGATAGATTATGTCATATGCATCAATGTTCATTATTGTCTCTTACAGGAGTTACTTTCCATTTCTAAAGCATAACTCCACTTCTCCCTTGTGGAGGTATGATTGGTATTGCATTGGAGTTACACAACACTCCTATTTGTACCTTATTTTTCTGATATATAAGTATGAGTAGAACCTTTTATTTTTCATGCACATTTTCATGGTCAAATGCTTTCTTACTACATGTAACTCTATCACAATACCATTCGAGTGCAACTTGGTTGATGTGTGTGCCATCCCACTTGATCATTGTTCGCACATGCTCTCACATGAGTCCCATCTTGGAGTTAGTTAATCAATGGGTCTCTTATTTATACTATACCCCCTACAAAATGCTTTGTAAGTTAACTCTTCCCCACCTTTTTGGGGCATTTGGAAAGAGAGTAAAAACATAATTTTTAGAAACATGAATCAATCTACTAGTAGGGTTGGTTAGGTCATTATTTTAGTGGTTAACAAAAAATGTCAGATCTTGGATTTTAAACATAAATATGAGAATCCCTTTAAATCATACATGTTGATACTATAGAAATAGGGGATAAACAAAAAAAAACTTTATCCAAACTTTAAGAAATGGATTGATCATAAAATTTTGAAATATATAACCCCCTGGACGTGTGGTTAAAACTTAACTCTGATGGTTCCTCCAAAGGAAACACAAGAACTTTAGGTAAGGGGGAATAATTAGATATTGTACTAGGAAATTATTACCTACGATGGATCTCTTATCATCTAAAACAAAAATATTTTTAAGGTTTAGGTAGCCTATCGAGGGAGTAAATAGGCCAATAATAGTGGATGCATGAAGATAATGATTAAATGTGTTGTTCTTAACATTATTAAATCCTTAAAGAAAAAGATAACCAAAATTTGGATGATTAGTTACCTCCTCTAAGAATTTTTAGATATCCTTAAATCCTTTGAGAATTTTCAAATCATCTATAGGTATAGATAAGGAATTCTATAGTATAATGGATCATGAACTTTGGTGTTTCCTCACCAAATTATTCTCAATTGAAACCATTAAGAGGAATTAAATAAATAATTACCTCCCTCATTGAGAATAATGGGATTAAAAGGGTTAGGAATATTGAACACACACTAATACTAGGAGGGAATCAATGTTTTTACAAAATTTTACTTATTTAAACATTGACATCCATAATAACAGTAATAACATAAGATATAAAAATTGCACAACCATAGAAAACAAGATTTATGTGGAAACCCTTTCAGGAGAAAAAATATAAAATATTTCTTAGATCTACTGTCCAAATCAAGACCAAAATATCTAAATATACATTTATAGGCACCAAATTAGTGGAGACACCAATCCCCAATGCCAATCACCAAATCAGCTAATTCATGAAAAAAATATCATTGGAGATACCAATCCCTAATTCTGAGCACCAACTTAGCTAATTTACAGGCACCAACCTACTGGAGACACCAATCCCTAAATTGTGAGACACCAGCCTCAAAAAACCACATATCCACTTTCTGTAGTTTCTCCTTCAACCTTATGATGAAAATTTAATCACTTTCTTCATAGACACAAATAAAATCCTTCTTCCAACATGGAAATTGGTACAATTAATGAAATCATATCACTTTATACTTTCTTTTAGATCCTATTCACAATTTCATCTAATTGCTCTACTTGGAATTATCCTCCCACTTAGAATGTAGCTTCACCTCTTCTCAAATTCATAGCTTGCTTCATTATCAAGTCTGTAGCTCTACTTTTCTCTTCCTTCAACAAGTTTTTATTTCAATTCTTCTTGAATTTTCTCTTCCTCTTCTTCAGTTATTTGTTGTTATTTCGTACTGATAATTTTTCTTAGGGATTATAGAGATATATTCCTTTTTTCTCCACTCTTCTTCTTTTAGCTATTCATTATTTAAATTATCTCAAGAAAACACCAAATAGTGATTCTACATATCCTTTTATACCTGTGCACACTCTTAACATTGGTATCTAAAAAATAAGAATTTCATCCATAGTCATAATAAAATATCAATGCCAAGATACAATACTAAACCAATAAACTAAGGTCGGCCAAAAAATTGAATATATGAAACATTTTAATGCCAAAAAAAGATAATCGACTAGAAACAACAAAGATCATAAACCTATTTTTAAATACTTAGAAGGTTGGCCAAACATGATCATAAAACTAATTCAGAAAACTCATAAATGCATTTCAACAGTCGGCCCAAAATGTTGGTCCTAGACAAAGAAAAACCATATACTTTGGATAGACTATGAAGCATTCTGGTCAAACTACAAAACAATAGAAAAAAGACTCTAAAGCTAAAATTTGAGACTTTGAATCACCAAATAATATTCTTTCAACACTCTATTATGTAATTTAAATCCTGTAACATACTTTGAAATCAATGACACCAATTAATCTGTTATCTCCTTCAACTTCCTTTGACATCAATGAAAAATATTCTAATAATCTCCCCCTTTGTCATTGATGGAAACAAACCATCTTATATAACCAACCACTTTATCATCTTGAATATGAATACCCCGAGAATGTATCTTTCTCCCCCTTTCTACAAAAATCTCATTTTTAACAATATCTTGTTGTAATAATTCCTTTTTTACTTTGAATTTTCTATATTTGTAGGTATTGTCCCCTACTTTAAATCTCATGATTTGAAATCAATGTCAAAGGATTAAATCTATTCAAATTCTCAAATTCTTCCCCTTTGAGTATGCATATGTTGATATTTTTTTGACTTTTTTTCATTATGATGAGGAAATAATTTTTTCCCCCTAAATTCATGTTTCCTTTTAGTGTCAGGATGAGAAAGATACCACACTGAATTTGTGTCTAAGATATTCAAATGCTTATTTTGGAAGATGTTTAATAAATATATTAGAAATATGTTATTTTTTGGCAATATATTCCAAATTAACCTACTATTTTGCAACTTTCTCTCTCAGAAAGTGATACTTGATGGGAATATGCTTAGTTCTAGAATGCATAACTAGATTCTTGGGATATGTTTATTTCACTAGTGTTGCCAGAAAGTATGGAAATTGGAAATTCAAATTTTGCCTTGATGTCCTTTAATTTTTTCTTCATCCATGTAACTTGTGTGCGAGATGACACAACTATAATGTACTCTTCCTTAACTGTAGACAAGGAGATAGATGTTTTCTTATTTCTATAACAAGATAGTAGATTATGTCTTGAAAATAATTTTCCTCTACTTTTACTTTTTCTATCATCAACACATCCTTCCCAATCTACATCTATGTATTATTTTAGAGTAAAATATTCATCTAGGGAATACCATAAGCCATAGTCCACTGTACCTTTAAGATACCTAAATATTCTATTAATAGCTTGAACATGAGTTTATTTTAGATCATCCTAATAACGAACCACCAAACCTACTACTTACATTGCATCAGGTCTTGATGTTTTCACATATAATAAGCTTCTAATCATAGATTTATATTGATTTTGATCTGCTTCAGGAGACTCATCATCCTTTCTTAACTTGTATCATGTAACCGTGGGAGTACTAAATAGTTTCAATTCTTCCATTTTAAACTTCTTTAACATCTATTTAACATATTTAGCTTGTGAAATAAATATACCTTTTTTTGATCGAGAAATTTGCAAACCAATAAAGAAAGATAATTCACCGAGCATGAACATTTCAAATTCATTTTACATGTCATTAGAAATATATTGACACATTTTTTCACTAATTTCTCCAAAAATAATATCATCAACATACACAATAACAATCAATTGATTCTTACCTTCAGTTTTGATGTAAAGATTGTTATCAATAACACCCTTCTTAAAACCTTGTTGTTGTAGATACCTTCCCAGTCTTGAATACCAAGATCTGGGGGCTTATTTCAATCCATTAAAATATTTCTTTAGCTTGCATACGTAGATATTATCTTCTCATAAAATAAATTCTTTTAGAGACAAATAACTTCTTCTAAATTTCTATTTAGGAATGTTAGTTTGACATCCATATGATATAATTTAAATCCTTTGAAAACAAGCAAAAGATAAAAAATTTCTGATGGATTCTAAACGAGTGATAGGAGAAAAGATATCTTTGAAGTCAATTCCTTCAATTTGTGTATATCCTTTAAAGAATAACCTTTATTTGTTTCTTATAAATTACCCATGTTCATTCAACTTGTTCCTAAAACCCCACTTGGTACCAATTACATTTTCAATATGATCTATCTCTTCTTTCATTGTTGCAATCTAATTCTTGTCTTTACTTGATTTAGAAAAAGTTTTAGGTTCTATTTTGGATAATAAAGATAGATTTACATGTTCAAATGTATCTGCTAATCTTATTCTTATCTGTATCCCACTATTTTTTCACCTATAATAAACTTTTAAGAATAATTCATTTGGAAATATTTGGATTGTGTTTTTGTATCGTTTCTTTCCTCTTCTTATTTTTCATATTATTCTTCATCTTCATTGTTTTCTTCCTCTATATAATCAGTTTCTTTTATTCAATTCTTTTAAATATTTGATATCATTTACGTTCACATTTTCCCTTTCAAAAATCTTGTGTGTTTTTAAAATATAGAATCTATATGCTTTGATTTTTAAGTAATAACCAATAAAAATACCATCATAGGATAAATAGTTTTGAAGGGACTATACCCTGAGTACAAAAAGGCTCAAGTAGCCAGATACCAGAAGGAGAAAACCCAACTAAGAAAGGCTAAACGCCTTAAACATGTAGGCTCAAAATCCAGATATATTAGTAAAGTGAGTACAAAAAGATCTATCCAAACTGAGATCTGAAGAAGAACAAAAGGACCAAAATACTTCAAAGAGGGATCCAAAACAGGGCATCCCAGTAAGAAAACAACAGCAAAACCACCAAAAAAAGCAACTTCATAGCAACTAAACAACACCTGGGCACTGCACTATTTGACTGCCCTGTCAATCTTGACCTTAATTTTCTGAAGAGAGGTGAATAGCGCAATGGCCGTGGCATGTGAAGGATCATTCATGTCTTCCTGAGCAAGGGCAAGGTCACGAGTCTCATTAGAATCCCAGATGTCATCAGGAATGCCACTAAGGCTGCAAACACTTCTCACGTGCTGCTCCATAAAATTATAAACACCTTTCAGTGCAGAGATGATGTAGTCATGACGTCCCTTGGCATTTCCCAGCCTTTCATCAAGTGAAAGGAGCTTCTTAAAAATCTCAGCAGTAGTATCATTGTCCTCAGAATTTTGTAACTTCCTCTTTCCTTTTGTTTTTTCCAAATTTCTAGGAGCATTTTTGAGGTCTTTAATCTCCTCTTCAAGCTTTCCAACCCTGGTAAGAAGATCCACATCTCTACATTCTTCAACAGGTTTACTGATATGCAATAAGTTCTCGGCAAGTTCAATATCCCTATGGCTACGCAGAATCCTTTGTGAAGAAGGTAGGGAAACCTTAGCCTTTTTTCCTTTCATCTTTCTGCTAGAGGTAGCAGAGTCCAGACCTTTGTCGGTAGGGATAGGGAGAATAACAGGGGGAGTAGGAAGAGGGTGAGAGAAAGAGATGCAGTGGTGGTGGATGAGTAGAATCAGACCTTGGTGTAGGGGTACAACTCAGGTATGATTCTGGACTTCGAAAACAAACCTCTCCAAGGAATTTAACAGATAATGCGGGAAATTGATGGTTAGATTCCTATGAAAATGATTGAGAAATATTAAATGCTTCAAGGGAATGGTGACATATCTTCCCTCAAGTGTGACGTACCTAACCATCATCCGCATGCTATCTCAGCAAAGGGCTCAGGGATAGAGGCCACTTTTATTCTAGCCACGAAAAACTCGAGGTGCTCCCCTTCCTCAAGAAATTTTTTAGCCTCAACCTCATGGTCGACTCTTTTGTTGAAGAACTTGGCTCCATCCAGGTTCAGCCCCATGACCTGGGTGATGAGTTCCTCAGAGATCTCGACCCTGACTTCTCCATACTCAACAGTACATTTTCTCCAACCATTTGCGAATTTCACCGAGATGTCCTGGTCAAAACCCTGCATCTTTTCAATGAGATTTGAAATACCCCCCATTTGTAGATAATGCCAAAGAATTGTGTCATTTTTCCAGGCTGGATCGTGAATGGGTTCGGTCTTGCATGGAGGCCCCCCCATTTTGCCGGTATTGTTTCCTGCTCTGCACAACGGTAAAAATTTGAATTCCATTCGACTCTATACCGTCTCTTCTTTTGGGGACCTCTGAAGCGTGTAGAATTTTAAAAACATCATTAAACTTACCATTGAAATTAATAATCACATCCTTGGCACCTGCTCTATATCTATTAATGATTGTGTTCAAAATCATGTATATCTTTAGTGATGTCATCAAGTACTTTGGCTGGAAGAGGGTCGCCACTTAACCATGTTTGCATTGTGTTGTTGACACCAATATTTGCTAAACTATCGGCCACTCTATTGCCTTCACGATAGGTGTGGATAATCTTACAATTATCAAAATAATTGCAAATTTCAATAGCTTCATTAATGAAATCCCTGATAGACCAGCTTGGGGGTTGCTTTTGATTTAAAAAATTAATAATGTTCAACGAATCCCCCTCAATTATAATATTAGAAATATTACAATCTCTAGCCAACCTTATTCCCCAGAGCGCTGCTAAAGCTTCCGAGTAATGATTTGTTTGCTTACCCATCTTGCCAGAAAAAGTGGCAACAAAGCAAACCTCTGTGATCTCTGATCACCCCACCACCTCCCGAATCCCCAGGATTACCTTTTGAAGCTCCATCAAAGTTTAGTTTGTACCATGTAGTGGGTGGCTGAATCCAACATACAGAAGATCTATCAATGTTGTTGTTATCCTTATGCTTAATGCTATCAATGCCAATGTTCCAAGCAGCAAGAATGTGCTCCTCTTCCTCGGGATAAATTTTATTTTTGGGAGGCTTAAATCTTTCAATGTTGTCTTTCACTGCAATGATAATTTCTTTAAAGACTTTTGTACATATCTTTCTGGTATTTCTGAAAATAACATCATTTCTAGCTTTCCAGACTCTCCACATGGTGTGAGGGAGAACCAGTTGCCATAGCCTCCTAATCACACAATGCTTATATGGGGAGTTCTATTGTTCCCATGCCTATAGACAAGTATGGGGGAAAACCCATTTCTGATTGAAATTCTCAAAAATAAGATGCCAGACTTTGGAAGTATACTTACAATGCAGAAAGAGGTGTTTAATGTCTTCAGCTTCTTCTTGGCACATGCAACATCTGTTAGGCATGATAAAACCCTTCCTAATGAGATTTTCATTAGTGAGAATCTTACCCTTGATGATAAGCCACCAGAATAAATTTACTTTAGGAGTTAGCTCAGGTATCCAGAGCTTGTGCCAATCAATTTCACTTTCAATAGAAGCAAAAAAAGAATTGTAACTAGATTTAACTGAATATTCTCCATCAAAGGAGTCTATCCAAATAATCTCATCCTTATTATCATGTTGACTGATATGTATTAGGGAGAGATGAGTCTGCATGGAGGAGATAGTGGGCTACATATTTTCCTTGTCAACTTTGAGTTGCTTCCAGTTCCTTCTGTTACCAGACACCTCAATATAGTCTTTGAATTTTTTTCCATAATTTTTAATTAGGTTATCTTTGATGGAGCTAAAAGTGGTATCCCAACTTATGTCAGACTAGATGTCATGCCAGAAATCAATGTCCTGTCCATTTCCAAGTTTCCATCTACATCCCTGAGAGAGAATATGCCATGATGTGAATAAGATTGTTCTAGAAAATTGATCCATTTGAAGCAGCTAGTCAAAGAGAAAGGAATTCATGTTTTGATTAGAAAGGTATTTGACTTTGATCAACTCAGTCCATGTGGTTTCTCCTCTTTGATTAGCCTCCAACCCAACTTTGCAATTAAAGCAACATTCATATTTATGATATCTTTGATTCCTAAACCCCTGATCCTCTTTGGCTTACAAACCTGATCCCAATGCTACTAAATGATATCTAAACCTTTCTTCTGTCCCATGCCATAAGAAGCGTTTTTGAATTTTTTCAATGCTATTCACCACTGCTGCTAGAATGCTAAACATTGACATGATATAGATGGGTAAATTCTGAAGAGTGCTTTTAATCAATAAACATTTACCAGCACTTGAGAGGATAGCACCTTTCCACCCAGCTAATTTTTTCTGAAATATCTTAAGCAAATCATTCCAAACCTCATTAGAAACCTTACTAGTACTCATAGGGAGTCCTAGATAAGTAGCTGGGAGGGAGTTGATTTTGCAACCAAGAATGAGAGCAATATTTTTTTGTCTTTCAATAGGAGTATTAAAGAAGTATACCGAGATTTTATCAAAGTTTACTTTTATGTCCTGAGGCTTCCTCATAGAATTGGAGAATGGTTTTGATAGCCTTAGCTTCAATGATGGAGGCCATAAGGAGTAGAATAGTGTCATCAACAAACTATTGATGGGAAGAAAATCTGATTGTTTGAAGTAGGTTGAAAGCCTTTTATCATACCATTGTATATAGATTTTGTAATAGAATGACTGAGACTATCAGCCATTATGATGAACAAGCAGAGGGGACATGGGGTCCCCTTGTTGTATGCCTCTATTGCTAGCAAAAAAACCAATAGGCTCACCATTGACAACCACTAAAAATCTAGGAGAAGAGATGTAAGCTTGGACAATTTTTCTGAATTTATTTTGAAATCCAAACTTGGTCAGTACCTCATCCATGAATTTCCAAGAGACTCTATCAAATGCCTTATGCATATCTAACTTTATTGCCATCCCAAATTTTCTGCTTTTAGCCATTGAATGAATTGTTTCATGGACCATAATTACCCCATCCTGGATAATTCTACCTTTTATAAATCCACTCTACTATTGGGAGATAATTTCTATGAGAAGAGGCTGCAGTCTAGTGGTTAAAATCTTAGTGAAAATTCTGTAAACCACATTAACCAGGTTGATTGGTCTAAAATCCTTAAAATCCTTTGCATCCAGCTTCTTAGGTGCAAGCACAATATGTGTGTTATTTAATTCCTTAATTAGATTTCTAGTTCTGTAAAACTCATTTACATCTTTCAACAAATCTTTAGAGCATATATCCCAACATCTTTGGAAGAAATTAGCAGAGAATCCATCAGGGCCCGGAGCCTTATCACCTTCTAGAGAAAAGACAACTTTTTTCAACTCCTCAATGGTGACAACTTTAGAAAGGATCTTAAATCTCTCTTCTGGAAGCAAATTGTTAGGAATGGAGTCTAAAAGGAAGGAGGTCTGCTTGCTCATTATAAGAATTGTTCTCAGTTAAAATATTCTCATAGAATTTTAGGGCTTCAGCTTTAATATCCTTAGCATCCTTAGTAATGGTACCATTCCCCTTGGAGACTTCAGTAATTCTTTTGCAAGCCCTATGCTTGAGAGTGGTCATATGAAATTTTTTTGTGTTTCTGTCCCCAGACTTTAACCAAAGAGCTCTAGATTTCATTCTCCAAAATTTTTCCTCACGACTATTGATATTATACAGGTCAGAAAGAAGTTTCTTTTCTCTTTGGTGATCCTCATAAGTCATACCTTTCATTGAAACTTTTAGCTCAAACTCTTCCATTTGTCGCTTAATCTCTTTTTTTCTGATCAAAGATGTTGCCAAAAACCTCTTTATTCCAAGTTCTAACCTTTTTTCTTCACATTTTTTCAGCTTCTGAAGAAGTCTGAATTGAGTTGTTCATGTCCCTTCCCAAGTCCACCATTCTTTAATTCTATCTAGAATGTCCTCATGCTCAAGCCACATCTTTTCAAATTTGAAGTTACAGTGAAAATGCTTAGACCAATTGAAGAAGTTAAGAGCAATAGGATTGTGGTCAGAACCAGTTCTGGGTAAAGAGGATAGATGAAAATTCTGATTTAAGATCCAGTTAGCAGTAATGAGAGCTCTATCCAATCTTACCTGAATCAAATTTTCTCCAATTCTTCTATTAGACCAAGTGTATTGATTACCATGAAGTTCAATGTCCATAAGATTGAGATATGAAATGAAGTCAACAAAATCTTCCATGCTAGTAGAGAAATCAGAGTTCCCTCCAAAATTTCTCCCCAGGGTTTAGAGGAGTGTTAAAATCCCCCATAATCAGCCAGTTAGATTCCTCAAAATTATTTCTAAACCAAGCTAACTCTTTCCATAAATTTCTTCTATCAGTAGCAGTATTTGGAGCATAGATATTGGAAAGGATCCAACTAGAATTGTTCTCAAGACTTTTAAAATTTATAGCTAAATGATTTTGAGAGGAGAAAATCACATTACCATGAACAATTTTAGTGTCCCAGAAGACCGCTAAACCTCTAGAAGCCCCTTGAGAATCAGAAGCAGCAAAGGCAAACATTCTCCCAGAAAGTCTTTTTGCACTCTTCAACAGCTTTAGTTTTCATTTTCGTTTCTTGAATTAGAAGGATACTGGGTCTGCTTGATCTTCTAAGTTCCTTAAGCATTCTTTTTTAGGACCCCCATTTAGTCCCCTAACATTCCAAGATAAAAATTTCATTAAAAAATGATTGGGGAGGTGGTTGCCGGATGGCTCAAAAGACTTTGAGTACCATTTGCAATTTCTTTCTCAGTCTCTTTTTTCCTCACATTGCTTTTGGAGGGTCTGCCTTTTTTATAGATCACTCCAATATTCCCAACTATTTTTGCAATAGCTCTTGTGATTCTTGAAGTGGAAGCTTCCCAATTTCCTATTTGTTTCTTTTTATCACTATATAGCGATTCTGGGATTTCTTCAAAGGCTTTCAGTCGTCGTTTCTTTCGGTCGAACAGTTATGAATCCATCCTTTTCACATTTAGAAAGGATCTTTGTTGATGCAGGGGTAATTTCTCCTTCTTCTTTTCCTTTATCAAAATCAAGATATTGAGCTAAAGGGAATTCTCTGTTGTATTCATTGTCTATGAGCTCCTCCATTTCTGTAAACTCTTTATCCTCATTTAGATCTCTTGCTATGGATTCCAATAGTTCTTTAGCTTTTTCTTGTCGCAGGTTGTTCAAATCTTTATTCTTCAAAGAACTGTTCTGATTTACTGGTTCTTGATGAGGAAGGGGAGTAATTTTCTCCATCTCCTCTTCATTGGAAATGGTTAGATTAATGTAAAATTTTTCATTTACTTCATCCACTTCCATGTTCAGTTTTATAGGATTTTTATTCTCAAGCACCTTTTCCTGATTTTTTTCTGTTTCCTTCAGAGCTTCTTCACCCTTTTTCTAATCATTTTCTTTTTCCTTTCGACTTCTTCACCCTTTCTCGAAGGAGGGTTTTTTGGTCTCCACAACTTTCTATAGACTGGTGGCCTCTTTATTATGGTCTTAAAACCATTTTTTTGTCCTTTGATTTTCATATTCATCTACATGCAGTGGTCTTTAGTTTCCTTATCCCTTGTATGCTGATCTTGCCTATTCTTTTTTATAGTATTTATATCGGTCCGAGAGGATTTTTCAGCCTTTGCTGTCTGTTTCTGGCCTTGCTCTTTAGGATGATCAGGAGGTTTATCATGTTGTTGCTTCCTGCTCTCTAGTCATTTTCTGGTAAAATGCCCTAATTTATGGTATTTATGACATCTTTGCTGAAATTCCTCATATTCGATTGACTGTTTCCATGCCCCAAGTTTTGATTGAAGAATGATGTATTCAGGCAACTCCTCCATTTTAGACAAGACAAAAAACCTTGTAAAGGCAAGTCTGGATATATTTTTGTAGGCCCATCTAGCCCAATTAGACAACCAATCGATCTAGCAATATGGAGAAGGATATCATCATCCTAAAGATGAAGGGGCAGTCCTAGGAGTCTACACTAAATGAGGATGGTATGTATATTCTTAGTATTAGGGTTAAACCCTGGATACCATTTTTTTAAAAAAAGCCCCATATTGGAAATACACCAGGGGTCACCCAGAAGGACTGAATCTACATCTGCCTATTGATTGAAACGGTCTAAAAAAACCCCTTTTCCATGGTGGTGATATTTAAATCCCCTTTTGGCTTCCAACGTCTCATGGCCGATTTTCTGATAATATCAACATTGGGTCTTGCTCCCAAAAACTTTCCAATGAGGGAAAGATTTGTTTTCTCAAGAGCTCTATGCAGACAACCATTAGGCACTTGTATGTGGGTCACACCCTCCTTATCTTTTGTAATTTTAAAAGCAGTATTCAGTCCAGGTGTAGGGGAATGGGGGCCCACATTTTTGTTAGGAGGCACCTTAACATTATCTGCCCAAGCTCTAGATCCAATGAAAATATCTTTATTTTGTTCTGCATCTGAAGTTGTCACCTTAGCAACATGTTTTGCAGCATGTTGAAAGACATTCTGTATCCAAAGTGGCTGAAACCACACTCTCAAAACCCTCATGCAGCCCTCCATAAACAACAAATTTACAATCCATGTGAAGTTATTGAATTAATTATAAGGATTCTTGCTATTTTAAACTCTGATTTTCCCTCTATTTAAAATGTATACTACTATATTAACCACTTCTCTCCAAAACATATCATATAAATTTTAATCATTTAACGTATTTCTTTTCATTTCTTGCACTGTTTTATTATTTCTTTCTACAATGCCATTTTTTCCTTGGAGTTCTTGCAATTGAATAATGTCTTTTTATTCCATGATTATAAAAAATTTATACAAATTCATTTGAGGTAAATTCTCCTCCATGGTTTGATCTTATACATTTGATTTTCTTACTAGTTTAATTTTCAACCAAGCCTTTAAATGCCTTAAAATTCTCAAATGATTTATATTTTTCCTTTAGAAAATTTACCCAAGTCATTCTAGAGTAACCATTAACAAATAATATGACATATATATCACCTTGAATGATTTGAGTCCTTATCCCGCACATATCACTATGAACAAGTTCCAATAACTTTTTAGTTGAGTACTCCTTTATTTTGAATGAAACTCTTGTCTACTTCCCACGCTAATGTTTCTTGCAGAATGTGTTTGCTGGTTTAGAAAATTCTGGCATATATCTAATAGATTTTTGGAGCTAATATTTACTAAGTTTACAAAATTAATGTGGCCCATCCTTCTATGACATATCCATATTTCATATAATTTTCCCATGTAGCATATTTCTCCCTTAACCTCACTAAGAATATAAAGATTGTTTACTCTCCTGCATGCATCAACAACCATCTTCCATGTTTGTGTCTTTCTAATCTCACATCCTTTAGCATGAAATGTGATAGTATATGCCTGATCACTCATTTGAATAACACTCAATAGATTATGTTTCAAACCTTCAAAATACAAGACATTTTAAGTCTTTGATTTTTCCATTATTAAGAATAATAGTTCCTTTTCCTGATATTCTTACTGTACCCATTATCTCCAAACTTCATAGTGCCCCCATTTACCTTTTTCAAAGTGAGAAACTTAATTTTGTCTCCAATCATATGACTTGAGCAACCACTATCAATATACCATTAATTTACTTCATTTTTTGTATTTAGAGAAATTTTAACAAGCATGGAAATTTCCTTGTTCTTACCTAGATTTGATTTATTATTCCAAACTTTTGTTGATTCATACTTCAAATTATTCATAGTTTCTACATTGTTTTTTTTCTAGGGAGATTCTACAAAAAGTGCAATATTACCAAAGTTTTTTAACTCATAGAATTCCACTTAAAACTTTATCAACGGAGAAAAAGAGTTATATTTTCTATTTGAGGCTCCAAAGGGACTTGAATTTGCATTCATATTTTGTTTTTATCAAAACTTATTGCATAAGATCTAAAATACACTACTCTATGTCAAAATTGATTGCATAAAAAAACCATAAAACAAATACTAAAACCTGGTTAAATGATGTTGTTTTGGGGAAAAGGATCTTCCATGATTTTATTATCTAACTTTTTGAGGAAAGCTTGTATTCTTAAGAACATGAATATTCTTCATGTTTCTTTCTTCTGGGTTGCTTTTACTTTGAGGAACACAAGTCTCATTTACTTTACTACTTTCAATTTTGATTGAACTTTTAATAGCATCTACACATGTAATTGAATTGTCTATAAATTATTTGGAGGTACCTTGATCTTTTTTGAAACCAAGATCAATGTTAATAAATGGTGAGTTCTGATTACTATGTATTTTATATAATATTTTAGTACTCTTCTTAAACTTGAGGAAATTGTTTAATTTAGCCTTAGTCTTCTCAAGTTCATTTCTCAAAGAAACTATTTCAGATTCAAGCTTCTCACAATTTTCATTCTTTTGTTTCATCTAGGTTCTCACAACCTCATCCATCTTCTTGATATCTTCAAGATGAACTTGTAGATTAATGATGATATTATTATATTCTTCAAGATCTTGTGAAACATTTTATTTCGAAGCATCATATTCTTCTTCAAATTTCTGAAGCTATTATTTTTTGTTTATTTTCCTTCTTTCTAAGACTCTTGATCTCATCTAGGGCACTAAACATATCTCCTCCAAGATCCACCTCAACATCTTCTTCATCTATCGAGACCAATTATTATTTATTTTCTTTTGAATTTATTGTCATGAACAATGATTCCTTCTAATCACTAGTAGAGTCACTTTCATCACTTTCCTCAAATGCACAACTATTTTCCTCCTTGGTAGAGAGATTTTTGTTGTGATTGTTGAAGTTATCATATTTTCTTCTCTTATATTTATTTTTAGATTGTTAGTACTTGTTACTTTCCTTCATGTTGTGATCTTCCTCACTATCATTATTTTTACTTTTTGCATGTGGAAATATAGAAGAAAAATATCCTACTTTACCACAATTAAAACAATTGAAGGGAAACATAAATTTATATTTTATAGTTCCCCTCTTAAAATTTATGAAAAAATGAGATTCTTCCTGATCCGAATTAATACTAGATCAATCATGTGACTCAGGATTTCTATTTTTCACATTTTGTGATATTTTGAAGGCTACATATTGCTTAGTTGATTTATCCTTTTCAGTCCTCATTTCATATGTATTAATAATCCCATAAATTTAATCTATTATTAGGGTCCTTAAATCCTTCATTTATTCAACTGGTAACACCTCATCTACCATAATAGTGGACTTACTAATTGAGTGTTGCACTATATTGCAGGCCCAATTGTAGTTCTATGTATGTGTGTGTGAAACATGCCGTAGGTTTCTCTTGTGCTAGGCACACTTTGTGAAGTAGCAAGATAAATATGTGTAGAAAAATGTAATATATGGTGGATGGAATATAATAGAATCCTCCCCTTATGCTTGTGTGATGCAGATATCCAAAGCGATGGAGCTATGTATATGAAAATGATCTCCAAATGCTATAGATGGATGTAAGTCTAGGTGGATGATAGTAGTGAATAAAGCTTGGTCCCTTATTATGGTCTCATAAATTTATTATATTATAGGTTCTCTTGATCTAATTTCATAATTAATCCTGAAATGAATGACCATCAAAAAGATAAAGATATCAAACAGATCGAAAGAGCCCAAAAAGTGGTGGAAAAGTTCAAAAAAGTTTGAAAGGATTCTAAAAAAGGTATAATTAGTTCCATAAAATAATGGATCCCTATTTATAGAGAATCCTTTTTGTCCTCCCATGTGTGTTACGAAGATCTAACTTGTAGTAGTCAAATTGTTTTGAAGGAACCTACTATGATACCAATTGTTGAATACACACTAATACACAGAAGGGAGGGGGGTTGAATTAGTGTTATAAAAACATTGATTTATTTAAACATTAACATCCATAAAATCATAAATCACATAAGATATAAAAATTTCACAACCATAGAATACAAGATTTATGTGGAAACCATTTCGAGAGAAAACCACAGAGTTAAGACTCTTTAGATCTACTACCTAAATCTAACCCAAAATATCTCAGTATAAAATTTTAGGCACCAACCTACTAGAGATACTAATCCTTAATACCAAGCACTAATGAAGATAATTCATGAGCACTAAATCACTAGAGACACCAATCCCAAAATTGTGAGGCACCAACCTTGAAAAACACAGATCCACCTTATGTAGTTTCTACTTTAACCTTATGATGGAAATTTAATCAATATCTTCATACAAATAGATCAAATCCTTCTTCTAACACAAACATTGGTCCAATTAATGAAATCGGACCACTTTATACTTTTCTCTTCAATCATGTTCACACTTTAATCTAGTTTCTCTTCTTGCACTTATCCTTCTACTTCAAATGAAAATTCACCTCTTCTCAAATTCATTTCTTTGTTCATTATCAAGTATTTATGATCTACTTTTATCTTCCTTTAACAAGTTATCATTTCAATTTTTCTTGAGTTTTATCTTCCTCTTCTTCAGTGATTCACTGTTATCTCATACTAAGAAGTCCATTTGGGGCTTAGAGAGACATCTTCATTTGTTGATCCACTCTTCTCCTTTCTTATCCTTTTAGCAGTTCTATATTTCACTTCTCTAAGCACACACAAAATAATGTTTCTACATATCATTTTATACCTATGAAACTATTAACATTCAAATCCAAACAAGATGAATATCGACCATATTCACAACATGAAGATCAATGCCAAGATAAAAGAGTAAAACAATAAACTTGGGTTGGCCAGATAATTGAATATATGGAACATTTTAGTTCCAAAACAAAGATAGTTCGCCAACAGAAAAGATCATAAAACTTATTTTAAATCCTTAGAAGGTTGGCCAAACATGATCTTAAAAATGATTCAACAAACTCAGAAATACATTATAGTAGTTGGCCCAAACTTCTAGTCCCATACCAAGACAAACCACAAACATCAGACATACTCCGAAGCATTCTTTTCAGAATCTAAAGCAATAGAAAGAGACTTCAAAGCTTAAATATGAGACGCTGAAGCACCAAACCATATTATTTCAACACTCTTCTCTGTCAGTTAAATCCTATAACATATTTTAAAATCAATGATAATGATTCCAACAAGGAATACTTCATACCTTAATGAAAACATATAATGAATTCATTCTGAATTGATCATAGAAGAAGAAATCTGTGGTGGGGAAAGATCATATGGTTGATTGATGTCAATAAGTCATAATCATCATAACTATCCAAGTCTTACATAAGTAAATTTTAGCTTATTTAACATGTTATCAATATCATCAAGAACATGTTAACATGGTATCGATAGATTAGATGATAATGTAGGAGTTTAAGCTCTCATCTCTCCCTGGGGTGGGATCAGATCACTATCCAATCATGCTGCATTTTTTGAATAAAGAATCCCAAAAACAAACTCCCTTCAAATTTTAAAATATGTGGATGTACCATATAGCTTTACATGAAATAATAAAATAATGGCGGAACATAATGATACACGGCTATGCTATGTACTCTTTTATGAAAAAGCTCAATAATGTTAAGAAAAATGTTAAAATATGGAACAAGGAGGTGTTTGAGAAAATATTTGAGACCAAGAAAGAGATAAAAGATAAACTTGAAACACTTGAAAAAAGAGTTGCAGAAAAAGGGGTGGATGTGGAAGACTATCATCTAGAAAAAGAGCTTCTTGCAGATCTGCACACTGTCAATATTAGGGATGAATCCTATTAGAGGAAAAAAATCACGGGCTCTTTTGCTAAAATAAGGAGACAAAAATATGAAGTAATTCCACATGACGATAATCCAACATAGGAGCAGCAATAGAATATCTGAAATCATTACCAAAGATGGAAGTATAAGAAAAGATATAAAAGTTATAAATCAAGAAGCAATCACCTTCTATAAAGAACTTATTAATGGAGATTTGAATCATGATGAGACGAATATAGACAATTTTATTTCTAACATACCTTATATTGTCTTCCCAACAAAAAATTTCAAGGAGATCAATGGGAAATTCACATTATAAGAACTTTAAAAAGTTGTCTTCTCCATGGAAGGAGACGAATCTCCAGGCCCAGATGGATTTTCAGCAATTTTTTATCAGAAGTATTGGGAAAATTTTAAGGAGGATCTGCATAAGGCTATCAATGAATTATTTAGAACATGATACCTTATTAATGAAATCAAAAATACTTTCATTGTCCTTATACCGAAAAAGAAAGGGACCAAGGAATTCAAAGAATTTAGGCCTATCAATATTTCCAATGTGCTATACAATATTTTACCAAAACTATTTCTTCTAGAATTCAACTGCTATTTCATAAGCTCATCTCTTTCTAGTAGGGAGGTTTTGTGCAGGGAAAATATATCCAAGATAGCATCATTCTTGTTCATGAGACTATCCACTCTACGGATAAAATAAAAAAGGAAGGAATTATTGTCAAGTTGGACATGAACAAAGAATTCGATAGGGTATCTTGGAAGTTTTTGGACAAATTCATGGGTAAATTTGGATTCGAATCTCATTTCAAAAATTTGTTATGGATTTGCATTTTTACACCTAAATTCGTAGTTATCATTAATGGAAGTCCCACTGGGTTCTTTAGTAGCATCCAGGGAATATGTCAAGGTGATCTATTATCTCCCAGGTCCTTTTTATTATTATGTCAAAGATCCTTAGTAGGAGAGTTATTGCTGAAGTTAGAGCTGGCCATATTAAGGGATGAATCCCTCCTCCTATGATCTTAAAGTCTGCAACCAACACTTTTTAGATGATACTATTTTCCTTTTGATGTCATCTATTGTGGAAGCTAGAAGAATCAATTCTCTGCTGAATGAATATGAAGGTGTGTCTAGCTAGCTTATTAATTTTGATAAAAGCTTTGTTATATTTATAAATACATCAGAATATAAGTAAATAAATATTTCTAATACTCTTTAATGATCCATTAAAAATATTCCCTCTTCTTATTTGGGAATTCCCCTCTTCACTGGAAAATTCCCTAAGGAGGTCTGGAACTCTCATTGAGTGCTTTCATAGAAAGCTCGCTGGTTGGAAAGGAACGATTCTCTCTCAAATGGGTAAATGTATTTTAATAAAGATAACATTACAAAATCTTCCCATTTATATCATGTATCTCTTCAATATTTTGAGCATGGTGGTGGAAAAAATTGAGAAGATTCAACAAAAATTCCTATGGGCTGGTGTTGAAGAAAGAAAGAAAATTCCCCTTGTGGCTTGGGAAAAGGTTTGTTTATGAAAATATAGTGGTGGTATTGGCATAAAGAATTTACAAATTATGAACAGAGCCATGATTGTGAAAATGTGTTAAAAATTATTTAAGGAAGACCTTCCGTGGACCACTATCATTAAGAAAAAATACATTGAGAACTCTAGCTCTATAAATTGGCTTTACAAAGAAGAGATCCCTGCTAGTTAAGCATTTTGGAATGCCCTCATTGGCTATAGGAATATAATCAAAAAAGAAAGTAGATGGAAGATGGGAAATGGTAAGAATATTAGCTTTTGGAATGATAAATGGCTTGCTAACAACCCTCTATGGGATTTAGAAGATGGTCAACGGGTGGTTGAGAATTTCCAGCTTCATATTGGTGAAAGGGTGAGTAGTTACATTAATAATTTTAATTGGATTCATCTCCTTAATCATAGTGACATATCTCTAAATGCTAAATCCATAGAAAAGATACAATCTATGATTCTAAATAAACACATCTCAAGGCTATAAAATAATGATGAATTCATATGGGGCATCTCTTTAGATGGTGAATACTCTGTCAAATCAGGATACCAAATCCTTTCCTCTTCCCCCGCCCCCTCTTTCAATTGAAGTAAGATTTGGATGGAGTTAAATCGAAAGATCAATATGTTCTTCTAGATTTCCATTCAAAACAAAGCATTAACTATTGATAATTGGATTAAAAAGGGTCAGCATATCCCTAAACAATAATTTCGTTAAATATGGACATTTTATTAAGAATCTAGATTTATATTATTATCATTTCTGGTTTTCTAATTGTTGAAATTGGATTCCTAAATTGCCATTATTGGTTTTTATCTAGTGTGATATCAGATTCTAATATTTTTATTATTGGAATTTAAGTAGTGTAATATCAGATTCCAATATTTACACTGTTCCATACAAGCATGCTCCTAATTCTATATTGAGTTTATGAGAATGGGAATATGCCCATTCTCAACACACTCATAATACAACTATGTTCCTAATTATTTTTATGTGTATCGTTTTTCTCTCAATTTTTTTCTATGATTCCTATATGAGGCATTTTGATCCCTTTTGAAAATTAAAACAATGTGATATGGGTACATGTTGTATGAAATAAGAAGCAACTATTGAGTCTATGAGAATGGACATATGCCCATTCTCATCACACTAATGGTACAAGTATGTTCCTAATTATTTGTATGTGTATCAACTTTATATTTATTCTTCTTCTATAATTCATATATGAGAGATTTTGACTCATGCACATAGCTTTACGAAAAGACCATATAATTTTGTGGTTGTAATGAATGCGTAAATCAAGACTAATTCTTAGAAAAATCCAAAGCATTAATATTTTGAAATGAATTCCTTGTAAATCACATCCAACTCCCTTTAAATCACTCTTCTAACTCCCTATAAACTTACTTAGAGCCTAATTAAGATTTTTTTTCAAATTAAATTAATTGCATGGTGGAAATCATATTATTAATAAGATTCATGAGTTCCATAAGAAACACAATGTTTTATAGAATTATATTATGGAAAAATCTTCCAAAGTAATATAATACTCAATATTTCATTTAATTATCAAATAATAGTACATCTGTAAACTTTTATAGGACCAATGTTTAAAATATTTTCTTGTAAAAACCCACATCCCGGGCCAAGATGATTTCACATACAAATTTATAAACTTCAATAATTTCTTTAAGTCAACATTCCTTATCCTATTAAAGTAGTTCAAGGTATGATTTAATGGCCGCATGTCCTTTATTGGGTATCTTTATGGATCAAATTTCCTAATTTTTATTTGGTGTCCATGCCCAGATGATGCTATCCACATTGATATCTTCTTTAGGTTCATTTGATATGGTCCAATTTTTATTTGGATTTAAACAATCCCTATACAATGTTGTACCTTCCCCTCTCACTGCAGATTTCCAATATTGAACTTTCAAATTTTTAATTTCATCATACACATCTTTTCATTATCATTTCTTGTCTTGTATAAGTAATATTTGTCCATTGAACACATCCTTCAATGAGTTTAATTATTGGTTAGATATTCCACAAACATGCCCAACGTAAATATCATTATTACTTGGGATATGTTGAATAATGTAGTCTTCTTTGTGAGAATGTGTGGACTCCTATTATTTGGTCATATATGTCTTTCTCCTGTGCCATTTTTGGCCAAAAATAAGTGTATGACCTCCTGCTTAAATTTACAAATGATTTATCCAAAACACGTAAATGTTTTTCCCAATACACGATCTTCAGAATCCAATAGTCACTACCTTCTCTTGTTACACTTTTCTCCCAATGCTCAATATATGCTTTTATTCCCTTTTTTAGATCTTCCATTTCTTTAAGTTCCTTGAAAGGTGCTAAAGGAGGTTTCCCTTCCAACAAGCTTAGTTCACCATTATCCTTTGTACGCCATATATGGATAGAACAAGACCATTGTTTATCCTTTAATGTTGATTTGTACTCCATCACTGGTATGGAATCCACAACATGGAATCTGAATAATTTTGGTTTGCTGATACCCATTATCTTATGGTTTCCATCCAACAAGAATGGCTCCACAAAGTCCTTGAAGTTGTACACTTCCTCAGTAAGATAAAGAGTGAATGTAATTAACCTTTGTTGGCATGTTCTATAAGAGTCCATGATATTTAGCAAAGAAAATGTGTCTACTTTGTGTAACGATGCTGCCAATCTTTCAAAAGTACCATCTATATCCTCATGGGTGTGTCCCACTGGAAGGAAGCTTACATACACAATGTTGAATACCTTTTTTGCTGTCAACATTGATAAAATGCAAATAATGTACAATTCTTGTTATCACTTGAAGCATTATCTAATTGCAAGTAGAGGATCAGTGGTTTCTTTATGAAAGAAGTATTCATGCTAGAAACACTAATTGATTTTGAATGGTAAAATATTTCCTTGCACCTTTTACATTTTTCATGCACATCATTTTTTAATAATGCATCATGCAATGGCTGTTTGGATGATCCAAAATGATACAAAAAATCTCCATACTCATCGATTAAATGTTCTTCAAGTTTGCTCCATGTTCAATAAATGGTATGCCAAAATGGCCGAAACCCCTTTGTCTTGTGTCCATGTGTGAGCATACAAGTCAAAGTAACTGGTAGGTTCATAATATTACTTATTGAATTTTATTTTTTACCCATCCTTGGTATGGAAGTTTTCATTTCATCCATTTTATCATGCACAATGCTCAAGAATCCATGAGGCTGTTTTTTTTACTGCAATATGTGGGAATAGTAAGCTACATGAAAACTTTGAATATATTCATTGTGACATGTTTGTTCCTCCTCAATATTTGTGAGTGTTTATGGGCATGTGGTGGCTCTAAATTTGTTTAAACAATATGTGCACTCATCACACTTGGTAAAGAAATTATTTTTTGCAATGGAAACATGTGGAAATTTTTTGTTCATTTTGTTGTTGAAGCTTGACTGCGACACCTGAGGAAGTTTCAAGAATTAAAGTTCCTCATTGCATTTTTTTCGTAGTATATTTTGGGTATAGAATGAAGGAAGAAACCTTTGGGGAAATTTTACTCCATCCTGTCCTATAGACCGAGTTAGATGTGGAGAGATATCTAAATTTATCTCAATAATTCTTGATATGCAGGTAATTATTGTGGCAATGTTTGACCTTTGTTTCTATTTTCCAGTGTTTTCATTCACTGCAAGCCTATTTCTGCTTATCCATTCTGATTTATGTTTATAGAAGGAAATCCTTGGGTAAACATATAATTTGTGCCATGAATTCTAACAAACATACATCCCATCAAATTTCATTTTATGTATCTCCATAGTTTTCTTACTAACATTGAAGATGGAATTTGTTGTTAATGCATCAAGCACAATTTTTTTTCTATGAACTTCATTCAAGGCTCTAGTTGTGCACCAAAGATTTGGAATTCTAACTGAAGAAAGAGGTAATTTTTGGAGACAATTAGTTTTTCAACAACTAAACTCCGCATTTTCCACTTCTTCTAAAAATATTAACAATTTTCTATCCTCATCAGAATTTTGATTTGATGGATTGGACTTGAGGGATATCCAACTTCAAACATTTTGTAACATTATACAATATTTTTAGCACTCTATTGTATTGATTGTGATTAGTGGCATCATATGAAATTGGATAAATAAATTGAGGTTGTATCTCTTCTAATGCATCCCATATGATGACAACCTCCTTTGGGACTTCTTTAAAACTAATATCCAGATGCGAACTATTTATGTCAGCCAATTGCCTAACTGGCCATTGTATGAGAGATCCTTCAGATAGGTAGCATCCTTTGCAATGAGGTTTGAATACTCTATCAATATGCACACTGAAGCTATTGGCATCCAATCTAGTAAAATGTACCATGTATCCTTCAACTACGTTTGTAATTGTTCCCTCTTCTACAAATTTAGACTCAATCGAACAGTAATGGATTAATTTTGTAACAAATCACTTGAACTTCAAATTGTGTTTCTCACTATGTACAAGGTGTAGATCAACCATTTGAGCACCCCCTTCCTTAATCATAAGGTAAGTTCTTGTTTCTTCTAAAATAAAATGTTTTATTGGCAAAACAATTATTTTATTAGGTTATAGCGAGTCTGAGCATTCTGAACACATATTTACCACAATCTCTATGCATACACCAAAATTCAAAGGACCCAACCTCTCTCCATCAATTTCATGAACTTCTAGCACATGAGTTATATAACCCATGGCTATGTCCATCGTCTCTGCTACAAGATTTGTGTTTGAGAATGAAATTTTCTATGACAAAATATTTTCTATATTTAGGACTTGTATTGATGGTGCTTTCACTGTCATCACTAGAATCTCCATCACTCTCTGCATTGTAATCCTTTGAACCACTACAAATTTTTTCACTTCCCAAATTGGGGGGAATGAATGAATCTTCATGCTTTGATACTTCACTCTCTTCCCAAGAAATGTAGTATCCTTTATTACCGACATCTGCCAAGGTTTCAAATTCATCAACTATGAAAGGAAATTTTATTGTCCCATCCAATATTGTGTTAACACTGACAACAAAAAATCCTCTTCCCACATCTTTGCAATGTAGTGTCTTCCTACTTGGATATACTCTTCCCTTTGTAAATTTGGTTCCTTTTGAAAACAAGTCCACATGATCATCCTCTACAAATGCAAAATCCCCTGCTGGTGTAACAACATAAAATACAAAGTTTGTGAGATGATGGAAAATATATCAAACCATTGCATAAAATAAATTAAAAATTATCATGTATGTACAACTGTAAGTATATTGAATACACATAGCACATGAGATGCGAACTTCTATAATTCAGTAAGGTTTGGAAATACTTCAAAATTATACATATAATTAAAATTGACATGAATATATTAGTAACATGATTTATAAACTATGATTGAACTTGAATCATTTGAATTTAATTGATGAGAAATAAATAGATGATGTTGAATATAAATGATGAGAAATAAATAAATAGAGGTTAAATAGAATTTAATTAGAAACTTGATTGCTAAATGCTTCATCCAAATATCTTCATCATATTAACATAACATATATTACTTTTACAAGAATTCCTCATACTTCCCATATTCACTAACTATGAGAATGGGAATTTTTCCATTTTAAACATTATCATAAAAGGATCTAATTTTCATTCATTCTTTATGTTTCACATAGGAGTATTTGTCTTTCTTTTTATATTTAGTTTATGAGAATGGGCATATGCCCATTCTCATCACAATGATAAAAATATTTGTTTGTATGAGAAATGGCATACCCCCATTCCCATCACAATGATAAAAACCCTTTTTTGTATGAGAAATTGCATATCCCCATTCTCATCACAATAGTAAAATTATTTGTTTGCATGAGAATGGGCATATGCCTATTCTAACCCTTCTAACTTATTGAAGAAATATTGAACTTAATCATTTTAATATCACTATAAGGATGTGAGAATGGGAAAATGTCCATTCCAGAACAAATTAAATATTACCTCTATTTTTTTGTATGATTATTATATGAGAATGGGCATATGCCCATTCAATACAACATAAAAATGTTTGTTTGTATGAGAATAGACATGCCCATATGCCCATTCTGTCTATGTGTATTGAACATATCCTCAAGCTAATACCTCTATTTTTCTTCTATGATTCTTATATGAGAATGGGCATATGCCCATTCAATATAAGATAAAAATGTTTTTTTTACAATTACACCTCTCGTATGAGAATGGACATATGCCCATTCTGTCTATGTGTATTGCCTCAAGATAATAATATTTTTTTTCTCAAAAAGGAATAAAAAATTAATTCCACTAAATGTTATTTCAAGGTACTATCCCATTATTTAGAACATCTAATATTAACCTTTTATGTGATTACTATAAGTTATATAGTTTTTTTTTATTAATTTCACAACCATATTATAGTATCAGTGATTTTAACACAAACACGTATGGGAGATGTAATTATTTTTAAGTACATTCAAGATATTTATAATGAAACTTGATAAATATCAAAGATACCTATTCAAATATATTAAAAAATACAACTCAAGGTTAAATGTGACAAAAAATCCAAATAAGGAAAAAAAAATAGATATCATAAAATATGGTATTAATACCAAATAATAGGATTGTCGTTTGTAACCAATGAAGAAATGAAAATATATGGATCGTTCAACCCCACCCCCTCTTTCTATTTAAGTCGACATTCCCATCTAGAGTTCAAGGAGTTCTTGAAGCAAGTAAATGATTCAATCATTTGAGTGATTTCATGAAAACCATGCATCTTATATATTTTCCCTAACTATCCCCTCTAATACAAATTAATACAATTAAATTAAAATGCAAAAAATAACCTAAAACATGGCTATGATAATGTTTTAAAATTATATTTTATTTTAAATGTAATTAACCTAAATCAAGACTATGATAAAGTTTGAAATTTATATTTTATTTATTTTATATGCAATAAACCTAAAACATGGCTATGAATGTTTTTGAAAATTTAAATTTTATTTTAAGTGCAATTATTAAACCTAAATCATGGCTACCATATTTTTTAATATTTATATTGTTTTTGACCATGGAATAACAAGTCCATTAATTTGTAAATAAATTGTTTTCCACCGTTAATTTTTTATTAATTGAAAGTACTTGGTTTTTATTAATTAAAGGTACTTATTTGTCAAACACGTCTTCAAATGCCAATTGGAGGGAAATTTGTTGAAATTAATGGAAATTAATTCACACCACTCTGTGGCACTGTAGAGAGAATGACGATGGTTACTATTTTTGATGATGGGATAGGTCTTGGGAATTGCAAGGTTTATCGCGGGTCAGAAGCTATCTCTTTCTTGTTCATCTTTCTTTCTTTTTCATCCAGTTTCCACTTTTTTGTTTGTCCTTCTGTTTTGGGCTGCCCGTTTCATTAGACTATTTTTCCCTGTGAAGCAAAAAATTTGAAGAATATTTCTAAGATATTGTTCGTCCTCTCCGCTAAACATTTTGTTGACCCTTACTGCTTTGGGCTCTCTCAGTTTTGTAAGACCATTTCGGCATGTGATGCACACAAGATTTGAAGAAAATTTGAGGCATGAATTATTCTAACTCTTCTCTATTCAATTATTATGAGATGAAGAGTAGCATTTGGTTTTCTTTCCCTTATATTCCGTTTTGGGTTTAAAGATAATGGCCTTTATTTATCTTCTGTATTTTTTGATCTGGGTATTAAGAATATCACTTCAATGTTTTGAAAGACATGCGTAGTTGTTAACCAAATCATAGTTGCTAATACAGGGAGTTATCTGTTATGATTTTACTAAACTACCGAGTGGTCTTACCACCTAGGTGGCATTACTTTTTTATCCAAGCTGTGCAGGCGAGTTCCGCAGGCTGAGAATGTTTCATTATTAGAAGAAGAATTTACTTTTTTATAGCGAAGAAAATTTATACTTCTTTTTTAAATTGAAGATAAGTTTCAGAGATACTTCTAACTCTTATCTGTTGATTTATTATGAGATGAAGAATATCATCCTTCTTTCTTTCTCTTGTATTCTGATTTGGGTATAAAGATAATGTCATATTTTTGATCTTTTTTATTATTGATATGTGTTTTAAGAATATCACTTCAATATTTTGAAAGACTTGCATAGTATTATCCTCCATAGTTATAAAAGGATGCCTCTAAATATGACCATTTCTTGCATATTTCAGAGTCTGAACAATATCATTCCCTTGTAAATTTTTGTTTTGATTCTATAAAAACCACTTCCAATCCTTCATGCTAAGATGGGGAGTTAATTATTTTGTTATTACCAAAGTATAGTGTGGGGTTACCACCTAGATAGCGTTACTTATTTTCTGAGCTGGGTGGCCTAGCTATGTAGGCCAAGATGGGGTAGTGAGATACGCAGGCTAAGATGAGTGGACAAGCTGACCAGCCAAGCTCGGTGAGAGTGAGCTGACTCATTGAGCTTGGTGGTGAGTTGACATTACCAAGCTCGGTAGGAGAGCTGACTCACCGATCTCAGCAGGCGAGATGACTCTCCTAGCTTGATCGGATGAGTTGACATTTCAAACTGGGTGGGCGAGCTGATCTATCGAGCTGAACGGTGAGCTCACTGGTTGAGTTGGGAAAAGTAAGATGACCTGAATTGAGATGAGTGTGTGACCTGAAATCTGGGTGGGCTAGTTAGAGCTACCGAGATGGTATGGGCTAGGTTGTACCTACCGAGCTGGGTGGGCGAGGTCGACCTTCCTGGATGACGGACGAGCTCACTTTTGACCAAGTTAAGAAATATTGAACTTAATCATTGTCATATAGGGGTTAAAATGATTAAGTTCAATGATGTATCTAATGAGAAAATTCTGTGTTCTCAAAATTGGAATCATAAAAGAAGAACAAAGATAAAATGTAGCTTGTTTTATAATGTACATTTTCCCATTCTCACAACCTTCATAGAGTTATTGAAAAAATTAAGTTCAATATTACTTGTATTACAATTATTAGAATTGGCATACACCCATTCTCATACAAAAAAACATTTTTATCTTCCATTCAATGGTCAGGTATCCATACCTATAGAGGTATTAAAATGTTTAAGTTCAATATTTCTTGTATTAGAATGTTTAGAAGGAGCCCTTATACATACAAAAAAGAATTTATTTCTTATATTGAATAGAATATGCCCATTTTCATATATGAAGGATAAAATAATATTTATTTGTATTAGATGGGCAGATTCCCATTAGTCATATAGGAATCATATAAGAAAAATAGATCAAATTTACTTTGTTTTTGAAGTTCCCCATAATCACATCCTTCATATGTATTAAAATGATTATGTTCAATCTTGTATCTAATGAACAAATTCCCAATCCCATATAGGAATCATAAAAGAATAATATAGATAAAATCTAATTCATTTTAAAATGGAAAGTTTTCCATTCTCACATCCATCACATAGTTTTTAAATTGATTAAGTTAAATAATTCTTGTATTAGATTGACCATTTCTTTTCACTCTTATATCTTATTACTTTTCCCATTAGTAATGATCAAGTTCAATATTACTTGTATTACAATGATTAGAATGGGCATATGCACATTCTCATACAAACAAATTATTATCTTGAATAGGGATGCCAAATAGGAATCATTGAAGAAGAATACAAGATTAAATTTAATTTATTTTTGAATGGGAAATTGCCTATTCTCATATTCGAATCATATATTAGGAAAAATAGAGAAAATTTACTTTTTTTATAAAATGGGTAGCTCTTCATTATCATTGTCTTCATAGTTATTAAATTAATTAATAAGCTCAATTGTGTATTGAATGAGAAAATGTGAGTTCTCATATAGGATTCATAAAATAAGAATAGAGATAGAATTAAATTATATTTAGAATGGCCAGCTGCCCATTCTCATAGCCTTCAAAGAGTTATTAAAATGATTAAGTTCACTATTTCTTGTATTAAAATAAAAATAATGGGAGAATGCCATGGAAACATCCCTTTAACTGATTTCCTATAATCATGCCTACAGGGAAGGGAACAAGGTTGTTATTTACCTTGCAAACAACGGTTAAAGAGGTTGAAATTTCTGTGTCATTGTAATGATTGAAAAGAATTCTCTATCAGTATTGGGATCATGATAGAGGTTGGATGATAGAATGGACTAGAAGGTTTTAATAAAGTAATCATTGGTTTTTAGAATGGAAAAAGAAGGTTTTGAACTGGGTTTTTTTATGCCATTTTAATAGAGAAACACAAAAATGGGCAGTGAAATGGTTCATATAGAACCTGATTCGACCAATGGGATTAGTAGAAGAGTTTGGATGATGTTGGAAAAGGAAGGTATGTCATCTCTATTTCAGAGTTTTAAAGGCCACAAAGAATCCCTAAGAAAGGATTATGCTATTCATTGGAAGGATGGTCGGGCTGGTATCTGTAGTTTTCTATAAAAAATTATGTGGATTTTATTGCTATAGTAGTTGGGATGAATAGTGAGGGGAGGGATATTTACAAACAGAAGAAAAAATTTGATGAGGAGATGGGAAAATGTTTGGTGGGTAAAGAGAAACTAAGACATCACTGTGTAGGTTTTCAGAGATATTCTTTAACTGATCCTTTCAATGAAATTGCCTTACACTTGACAAAATTTATCACCTTGGAGGGTAGGTACAAGGTAGTTTATGCCCACCATTTCCCTATTTTAAGTCATATTCGCCATGGTTTACATTATAATTTCCCATTCTTTCTCAGTTGTTCCATGCACAAATCAATCAAGAATTTTCAAAAAGGAAAGTTGAAAATCCCTCTTCATCAGGGATTGATAATGGCCTTATTTTGTTTGGGTTCTACAGATTTCACGAAATATGAGAAGTTTAGGGGCTTGTTGAATGATGATGTAAAGCATAATGAGGATGAGAAGTGTATGGAGTAGGAGGATTACGTGGATTCCTCCTATTTTGGCTCAAATTACATAAAATATTCTTTTATGCCATCGATAAAAGTTGTAGATGCTATTGGTAATATAGAGAGGGAGCCTTCAGAGGACCTAGATGAATTTTTTAATCTAGTTGAACGAATGAATAAATTGAGGAAGATGAAGGGTATTGATACTACAGTCAGTGTTTCTATGTATGATATCAAAGGGGAACCTTCCAAAGGAAAAGAAAAGTTGGGATCTAAGTGGAGTATGACATTGGACAAAATTTCCCTCAGGGTTCTGTAGCTGGAAAAGAATGTTAATTCCCTCAATGAGTCTGAGGAGGCCATGTTATGTACTTGTAAGAAGTATATTGAGGCCTTGAATAAAATTTTCACTTATCAAAAATCCATCCGAGAGGAACTGTCTGGGCTTAAAAATATGGTTATGGATATTCAGAGGAGGCTAGATCAACTGAAGGAGGGAAGAAATAAATGCAAGCTTAAGCTTTACCTCAACGTATCAGAGGAGGACGAGATGGTGAAGGATGATATGAGGGACGTTATTGGCAAGGAAGAAAAAAATGTGGAATAAAAACTTTATATGGAAATTAGAATTTAGAAACTACATTCTTATGCACAAAGTCAAACTCTTATAAAATGATAATATTGAAGTAGTGTTGTTGAGTCTTATGGGTGTCCTTTAAGTTGGAATATAAGTAAAATTTTGATAATAATGTAAGACCTAGGTTATTCAAGTAGCAATATAGTATGAGTGAATATGAGATAAAAATAATTATAACAATGATGTAATGTTGTTGATGTAGCAATCCGACTGAATAGATGTTACATTTGCATTTGGTATTGAAAAGATGTTACATTTATTTTTTGTATTGAATAGATGTTATATTTGTATTTTGTATAGAACAAGAGTATGTCCTTTGTCATACAAAAAATACTGAGGAAGAAGATGTTGCTTAATATATGAAAATGATAAAAAAATTCTATTATTAAAATGGTTGCAATGAGCGGAGGCCCAATATTATACAAGAAACGTAAAATAAGACTAGATGTTTAGAAGAGAAATATGCCCATTCGCATATAAGAATCATAGAAGGATAATAAAGACACAATTTAATTTATTTTAGAATGAAAATATGTGTATTCTCACAACCTTACTTTATTTTAAAATGGAAGTTGTGAATTCTCAAAACCCTTATAGATAGAAACTATTACTAGTGAAAGAAGCTTTATAATGGGCAAAATGCCATTCTCATAGAAACATACATTTTCTTATTGTTTTTTTCATTATTAATAATTGTATTATACTAGCTAGACTATCCCTGGTAGATCCAAGTGATGCACTACATACCATTGAGAGGGAGAAAGGCTTATGTAGTTCTCATCATACAATATATTTATATGATTGTAAAAATTTTTAGAATGGGTTGTGAGAATGGGAAGTGTGTTGGTAAACACAATATTGAATGTAAGCATGTTAACCGCCGTCAATCTCTCTATGGTGCCATGGAGTGGCATGAATTAATTTCCATTAATTTTTCCAATTTCTCTCCAACGGGAGGTCGAAGATGTGATTCAAAAACAAGTACCTTCAATTAATACAAGGTGGTAAACAATTTATTTGTAAATTAATGGTCTCACTATGCCATGGTCAAAAATAAATATAAATATTAAACAATATCGTAGCCATGTTTTGGGTATATGATTCCTATATGACAATTGAAATTTTCCCATTCAATAAAAGAAACATTAAACTTAAACATTTTAATACCTCTATATAAATGGATACCTAACCATTCAATGGAAGATAAAAAAGTTTGTTTGTATGAGAATTGGCATATGCAAATTCTAATAATTGTAATAATAGAAATATTGAACTTATTCTTTTCATAGGCATGAATTTATCTAACTCTTCTTTGTTGATTTATTATCAGATGAAAAAATATCACATGGTTTTATTTCCCTTGCACGGTGGAGAATTACCCATTCTGAAAAACTTTATATTTATCTCTAATCTTATTATATGATTCCTATAAAAGAATGGGCATATTCCCATTGTATATGACCACTCTCACATAGGAATCATAACATAATAATACAGAAAAACATTATTTCATAGTTTTAGAATGTAGTAGATTCTATATCTATTATTATATGATGCTGGTCATATGCCCATTCTATATGCCCATTCTCACACAGGAATCATAGCAGCACAATAGAAAATTAAATTTCATCTATATTGATTCTTATGATTTAATTAAAGATGAAGGTTACATGGTAGTGAACTGGCCGTTGTAGAAAAAAGTAAAGTTCATCTCTATTCTTCTATGATTCATATATGAGAAAGGGAATATGCCCATTCACATATAGGAAGATATATTGAAGTAAATCATTTTGAGAGTTATATAAAGGCTACAAGAATGGGGAATTGTCTATTTCAAAAAAAATTAAATTTTATCTCTATAAATTCCTATGATGATGTATGAATATTGTTTATGTAAAATATTGACTGTGAAATGATCTTATTTAATGTTGACATTTGTATAATTATTAGATGCTACTATTACCTTATTTTCTATATTGATTATTGTTACGATGAATGACTTTTCTTTCTTTCTTATCAGATTTGTAGTTTTCTATATGATTATAAAATTAGGTAGTAAATTTTTTTTTCCAAAAGGATAGTTAACCATTTTGAAATCTTCATTTACTAATAATTCAACATTATTATGAGTAGAAAATTCATGTCAGTTCATTGAACTGACATGCATACAGTTTATTCTTTTCGTATGGTATGCAGGAATCAAAGTAATCAATATGAAGTGATACGTTGGATTTGATACATCTCCAAAGGTGACAATATTGGGTAAGTGCCTATGCTAAAAAAAGTAAATGTTATCTCTATTATCTTTATTATACTTATTCACATATCTTTATGATTAAGGAAAAGGCCCATTCTAAAATAAATATTAAAGAGAATACAAATGAAATTTTAAACTTAATCTTTGAGATACCGCTATAACGAATGTGAGAATGAGAATATGAATATTGAATACAAGAAAAAAATTCTCAACTACCCACTCTTTAATATGTATTTAACATCTATGAGGGGGCATCTGCCCATTCTATACATGAAGAAAATATTTGTTTGTTTTAAAATGAGCATATGCTCATGGGAATCCTATATGAGAATATAGGATTAAAAATGTGATGCCCATTCGATAAAAAATGAAATAATTTTGTTTGCATGAGAATGGGCATATGTCCATTCTAAATATTGTAATACAAGCAATGCTGATTTAATGAGATTGATCATATTATTCCTTGTTATACCTATTTAAAACTTGTGTGACTATTTCATCCACACTCTTCTTAGTCTTGTTCTATTATTCCTATCTACCCAAGAAATTATTCTATGATTCCTAAATGAGAAGGGGCATCTACCCATTTAATAAAAGATGACGTAAAAAAGCTACATCAATTTCCTAACTCTTTTAACAAGATGTGAGAATGGATGCACCTCTAAAACAAAGTAATTTTGATTATTCCTATCATAAAGGAAGCATGCCCATTCTAAACATTATAATTCAAGTAATAGGAATGACAATGAATTCTACTATTTAAAATGCCCATTCTAAATAGGCATATGAAAATTCTAAACATTATAATATAAGTAATTTGTTTTTGTTTTAGAATGGGAATGTGCCCATTCTAAACATTCTCATAAAATTAATACTGATTTTATGACAGCGTGAATGTGCATTTTCTCTACATTCTCATACAAACAATATTGTTTGTACAAATCGTGAGAACGGGTTCCCATTTTAAAACACAGTAAATAAGAATGACAATAAATGCTACTATTCAGAATGCCCATTCTAAATAGGAATATGCACATTCTAAACATTATAATATAAGTAATTTTTTAGTTTTTTTGAGAATGGGCATGTGCCCATTCTAAACACTCTCATATAAGCAATTATGATTTTATGACTGTTGGTACTCATCCTAATCTCGCACCATTTTGCCCTGATTTTCCTCTGATCTACGCGTTGTGAATTGTCTCTTGATGTGGATGTTATGAAGTTTTTACCTCCATTTGAAATGCCTTGAATTATTTACAGAATCCATTATCCTACCCCTTTTTGAAGAAGTCTCCGAGTTTGCCCTGTTTTTTGCCCTAATTTATTCAAAATCCACGGTCTCTGCCGTTTTTCCTATTTTGCCTCGACCATGGAAGCTCAAGAGTGATCGATTTATATTTTTATGCCTTTGAAAATCCAAATCCATGGTCAAAATATTCTTGGAACCATGATTCACTTGGTTTTGTTTCAAAAAAATTTCTTCCTTAGCGAAAAATTAGATTCTGGGCATGAATGGTGATTTTTTTGTGTTTTTGACGGTCTGACGGGCATTTTTTTCCTGTCAAAATTTTTCCTCAGCATTCAGATGTCACGTGGCATCTTTTGGTTGGTCATGAGATGATAGGAAAATGTTTTAACTTGTCACTTTTTGATTTTTTGGCAAAAGGGAAAATTTGGTCCCGTAGCTCCACTCATTTCTGATTGGTTCTTTTGGTACTTACGTGGCTTCTTCTAATTGGATCGGGTGCGGCGGGTTTGTTTTCGAACTTGTTCTTTTTGGCTACTTTGGCAAAAATTTTGAAACCTGCTCTGTGGCCCTACCAGGCTTTGATTAAAGTAAAATTTAAGTGGCAGGGAAAAAGTGTTACTTTGACCCCGTAAAAGGACACGTGGCAAAGTTAAAAGTGGAGATGCGGGCCTTCGGAGGAAAGTGGGATACTTTTCCCTTTTGGCAAGATGGAGTAAAAATTCTAAAATGGAAGCGTGCCCCTGCCAAATCATATTGAAGCCTTATAAGGTTCTTGAAGTTGCACCATAAAGACACGTGGAGGTTTCTGCCGGGTCTTCTTTCCTTAGTTTTTTCAGTAATTTTCTACAAGGTCTGAGACACGTGGAGAGCCCATGCTCATTTAGAGTCTCTACTTTTGGGGACCATCCAAGATGCGCCATTGAGACATGTGGCGGTTTGAAAAGTCAAGAGGTGGGAAGGAGGGGCAACAAGGGCAACTTGGATCTTTTGCCCCTTGTTATTTAAAAGACCAAAATCATTAAAATGACCCGTAAGCCTGAAAGAGAATAGTCAACATTTTTCTCTAGTTAACGACAGAGGTGCGGAATTTCGGGGGAAATTTGGAAAATTTTCCTTTTGAGGAAAAAGGAGTTAAAAGTGAAAAAGGAAGTGTGGTTCTGCTGGGACCCACATCAGAAACTAGAACCGGAAGGGCGGAGCTACAGGTAAAACATGGAAAAATTTCCCTTTTCCAAAAAAGAGGTGAAATAGTAGAATTTAGCCATAGTTTCTTTGGGACCCACATTGGGACACGTGTTAGGCCCATTTTTCAAAGGTGGAGGGGCAGAGAAAATTGAGAAAGTTTGCATTTTTTTCAAAAGGTATAAAATGTAAAAAGGAACCCCCAGGCCCATCTTAGCTCGGATCTCCCATGTGGATGGTCCAAATTCAAAAGAAAGACTGATGGAAGTTATGCATCTGTATATAATTTTACTCCATTTCTTCTCCAAAGCTCATGGGGATGTAAAATTTTACGGTTTTTTATCATTTCTTGAATTCTCCTGCACATAAAATAAAGAGGAACATTAATTTGGTATCCTAGTTAGGTAGGAAAAATTTGAAGATGTCCTTTTCCATCAAGATGCGATCTGACCATTGTCTTTGATCTGATTTTCAATTTTACTTCCTTTGGAACACAAAGAACCAGATTTGATAGATTGGAGGAGGAAGTAGTTGGCACGAAAGATGAAGAACGACCTACCAGGTGAAGAATTGAATGCTGGAAATATTTGGAGAGATTTTCCCTCTACACACCTAACAACTTTTTCACAAATCTGATTCTAGGAGTCTCAACATGCAATGGTGCTTTGAATGTCTCTGATTTTGGGAGGGAAATTATGTTGTAAATGAAGTATTATAAATTGCATGAATTTTTCGTGTAAAGGGTTGTTGGAGGGTTAGAGGTTGGGATTGATTTTTCTAAGAGAAAAGCTTGATAGAAATCATCCTTTTGAGAAATCATCTGAAGAAACCTGTTTATCTCCTTTGTGTTAAATTTGATCATGTCAAGGTGGTTGCGAGTGTACAACCATTGAGAAGTTATGAGATTGTTCTAGAAACTTTCCCCTACTGATAAATTTAATCAAACTTGAGTTAATCTATGGTATTTTTGGTAAAATTTGTGTTTTCTTTATTCTTGAATGTATGCAAGTAGTTTTCTTGTTCCCTTTGCAATCTTACATTGAAATATTTGTGAATCACATAAGATATTATCCTTGTGATAGTTTTGTGGCATTTACAATTTCATTTATCAGAAGAGCTTTCATTTGATAGTGAAATAAACAAATTTAAAATCACTATGACTCCTAACATGACTATAAGATTGTTTTTTAGCCTTTGAGGGTATCTTAGGCATGATGAAATAGAGGTTGATAATGTTTAGTTAAGTTTTCCAATTTGAGCCTTCATTTTGGATTCTTGAAGTTTGTGTGAAAAGTGTTGATCTGAGCCTCCATTGAAGCACATATTCTGGTTAAAGGAACATCCTAGTTATCCTGAAGCATTGTATTGTTCAAGATCTCCATTTTTGTAAAATTTCTCAAGAATATGGTGAATCAAGTTTAGTACTTCCTCACCTCCCACCAAAAATTCATTTATAAACAATCAATCATATCCATACTACCCCTGTTTGTCATGTGTGTATACAAATGCATAATTTTTACTACCAAAGAATGTAGAAACAATCAAGTTTTCATTGTCTTTAGTGGCTTGAACCTTGCTTAGAAAATATCTCCATTAGCTAGAGTGATAACTCGTGAGAGTTATGTTTTGTTGCATTGATCATATTTTATTCAAGGTCTTCTTAATAATTTCACAAGGAAGGATATCTCCATCTCCTCCACAAACAACAGGCTACAAAAAGGGTCCTCTCACACTGGTTGAAAGGCACAACCATAAAGTATTGAGGATAGGTCAAATCCTCTTGAGGGTGCTACCCATTTCGCTAGATCTGAGTGACAAAGAGCAAGTTGCATTTCATCCTGGACTACAAAATGACACACTACATGCTTTTCTTGTCTCTAAGCTTCTTTCCAAACTTGTGATGTTTCTCAGCTTCTGAGGGAGAATCAATTTGGGTACCAATACCCGATTGGTGCTATTACCAAGGAATATAGTGGTTGCAGTTCATATTCAGACCTTGTTTTCACACCTAGTGCACTAGCTTTCATTGATAAATCTGGGTAAAGAAAAGTCACATCATCCCATTTCCAGTTTCTAGTATTGACATACATTTGACAGATCATATTTTAGTGCATTTGCACAACTAAGGTGGAATCCTTAGTGGCGACTCTCTGTTGATCTAATTCTTAATGAGTACCAGTGTATTAACCTCTGTCAAGTGAGATTTGTTACTAATATTTGCAAATATGGAAGGAAGAAGATATTTCTTTGCTAGGGATCTTGCTAGGACATTATTTCCAGAGCTATGAAAAACAAAGTCAGAAGGAAGAAAATCCTAGAGAGTTGTTGGAGATCAACAGACAAGAAAAGGGATCTTCATTGATGAAAGTGATCAGCCTATCATTGAAGACTTCCATTCAAGTGCTTCTGAATCAGGTAGCCTCTTTGTGGAATTTAATTCTCCAACTAGAGAGGGGCCTTCATTTGATTTTGAAATTTTTTCTTCTCATTCTACTCTTGTCTTTTCAAAAGATGATAAGGTTTTCCAAGAAACAAGGCCTTTAGGGGATACCCATTTTGAAAGTTATACTCCTATGTTTCAAAGACCCTTTGCCCCTTATCAATTTGTCTCCCCTCTAGGGTCACCTCCTCAGAACAACATGGCCCAGCCCCTAGCCAAACCTCCTTTTGTTTTAAACACCTTTGTTCCTATAAATTATACAAGGATGGTTGGTTATCGAAATGCAGTTCCCTAGGATGTGAGAAATATATTATCAAAGTTCCAAGGAAACAACGCTATAACTGGCGATCAACATTTAAATCTTTTTATCAATATGATGGAAGACTTTGAGATTGAATATGAAGATGTATGTATCAAATTGTTTATCCATACTTTGGAAGAGGATGTAAGGGATTGGTATAAAGCTTTTCCAGATAATTCCATTGATTCTTAGAAAGAGATGAACAATGCATTTAGATTGCAGTATGGTAATAGAACTGACCCTATGTTTCTTCTATCAGAATTTGAAAACATCAAGAAGAATCCTAATGAGTCAGTACATGATTTCAATACAAGGTTTAACAAGACCTTGAGGAGATTGCTTGTTAGTTTAAGGCCACGTGATGAATCATGTTTGATCAAATATTCAGATGCATTTGATAAAAAATCTGCTTACTACTTGAGGGAAAAAAACCTTACTAATTTGAGGTAGGCCTTCACCATGGCTCTGCAAATTGAGAACAACATCAAGGAAATTAGAAAGCCTCCAAAAAGGGAGGGTGTAAAACTAGTTAACCCAGAAAATCCTCAAACAAGTAAGGCTGCTGATTTGGAGGAAGTTGTGAAAACTTTGGTAGGGGCTTTCAAAGAAATATCATACAAATTAGCCCAGGAAGAAAAAGGAATTGGGCAAAGTTCACAAGGTTAGCACAAGCAACAAGGCCAAGACAAGTTTACAAATCATCATAGAAATGATCAGAGATCTGATGATAGAGGAAAGAGACTTGTTGGATTTAGAAATAAATAGTCCCAAGATAGGGAAAATAGAATGGTACTTGATCCTTTGGATTCCAGAGTTACTATTGTGGAGGAGAAAGATGTCATTGATTGGTGTGACAGATGTTTCATGTTCCATGTTCCATGTGAGGAAGATCAGCAAGAATAAAAAGAAGAAGATGATGATAATGATGATGATGCATGTATGATGGAGTGCTCTACAAGCTCACAGCAAGGAGAAACTTCAACTGAGGTACTAAGTGCTAGAACTGCTGCTGATTTTTGGGATTGCATTCAACGGGTACCTATTCTTCCTCCCTCTCATACTTTAGAAGTAGATACTGTACAAGATTTCAAATTATCCAATAATGAATTTGAATATTTAATAGCTTTAATGATAAAAAAGTATGATGGAGGAATCCCATCTGAGGAGGACATGAAATTGTTGATGAACAATGTTGTTTCCCAAGAGGAGTATAATACAAGAAGTAGGTTTGTCAAAGGGACAGGGCTTCAGGTCAAGACAAAAACTCCATTACTTTCAAATATTCCTAAAGAGGCTCCTAAGAAAGATGCATCTTCCAAGGGCCTTGTTGTCCCAAACAAAACTCATACCCCTCCTCATGCCCAAGCTGTCAAAAATATTGTGCCATCTAATGAGTGTATCAACCTTCCTTCTAATGTTGCCTTGCCAAAGTCTATCCCCTATGATATTTCCCAAGTCTTGAGTCAGATCAAGATCTCAATTCCAATTCTTGAGTTGCTTAGGATTCATGAGCACAAAAAAAGGGATTTTGAGTATTTGGGGCTGAAAGAGGAGAAGACTGCCCTAGGTAGAAATATAAACATTGTGGAGACTCCACTAGTCATTGAAGGTTTAGAGAAACCACCAGTGTTGGAGGAACTAGGTGAACCACCTGAGGTTTATTTGGGGACATCCTTGGTGGAGTCCCAGCTAAATGTGGATCCATCCTTCACGAATCTGATAATTAAAGACAAATTGCTACACAATTGTATGTTTGAATCAGGGGCATCATGCAATGTTATGCCTCTAGAATTCATGAATGAGCTAGATATCAAAGTAACAACAACATATGGGAAGTGTACTGCTATGGAATCCAGAGAAGTGCTAGTGGTGGGATGTGTGAAAGGTCTGGTGGTGTAACTTACAGCTTACCTAGGTAAAAAATTGATGCTTGATGTTGTTATTGTTGATTACCCAGCCAAGTGGGGGATGTTGTTATTCTATAAAATGGGCTACAAGTGTTGGTAGGAGTGTTCAAATGGAAATTTCCTATGCTACCATCCCAATTGAGGGCAGCCTTGTCAGGTTGTATGGAGAAAAGAAAATGTTGCACCTTATTGAAGATCCCAACAACGCATCTTATGAAGTATTATTGTACACAAGTGTTGATGCTGATAAATTTGTAGGATTTGTTGATGGAAAAGAGCACAAGATTGAAGAATGCAAATGTCTTGAACAGGTAGGCTCTCCTTAGACTTTATTGTTTGATGGAGCTTGCTCCAAGTTCAGAAATGGTGCTGGTGTTGTTCTGATCTCTCTAGGTCAGGAAGAGTTTGTATTTTCCTTCAAACTCAACTTTGAGTGCACTAATAACATTGCTGAGTATGATGCACTATTGTAAGGGTCTGAGGATTTCTTGAAACTGTGGTGTTAAAGACATCATTATCAGAGGAGATTTAGAATTAATTGTAAAGCAAGTCAGAAAACTTTATGCCACAAAAAATTAGTGAATGAAACAATACAAGCATGCAACTTGGGATCTCATTGAGATGTTCGATTCATTCAATATTGTGCATCATGATAGGAGGTTCAATGATTTGGCAGATAAAATTGCAGTATTGGGATCTTGGTTTGATAGTTGTACAGTATCCCCATATCGTGAATATGATGTTGAGGTGTTAACTAAGCCATTTGTACTTGACAACATTAAACATTGACAAGTTTTTGATGATGATGCTCAGGTCAGAAGATTTATGCAGAACAAAGGGGAGTTTTTTGATCAAAATATTTATTGGGAGCCAATGGTGTGCATAGCAGAGGGTAAAGAAACGTTGTTTGGCAAAGGCATCATCCAACTAAAGACTAATACCATTCCTATAGGGCTGGTTGCTCTTGAATCCAACTTTGATAATGCTGATCGCATTATTAACTAGATGCATAGAAGCCTCAAGGGATATTGAGGAGCATGACCTTGGCACAAAGGAGAAACCAAGGAAGATTTGGTTGGGAAGCAATCTCAGCAAGGAGGAAAAACAGTCTTATGTCCAATTGCTAAAAACATATCAAGATTACATGGCTTGGACTTATTATGAATTAAAGGCATACAGAGAGGATCTGTTTCAACATGAGATTCCCTTGGAATCTAATGCAAAAGCATTCAGGTAGAAGCAGAGGCCAATCAATCAACTCCTATCTCTTAAAATGCAAGAGGTACTGAAGAAACTGAGGGATGGAGGGATTATTCAGCCTACAAGGGTTTCTTCTTGGGTTGCAAACCTAGTACTATTTAGAAAGAAGAATGGTGACATCAGGCTGTGTGTGGACTTTAGAAATCTAAACAAAGCATCAATGAAGGATAATTATCCTTTACCAAACATGGAAAACATGTTGCAGTTAGTGACTAGTTCTGAGATGCTATCTACCCTGGATGGCTTCTCTGGTTATAACCAAGTTGTTGTAAAGGAATCAGAAAGAATTAAGACAAGCCTTTACCACCCCTTGGGGAACATATGTATATGTCAGGATGCCCTTTGGACTGATGAATGTTGGAGTAACCTTTTAGAGAGAAATGGATGTTGCTTGTGTTGGTTACATCAATGATTTTATTGCTGTTTACCAGGATGATGTAACTGTGTTATCTAGAAAGAGAGGTGATCATTTGTAACACTTAGAGAAAATGCTGATAAGATGTAGAGAATATGGCATTTCACTCAATCCAAAGAAGTGTCATTTCGGAGTACAGAAGGCAAAATTTCTTGGTTACATTGTGTCACAAGAAGGGGTAATGATTGATATGGAAAGGGCAGAGGCCATTAGAAAGGTCCCAATTCCAAGAACCAAGAAGGGGATTCAGTCCTTCTTTGGGTAGATAAACTTTATCAGGAGATTCATATCAAACTTTGCTGAGTTGACCATTCCAATCACTGGTATGCTGAAGAAGGACCAAGCCATCAAATGGTAGGAGGATGCCATTCAAACTTTCAATGGGATCAAGGAGGCATTAAAGCATGCACCTTTTTTTAGCAGCTCCAAATTATAAGAAGCCTTTCCAACTATTTTCTTTTTCTTTAGAGAACTCTATTACATCTATCTTGTTACAGAAAGATGATGAAGGGGATGAGAGGCCAATTTCCTTTTTTAGTAAGGCATTGCAGGGGGGCGAGATGAAATACACTATTATGGAGAAACATGCATTTTCCTTAGTAAAAGCAACAAAGGTTTTCAGGACTTACATTTTGTGCTCTAAAATTTTTGCTTTTGTCCCCCACATTATGGTGAAAGACATCTTATCAGAGATGGAAGTCTCAAGAAAAAGATGCATATGGTGTGAACAAGTTGCAAGAATATGACATGGATATCCAAACCACAAAGTTGGTGAGAGGTTTAGGCTTGGCTAAGCTTATGGATGAGAGAAACTTGCAGACTGTTGAGGTAAATGAGGTAGAAGAAGGAAGGGTAGATGTTTTTGAAAAATTGATGAGTCCTGAGTGGTACAAAGATGTAATTTTTTATCTCATACATCTATACTACCCTGGGCATTTGAGTAAGAACTAGAAAAGAGCCCTTAATTTGGCTTCCTAGAAATATGTCATTACTGATTATGAGTTATCTTGGAAGAACCCTCAAGGAGTTCTCTTAAGGTGCATTATTGAAGATGAAGACCCCAAGATAATTGCTGATCTTCATGGAGGAGTTTGTGGGGGGAATTTTTTTTGGAAGAGTCACAACACACAAGATCTTTAGGGCTTGTTATTGGTGGAAAAATATATTCAAGGATACAACTATTTTGGTTAGAAGATGTGAGAGTTGCTAGCACTTCTCTGGAAGACTGAAAGCTTCAGGATCTCTGCCTTTGCAGCCTGTATCAATTGAAGCCTCATTCAAGAAATGGGGAATGTATTTCATTGGTGAGATTTTAGACCCTTCAAGTGCTGAGCCATAAGTGGATTCTTGTAGCCACTGATTACTTCACCAAGTGGGTAGAGTCAAATCCCCACCAAAAGAGAAACACACCAAATTGTCATGGATTTTATGTTGAACCATATCATCTGTAAGCTTGGGGTGCCAGTTAAAATTGTTGCTGACAATTCCATGAGCTTTAGAGCTAAAACTTTGGTGGTAATGTGCAAATAATATGGGATCAATTTGATATATGCCTCTTGTTGGTTGTCAAATTATGAATTTAATGAAAGCAACAGTCAGGGGACAGAAATTACCTCCTCTTTAATGGGAGAGGTGCCCTTATTGAAAGCAAGCCGCAAAACTATTTACAAATGTACAACTTTCTATTTCAATGAGGAAATATGATATCATGAAAGTGTTTTAATGCGAAGGTAGGTCATCAATACAAAAGAACAAAAGAACTAAGGAAGGGAAAAGGTAGAACATAACAACATTCCCAGGAAATATAGATAGCAAAATAATTCCTTATAAATTCTATGTAAGGATGATATATAGAATAGAATCATTCATAGTAAACCATCAGATATTATTTCATAGACACAAAATTCTAGAAATGACATCCTTAAGAATACACAGCTTCTTAATGCAATAGATTAATGATTCAAAAATTTGAGACAAGCAAGAGAGAATAAACTGATGCAGATAGAAACAAGAAGGGAAATCTTCTGTATTGATAGCTTTTAGTTCTTTTACACTTTCAAAAATTTATCAGAGTTCCAGGCATTTGGAATGGTGTGGAGAGCCCAATATATAACTTACAAATTGGTTACATTTGGTAACCGTTTTCTTTTAACCAAAAGAATAATTAAGGAAATACACAACATAAAGTCCTTAATTAATTACAAGGAGATCCAAACTAAAAATAGAAGAAGAAAATCAAGAGGTAGAAGTAGGGACATCCAGTTGTGGCTGAGGAGGGCCCACTGTTTTGAGGATCCGATTCCCTGAATCTCTTCAATTCTTCCGCTATCTCTATGCCCCTTGGAATCATTGTATTAGAAGTAGCATGAGTCCACGTGCCTAGGAATTTCTCCATATCTTTGTCAAACTTAGTATGCTCTAGATATTCCTTATTAGCCTCGACTATAGCTGAATAGAGAGAAAAAACATCCTTCATTTTCTCTCTAGTAATTGACTCTTCCTTGAAACAAATCATACTTGACAAAGGATTTAAACTGAGCCTTGATTTCTTAAAGAGAGAAGGATACACTCGTGGTTTCATCTTGAAAATGGTAGTGGATATCCTTGAAGGAGGATATAAACACAAGTTTTAAAAGACTCTCCTTTTTGCCATACATTCCTAAATTCCCGCATTGCTTCTTCTAAAACCTTTATTTTCCACTTGATGCTAAAAGTCCATGCCCTTAACAAGTTATTATTGACATCATCAAACACATTGTTGGCCAACAGGATCCTATCATCGGTTTGACCCATTAAATAGAGATCTACGATACATCCACTCCAGACTTTGAATTCCTTATCCATATATTTGATTGATGAAGTGAATTTCCACTACAGCTTGATCACATTCTCATTGGTTTTGAAGGCTTCCTCAATGAAGTTTAAACCTGCTATAGTCATATCATCGACCATGGTTTCAAAAGCCCTCCCATAAGTAGAATACTTGTGGATGTATTTGATGGTTTGGACCTCATCTTGGATGAGAACTATGGGAGGTGGAAGAGCGGCCAATGGGGTTGGATCCAAAACTTTATCCTTTGACAACAATGATCTGATAAAGTTGGAAAGAACTTGGTTCTGTTCTTCCAAATGCTCCATGGTTTGCTTACCTTTCTCCACCCATTCAGTGACCTTAGTGACAGTTTCCTGAAGGTTATGAACCTCACTCTCAGGTGTGGATTCTCCCATTAGAATCATGGAAAGATCCAAGTCAGAGATCAAAAGATATTTTTCCTCTTTATCCACTTTGTGTTTTGTAACCTCTAGGAACTGCTGGCCTTGAGCATCAGTTACCAACCTCGAAGTGGTATTTGATTTCTTTGCTAAAAGAGGAGGGGTTGTTTGAAGAAGAGATGCTACAACATCAAAGTAAGGCCCATTTAATCGAGAGGAAGATTTCCTTTTCTTGCTGTTGACTAGGGGCTGCACCCAGGCAAAGTAAGAAGAAGAAACCAAAGAATCAAGGGACCCGAGTGCAAGTGAACTCATGATACTCAGAGTATGAACCATTGTTGTCTCCAGTGGGGGAAATGAATGCAAACCTAGGAATTTCCCTTAAAGAGGAGTCTGTAAAACTTGGAGGTTCAGTCCCTGGTCCTTCCTTCTCCACTTCAAGTAGTGATTTTAGGGGTTTCTTCTAGGGTATTTCATCTCATCATCATCATTCTCACTTAGAACAATAATGTTCTCTAGCCCAGAAGGACAATTCTAACTACTCCAAAAGATTCTCTTCCTCGACTGGTTCTTGCTTGAATTCTTTGACCTTTTTATGATACACTTTAGTGGAAGAGGAAGGAGTAGATAACTCAAGTTCTTTCATCAAAGAGGAAGGAGGATTTTTTTCATGTGCCTCAATGCTTGGCGTATGTACTTCCTTCCTGGATGTGGAAGTCTCTCTTGAAGAGGATCTACCTCTGTTCATCCTGAGGTCACGTACTTTCCTGTCAAACCAAATCTTAGTTCTGAGAATGACAGGGTTGATAACCTCATTCAAGTCATCTCTTTCCTTCACATACCAATCTAGGGTTTCCAGAGGAGTGTGCTTGATTGATCTTTCATACTCAAAGGATTGAAAATATTCATCATTGTCCTCAAACCCTTCAGGCACCTGGTAGAGGTTGAGGTTTATGATTTTTTGTAGATAAAATATGCCAAAATGACTCCTCTTGGCTTCAAAATCATCAACACAATCAACCTAGTAATCCTTAATGTTAGGATGATGATGATAAGTTATTATGAGATTTTGGTCAATGTATTTCTTAAGATCAAAGAAAGTCCTGGGTTTTGAAGAAATGAACTGTAAGAGGAGCAATATCCCTTTCTATATTTTGGGCATCTAGAGATGTTCTGCATGTATAATTCCCCAAGGTAATAGGGAAATGAAGACTAGTAATCTTCTTATCTCGACAGGTTCTATGAAGTTTATCCAACTTCTTGCACACCTCAACCAAATCCATTTTGTCGTTGCAGAACATGAGAAGCTTGAGAGGTGTGATTTCAAAACAAGCCAGCCTGATGTATGAGAACTTTCAGAACTGAGTGAAGAAATCCCCATACTTGGTTATCAAATCCTTAGCCTCATTAGAGAACCTTCTGGCATTGTCACCCTCGAAGGCCTCACAATGTACATGGTAAAGGCATCATTTACCCTTCTAAAATTATGATTACTATCCTTGAGGGTAAACTGAGGGAAATATGCATTGATGGGTTCATTCTTCTTGCCTTCAATGAAAGTGAAGCCAAATCACTCACAAGATGCTGCCAAGGTGTACATGAGATAGGAAGTCATGTAGAACATTTTGGTTTGCTGAACATTTGACAATTGTTCAGTTAGGTTTGCACAGATAATCTCAGCCCAATTTAGGTTTTTATTACCCTTGCAGATGATATTTATGAAAGGGAACATCCAAAAAATGGAAGTCATTAGTAGAGGGAATTCCCATAATCCGGGTGAGCAAGGTGATGAAATCTGATAGTTCTTCATTGAAGTTGACCCTAAACAATGCCTTAGAGAGTTGGGACACTCCCTTCTTAGGGAACTTTAGCCATGATTTTGCTACCCGAGCCTTATATTTATCGCTGTCTTGATCAAACAGAGTCTGAGATTGAGTGAGAGTGAGAAAAATGGAGTCTTCTATTTCGAGAATGCGTAGTGCAACGACAATGGAAATAGCGTCCAATTTTGCAATCAACTCATTATGCACATTGACAACCTCCTTAGTGTCTGGATTGAAATTAGCTCCACAGGTGAGCACAATATCGGCACATTGTATAGAGAGAGGAAAACCAGAGGCATACGTGATTCCACTATCATTTATCATTTGAGCCATGGGATAAGGGTTGTTGCATGCTAATCTGCCCTAGAAATTTTCAAAATCCAAACGCCAAACTTTGCTATCTCCAATATTGGGAAAAATAATCTCCAAAGGGGACAGATGCTCGTGCCCTTGAATTTTGATCTTGATTTTGATAGTGAACAGAGGAATAGATTTCAATGAATAGACTCACGACAATTTTTGCAAGGAGATACAGGAAGGTAGACAAATGACTTGATTTGTAAAAACGTGGGCAAGAGATAATGAGAAAGTAATGTGACAAGTGCATAGATGATTGCCTCTTTAAATAGCCATTTAGGAGAGAGAAGATCATAAATGCACATTAAATATACCTTACACCGAATAAAAAAGGTGAAATGCGGGAAAAGTGGAAAAAAATGGCCTAGACAGTCTATAGAACATTGGGAGGATGCGAAGAGCCGATTCAGCCACTATGAGGAATCCAAGACAAAAGAGCAAGGGCGGTCTAGGGGACAAAAAAATTTGAAGGAAATGAAGAGATGATTCGGCCGATGCGGGCGATGTGGGGAATTGGTGAACAGGAGGCCCAGGTGCACTTTGGGATAGATGGGCCAGAAAAGTCTGAAAAAGCCAATGGACAAGGACTTGCAAGGAAATTGGCCAATCAGAGAACAAGAGGCCCACCGGTACTTGGGACATGAGGGACAAAAATATCCAATAGACCCACAAGTCACTAAAATGACCCCAAGAAATGGAATTTTCACCATCTCTTCAAATTTATTACTTCACTAAAACACTTTTGAAGGGTGCCAACTCAAAATTTTCAAATTTTTTGAATTTCAAAAGAGGGGAATTTTGAGGGGAAAATACCTCTAATTACAATCCCCAAGGAAATGGACAAGCTGAGTCTAATAATAAAATTTTGCTAAAGATTATCAAAAGAACCTTGGAGCTGAAAAAAAGAAAATGGGGTGAAAAACTGAAGTTCACTGTTTGGGCTGATAGAATTACTGTTAAAATAGCCACTGGAAAAAGTCCATTTGAATTGGTGTATGGCACTCAAGATTTTCTGCCCCTACATATGCAACTATCCTCATATTAGTTCATTCAAAAACTGGAAGATCAAGAAGTTAGTCCATATGAGGCTCGTATTAACCAGATTGTTGAACTTGATGAAGAAAGGAGAGCATCTCACCAAAGGCATGTGAAGTTCAGAGAAAAATTGAAGAAGTTATTTGACAAGAAGGTATCTCCCAGAGCTTTCAACATTGGATATCTTGTGTTGCTGTAGGATAGTAGACATGAAGACAAGGGTAAGCATGGTAAATTTGATGCACTATGGATGGGCCCTTACTCCATTGACATTTGGATTGGTGAGCATACCTTCTTCTTGAAAGATTTGGATGGTGAATTGCTCGAATTACCAATTAATGACAGGAACTTGAAGCATTTCTTGGATTGATTCCCTAAAATCAAGGTGAACATCACTTGTATAGTGTACAGCTTGTTGGTTGCTTTCTGTCTTTTTTGTTTTTTCTCAGTTTGGTCCTCGGTGACTTGGTTTCGCTAGTTTCTCGGTTTGGTATTTGGAGGATGGTTGTGGTTGTTCCTTTATGCTAGATTTTTCTTTGACTCCATTGCCCAATGGTCTGTTCTTGGCACTTGGTCTGCTAGTTGTTCTAGTGGCACTCGCAGGGAATGCCCATCCCCGAGTCAAAGCTAATGTTGGTGTTCGTCCTAATCTTGCACCATTTTGCCCTGATTTTCCTCTGATCTACATGTTGTGAATTGTCTCTTGATGTGGATGTTATGAATCTTTTACCTCCATTTGAAATGCCTTGAATTATTTGTAGAATCCATTATTGTGCCCCTTTTTGAAGAAGTCTCTGATTTTTCCCTATTTTTTCCCTAATTTCTTCAAAATCTGCGGTCTCTATCATTTTTCGTATTTTTCCCCGACCATGGAAGCTCAAGAGTGATCAATTTATATTTTTATGCCTTTGAAAATCCAAATCCATGGTCAAAATATGCTTGGAACCATGATTCACTTGGTTTTGTTTAAAAAAAAATTCATCCTTAGTGAAAAATTAGATTCTGGGCATGAATGGCGTTTTTTTGTGTTTTTGACGGTCTGACAGGCATCTTTTTCCTGTCAAAATTTTTCCTCAGCATTCGGCGGTCATGTGGCAACTTTTGGTTGGTCATGAGATGATAGGAAAATGTTTTAACTTGTCACTTTTTGATTTTTTGGCAAAAGGGCAAATTTGGTCATGTAGCTCCGCTCATTTCAGATTGGTTCTTTTGGTACTTACGTGGCTTCTTCTAATTGGATCAGGTGCGATGGGTTTGTTTTTGAACTTTTTCTTTTTGGCTACTTTGGCAAAAAGTTTGAAACCCGCCTTGCGGCCCTACCAGGCTTTGATTAAAGTAAAATTTAAGCGGCAGGGAAAAAGTGCTACTTTGACCCCGCAAAAGGACACGTGGAAAAGTTAAAAGTGGAGATGCGGGCCTTTGGAGGAAAGTGGGATAACTTTTCCCTTTTGGAAAGATGGAGTAAAAATTCTGAAATGGAAGCGTGCCCCCGCCAAATCATATTGAAGCCTTATAAGGTTCTTGAAGTTGCGCCATAAAGACACGTGGAGGTTTCCACCGGGTCTTCTTTTCTTAGTTTTTTCAGCAATTTCGTACAAGGTCTGAGACACGTGGAGATCCCATGCTCATTTAGAGTCTCTACTTTTGGGGACCATCTAAGATGCGCCATTGAGACACGTGGCGGTTTGAAAAGTCAAGAGGCAGGAAGGCGGGCCATCGGGGGAAACTTGGATCTTTTGCCCCTTGTTATTTAAAAGACCAAAATCATTAAAATGACCCATAAGCCTGAAAGAGAATAGTCAACATTTTTCTCTAGTCAACGACAGAGGTGCGGAATTTCGGGGGAAATTGGGAAAATTTTCCTTTTGAGGAAAAAGGAGTTAAAAGTGAAAAAGGAACTGTGGTTCCGCTGGTACCCACATTAGAAACTAGAACCAGAAGGGTGGAGCTACAGGGAAAACATGGAAAAATTTCCCTTTTCCAAAAAAGAGGTGAAATAGCAGAATTTAGCCACGGTTTCTTTGGGACCCACATTGGGACACGTGTCAAGTCCATTTTTCAAAGGTGGAGGGGCAGAGAAAATTGAGAAAGTTTGCATTTTTTTCAAAAGGTATAAAAGGTAAAAAGGAACCCCCAGGCCCATCTTAGCTCGGATCTCCCATGTGGATGGTCCAAATTCAAAAGAAAGACTGACATAAGTTATGCATCTGTATATGATTTTCCACCATTTCTGCTCCAAAGCTCATGGGGATGCGGAATTTTATGGTTTTTTATCATTTCTTGAAATCTCCTGCACATAAAATAAAGAGGAACATTAATTTGGTATCCTAGTTGGGTGGAAAAAATCTGAAGATGTCCTTTGCCATCAAGACGCGATCTGACCATTGGCTTTGATATGATTTTCAATTTTTCTTCCCTTAGCATGCAAAGAACCAGATTTGACAGATTGGAGGAGGAAGTAGTTGGCGCGCAAGATGAATAATGACCTACCAGGTGAAGAATTGAATGCTAGAAATATTTGGAGAGATTTTCCCTCTGCACACTTGACAAATTTTTTGTAAATCTGATTCTGGGAGTCTCAACATGCAATGGTGCTTTGAATGTCTTTGATTTCGGGGGGGAAAATCTGTTGTAAATGAAGTATTATAAATTGCATGAATTTTTCTTCCAAAGGGTTGTTAGAGGGTTAGAGGTCGGGACTAATTTTTCTGAGAGAAAAGCTTGATAGAACCCATCCTTCTGAGAAATCGTCTCAAGAAACCTGTTTATGTCCTTTGTGTTAAATTTGATCATGTCAAGGTGGTTACGTGTGTACAACCATTTTGAAGCTCTGAGATTGTTCGAGAAACTTTCCCCTACTTATAAATTTAATCAAACTTGAGTTAATCTGCATTATTTTTGGGCAAAATTTGTGTTTGCTTTATTCCTGAATGTCTGCAAGTAGTTTTCTTGTTTCCGTTGCAATCTTACATTGAAATCTTTTTGAATCACACAAGATCTTATCCTTGTGATAGTTTGGTGGCATTTACAGTTTCATTTATTAGAAGAGCTTTCATTTGATAGTGAAATATACAAATTTAAAATCACAATGACTCCTAACATGACTATAAGATTGTTTGTTAGCCTTTGAGGGTATCTTAGGTATGATGAAATAGAGGTTGATAATGTTTAGTTAAGTTTTCCAATTTGAGCCTTCATTTTGGATTCTTGAAGTTTGTGTGAAAAGTGCTAATCTGAGCCTCCATTGAAGCACATATTCTGGTTAAAGTAACATCCTAGCTATCCCAAATCATTCTATTGTTCAAGATCTCCAATTTTGTAAAATTTCTCAAGAATCTGGTGAATCAAGTTCACTACTGCCTCACCTCCCACCGAAAATTCATTTATAAACAACCAATCATACCCATACAACCCCTGTTTGTCATGTGTGTATAACAAAAGCATAATTTTTACTACCAAATCATGTAGAAACAATCAGGTTTTCATTTTCTTTAGTGGCCTGAACCTTTCTTAGAAAATATCTCCATTATCAAGAGTGACAACTCGTGAGAGTTAGGTTTTGTTGCATTGATCATATTTTATTCAAGGTCTTCTTAATAATTTCACAAGGAAGGATATATACGTCTCCTGCACAAACAAAAGGCTACAAAAAGGGTCCTCTCACCCTGGTTGAAAGGCACAACCATAAAGTAGTGAGGATAGGTCAAATCCTCTTGAGGGTGTTACCCATTTCTCCACATATGAGTGACAAAGCGCAAGCTGCATTTAATCCCCATCTACAAAATGACACACTACATGCTCTGCTTGTCTCTAAGCTTCTTTCAAACCTGTGATGTTGCTTAGCTTCTGAGGGAGAATCAATTTGGGTACCAATAATGAAAATGGGCATGTGTAATTTCTCTACATTCTCATACAAGCAACATTGTTTGTGATTCCTATCTGCCAAAGTAGGTCTTTTAGGATTCCTATATGATAATGGGCATGTGCATTTTCTCTACATTATCATATAAGCAACATTGTTTGTGATTCCTATATGCCAAAGTAGGTCTTTTAGGATTCCTATATGAGAATGGACATCTGCCCATTGAACAAAAGACAATGTAAAAATGCTCAATTAATTTCATAACCTTATACAAGTTGTGAGAATCAGTGCCCATTCTAAAAAAATTTAAATAGAAATGAATATAAATTCTACTATTTAAAATTTCCATTATAAATAGGCATGTCCACATTATAAACATTATAATACAAGAAATATGCATTTTTTTAGAATGGGTATGTGCCCATTCTAAACATTATTATACAAGCAATACTAATTTTATGATAGTGGGCATGTGCATTTTCTCTACATTCTCATACAATCAATATTTTTTGTGACTCCTATCTTCCCAAGCAAGTCTTTTAGGATTCCTATTTGAGAATGGACATCTACACATTCAATACAAGACAATGTAAAAATGCTCAATCAATTTCATAACTTTATACAAGCCATGAGAATGGGTGCCCAAATAGGCATATGCACATTCTAAACATTATAATATAAGTAATTTGTTTTTTTATTTAGAATGGGCATGTGCCCATTCTAAACATTCTCATACAAGAAATACTGATTTTATGACAATGGGCATGTGCATTTTATTTTATACACATTCTATAAGTTCTGACACCTATGCACATACTCTACAAAATCATGTTCTAAAGTAGGCCAAAAATAGCCCATGCGATGAATCTTTCGAGCGATAGCATGCCCTCTGAAATGACCACCCAAAAATCTATTGTGGGCTTCATGAAGAGGATATTTTCCAGGCAGTCTTCTTCATCGAGGCATCTCAACATCATACCATCAAAAGCAAAAATTCTTCTATAATCACATACTTGGTGGCTATCACACGTAGCCATCGTCTCTGCTAGTGAATTTTCTCAACATTAGGATATGTTCGGTCCATGATACGGTTAATAATGTTAGTGTACCAAAAACATGAGGTAATGGGATTTTTTTCTCTACGTATAACACACATTCATTTGGGAAATCTAAATCTACCAGATCCCTAGAGTATATAGGGTTTTCAACTAACCAATCAGCAATACTTTTTCCCTTTACAAAATTTTTCTTAACAAAGGTGAGTTCAAACTCACCCATAACCTTTAGGAAATGACCGAACTTCTTAAAAAAGACACCCTAAGTTAGGAAGGTTCACAACTGATCGGATTTGAAAATTACCCTACTCTTTTGGTTAAGCATATAATGCCTTAACCTTTTGGTTGCAAAAACTATTTCGACGCACTCCTCTACTTGCATATAACATGTTTCATAATCGAGACCAGAGTGTGGTTGATGAAGTATATGAAACAATTGTGATGATCACCATCCTCTTATGCCAACATGTACGTTAAAAAAATCAGTGGATTAAGAATATAGGATCAGAGGACGGTCAATCATTCGGTGGCATGAGTGTAGGTAGCGACATAAGAAAGCATTTTACTGATTCAAATGCTTCGTGACACTTAGTTATCTAGTATTTTCTACACTCCTTTAACAGGTTATTAATTGGATGAACGACACATGTCAAATTAGGGATAAACCTACGGATTGTCCCAAGTTTACCCAGGAATGATATAATGCTCGACTCATCAGTGGGTGGGGAAAAACCTAAGACTACCTAGATTTTCCCTAGATCAACATTGATGCCCCAAGATGAAATGATGTATCCTGGTAAATTGCCTCCAGTAACTCCAAAAACACACTTACTAGGGTTTAGCGTTACATTATATTCGATTAGATGTGAGATAATTACACAAAATACTTCAGGATGATCAACACATTTCTTTTCTTTCGTGAGTATGTCATCAAGATATATGATTCCACAACCTTATGAATAAGATCAAGAAAGATGTATGTCACTAGCCACAAGTAAGTAGCTCTGACATTATTTAAGCCAAAATTCATGACTGTGTGACAAAAGGTTCCCTAAGGAGTTATAAAGGTAGTTTTCATTTGGTCCTCCTTAGAAATCATAAATTGGTTGTAACAAGAAAAACCATCCTTGAGAGACAACAAATCATATTCAGCTGTTGCTTCAACAATTAAATGAATGGAAGGAAATGGAAAATCCTCTTTGGGACATGCCTTGTTAATGTCCTTGAAATCAATAAAAATGTGTATCTTCCTATTCTTCTTGAGAATAGAGAATATGTTTAAAACCCACATTGAATAATTAATCGATTTAATGAACCCCACTTGCAGGATTTTCATTACCTCTTCTTTAACCATCAAATACACCTTTGGCTTCATGGGCCTCAAATTTTTCTTCATGGGTTTGGTGTTAGGTTTCGTAACCAAGTGTTTTTAGGAAATAAGGGATAAAATATGCAGAAAAATCCCATATAGAATTGCAATAGTAGAAACTAATATACAGAAGGATATTACTGATCTAAAATAAAATTGTAGAAAATAAAAGAACACAATAAAAAGATAGTGTTTAACATGGTTCACCCCAATTTGGGCTACATCCACCAAGAATCACTTTCTTATATCTTATTACAAGCCACCTCTTTCTCTCAATACAATACCTAAATCTATTTGGAGCTATACTCAAAAAACTCTCTTGAATTCACACGTGAACTCACACACATCTACCATGATATGTATACCCTATCAAAAGCCCCAAAAGCACATCAATATGTAACTAATTAAGCAATTTTACAATACTGTGGGTACCAAAACCATGGGCCAAAACTACCCCCATAAACCTATGTGTAAAAAATCTTGTCCATCTGAGAAGAGAAAGTTTCTCGAACCCCACTAAGAAAACTGTGGACAACGTACTATAATTTCAATGTACAGTCTTCAATACTTCCACACATAAAAAAAATCTCCACAAAATAAAAAGTTGTGCACTACAATGTCAGGATAAATTCCCGTAATTTCCTTATAACTGAAGGAAAAGGATTTTGAGTTCTCTTTAATAACCTTCGTATGCACTTCCATCTTCTCTAGAGTCAGAGATGAACCAAGTTTTAGGATTTTAGGATCGTCCTCTGTCCCACTTTTTTATATCTATGGTTCCTTCAATTAAAGAGGAATTACCCTCTTCAAACTCTGGCGGGGCTAGAGAGAGTCCTAATTCTTCTTCCTCTACCTCATAGATCTTAAGAATTTTTTATGAGGAAGGATCCATCGTACGATCCCCAAAGGAGGAGGAAGGGTGAGGAATAAGATAAAATCCCCTCTTATGGTGTGCAAGATGAAGACCAGTGTATGCATTGAGGTATCCTAAGATTTCCTCGTCATTTTCCATGAAATCCTTTGTGATTGGTTTGTTTTGAGATTCAACATATGCCAAGCTAGAATTAGTTGGCATCCGTTGAACTAGAGGTTGGGTTTGAACTAAAATGATAAATTTGGTTTGGTTCAAGCCCTCGCTCAGATAAAAGCGTGAAGAAGAAGTAGCCATCAAATCAGCCAAAAGGTTTTTCTCTCATGGAATAACATCTATGCATATACAATAAATACCTTCGCAAAGATTGAGAAAGATAAACTTGTAAAGTTTCAAGTGCTCTGCTCAGGTCTCATAAAATTTTGAGACTTGATTAACAATAAGTTGTGAGTCACCCAAAACTCAAATGTTATTCATGCCATTCCTCTTAGCTACAAAATACCAAGAAGTAGGGATTTGTATTCAGCTCCATTGTTCATGCACTCAAAATTAAACTTGAAATCAAAAGGCATGACCCTCCCCTTAGGGGAAGTAAGGATCAAACCTGCCCCAGTACCAAAGCAACACTTCACACTGTCGTAGTTAAGAGTCCAACACTCATAAGGGGAAATGGAATATTGATATATTTTTTATCCTTCTTCCTTGACTTCTTAGACTTTAACCATGTAAACCTCATCAAAGAAACTAGATGGGAAAGAACCAATCCCAAGAGCATGTCCTATGCCTAGGGAATCGAATAGGAGAACAATAGGTAAATAATTCTCTAAAATCTTCATGATCTCAGCTATAGTTTTTGTTGACACGATTTCTACTACAGAATCCTTAATTTAATTAGAATCAACCCCTTCGATTGCTCTAGGGATTTCCAACTCAGTCGTAGGAACAAGATAGGAATCAGGAATTGAATTCTGAGGCTTGTTTAACTGATTGGTCAGGATCTCAAATTCAGTATGAATCCCCGGTTTCTTCTTTAGGTTAGCCAAATGGATATCAAATGGCTTTGGGTCACCCTGAGCCATAAAAACCTTACCTAGGTGTAATAATCAGACCTCTTGGAACAATGTGGAAGGGATTTCCTTCATTCTATGAATCGAGGGTCAACTAAAAATCATATTATAGTTAGTTTCCTGAACTATAATGTAAAACTTAATCAACACAGTCTTAAGTCCAAGAGTGACTGGAAGCACTATAGTTCTAATAGAAGTTGTTTTAAGGCTACCATAACTTCTCAGTTTATTTTACGTTGAAGTACAATTCGTTTCCCCATAGCGTTGCTTATGAAGAAATGAGAAATGGAATTTATTAATAACAACCCCATATTATATCATTACACGCTTAACATAGTTTTTTTAAAATCAAAACCTAGAGGTACAATGTAGGATCACCTCTTCGTGCCAACTCAACATCAGTAGGCATCTTGCTAATGTCAAATATGAATCCAACATCTCTCTCACGTTACCCCAGGGGATAGATGTAAAATTATATATGATTGATCTGGGTCTCCAAATGAGGGGTAACATGGATTAAATGACCAATACCTAATGCATGCAATAAAGTATCCCGATGTGTAGAAGATTTATTTAAAAAATATAGGAAGGAAATGTGAGAAAAGGTCTTTGTCAGGTCTATGATCAAGTCATAAGCTATGATTGGCTTAGGATTTATGGTTGTATCATCTGATATAAAGGGATAAATGGGAAGAGGTTATGTAGAGTAAGCTTAGGTGTGGGTCACTAAGTTAACTTTAGGTTTAGTTTCTAGCTCTACTAAGCCTATAATCTTAGTTTGATTTTCACCATCTAAAGGAGGAACTACTAGTGGGTTTGTAGATGTAGATACTTCGTGATCATTGTTTCCAAAAAGGGTCCCCTTGTTGGTACCATGAGTATTGAGATTTCCATTTTCAATGTGCGTTGGAAGGCGATCTCTATAAACCATAAGAGTAGAATTTTATGGAGCAACATGCCCCATGTGAGAATTTTACGTTGGTGCCATGGGATTAGCCAAGAACATCTAAATAAAGAGATTCTTTTGGTCCTCCAAAAGATGTTGTATAAATTTATTGCAATCACGACATGTTCGAGCATCATGTCCTCTAACCCTATGGAAACCACAATGCAAATCAAGATCATAGTCACGAGGTCTTTGGTTTTGGTTTTGTTGTGGAACATAGTTTCTATTGTTATTTTGTTGTTGGTTGTTATAGTTAAAGTTCGGAGGCCTCAAGCCTTGGTTCTGATACTAGTTTGGAAATTGGTTCAAATATTAGCTTGGGTATTGAATCGGTCCTTGGCCCTGGACCTAGGGAGGAGGTGGAGGAAGACAATTAAATTCAACCACATTAATTGAAGGAGTGAAATTGTTACTCCTCTAGTTGTTTGGATTCGCATTGTTGTTGCCATTATTTGTGCTACTTGTGCTAACGACGTTTAATTTTATAGCTTGGTCAATGACACCATCTATCGTAGCACTACAGTTCTTTTTAAGGACTTTGGGTCCTTAATAGTTATTGTTTGAACCATTTGGGTTATTTGAATTACCTTGTGAGGGAGTGACTAGTCTCCCATTCGAGCCATAAGTCTTTTGACTGCTATCAATCGCCACTTGGTTAATGCAGAGAGCACCATCTAAGACCACCTCATAGCTCTTAAGGGGGAAATTTTATACTTCCTCCTCAGTTTTTCAATTGAGGGAATGGAGGAATAGATAAAAAATATCCATTTGATCCATGTTGGGAGCCCTGTCTGAGGATTATATGAATTGCCACCACCTGTGAATGAAATGGGAAAAAGACTCATTATGCTCTTATTTGATGTGAAGGAATTATTTGATTCCTATTCTTAAGATTTTTTTCACGTCGAAATCATTTATAAAATCTGAAATGAGTTGCTTATATTAATGAATTGAGGCTTCTGATATCTTGTAGTACCAGTCAAGAGCAATCCCCTCAAGGGTCTTGGGGAATATATTTTCTATAAATGCATCTTATAAGAGTAGCTCTCTAATGGTAGTTACATACACTTTAATGAGAGCATTCGAATCACCTTCCCATTTGAACTTTAGGAGGTATGACAAAGGTTGTGGGAGAATTACACTCTGTATGGTAAATTTAAGGGGCTCCTTGATATGTTTATAATATGTACCCACTATGGAGGAATCAATCATGGATGACCCTTAAGGGAGAAGTGGAATCAGAATAGTAGGTTGGCGAGGAGTAACGAAAGAATTTGCAGGGGCATAAGGAAACCCCTGAGGCTAAGTGTACGAGCCATGAAAATAAAACATGCCCCCTTGCGGTGATTTAAAATACATATGAAGGTATGGGGGAAAATTATTTTGATATGGGTTTTTTAGGAAAAAACCAGGGAACGTCACATTTATGGTTGGAATGGTGTTCGAGAACACACTTATGGTTGGTCCCTATGGTGGGTACCCATATGAGGAATGAGGCGGCATACCCAATGTTCCCGATCTACTGAGGAGGTATCCAGGGCTAGGAGAACCCATATAGAATGGAGGAGGTGATGGTGTAGAAGGAACATAATCATGATTCTGAGTGTGGTGGGGGAATTTGCCTTGCCATGCAAACTAGGAAGAACGAGAAGATTGGGAAAGCTCTACTTCCCTAAATATATCCACCAAATTTGACATCACATCGCCAATAAAAGGTGTTTTATTTGACTTGGGAATGTTTTGAGTCTTGTTAGGGAGAAAATGCACGTGATGTCTTACTATGAATTGATCATTGGGAGGCCACCCATCTTTGGATGTATTTTCTATTGTAGGAGGAGGGGGTAGTAGTGTTGTTCTGAAGAAGAAAATCAATATACCCTTACATCATATCCAATGAATAATCTATGGCTTTAATATTCTCATCACTTCGAGTGAGGCATGGTAGGAATTCGTCATTTGGTGAAAAATAGGAAGAAGTGGGATCAGATTGCATGCTGATTTGAGGTCTAGAAAAAATGTGCGAGTAAGACCCTTGTTCTCCTATGAACGTAATATTATTTGAGTTAGAGAATCCCAGTTGTGGGATATATTTTTTTCAATCAATATCCTCAATTATAACCGATAAGTCATTGTTGGTACTTTGAGGATAAGGAGTGTGAGATGAAGGTAAGTTGGATGAGTAGTTATCAGCCCATCCTGATAGTGAGGGTGACATTTTCATACCCATCTGGTAATAATACACTTCAAGACCCAAATTGGGTCTGTTGTATTCCTAACCTGACATATTCGAGGGGTTGTATAAAAACCCACAAAATAATTGGAGAGGAGAAGGATGGAAGAAGGAAGAAAGAAATAGAGGAAACAAAAAGGAACTAGTCCTTCACATTGAGTTCACCAGTTTTGTACGTCTAAGAATCAACAAGTGACCCTAGGACACACTTGACCTCCCGAGGTTGTTCTGAGACAACTAATGTGGAATGGAAAGATGGTTATGGAATGGATAAGTAGGGAGAATAGGCAGAATATGCGAGAATGAGAGAAAATGGCTAATAAGTGATAAAGGAAATTAAATTTCTTCTATGTGAACTATATGGATCTGCTCATGTAAGGAAATGAAGGCCTCTCTAACTTGTGTAGGTGAAATGGAATGGTTGAGGAGAATGGACACATGAAGAAGTATGTCAATATCAATGTCACCAAATACTCTCTAAACCGGCTATGGAATACGTGGAAATTATCCTACATTTTCCTCGTAGAAGTCTCCAGAAAAGTTCATGTAAGTGTGAGAGGAAAGTTATGGGTAGGAAAGATGGGTGAATCATGGGATCTAATTCCAACCAGGTTGAATTTTCCAGAACTCGTAAGCACTATCTTCTTTGATGTTCAAAGTTGTCAATTGTGAAATAATAACCGACAAAACTGAGGTGATTTGGAAGATGAGCTTCCTGAGGCCTTGGTCAATGTCTGCCAACTGTGGAGCTAGGTTTAGTTGTGGCACTGTTGGATCACACATGTAATCTCTGGGTTCCGTAGGGCCTTGGATGGTCATGTGGATGTGTGAACTACTAAAACAAAGAAACAAACACACATGCAAAGAATCCACAAGAGGGAAACATCAACGTTTTGGAAACCTAAGCCAACTAAGGATACATAAGGAGTTGTATTAATTTTTGTCTAATTAAACTATGCTCCTAAATTAACAAATGAAAGCAAAAAAATGAAATTAAATCAATACAATTACTTTCGTTAAATTTTATCGAATCTACGTGCTGCTAGCTAATTAAAAAATAAAATAAAATGAATCTAATATATTTGTTTTTGTGATTTTACAATGATTTTAACAAAAGGGAAGAAAACAAATAAAAGAAATAATTAATCTAATGTTTTTAGTATTTTTATGTTTACCGAAAATAGAATAAATATGCACAGAAAATTAAATTTGTTCTAACTAAATGAAATTGCTTCTACACTAATAAATTAAACTAAAAAATGAAGCTGAATGTGGCTATTTCCATGTTTAAGAGGATTTAATATAATCTAATAAAATAAATTCTTTTCATAATTTGTGATTGTGGATATTTCCTCCTCTGGCTCTAACTTAGATTCACAACAAGAATGAAAAATCTTCTTAGAAGAAATTCTTCCCCTAAAACTTCCCCGGTAAAACATAAGCTTTCTAAATGGAGAAATTGAAACTAAAGGTAAATGAATTGTGCAGAACAATAAAAAATGTGATAAGAACCTCCTCTAATTTCTTCCCAAGAAAACACACAGGGATGAGCTGAGAATAAATCCTCAATGGAAGCTTTGCAGAAGAAGCTACTTTAAATACTATAGTAATTGTATTTTTCTAAAAAAATGGATTTGATTGAATATGTCGAAATAAACAAACAAACTTGCAGGATTTAAACAACACCCCCAACCCTGGAAGTGTTGTATAGAGACAAATCTAGTGTTGGAAATTGTTTTGATGTCCCCTAAGATTTTTCTTCCAATGAGTGTTTAAATGTGTATAGGGAACTGTGATGGAAATGTGTGGAAATAATAGGAGAGAGTCTTGGAGCTAGTTGGTTTGTAGGTAGTCTGGTAAAAATGTAAGAAATAAAGTAATAAGGAAAGAGATTTGTGCTTTCTTGTGTGCTTCTTGGTAGGATTATGATATCATAACGATATAATTAAAAAATAATGAACTCTAACCAATGATTTGGGAAGAAGCTTGGATCTTATAGAAATTAGGAAAACAAGTGGTCTAACTCCCTTGGCATCCATAGAATGCCACATCACTCAAAGAAGGGGAATTTAACTAAAAAATAGTAGTATTAAGGGAAGGAGAAGTTTGTACACATCTAACAAGACCAAGAATAGCCAATTTGGTCAAGAAATGTGCGCTAAAAATGAGTTTGAAAATGTGACACACATTCAAAACATGCTGGAAAAGGATTAGGAGAAAACACATAAAACTACCAGTTTACGCATACCGATGATAACACAACCACCGTGGGGTTTTGTAACCTTCGACTAGGGAAAAATGGTGGTTACACAACTACCATGGTGGTTGCATAACTTCCAGCATGGTTCTATCACTTAAAGCAAGAAGGCCAAGGAAAATTTACAAAAATGATAAAGGAAAGTGAGGAAATCTAGGAAGAGGATAAATAAGCTACAAAACATGTTGTAAACGAAGAATAAGACTTGAACATCATTGGAATTGGTATTTTATCATCATTGATGATTTTTTACCTATTCTAACAATGTAGCATGTGTAAAATTTGGTGCGTACAAGTACCTATAAGTGTAATAAGAGCCATGAACAAGTGTGTGAGTGTGTAAGATTTTTATTGTCTGAAGACTATTTTTCTGAGTTTACAAACACCATTAGGACCTTTTCACGATATTTGTTGCATGAATAGAGTGAGACTACTTGAACATATCCAAGTGTTTGAAGTGCTTCAAGAGTTCCTATATTACATTCTCCAAGTGATTAGAAGTCTTGATTGTTCCTTTGTTTAATGATACTGAAGTGTTGATGCAACTAGTTTTTGAGCCCTCCATGTTTAAAAATGTCAAGCTAAAAAGAAGGATGAAATACAGACCTTCTACCCTGATTTTATGAAGCTCATTTATGTGATGATGAATTAGACATCTTGTAGTGTCCTCCATGAAGTTTTCAAGGCTTGATAAGATCTAAAATTTTAGTGGTTTCTCAAAAAATGAAGACCGGTGTTTGAAGGACTAAAACCAACAATGCATTGGAGCTTTAATGGAGGTATTAGGATGAAATGGAAAGTTTACAAGCATATAAATTTTAAATATGGCTTGGTGGGACCATTTTAAATGTGCATACAAATTTTAGACTCTTGTGAACAAGTTTGGAAGGTTAAAAGACAAAATTACGACTTGGTTGGCTAGAGGACAAAAAATAACAAGACAATTACGAATTAGAAGTGCAGGGGTAAAAATGGAGTTATGGATGCATAACTAAATGTCAATGGTTGCAGTAATTTACCATTGCATCTTAGAGGTATTATAAAGCATCTTGATATCCTAAGAAAAGAATGGACTTGAAACTAATATATTTGTAGGTGTAATGATTACACTTTGGTAGTTTTTGATGAACTCACTTTGTTTCTCTTGTACATACTTGGAACAAAATATGAAGTGATGTGAAGGTATAGGAAGTGTATGAGACACATGAGAGAGTTATCATCTTGTATATGAATACTGGAGAGAGCATGAAAATAGGTTGTTGAAACCAAGGATTTTGTTGAAGACTTAGGGGAAATAAGATAGGCATATGAGTAGATAGGAGCTTGAATGAATGTGAAGCATATGATTAAATCAGCATAGGGAGTTGCAGAAGGGTGTGAGAGATAAATCCTAATGAAGAAAAGAGCCTAATTGAGTGTGAAATATATGAGTGAAGATAGGGTCATGCAAGAATGTACAACTTGAGAAGATATGTGATGAGAGGAGAGTGAAGAAAGTGAAAAGATAAGATAGGCAAGCTGAATAGGTGATAAAAATCTATTTTGAGAGACAACACAAGGAAAGTAATCAAAAAATTGAGAAGAAGTCTAAGTGGATGCTTAACACACAAGTAGTAAAAGCTTCCTTGTAGGTGGAAGCTTACAGAAGATAAAGTGGAAGCTTGATTGAAGTGTTGGGAGTTGAAGATTCCATACAAGTAGAATCTAGCTAAAAGTCATGTGGCATCTTGACTAAAGTATTGGAGTTGATGCTCCAAATTTAGTGAATTCTCAATAGAGAAATCATTGTATCTTTTATAGGAAAATTTGTCCAAGCTATAACTTTGGTTTCATTGGGGTTTTCTCCCTTTAAGGGTTTTCCACATTAAATATTGTATCTCTAAGTGTTATTATGTCGATTTATTGTGAATGGTGTTGTTATATCATGAAAAGGAAAGGAAAATTGAATTATATCTAAAATTTTTAATTAGCACTAATTCACCCCCTTTCTCAGTTCCTAGAATTTCAAACAGTATCATCTCACCTTTTTTTCTAGCTTATCACACATCCACAATGTTTTTCATGTATATGTATTAAGGATGTATTTTAGGACCCATCTCATGTGCTAGATTATAATGCATTACAGGTGTAGGAGGGAGGACGATTAACGATATATCTTGTATGTATCCTAGAGCATATGATGTTTGACCTTCGGGGCTGCAAGATTAATCAGGTTAGGGTGCATTGAGATATATACGATGAGTATGCAACAACATGGGAGGATGCAACCACTCTCTGAGTGTAGTACCCACATTTATTTGAGTGAATTATAGGAGGAATTCATATTTAAGGGGAGGGGGATGTAATGCCCACTTCCCTTAGACCATTTTTATTTCACGAGATTAGTTGTATTAAACATTTCATTTATCTCCTAAGAATTTTGACATGGATTATGATATTTGACATATTGACATTTGGACAATATTGATTGGAAAATTCATGACATGATCATTTTTGATGATATTTATGTATATACATTTGTATATGTGGATCATGTAAACTATTTTGATGCAGGGATTTGAGCATTTCAGTTGCTTCAGTTAGTTGTGGATGTGTTTATCTCATGATGATAATGATGATGTTATAACATTTAAATCTTTTTTGAAATACTTGGATATTGAATTTTACACTAACGAAATTATGACTAATTATGTATATGGATGTTAGTTTTGATGACTATTTGATATTGAATTGATACATTGTGCTTTTGATGTTAATTAAATATGTGAAGGCACGGTTTTGCAATATTTTCTTATATGGGTGTAGTGTGTGCATGGAGTGTGCAGTGGCAAACAAGTTTAATTAAATAAATCACACACATATGGGGACCAAGGGAACAATACATGAAGGATGTATGGGACAAAACCCATGGTCACCTTGAGCAACATGGTTGGGGGTTACGAAAAGTGGCTAAACCCTTTTTTATCTTATGGTTGTTTGAATTATTTTACCTTTTCCTATGTTGTGAGCCCCATTTGGAAATTTTACCCTTGAATTTTCTAAATTGAAATTTATTTAATTTATCCCTCTTGCCATGTTTTGATGCAATACGTTGTAGGTGGATATCATATTTATGGGTCTCTAAACTCAAAAGAAATATTAGGGGTCGGATTTTGGCTTTAGGAAAGCTTTTGGGAAACCTAAGGACCACTTAAATTTGTCCTCACTACAATAGATGAGCATATACACCGAACCCATCAAGGGTTAGATTGTTTTTTAAGCTTTATTTATGATTTTGACCTTTTTATTTCCCATTTTTCTTGACCTTTATTGCACTTGAGTTTTCTTGCTTGAATAAAATTGTTGAATAATTTATTTCTTTATAAATTGATGTGAACTTTCTTAGTGATCGATGGAACTTAAGTTTCTTGCTTGACTAATCCTTTTTGGTAACTTATTTTTTTGGATATTGTGGTGTACTCATGGAATTGGTGGAATAATGGATGTTTGAATAAAATTACGAAGAAATTAATTTCCTTGGAGATTAGTGTGTACCCCTTAGTTGAAGCGGAGAGAGGACACCTAGTTGGACATCCATGTGGAGCCAACTCATCCTCTCTCTTTTGTAAAATCTATAAATAAGTAGTTTGCTTTAGAAATAGGTTGATGCCGACCCTGCTCATTGTAGTTTCTTATATTAAAAGAAAACACAGAGTGTGAGGGACGGGCATCTGGGCCAACCCACCCCATGCCTGACACCAAACCCTCTATTACTCCCGCACCCCTTCTCTCTCTCCTCAATGTGTGGACTCCTCTCACCTAGTGTTGTCCCCTTATTTTTCCCTCTCCACTCCCTTCCCTCCATTCTTCCCTACACCTCATCCTCCATTCCTTCCATGTCGGTGCCACCCTTCCCAACAACCCTAAACAATAAAAAATAAAAACAAAATAAGCCAAAGTCAATACAAAACAAAACAAACAAACAAAAATATATTACTTAAGAGTTATCTTGAGTGTGGGCTGAATTAGGATTAGAGGGATTACAAATTAAAAAAAGGTATTATTTAATAAAAATATATAAACCTAAACCTAACTAATACAAGGCGCTTGGAAAGGAGTAGCGCATAAGTTATTAGGTTTAGTGCTAGGTAAATGGATAGATGTAATATATTGTATACTTTTTTCTATAAAATAACATATCTTGTAATGTTTTTATATTATACTATTATATAATTAGTAATTCAATATATATATATATATATATATATATATATATATATATATATATATATATATATAAAATTTATGTATATAATAAAATATATAACATAATATTTAACGAATAGGATAATGTTACTAATTCAATGTTTATATTATATTAAATATAATAATATTATTATAGATATAATATATTATTATTAGTACGTGGTATATAACGTATTTAGTGCATTATCATAAGGTTATAGTGTTGATAACGTTTTGTAAGGTTATTATAATGTTTAAAAGGGTTATAATGCTTATTGATGCGCCAGAATTAGCAAGAACTTGACAAGGTCATAACTTGAGCTCCAGGTGTCCATTTGAGTCTATTTGTTTTTTGAAACCACGTGTTTTGATGAGACGAATGCAGCGGAAACCAGCCCTACCGGTTGGGGCAATTTTTCGACACGTTTTCGGGCCCTAAATCCGCCATCTTGAGGCCAAAAATTAGGATTTAAGTTATAGTTCAGTTTTTTCCTATTTTTGAGCATTAGTTAATTTTAGTCTATTAATTGCATTATGAGTTAGAAATTTGGAAATTCCTCTAATTTAGGGATGTAGAAGATGCGTGGCAATTTCTATGCCCATAGGAATAAGCATGCGAACTTACTAAGCATAACAGGTTCTAGTAAAATGCTAAAAATAGTAATTTCCGCCACCTAGAGTAGATTTAGTCAGAGTTAGCTAGAGTTTACTTGGAAACTCGAGTTGGGAGTTGTTTTCCTATTTAGGAAACATTATAATTCATTATTTGATAACAAAGAAGGAGATATATTTTCTTTTGGAGTTCATATTATTTGCAGTATATCTGGTTTGTTCTTAATTTGGCTACATTATATGGTAAGAGAGTGGGTTTGAAGTTTTTTTTTTTTTTTTTTTTTATAAAAATGGCAGGAAGAGGAAGAGGAAGAGGAGGCTGTATTGCCCAAATGAATAGAAATATGCAAGATTTGCAGAGACAAGTTGCTGCGCTTGCTGCAATGGTAACCTAGAGAGGAAATCAAGGTGAAGATGACACAGATGAATAAGAAGTTTGTGAAGAGGAGGAAATGCAAGCATCACCATTAGCTTTTGAAGAAAGGATGCTTCGAGCATTAGAAGGAAAGAATAATGGGATAAGAGTTGATGTTTCAGAGTATGGTGGTAGTATAAAACCAGAGGAGCTGATAAACTGGTTGACTAGCATGGGAAATTTTTTTGAGTGGAAGGCTATGTCAGAAGAAAAGAAGGTAAAATTTACATTCACGAAATTGAAAGGTCATGCTATGTTATGGTGGGATCACCTATAGAAAGAGTGGTAAAGAAAGGGGAAAGAAAGAATTAGGACATGGAGTAAGATGGAGAAGAAGCTGAAAGATAAATTTCTCCCTGTGGATTATGCACAAACCCTTTACAGGAGGTTTCAGAATCTCAGACAGAACTTACAAACAGTGCAAGAATACACAGATGAGTTCTATAAGTTGTCCATTTGTGTAGAGCATGAAGAAACTAAGGAACAAATGGCTGCAAGGTATGTTAATGGATTAAAATTTTCTATTCAAGATGAGATAAGTATGTATAGGATTAAAAGCATGGAGGATGCCTATCAATTAGCCTTAAATGCTGAAGAAAAACAAAATCGTCAAAGTTTTAGGAGATCACCTGGAATGAATAGGGGGCCCTCAACTTCCTTTCGGGGATGAGCTAGTTTCAGCCAAGGTAGGGGAGAAGCATCTCGTGGATTGGAAAAGCAAGAGGATACGAGACAAGATTTCCAAAATCAACAAAGAGGCAGAGGATTTCCTAGGGGCAGAGGATATGCTGGTGCCAGAGGATGGGAGGATCCACGAAGACCATTTTTATGTTACAGATGTGGTGAAGTGGGGCATCATGATCATTTGAATGCCTACATTACTTGTACACATGATAAGAGAAAAAAATATCCTCCAAGAGTAAATCTTGTTGAAGATGAACATGAATAAGATGAACAATACCTATAAATTCCACCATATATTGGTAGAAAATATGATGATCAAAAGGACGATGAATTGCCTCCAAGAAAGGAGATAAAGTGGGATGCATGGCTATGTAAAAATATTTTCAAAACAAGATGCACTTTAGGAGGAAAGGTATGTAATTTTATTATTGATGGTGGTAGTTGTGAGAACATGGTTTCAAATGAGATGGTTGAGAAATTATGCCTGCATTATTAGAAGAATCCTAACTGTTATTGTATTGCATGGTTTAAGAAGGGTAATAAAGTTACTGTCGATAAGAGATGTTTAATAAATTTTTCTATTGGGAAAAGTATATAAGGATGATATTTGGTGTGATTTTATTCCTATAGATGCATCTCATATGCTGCTAGGCAGATCATGACAATTTGATAGAAAAGTTATTCATGACGGGGGGAATAATACATATACTTTTTTGAAGGATGACACAAAAATAGTTTTTCTACCTCTTAAGGAAGAGGGAAAGGCTAGAAAATATTCTTTTTTAAAAAGTAATTTGTGAAGGAGGCTAAGGAAACTGGGTTTTGTTGTGCACTGGTTGCATAAATCAGGATGAACCTGTAAGTGCACAAATACCAGTAGAGGTAGACATCCAACACAAGTGCACAGAATAATTTTATGATGTTATTCCTGATGAACTACCAAATGGATTACCACCCAAAAGAGACATCCAACACCATATTGATTTGATCCCAGGGTCTTCAATCCCAAATCAAAAAACTTATATGATGACCCCGACATTGCATATATATTTGAATAAGAAAGTGACAGAGCTTGTGAGAAAAGGGAGTAGTAACGGAGAGCACGAGTTTTGTGTGTAACATTTAGATTTATTAACTTCAAAGATGGATGGAGACATGGAGAATGTGCGTGGATAAGCAGAGAAAGTCAATAACATTATAATCAAGTATAGGTTACTAATACCTTACCTTGATGATATGATGGATGTGTTTGCTAGATCTAAGTATTTCACCAAGATTGATCTTCGAAGTGGTTACCATCAGATTCGGATCAGAGAAGGAGATGAGTGGAAAACAACATTCAAGACAGGTAATGGATTATATGAGTGGATGGTGATGCCATTCGGGTTATCTAATGCACCTAGTACTTTTATGAGCTTGATGAACACTGTGCTGCGGGAGTACAATGGTAAGTTTGTTGTGGTTTATTTTGATGATATCTTGATTTTCAGTAAAACTAAAGAAGAAACATTTGAGGCATCTGAGGGTGATATTTGAAGTGTTAAGGAAAGATAAGCTCTATGCAAATATGAAGAAGTGCACGTTTATGCAAGAGAGTTTGGTATTTTTGGGTTTTATTATTTCAGTAGATGGGGTACAAATGGACTCGAGAAAAGATAAAGGAAATTATTGAATGGCCTACTCCATGGAGTATAATGGAGGTAAGAAGCTTTCATGGTTTAGCAACATTTTACAGAAAGTTTATTAAAAAATTTTTAGCAGTATTGTAGCACCTATAACAAATTGCAAAAAAGGAAGGGAGTTTTTGTGGACAAAGGCAACTGAGGATAGTCTTTCAGTTCTTGAAGAAGAAGGTGATAGAGGGCACCTATTTTGGCACTACCAGATTTTGATAAAGTGTTTGAGGTTGATTGTGATGCCTCACATGTGGGTATTGGTAGCTGTCCTAAGTCAAGGAGGAAAGCCAATAGCTTTCTTTAGTGAGAAACTGAATGAGGTAAGAAAGAACTACTCTACTTATGATGTGGAATTTTATGCAATTGTACAAGCATTGAGGCATTGGAGGAATTACTTAGTGCCTAAGGAGTTTGTGTTATTTACAGACCACATAGCCCTAAAGTATGTGAATACAAAAAATAAGTTGAATAGTAGGCATGCAAAGTGGGTATCATTTTTGCAGGGTTATAATTTTTCTCTAAAGCATAAATCTAGGAAAAACATAATCAAGTTGTGGATGCATTGAGTAGGTGTGTGACTCTATTTACAACTATGGAAAATGAAGGTGGTTGGTTTTGAAGTAATAAAGGATTTGTATTCTTCTGATTCTGATTTCAATAATATTGTTGAAAGATTAAGTTAGTCCATTGTCAAACAATGCAGGTGGTGTATCCAGGATGAGTACCTTTTACAAGATGGATATATATTTAAGGGATGACAATTATGTACCCCTTGTTAGGTAATGTACCACCGAGATAATATGTTACACATGCCCCAATGATTCACAGGTCACCGAGCAAGGTAGATTGGATCTAGAGGCTCAAAATATATGTTAGCATCCCAAATGCCTTATCCTTGTTCCTTGATAGCTTTGTTTCTAACCTCTACCATCCTTTTTTAAGATACTATTGGCCAACGAGTGATGAAAAAACCGCCCTGTCAGGGCATGTGGTCCTTAAGCGTTTTCCATGGACGTTTTTGTTCATACGTGCGTAATTTTCGGGTGTTACCAACTTTTTCTTACCACCGTGCGGCTTGTATTAAGGTTCATATGTCCCCTGGAATATTGTTTCTACACATTGTTATATATGGTAAATTACCTAATCACAAACCTTTGGGTGAACGTGGAAATCTATTTTTAGTCCTAGGCTTGTTTTCGGGACAGTTGGGACATCGGGACGTGAGGGACAAAAGCTCACAGATAGCCGATAAGTGGAAATCTACCAATTTCTTGTTTAGAGTTTTTTTGTTTTCATAGGTTTGGGACATCCATGACAAGTTTTCCTTGCGTGTAGGAAGCCATTCAATCCTATCTAATGCTTCATCTTACATCCGAAAGATGGTCCATACAAATTCAGTTGAGATCAGAACTCGTGTCAGATTATAGATTGAATTCATTAGAGTTGACAGCCGTTGTGTTCTTCATAGAACTGCGGATTCATTAGAATCCCTTGGTACACTTGAGATGTATGCCCGGGACGCGAATAAGTCTCGCTAGAATTGCATACGCAAAGCATTTGTCACTTGCGCATATACCCATACATCGGCCGTATGTGGAATTTCATTCTGTCACCAGGTATCCGCAGGAAAATTGTGACTAATTGTTCTTCTATTGATGCTAACAGCTATACACGCTCTTCTGGAACTGTGCAACACGAAAGAACGAAGATCAATTCTGACACATGAAAGTTACATTACACCCATAACTTTTATGCAAATTCCAGAGCTGTCTAACGATATATTTCACAAACATTCCCCCCCTTAGTGTGAACGATGGGGATTTCAGTTACGCCACAAAACTTTGTATTGCATTTTTATATTGTCAGGGATAGCTGTGGGGATTGATAGTTTCTGAGAAACTATGATTCATTCCTCACTTTTGAGGCAGGATCGAGAATTTTCAATTAAGTTCATTAGCTATCTAGTCGACAGGATAAACTGAAACTGATCAGTTTTGCAAGTAACTACACTTACCACGCTACCTTGCAGTTTTAAGGATGATTAGACTTTTGCATTTTTACCAAAATCATACAAAATTTGTGGCTCTTTCGAATTGTGGCTTAAAATTCTATCCACAAAATACAAAAATATGAAGCATTTGATCATATGGTTGAACAGACCATATCTTGCATATGTCAATTACCATTTCATATTAGTGTTGTATATTGATCTTGCACTGCAATCATGGGAAGGGAGCATAGGGAATACATTCTTTGAGCCAATCTGCTGCATCACCATATATACTGTTGCAAATACCATAAGCGGATGTAGACCAAAATATAGAATTCATGGAACATTACTCGAGATCATGTTCCATGCCCTTACAAGTGGTTGAGCTCACAGATTTCAGGGATTATTCGTAGCAAGACGACAAGCACATACGTTCTCATCAAATCAACCAAATTAGAGTAGATTGCCATTGATAACATATCCGTAGGAGTGTAGAAGGAACAAAGCTATATAAAAATTCACCATAGCTGATACAAGTCCCTATCATTGGTGACTGCAGGAGACCTTGTTGATATGGACACTCCTTACATACTCCCATTGCCAGAACCCTTCCTCTAAGGTAACCGATTGTAACTTGCGTAGTTCTATGTAAGGCCGAAAAGGCATATAATTACTGGATGTAATCGGGATCAGAAGCTGTGATTTTCTTCACATGACTCTAGTTAGGAGGTCCCAACATTCTACAATTTTACTTACGATTGTGAATCCATAGTGTCTATTACCCAACGGGCCTCATCAGGGATCCATCTATCATTGATGTATGTTTGCGAATCATTAACTGCATCTAGCGTTTTTCACTCTCCACCAGACATTATGGACAATTATCATCCATTAAACTAGTGTGCATCTAATGCAAGCTGTATTTCATGCATTTTACCAAAGAATCTCCATAAATACACCAAAAAAAATCCACTGTCATATTTAGTCATTCCGCTTTATGACCTTGTCTAGGATTTCATTTTATGCAAAACACTCCACTGTTATCTTCCACGTGATTCCACAACCCATAGTTCGTTTCCCCTGGCATTAGAGTATTGATTGTGAGCAGAGCAGCTTCCTCGCAATGATCTATCACACCGATTCTCTAGGAGGTTCTTGGCTGAAATTTCGTAGCAAATCCTGATATTGCTTGTTGAAGACATATGTACCTAACTAGCTTATCCACATCCACGCATGTAGTTCCAGTCTCCACACGGTTGTGGAAACATAAGGGAGCTGTCATTTGGTGATAACAGAGTTACGAGATGAGTATTCTTATAGCTCGCATGTTTACCTATTCCATCGTACAGACGCCAACTATGTATTCTAGTTGGGTCTATGAGAGAATAATGAAATAGTGAAAGAGTTGCATAATAGAGGAACTTATCTTAGGCATTTTGGTAAAGATAAGTCGATAGCCTTGGTAGCAGATAAATACTATTGGCCAAAGCTGAAAATTTGATGTGATAAGATATGTGGAGAGGTGTTGAATTTCGCCAAGTCTCGAAAGGCCATGCACATAATACAATTGTTTTATATGCTATTGTCTATTCCTAAAGGGCCATGAACAATATTTGAGTATGGAATTTGTTTTAGGATTACCAAAAACACAACGAGGTAATGACTCAATTTTTGTGGTTGTTGATAGGTTTTCTAAGATGGTTCATTTTATTGCATGCAAGAAAACTAAGTGATGCAACAGGAGTAGAAGATTTGTTTTTTAGAGAAGTTGTTCATTTGCATGGTGTTCCAAAAACCATTACTTCAGATAGGGACACAAGGTTCTTAATTCACTTCTGGAGGAATTTATGGAAGAAGTTGGGAACTAAACTACAGTTCAGTAGTGCCTATCATCCTCAGACTAATGGGAAAATAAAGGTGGTAAATAGGAGTTTGGGAAACCTGTTAAGGTGCATAGTTGGGGAAAATTCAAAACAATGGGACTTAGCATTACCACAAGCTGAGTTTGCTTATAACAGCTCCGTAAATAGATCCATAGGAAAGTATCCATTTTATATTGTGTATGGGAGTAATCCAAATGGGGTGTTAGATTTGGTACAACTACCAATTGATGATAGTGATAGTTAGTGATGATGCAGAAGCATTTGATAAGTATAAAGAAATAGCAGATCACAGAACATATATGGTATATCTGCGGAACAATTGTAGCAGGAAGAAGTGAAAATAGATCTCCTTCTTCGTTATCAAATAATGAATTACAATGTTTCCTAAGTCCCAACTCAAGTTGCAAGTAATAGCTAATGACTAAGTGGCGGAAATAAGGAAATAATAGATGTGCACGCAGAAGGACTAAAATTAACTAATGCTCAAATGTAAACTTTAAATCCTAGTGGGTGAGTTGGTTATGGTATACCTGGTTTAAAAAAAAAAACGGAAGGAAAGGTTTCCAAAAGGAACCTATAACAAGCTGAAGTACAAAAAGATTGGTCCCTGCAAAATCATGAAAAAAATAAACGATAATGCTTATGAGGTAGAATTGCCAGGGAATTTTGATATTTCTCGAGTGTTTAATGTTTCAGACTTATATTATTTTCATGGGGATGGTGCAATAAGGGGATGTTATTAAAGAAGTAGTAGATTGGAGGGCAGAAGGTTCCAGTGAAGAAGAAAGAAGAAGTGGATCAAATTCTAGACAAGAAAACAATGCACACGCGACATGGGAAATACAACAAATATTTGGTACATTGGAAAGGATTGGAACAAGAGGACAATACATGGGTCACAGAGTGGTAAGATTAAGAAGCTGGATGCAGATAAATGGTAGAAATTTGAAGAAGACAACTTGTAGGAGCTGCGTTTTTTTTCAAGTAGGGGAGAATGATGCGGCTAAAATTAGCAGGAACTTGACAAGGTCATAACTTGTGCTCTGGGTGTCCGTTTGAGTCCGTTTTTTTTTGAAACCACATGTTTTGATTGAGAAGAACATCAAGTTAATCTACCATGTTATCTAGTTGGAGGCAAGTTTTTTGGCACATTTTTGGGCCCTAAATCCACCATCTGAGGGCCGAAAATTAGGATTTAATTTATAATTCAGTTTTTTCCTATTTTAGGGCATTAGTTAATTTTAGTCTCTTAATTGCATTGTGAGTTAGAAAGTTGGAAATTCCTCTAATTTAGGCATGTAGAAGATGCGTGGAAATTTTTGTGCCCGTACGAATAAGCATGTGAACTTACTAAGAATAACATGTTCTAGTAAACTGCTAAAAATTGTAAATTTCCGCCACCGAGAGTAGATTTAGTCAGAGTTAGCTAGAGTTTACTTGGAAAATCGAGTTGGGAGTTGTTTTCCTATTTAGGAAACATTGTAATTCATTATTTGATAACAAAGAAGGAGATCTATTTTCTTTTGGAGTTCATATTATTTGCAGTATATTTGGTTTGTTCTTAATTTGGCTACATTACTTATCATTGATAATATTTAAAACGGCAATAATATTACATTATATATAATATTATTATAACTTTAATAACATTCGCACTCTAATATATTCAATGAAGCGTAATGTAAAGTCTCTTTGGAGACATCTAATAAAATTGGAATGAACAAATATTATTAGCATGGCCCCTATACACTTGGATGACATGCACAAATAGAGGAATGTTGTATTTAGCTCGCAACATAACGACAATTTTTTTTTCCTAGTTTTTGGGTTAAAAAAATAGGGCGTGACAAAAAATAGTCAAAACGGAAAACCACAACCAAAATTGAAAAACTCCTTTTGTGGCACAACTAGAGCTAGATAGTAGTACGGTTCTAGTAATTGTTAGATATCATGATACTAATTTGAAAACCTTGTTCGTCTTCTTCTAGGATCTAAAAAATCTCACTTACTTTTCCATAATTCATTGCAATTCATTGGGAAACACTTGTCTTTTCTTGAATCCATAATATAAGCTTGCAAGACCTTGGAGGAATGCACAAACTAGATTCGTTGAATGAGAATTTTTGTTATCCATATATTATTATTGGGTCCCTAGAATTTTGATAAATTTGGAAAACAACGCCTTAATTCTAATATAAATTTCTCTGTAGTATAATGTAATGTAGGTCTCCTAACTATTATCCTTTTAATTCTCTAACAAATTCAACAATAAATAAATGCTAGATGTTCTTCTCTATACGCTTTAATTCTATGTTTGACACAAGGATGCTCTTAAAATAAATAAATCACTTGCTTTTATAATTTCATGTAGATTTCCTAGATTTTGATATTTGATTCATTGTCAGGTAAATGCACTAACGAAAATTTATGTATTCACATGCTTCCTAAAATCAAATTAAAGTCCTATAAGTGATTAAAATGATAGACAATGGGTGAAAAGATATGAAATAGGAAGACAAAGAACCCTAAGGGACATAATACAAGGGCAAGAAGGACTCACTAAATGGAAAAAATAATCATTTTTCTATAGTAATAACAAACTAGAGCCAAATTTTTATGGTTTTGGGAAAAATCCTACGTTTGAAAGTAGGAGAGATAAAATTAGGGAGGAAGGAGAACATAAGAAGAAAGGAAAATATGTAAGGTCAAAAGGCAAGAGTAGAGAGCCAACAAAAAAAAGACAAGTTGAAGTATCTAAACTCAAATGTAAGATAAAGGAACACATCAAAAATAAAAATAAAAACTCTAAGAAACATTTAGCAGTAAGTGCTTAATCTAAATCAATAACACTATAGAGAAATTAGCTAATATGGTACCTAAATTAAATATTTACACCAACAAAATTACAATTATGTTGTAGAGATATTAACCAATTTGGATTAAAAGAATCCTCCTTAACAACACAAGGCTCAATAATGGTAGGCTCCCACCAAGTTAGAAAGAGAAAGAAATGTTCCAACATCCATAAAACTCTTCTCTAGTACATTATGAGTCGTTCATAATTATCACTATAAACCTATTAACCAATTTATAAAGAGTAAATTTTAATTACATTTTTATAATTGAATTGTTGTTTTGGTTTAGATATTAAAGTTGAAGTAAAAAATTTAATTTCATATTGATTAATAGGCTTGATCAATTATAACATATACACCCAATTTTCTATGGTATTTATATTTATTAAAGTGACAATATAATTGATGTGAAAGGAGTATACTTAGCCGTCCCTTCTCTATTTATATAACTTCAAAATTACAAAAAAAAACCTCCATTTCAGAATCTTAACAAATGATACAATTAAAGAAACCCTCTTCATAACAAAATAGACTAGCAATCACATGTGTACAATGCAATGTGAACGCCGAATGGTATATGTTATTTGATTTAGAGGGATAGTTTTTATTTTTGTAGTTGATTTTGCTTAAACTATGGGTGATTGATTTTGTAAGTGTAGAAATATAGATGAACCACTTCATTTAAAAAGCACAAACATGATGCCTAACCCTTAAAACAACTCAAAACTTTGGAAGAAGACTACTATAAATTATATGGTTATTTCTTGGCATTTTAAAACTATAGGTATTTGTATGCAGATATAATGAAGAAGACATTAAAAATGCGTTGTTGTTGGTTTACATAAAGAAGCAAGAAACAATAAAAAGGAAAAATTGAACATGTATGTTGAATAGTGTAATTTTGTAAGTGTAGAAATATAGACGAGCCATTTCATTTAAAGGTATCATCTCTTCATTTCAAACTTGTTACAAATTTGTACATATACAATCATGAATCAACTAGTAAATTCATACAACCATGGATCAACCGGTAAATTCAATTAAAGAGAGAAATTCTTGTAAACACAGGAGGATGGGTAAGCCAAAACATCATATGTTTTCTTCAGAAGGGGTACAACATAAGTTTAGCTGAAATTCTGCACGGATTTGCCATGTATCTTTATCCATAACATCATCAGTGTTAATTCTAGATTAGTAGTGATCATTATGTACCGTGCATACCCTTAGCACCTCATAATGTATGAGAATCATGCTGCATGCTATTAGATTTATTAAGTTGGTAATTCTTATCTTATCATTATTGATTATCTTATCATTATTTGAAGCCATCAACTTAATAATGGTTTATTTATTTCCACTACCTTTAAATAACAATGATAGAACCTTCTTTGTTAGTGGACAACAATAAATCAATAAGGTATTAAATTAATAATGGTTTACTTGTTTCCACTAACTTTTGCATGCATAAAAAAGGAGAATAATTCAATTTGCACATTTTATGCATTTGAGTGTAGTGGGATGGTTTGCGATTGATGTCATTTGTCTCTGGTTAATAGGAAAGTTTCACAGAAAGTAATGAGTTGTTATTCAAGATGCTATATTGAAAATCATGGACAAGAGCCTTGAGATTAATATCTCTTAATTTTTTTCAGATAGATGTATTTAAATAACCACAAGCTATTTAAATGAAAGTTAATATTCTTTGTCTACATTCAAAGGTGAAAACAAATTTTGAATTTCTGTGTTTCACTTTATAAAACTCAATCCTCGAACTCCAGTCTACCTTTATAATTAATTTATGTAAATAACGGGGATCTGTTTGACATCTTAGAGTTCTGACGTAATCCTGAAACTGAATGTGAATGTGAATGTAAATATGAAGGGTGTGTTATGTAAAAGTTATAATATCGCACGTTACGCTTTAAAGATTCCTTGGCGGCGGCAAGAATGTTGGTGGTACAAAGAAATAAAGTAAATTGGTTTTTCTTGAAAGGAAGGAAAGTGGTATTTCATTATAGTTGAATTAATTTGTTGTAAATTGGTTTTCCTTCAAAGAAATGAAAGTGGTATCTCATTTCATATAGTTGAATTACTTTTTCGTAAATTAGTTCATCTTGAAAGAAATAAAAGGTGGTAAATTGATTTTTAAAAAAAGAAAAGTGGTATTTCATTTCATACAAAAGAATAACACAATTGAATTAATTTATTATAAATTGGTTTTTTTAAAAGAAAGGAAAGGATGTCTCATTTCAAATAAGAGCATCACAGTTGAATTAGTTTTTCATAAATTGGTTTTTCTTGAAAGAAAGGAAAGGGTGTCTCATTTCATACAGAAGAGTATCACAGTTGAATTAATTTGTTGTAAATTGATTTTTCTTGAAAGAAAAGAAAATTGTACCTCATTTTATACAGAAGAACATCACACTTGAATTAATTTGTCATAAATTGGTTTTGCTTGAAAGAATGGAAAGTGGTATCACATTTCATATAGAAGAGCATCATAGTTGAATTAATTTGTTGGTTTTTCTTGAAAGAAAGAAAAACGATACCTCATGTCATATAGAAGAATATCACACTTAAATTAATTTATCATTGTTGATTTTTCTTCAAAGAAAGGAAAGTGATATCTCATTTCATACAGAAGAACATCACAATTGAATTAATTTGTCATGTCACCTTTGGTTACTACAATGTTTGAAATGTGTTTAAAAATAACATGTACATAAGCACACGAATATCTCTGTGCGTAACAAATGTATATACAGGTCACCCAATGTTAAATACCTTTACCAAAATGTATCGCTAATGATCTCATCCGTAGTGTGTCATAAGTTGTTGATGTCCATGGTGTACGGCCAATCATTTTCAGCAGCATCAAGTATACTACTGCTGTTAGCATTTGAAGACCAGGAATCCACCTCCAACTCTGAAGAATAGCTTATACCTCTGAGCGGTGCTGCAGCTGGTGTTGGTGTTGATTGGAGAAGAGTGTGGACCTCACCAATTTTATGAGTGCTAGATAAGCTAAACAATGCCGGTGTCGAAGCCATCTCTTGCGTGTCACTATCCACCAAGGTTGACACCCATTGCGCCTCGCCTTGCTCTACGTAATTTCTAATGCTTTCATTATTTTGCAAGCATGCAACTACATTCTGTTCTCGGCTTTCCACTGTATTGGCTCCGTTAATGGAAGTCATGGAAGATAGGTTGGAATAGAAATTAATGGCTTTGTAATGAGCTTGCGCTTTCTTTATCTTGGTTCTCCAGTAGTTCTTTATCTCGTTATCTGTCCTTCCTGGGAGATGCCTTGCAAATGAGCTGTAACAACTTTTTCCGGTTCTCTTCAACCCTGAATAGTTGACAGTTTGATGCAAATGTCACACTCAATAATATGATATGTGAGAGAGAAGCAAAGTGACCCAAGTGAAATTAATGAGTATGTAAGTACCTACGCATTTGGCTAATGTGTTCCAACGACCTTCACCGCGAACAGAAATGCTGCGAATAAGGCCGATGTCCTCCTTTGCAGTCCACGGACCCCTCCTTATCAAATCTTCCTGCTCTTCAATTTTACAACTAACTATATTCTCCATGGAAACTGTAGAAGTGAATTGGATAATCTATGACTATCACTTTCCCCTGTTTCTATCTAAGCTCCAATTTGAGGGAGATTGGGATGAAAACACAATTTATAGACCCAAATCCACACATGTTGACAACATGTGAACTCGTGGATAGTGGAGAAGACCGTGTTATATATTTTTATGTATTTTAGAAATAAGTACGTGCTCTTCCTAATGATTAAAAATGAAGTCTCCACGCATGTAGGTACCTAGTACAAGTAGAAATAGAATTGTCTCGCCCGCATTCGGTCCCAGAGCTCTGCATTAGTAACAAGACTCTGTTTGGGACGGGAATTTTCCCGTCTTCTAACGACAAATCCTGCACTGTGGAAGATGAAAAATTTATCGAGAGCCGACTGGTTAAAGACTGTGTAGACAAGAGGCGATGGGAAACGGAAACTCCGAAACACATCAGCTGCAACAAAATCTCCCATCCTAAATACCTTTACCAAAATGTATCGCTAATGATCTCATCCGTAGCGTGCCATAAGCTGTTGATGTCCAAGGTGTATGGCCAATCATTTTCAACAGCATCAAGTATACTACTATTGTTAGTGTTTGAAGACCAGGCATCCACCTCCAACTCTGAAGAATAACTTATACCTCTGGGCGGTGCTGTAGTTGGTGTTGGTGTTGATTGGAGGAGAGTGTGGACCTCACCAAGTTTGTGAGTGCTAGATAATCTAAACAATGCTGGTGTCGAGGCCATCTCTTACATGTCACTGTCCACCAATGTTGACACCCATTGCGCCTCGCCTTGCTCTACGTAATTTCTAATTCTTTGATTATTTTGCAAGCATGCAGCTACGTTCTGTTCTTGTCTTTCCACTGTATTGGCTCCGTTAATGGAAGTCGTGGAAGATAGGTTGGAATAGCAATTAATGGAGCTTGAGCTTTCTTTATCCTGGTTCTCCAGTAGTTCTTTATCTCGTTATCTATCCTTCCTGGGAGATGCCTTGCAAATGAGCTGTAACAGCTTTTTCCGGTTCTCTTCAACCCTGAACAGTTGACAGTTTGATGCAAATGTCACACTCAATAATATGATATGTGAGAGAGAAGAAAAGTGACCCAAGTGAAATTAATGAGTATGTAAGTACCTACGCATTTGGCTAATGTGTTCCAACGACCTTCACCACGAACAGAAATGCTGCGAATAAGGCCGATGTCCTCCTCTACAGTCCACGAACCCCTCTTTATCAGATCTTCCTGCTCTTCAATTTTACAACTAACTATATTCTCCATGGAAACTGCATAAGTGAATTGGATAAGCTATGACTATCACTTTCCCCTGTTTCTGTCCGAGCTCCAATTTGAGGGAGATTGGGATGAAAACACAATTTATAGACCCAAATCCACACATGTTGACAACATGTGAACTCGCGGATAGTGGAGAAGACCGTGTTATATATTTTTATGTATCTTAGAAATTAGTACGTGCTCTTCCTAATGATTAAAAATGAAGTCTCCACGCGTTTAGGTACCTAGTACAAGTAGAAATAGAATCGTCCCGCCCGCGTTCGGTCCTGGAGCCCGGCATTAGTAACAAGAATCTGTTTGGGACGGGAATTTTCCCGTCTTCTAACGACAAATCCTGCACTATGGAAGATGAAAAATTTATCGAGAGTCGACTGGTTGAAGATTGTGCAAACGAGAGGCGATGGGAAACAGAAACTCTGAAACACATCAACTGCAAAAGAGTTGCCCATGGATTACGTCCCCTTGTGCTACCAATGGTGTCATGTCCACATTGCTCTTCATAAACATTTGGAGAAGATTCTTGGAATTTCCACTCACCATGGCAACGCCTGCTTCATCTTTCACCACCTGCGTGCTCCGCGAATATCGAAGATTCCAAAACACAATTTGGGGAGGATCCCCATATCCTGCCTTCTTAAACTTACCTTTTATCACGCTGTAATCTGTTCTCCACGGTTTAGCAGAAGCCTGGTCGAATTCCATGTCATTGAAAACAAACAGTTGTTTTATCATCTTCTCCCTCGCCAGCTTACATTTGCAGGCCATTCCCAATATCAGAGCAAAAACTTTCTGAAAATTCGTATTCACAACCCACTACATTTTTTATGTAAATTTGTATTTCTCAACCAGAGACTCACCCTACACAAGGTGTAGTTGAGGCTTCTCGCTGAAGGTGATGATGTGGCCTCTCCATGGCTCCTCGCTCATGTTCGACACTAGCAATCCCAGAGCGATGCACACTTTCATCGAAGTTCCTGTCATGTTGCGTGACACATCACACACCGCCAAGCTGTCAGAGAATTTTTCGTCTTTCGTCATGTTTTTTACCATTTGCTGCCACTGAATCTCTGCTACATTATCCTCACCCTCCGACTTGAGTGCTTGTTCGATAATTTCGTGAGGAAGCAGTGCTCCGGCGGCTATTTTCTTCTCGGTTGTGAAGAGGGGGTACTGGCTGAGGCATCTGCGTCTTGGGAGGTCCTTCCTTACACTGCGGAATAAGAGAGAATTCCCTTTCTAGGGCGGCAATCCTATCCACGTAAGGTCTTCCCTGTTGCACCTCTTTCTCAACATCATCACAATAACAAAAGCAATCACCTCCACCCTCGCAATCGCCATGACAATGCTGCAATCAACAGTCAACTCATATTATTTATTTATTTCGGTCTTTCAAAAAAACAAAAAAAAAACAAAAAAAAAACAAAAAAGCGTCTCATATTACTTCAAGAATTGAAAAATTACATCAATCTTACCACACGATTACATGAGATCTCTCTTTTTAAAAACCCTGGCAGATCATGTTTTTGAAAATAGAGATTTCCTTTCATAAGCCAAATTCAGTATCTGTCGCATCCACGAAAATGAACATACCTTATTTCTTTTCTTTTCCCAGCTGCGCGATTGCATATCGACATCATAACCCTATGATTAACAGGTGGATCAGTACGCAGGTATTTAAAAAGAACCAAAGCAAAGAACGAATGCTGCAAATTGCATGGAAACACTAATCTTTATCTATCTAAAGAAGGAACACAGGGCAAAATAACTCTGAAAAATGCGAAAACGTCAAGACGGCCGTCAAACCGTCAACTTTAATATAGTCGCAGAAACGTCCGGAAGTCCTTTACCATAGGGGAAACGCCTTCAGCGTAATAATTAATTGTGAAAGGAGTATAATTAAGCTTCCGTGTCTTTTTATATAGCTTCATAATAAAACAAAACAAAACTCCATATATTTACAAAAACAAAACTCCATTTTTTATAGCAATTATTAAATAAGTCCCAATCAAATTCATTGTAACCTTTACGGAATACATCCACAACCAAGTCATGTATATCTAAAAGAAAACTCCAAATCTCTTGTCTGGCCGATTAAATAGAGCTCCAAATCTCCTATTTGGCCGGTTAAATAGATGTTTTCTGATACAATCAATTAGTCGGCCTTTGTTTCTTTTGAGTATACTCCCAAACGGTACACAATTTTATATAATTAACGCAGATAAAATTACAACAAGATATATATGTTTGTCATTAGTGGAAGAATAGTGTTACACTTCCATATTTATATCTATAAGTAGTAATTCTTGTGTATAGAGAGCTTTATCACAAGAAATGAGAATGGCAGAAATGTGGAAGTTCGTTGATCTGCAGCTTGTTTTCCCTTTAACACTCATTGTTATTTTCTCTGTGTTGTTCAGTTTGAGAAGGAAAACAAAAGGAGATGATGGTGCAGGGATGGTGGTGCCAGGACACACGGGATTTCCCATCATTGGCGAAACATTTTCATTCTTCTCATCACTGGGAAGCCCTTCAGGAGTTCAAAGCTTCACGGAGAGAAGAGCCAAACGGTCTGAATTGTGCTTTGTTTCTTTCTTTTTTGAATTAAACAGTAGTATTTCTGGTTTGCATCTCATCAGATTTGGAATTTCTAAGGTTGTAAGTAGTATTGTGTTTTGGTGATCATGCAGGTATGGAAGAACCTTTTTGACCAACATTCTTGGTCAAAACAGGGTGTTTACATCAGAAAGAGAAGCAGTGAAGTTGGTATGGTCATCAGAGCACAGGTTGTTCACCCATGGAGGTGGAAGAGCAGCCGAAGAAATGATGGGAAGAGACAGTATATTTTATGCAGGATCAGATGTTCATAAGAAAATGAGAAGGTTGGTTGGAGAGCCATTGTCAAGAGATATTTTAAAGAAGAATTTTGAGAGAATGGAAGCCATTTGTCTTGATATTCTTGATGGGTGGTCGGGGAAAACTCTCTGCCATAGATGGTACTTCAAGTGTAAGTATAAATTTGGCTTTTACTTCATATCATATTTTAGATGGGTACGACTGAAATGTATTTTGTGTAATTTTAAGTTTTCAGTGTCATGTGGGTGCTATACTTTCTAAGTTGAATATGTCTCTTTAATGTATTTAAGAATTGTTTTGAACACTTTAAAAATCAATATAATATAGAATTAGTGTAGTAAATGGTGACACGGATGAGAAAATTAGATTTAGGTTGAAAAAGAGCGGTATTTATTAGTTTAGAGTGTTAGTGTTTCGTTACTTATTGCCTATATTATATTGGAAACTAGTATTTTATTGTTTCATACTGCATTTTTAAAACTCTCTTTCACAGATTTTTGTGTTCTCTAGTGTATTTTAGTGGTCTCATCAAAATTACACATTGTTGACTACTAATTTATATTAGTTTTGTATTGGACTGTTTTTATGCGCTATTGGTGGTTTCTTCAAAATCACACATTCATGATCTTAAATCCTTGAAAATGTGTATAGATCTATGAATTTGGGCCCCAAATATGCAAGTGTACATTTATGTCTTGTCCACTTTTGCATTTGTTGTGTCATAAAAAAACATCATAATTTAAGTTTGAGAAGTCTATAAATATAATAATACATTAGTAAATATGAAAATAATCAATTATTTTGTTTGTAAAAGAGTCATTTTTATTATAACACCATAATTATTATATATATAATCAACTAAGTTTTTTCAGAGGGTTAAAATTGATCTTAAAGTTTCAAATTTAAACAACAAAAACAAGCATGTCTCGATTGAGCACCTATATAAAGAGATAGAGAATTCCATTTCTATATAGAATCGGGATAGTTGGACTTTTCTGGATGTCTATTTTATTGATATATGGGCCAGGGTGGGGGAGTCTATTTCCCTATTAGGTGAGGATCCCTTCTCTAGATGCTAGGGTGTATAACTAGTCCAAATATGCCTGAACCCAACATGCACTGAATTCATTTTTTCCCTCCATAATTGCCAATATGTTTTAAAGTGATTACTATTAGTTTTGTCATGGAATGAAGAGGTTTGTAATTTAAAAAATGGCACAAAGAAAATTTCTTTCTTAAAATCAACTTTCCTTGTTAAATTAGGCAATGTGCTATTTTCTTAGAAGCTTCTTTAGTCATGATCGCATTGTGCTTGTGTCTAAAGATTAAAACTTTTTTTCTTCTCTCTTTCATTATTTTTCCTACAAGTTTCCATGAAAATATAAATTATGTTTGTTGTTTTGTTTGTGTTTTTTTAATAATATTGTTGAGATGCTAGGTGAGTTGATAAATAATTCCCAGTCTAACAGGTAACGATCATTTATCTTGGATTTGTGCAGTTTGCATTTCAAATCATAAGTCACATAACAACAAGCATACCAAAAGGGCCAGAACTATCAATGTTATATAAGATTTTTACTGATGTTATAGATGCAAGTGGTAGGTTTGCCATTAAAATACCAGGAACAAGTTATTATAGAGGATTTTAGGTACTTATATCTTAACTTCATACATATATTTTGAGCTAAAAATTATATTGATTTTACCATGAATTGATATATCTCAACTTAAGGAAAAATTACATAGATTCCAAAGCACTAGAAAATAAAGAATTTAGTTAATAGAGTAAATATCACCATTGAAAAATATTTATTAATTGTAATATACATATATTAGTTTCTATTAAAACATTTATTGGATGCTGATAAAATTATGACATTGATAATGTGATTCCTAGGCTAGAAAGAATTTGATGGCTTTATTGGACAACATAATTGAAAGGCGAAGAAAGGGAGAGGAAATCAAGGATGACTTCATTCAATCAATGATATCAAGAGATGGACTTCCTCAAGAAGAACGATTGACAAACTCAGAGATTAAAGATAATTGTCTTGCTCTTCTTCTAGCAGGTCATGCCACAACTGGGGCAACTCTTACATGGGTGATGAAGTATTTGGAAGAAAATCCCGATGCAAAAGAAACACTAATGGTACTCACAAAAAATTATAAAGTGTATAACCAAAATAATTAATGCTTATCTGTTCTAACCATTTGAACTATGTGATAACAGGAGGAATACCATTTGATTCAAGAGAAGAATGTTGGATTGACATGGGATGATATTAGCAATATGCCATATACTTCAAAAGTATTTTAGTAGATTCCCTATTAGACCTTTTCCTACATATTTTGTATCTTGTATCATTTTTTTTTGTTTTCACTATTTTTTTAAAAATTAGTCAATCAATTTATTAGAATCACATTTTTAATATTTATATAGTGCTGTTTGTATTTATCTCAATTTTATTATATTTATAATATAATTTTCAGTTCTTTTATTATTTTTATAGGTAATATTTGAAACGTTGAGAATCGCAAATCCAGTCCCTTGGATTTCTAGAAGTGTTCTTCAAGATACATTACTAAAAGGTATATTTTGACGTATTTTATCATAGAATTTGATCGAACAATACAAATTTAATTAATAGTAAGTAAAATTATTTAAGATTTAGTAAATTAATTATAAACCTTTGAAGATATATATTATTCGTATTCTTGTAGGATTCATTATAAAAAAGAACTGGAATGTTACAATTGATGGTTGTGCTCTACATTATGACCCTGATCTATTTGAAGCTCCAACCAAATTCAACCCTTCAAGATTTAATGTAAGTTAAAATCAGATTTTAAATAATTTTAAAAACACTCTTTATTAATAATTGTTTTTGATGCTGGAAATTATATTTAAATAAACAAGTTAAATAGGAGAATATTTGAGAGTATATGGAACAAAGTATCATATTATTATTTAATAAAATATCAAAGATTGTTTTTTTCTCCATTTCTAATTTGTTTAGTGAATAGAATTTAAAGTTAAATAATAATTAATATTATTTTATTTATTTGATTGAAATATAATAATATTAATCACGATTTATTTATACAGGAATTGCCAAAACCTAATTCATTTGCTGGTTTTGGAGGAGGCATTAGAATATGTCTCGGAATCAATCTGGCAAAGCTTGAAATGACCATTTTCCTTTATCACTTATGCACCAAGTATAGGTAACATTTTACAAAGAGCTATCAATTATTTGAATAATTTCGTGCCACATTTATTTCTTCTGGAAATTGAATAACATAGTTAGTTGATATGGAAATTCTTCTAATCTGTTGTCTTTTTAAACTTATATATTCCTATACATTGTGTGCAGATGGAAAAGCGTGAGCAAAGATAATACCTTAAGTTCAAATTTTATTCGAGTCTTGAAGAACGGATATCAAATAGAAGTGAAACCTAAATAAAATATCCATGAAGGGCAACTATTTTCCTTGTTAATTTTTCATTCCTATTTTCCAAAAAAAATATATGCAATAACAATATAACATATTATTTTAAATTATATTTAATATTTTATTATGTTTCTAATTGGATACTTATCTGTTAGTTTAGATTAAATTTTACAATTAAGTAATCAACATATTAATAATAAAATCAATAAGATAAATTCGAAGGTAATTTTTTTGATATTCTTTATTGCATTAATGACTTTTTTTATAATAATTAAATGTTTCCCTATACTTTAATTTAGGTTTATCTTGAAGAAGGTTTATTTTTCTTTTTTTTATATTATATTTTAAATATTTATTTATTTTGTATGTTAAATGTTGAAATATATATATGAATATGAATATGAACAAATAAATTATATTTTTTTCTTTATACAAATCTTTTACAATAATTAATCTAATTATGAATTAAATAATTTATTGTGTTTTTAATTGAATGTTTATATTAGTTTAAATCAAATTTTACAAATAAATAAACAATATATTAAAAATTGAATAAATAAATAAACATACCTCCATCATTTTAGGGTAAACATATGGATATGGAGTAATGCCCATGGAATATCTATAACCAATTATAAACTAATTATGGTAATTTCATAAAAGTAGGTTAATAATATAATAAAGATAGTCAATACTCCATTAGAAAAAGGTAATACTAAGATACTAAATCCCTAAGTAGCCCATACTTTTTGGATATGAGTATGCAATTCGTGGATATAGCAATTTTTTTTTGGCCCTAGATACGACACGATACTATCATACAAAATATATATAAATAAAAATAAAGGTCTCTTTCATCTCCATTCTCGAATATGTCTTTTTAATGCATTTTAGAATAATTTTTTGGTTTTTAAAAATTCTTATTATACAAACCTAGCGACGTAGTAAAAGGTGAAATTGGATGAGAAAATTAGAAATGTTCAAAACGAGCAGGGGTTTATTATATTAGGGTGCTAGTGTTTGTTAATTATCATCTATATTACACAAGAAACCAGTATTTTGGATCCTCTTTCACAGTTCTTTTGTTCTCTAGTATATTTTGGTGGTCTCTTTAGAATTACATATTGTCGATTATTAATTGATGTTCATAGACATTCTATAATTGTATTACAGAGTGGAGTGGAAGAGTTGTGCTTGTGAAAGAAAAATTAGGGCCCACTCAACTTTAAGATTTGTTATTTTAGCCACATTATATTATATATACACTTTAATTTGTAAAAGTTTGAAAATTTAAGATTTATTATTTTAGAATTTGTGTAAAATAATATATTTAATTTAACCTCAACATTTAAATAGAGGCCTTCTTTCTTACTTACTTTTAATGAATGTATTATTTATTATTTTAGTTTTAATGAATAATTCTTTGTACATTATTATAATTTAAGCTATTTGTTTACCTTTGATTTCTTACATTTGTATATAGTATTTATTTACCATATATTTATCTAATATAGGTATACTAGTTTGTATTAGTTTTGTATTGGAGTGTTTTGGCCTGTTCCTTATTGTGTTCTTCTTATTTGTACTAGTGGTTTCCACAAAATCATATATTCATGATCTTAGCTCCCTAAAATTGTGTATAAATGAACTTGAGGTCTTAAAACACAAGTATACTTTTATGTGAGTATGATTTATGTTGGAGTGCACCCATATCACATATCTTATCAAAACATAATTTAAATTTAAAAAATCAAAATCAATTCTATTATAACACCAATATCATACATACATACATACATACATACATACATACATACATACATACATACATACATATATATATACACACACACACATAAACATGCACACATAAACAATACATATTCGAAGAAAATTCTATATACACGAGATTCATTTGTTGCTTCCATAATAACCAACATACGTTTCAAAAGTATAACTTTGGTTGCTTCCACATACTAATAGCTTTCACATGGAATGAAGAGGTTTGAAAGCAATTTTAAAAAGGGTTTATTACAGTTTCAAAGAAATTTTCTTTCCTAAACTCAACTTTCCTTGTTAAACTAGGCAATACGTTGCTTTCTTTGTGTTTGTACCTAAAGATTGAAACTATTTCCACTTCTTTCTTTCATAAAATTTTCCTTCTAAGTTTTCATGGAATATATATTATGTTGGTTGTTCTTGTGTTTTTTATAATATTGTTGAGTAGCTAGATAAGATGAAAAAATAATTCTGAATGTAACAGGTAACAACCATTTATCTTGAATCTTTGCAGTTTGCATTTCAAATCATAAGCCATATAACAACAAGCATAGTAAAAGGGCCACAACTATCGATGTTACATAATTTTTTTACCGAGATTATAGATGCAACTGATACATTTTCCATTAAAATACCAGGAACAAGTTATTACAAAGGATTTAAGGTACTCATCTCTTAACTTTATACAAATATTTTGAGCTAAAACTTATTTTTCTTTTACTATGAATTAAAATATCTCAACTCAAAAAAAAATTACATGCACTCCAAATACTAAAAAATAAAGAATCCAACTAATACAATTAATGTCACGCACACATGCACACGCACACGCACACGCACACATGCACACACGGGCGCGCGCGCGCGCGCACACACACACACAATTTGGATGGTAGAATTACAACATTGATAATGTGATTTTCAGGCTAGAATGAATTTGATGGCTTTGTTGGACACCATAATTGAAAGGCCAAGAAAGGGAGATGAAATAAAGGATGACTTCATTCAATCAATGATATCAAGAGATGGACTTTCTCAAGAAGAAAGATTGAAAGACTTAGAGATTAAAGATAATTGTCTTGCTCTTCTTCTAGCAGGGCATGCCACAACTGGGGCAACTCTTACATGGGTGATGAAGTATTTGGAAGAAAATCCCGATGTAAAAGAAATACTAATGGTAATCTTCAAATTTTATGAAGTGTATAAGAAAACTAATTAATGTATATTTGTTCAAACTATTTAAATTGTGTGATAATAGGAGGAATACAACAAGATTCAAGAGAAGAACACTGGATTGACATGGGAAGATATTAGCCATATGCCATATACTTCAAAGGTATTTTAATATATTTCCTTCTAGAAATTTTCATACAAAACAATGTATCATATTTGTTTGTTTGTTTTAACTGTTTTTTTTAAAATTAAACAACCAACTTATCAAAATCAATTTTTAATTATTTATCTAAAATTGTTAGTATATATCTCAATTTTATTATATTTATAATGTCAAATGTTTAAATTCATTTATTATTTTTATAGGTCATATTTGAAACTTTGAGAATGGAAAATCCAACCCCCTGGATATCTAGAGGAGTTCTTCCAAATACTTCATTCGGAGGTGTATTTTATTGTGTATTAAATTTTAAATTATACAGACTTAATTAATAATAAATAAGTAAAATTATTTAAGATTTAGTAAATTAATTATAAACCTTTAAGGATATTTTTTGATCTCATTCTTGTAGGATTCAATATAAAAAAGGGCTGGAATGTTACAATTGATGGTTGTGGTCTACATTATGATCCTGATCATTTTGAAGCTCCAACCAAATTTAAGCCTTCAAGATTTGATGTAAGTCTAATATCAATTTCTAAACAATTAATTTTTTTTATATAAAATTAAGTTTTGAATAAACAAAATATGTTGTACAACATTAATGTTTAGCAAAATTAAAAATATTTTTTTCCTATCATTACATACATTGTTTTGAAACCATAATGATCATATTAACCTGTATTATAGAAGTTTGTTTAGTGATTGTATTATAAAGTTGAATAATAATTAATATGGTTTGATTTATACCATTGAAATACAATAATATTAATCACGATTTATGTATACAGGTATTGCCAAAACCTTATTCATTTGTTGGTTTTGGAGGAGGGATTAGAACATGTCTCGGAATCAATCTGGCAAAACTAGAAATGACCATTTTCCTTCATCACTTATGCACCAAGTATAGGTAACAGTTTACAAGGGGCTATCATTTATTTAACTAATTTCGTGCAACATTTATTTCTTTTTGAAAATTGAATAACATGGTTACTTGATGTGAACATTCTTGTAATTCATTGTCTTTTACATTGTGTACAGATGGAAAAGCGTGAGCAAAGATAATGGCTTTAGTTCAAGTTTTATAAGAGTCTTGAAGAACGGATATCAAATAGAAGTACAACCTAAATAAAATATCCATTGAAGGTTTTATATTTTAGCAACTGCTTTACTTGTATTTTTTCTAGCTTTTGCTTTTTAATTTTTTGTTATTTTCTTTTTCATTACTATTTTCCAATAACAATGTATCAACAATAATAACATTTAATGGGTATTATTTTGAAATATATATATTAAAATTTATATCTTATTAAATTATTTATTATGTTTTAATTGAATGTTTATTCGTTAGTTTAGATTGAATTTCACAAATAAATGAATAATATATCAAAAATTGAAATAATAATATTAATTTGAAGTAAATCTTATTGATGTTTTTTTTCTATTAATATTCTTTCATAATAAGCAAATATTATTCTAAGTTTATCTTGAAATATGTTTACTTTCTTTCTTTTCCCAAATTTTATTTTATTTTCTTTATAAACTTAATGTAGATGTGGAAGTATCATAGTATTATTTTCCATTAATATTATTTTTTTAAAATAAATTATAATTTAATTTCTGTCAAGATCTATTATAATAATTGGTACAAATAGTTAAATAATTTATTATATTTTAAATTAAATTTTACAAATAAATAAATAATATGTTAAAAATACAAATATAATAACATAAATGTATACCAATCATTTACGGTTAACATATGAATAATGTCCATAGAATATATATATATATATATATATATATATATATTAATTATATATACACATATATATATGTATATATACATATATATATGTATATATACATATATATATGTATATATACATATATATATGTATATATACATATAAATATACTATATAATACATATATAATACATATATTATATGTATATATACATATATATATGTATATATACATATATATATGTATATATACATATATATATTGTATATATACATATATATATGTATATATACATATAAATTATACATATATAGATACATACATATATATAAATTATATAATGTATACATATATATACATATGATATATATATATATATACATATATTATATATGTATACATGTATACATATATACATAATACTACATATGTACATATATATATTATATATATATATATATATATATATATATAATATATGTATACATGTATATACATATAGATATACATACATATACAGATCATATATATATATATGATATAGATATTATATATATATATAATGATATATGTATGTATACCATGTATATACATATAGATATACATACATATATATATATATATATATATATATATATATATATATATATAATTATATATATATATATATATATATATAGTATATATATATATATATATTGTGCGCGCGTGCGCGCGCACGGTGTGTGATGTGACTCAATTATACGTAATTGAATAAATTGCATAAAAGTAAGTTAATAAATAATGGAAACATTATAATATGACAGAAAAAGGGTATATTGAAGATACCAATATTAACAACAATTAAAAAAATTGAATATAATTAAATGGTTTGAATTAATAATACTTTGTGGGTTTTATTCGAAAAAATAAAAATTATTTCAAATTAGTATAGATATCTTAAATATATTTATTTAAAATGTCAATAAATATCAATTTAAATAAGTTACATTCTTTACAAGTTTTTAATTGATTGGTGATAGATAACCTTAATCTAGTTATAATACTATGTTGTATTAGAAAAAATATGCAGAAGAAAGGACTACAAAATACATCCTGTGCCCAAAAAGCCAATCAATTTAATAATTTACACTTATTGATAACTTCGTTATACTAAGAGGCATATAAATAATTTATAACTTACAATAACTCTAAAAATGTCACTTTCATGTAATCACACTCTTTATTTGCTAACAACCTAGCTTAAAATTACATTTCTAGGCATGAAAGTCAATAAGTATCATTCTCAATGCTCTTATTTAAGATTTCACAAATACCATATTGATTAATAATTCTATTACGTTTTTCAAAAAATTCCTATAGATTAGTGACAACTGAAATCAATCAGTCTAATTATTGCTAAGATATTATGATTAAAACAACAATATGTTATTTCAAAGTTTCAATCACAAATCTAATTTTATTAGATTATCAATTTTTGTGGGATTATATCAATTATATATGTGAATAGTGTCTTTAAAAGTTAAAAAATGTACCAAATTAACCATATTTGCTTTGTATAAAGTTTAATCTAATATAAATTAGTAATTATAGAAATGTTACTTATGCTTAAAATATTATAAATTTTATGATGATTGAATTCAATGAAATATCTAAAGACACGAATTTAATTGTAAATATCTAGACATAATGAAAAGAAGATCCAAACATGTCCCCTACAAGAGGACTTGTCATCATACATTTCTAGGATACTATATTTTATAGATAGATTGATGATAGCATAAATATCTTTCTTATCTATCCCTTTATGACATAGTATTCGCCTAGTGTAAGAAGAGTTCTTTCTAAACCCTACAACCTAATTGTATTTTCACTCATATCTATAATGTATGATGTGATTTAATATCCTGACATAATTTGAAGTTGATTTACGAGATCTTGTTGTTGTATCGATTATAATATGCAATTGATAATTGACAATTAAGAACATAAACATAGATATGAAAGTGTATTTTGGTGAACCTAGTTTTCTATCAATTCATGCAATCCATGGTTCTATTTCTCACCCTTAGGGTTTCAAATTTCAATGTTATCTCAACTTGATTCATGGTTTTATCAAAGTTTCTACAAACCATCATTTGTTTATATGTTATTTACATTATCATAATGGTGGGGTACATTCATGAAGATGAGTTACAAAAGGGGTCTTAAGCGAACATGTTTTCTTCAAAAATTGAGAAACTTGTACTTTTATTGATTATTTGAGGTACTTATGCTCAAAATTTGAACAAGATATATACAAACATGAAATGTTGAATTTTGAGTCTAGTTTTCAATTCACTGTTGTTTTTACAAATGGTGAAGTATAAGTGGTATAATTTGTTAAAATTCAAAGAAGTAATCTTGTTTTTTGATAAAACATAGTCGATAGCTATTGTTCGCCCCTAATTTTCTTAACATTATTTAGTATTTTTAAAATTGATTCTATTGAAAGTTAAATAAAGTTGTCCAGTATGTTACAAATAATTTTTAAATTTTTGTATTGAAAATATTTTAGATAAATTTTACCATAGGCGAGGTTTTTTTAAAAATAGATAGTTGAGCATTCTCCCCACATAACTCTCACAAAATGAATAAAAATTTAGTTTTTTTTAATGTGCATAGAATTAGGTCTAGTATGTGACAGAAATATTTTAACACACACACACACACACACACACACTCAAAATTTAGTTTTTTTTAATGTGCATAGAATTAGGTCTAGTATGTGACAGGAATATTTGTGTTGAATTTAGATGCATACATCAAAATTTTCATACATAAAGTTAGAGATGTATTTTATTTATATATAATGGTATAGGAAGACATATTTACAAATATTAACATTAGTATCCTTATATATGTATATATGTACACACACACACACACACACACACACACACACACACACACCATGTGTGTGTGTGTGTGTGTTATTATATATACATATAATACATGATATATATTGTATGTATATATATGTATATGTATATATATGTATAATATATAGTATAAATTATATATCTTATATATATCATATAGTATATATACATATATATACCATAGATATACATATATATATATACAATATATACCTATATATGTTATGTAGCCATAACATATGCATACTATGTATATTCTTTATATATCATCTACATATGCATACATATTATATATGTATTATGCATATACATGCATATATATGTATATATAGGTATATATATGTACTATCTATATGTATCTCTATGCTATCCTCTGTCTATATGTCTATCCTGTATATATTCTATACGGTTATACTATCTCTCTCTCTCCTACTGTCTTCTCTAGCTGATATCTCTGTCATATATATGCTCTCTCTATCCTCTCTCTCTCTATCTCTTCCTACCTCTCTATCCTTGTCTATACTAATGTATATCTCTAATATCTATCTCCTCTCCTCTCCTCTCTCCTCTCTCTCTTGTCTGTCCTCTCTCTGTCATGTCATCCTGTGTGTGTGTGCTGTGCCCTTCTCCCCCGACCATTTGCTCTTAGGCCGTCATGATATTGCACCCCCGTGTTCTGAATTTTCTGACCATATTACTATGCGCCCCGGTCCCCTTTTACCTGGAAACCTCATTTCACAGGAACATGATAGGTTCCAGCGTTGGCTCATAATTTGCAGGAAGTCTTGCACTTGGAGGAGGCTTTGGGAAAGAGAATTTAAACCACGCATAGCGCTATACGTGCTGACTAGTCGTTGCATATGTGCTATATAGATGGTCACACATTCCTCGATGCTTATTTATTAGAGGTTATGGACGTGACATGTTAGGGTACAGGGAACATATTTCCTAAAATAATTGTTAAGTATAATATTTTTTTATTATTCTTTATACTTTTTTTTAATTCTTTATAAGAAATAATAAAATTATAACAAATAATAAAATACATTTTATATTTTAAATTTATTATAAGATTTATTTTATTATTCTTTATACTTTAATTATTGCTTATAAATAATAATTTTAATAAAAATATAAAGGATAATAATATAAATATTATACTTTAATTTATTTTAGTAAATATAATAAATTAGGGTCACTCTCCACTTAATAGAACCAATATCTTAGCTCTAAGAATTATAGCGTAGAAGATAGTTTTTCAAAATCTAATCTGGTCAGTACTTAGGTTTTTAATATTTCAGCATTGAACATAAAACTTAAATTAAAATGTAAATTTTTCAATTAGTGTTTGTTTTGGAAAAACATTTGGTCATTTTATAGGTTTTAAGACCTTCCGAATTGGTTTTTGACATTTGTAGGATTTTTGGATGTGTCAAAATTATATTTTAAAAGATGCACAATTAAAAAATATAATGAAAGTTTCTCAAACATATTGAATCATGAATTTCCTTTGAATAAATATCATAGATCAACACACACAAATAAATTTTTATTAATTTTAACATAATGAAATCTACAAATACTACCACTATTAGGACTATTAATAATAAAATGAGATAAAATCCTAGAACTATTACCAAGGTGTTCTTCCAAGCCCCTTCACAAGATTCACTTCTTCATCTAGGCTTGGATTTTTTCTCTACTTTTCACCACTCTACCCCTTCAGATGGTGAACTTAACCCCCTTTATGTTTTCTTAGGTTATAAATATTTATGCATTAGATGTGAGTTCATTAACTTCTCTGAAATACCACATTGTCTTTATATATGACCCCCTAAATTTGTCAAATTAGGTGGTTAAGGACAACAAATCCTTGATGTATTATCAAAGATCTATAAGATCATTTATGAGGCATTCTTGTATGTTGAATTTGTCTTTTTTATTGAAACATGTCCATGAATATTTAATCTTCATGAATCTTTGTCACTCCTTTGACATGTTTTTTTATTAAATCATGTCATTTTTACATTGTTATTATGTGTTAGTTAGGCACTAACTTAAGGATATGTGCTTAACCCATATGACTATACCATGAAATTGTGAAAACATTGATAAAACACCACATTACAAAACACTTTACCTTTCAATTTAAATTTCATAGAAACATTTTGATATCTACCTTGTGCAAACAGTAATCATTGTGCAATCAAAGCATTGCACAATACATCAATATCATTGATTTTCTCAACTAGTGATGTAATTAAGGCCCATTAAACCCCAAATCACATAGTATAGTTACAATTTATTTAATTTTCATCATGTTATTTATTCCAATTTATCCCCAAATCTGATAACATCACCGTAATTAAGTTTGTAGGGCTTAAATTGTCCAAGTTACTTCTCTTGTCGACCTGATCAAAAAAATGTTCAATGTATGATGAAATTGAGATTAATTGAGTCCAAAACCATATTGTATATAGTCATAAATAATAAGTTAATAATGCTCAAAATGGTATAAATTAGATCTCTATATGAATCAATTAACTAATTGATGGAATTAATGATGTAATTGGCGATAATTAGGCCCCAAATCACATCATATATAGTCACAATAAGGTTAATGAGGTTAAAATTGGCCCAAATTACATCTTTAATTGAGGAAACCCAATTATTAGTTCAATTAATGATGAAAATAGAGAATATTAAACCCCAAATAACAACATAATATCAAAATTAAGTTAATGTGAATCAAATTGACCCAAAATGCGTCCTTTATTAAAATAATTAAGACATTAATTCGATCAATATTGATATTGGGGTCAATTGACCCTGAAGATAGACCCAAACCCTACAAAATGGAAATATCACAATTTTTTTAATCATTACACAATTAATGTACAATTGGAGTTCCAATTCCTTTCACGATCGTGTATAACTTATAATGCCCACTATTTTAGACACACAAGATGACATAGCAAAATACCAGATAATTTTTTTTGACTTGTTTGAAGTATAGAAATGACACAACAGGTTGTCACAATGGTTACAACTAACTCTTTGAACAACTTGACATAACAATGACCACATAGGCAACAATAAAACATCCAACACCCATCAAGGATAGTTCACTTTTCTCTTTGACAAGGCACCATGAAAAAGTCCAACCACAATACACAATCACAGTTAAGTACACTCCATGGTATAAAATCCTTTAAGGTTATGTATTCACTAAAAATATCCTTCAATACCAGACTTTACGACTTAGAAGATTCATGTTTGATTAGAGAAATTATGCTTGTAAAGGTAAACTTATTTCTTTTATAATATTGACTAATTAGCTTGAGACCAAGTTTTCTGAATGATGATCATCTAAAGACTGGAAAAAAATAGCTAAATTCGCTTTATCAAAAGGGACACCTTCCATTTATCGCAAGGTTACTTATTCATACCCAAGCTACTAAATCTTGATTTAGACCTCCATTGCACAAGGCGACGAGCGTAAGCTCTAATTGAAGTGGAGTTCCATTAAAGTTTGGAAACACAACTTCCTTGAGTAAGGATCAACAATTAACCTTGCTTAAGAGAAGATAACAATGTAAAAAATCCAATGGTTAGGGTGAGAAAGTCAAATTTATTTCATCATCATGATCTCTTTAGTTATTAACCAGTCTTTTAATGAGACTTATGAGTTTAACTAGATTTGGTAATAGCTTCGTTTAGCATTCTCTTGATTAAATTAGTCAAAGGATACACATGGGGTCCCAAAATGGAAGCATAAGACTTAATGTGTTCTTATTCAAGCTTCCTTACTAACTAAGATCTAACTATATCCCGAAAATTCAACAATGATTTTACTTTTTAAGAATACTTAACGTTTCGCAACAAAGAGGATAAAGTTTAGTTCGTAGCTTAAGGTTAGTGAGGGTAAATTCTTTTACATCGGTAGATAACTCCCTTCTTCCCAATTAAAGACTCTTAATTTTATCTACAAAATCACAATTTTATTATTATCTTATTTATTTATTCATCTATGTATTCATTTTATTTTATTTTTTATTAACTTAAGAAAAAAAGGATCACCAAACCACAAAAAGAAATATCTAGAATTGCACTAATGCCAAGACCATGGAGGGTTATTAAACATGAAAGTTTTATGACTCGAAAGAAGAAATTACCATTACTTATCGAGAAAACTAAACACGGTTATAAAATTTTTATTCAACATGGCACACAAACCCAAGGTGTCAAAAGATTCGATTGAACTTTGGATGGGAATAAGAAGGTAACAAAATTGGTCAAGCCACGCTACAAAATTTTCATGACTGATATAATATCACAAAAATAATACTCATAACAAGGTGGTGATTGAATTTTATTCCTCACAAAATATTTACAAGTTTTGTTGCAAAAATATAAGACAACTTTACTTCACAATTGTAGAAAATCCAAGGCAAGAGGCCTTATAAACTCCTTTACAAGAACCATTGCAATATTTACAACAAATTATATAATCACACAAGGAACTTCATAAATCAAACCGATGAAACCTTTACAAATCTTTCCTTTATCTACTCGCACAAGCCATTTGCACAAGTATTAACTTGATTCAGTTTGTGAGAAATGAGCATGATAAGACTACCCATTGCAACAGTAAAATAACATTTAACAAGATCATGAAAAGAACGTTATATTTCAAAAATGGATCAAAGCACAACCCACCAATCAAAATTCCTCACACGAGATAAAAATATTTTCACTAGCCAACAAGAAGGAAGCCAAATATTCCAGTAAGAACAATATCTCAAATAATCAAGGCAAGACCTTATAGGTTAGGAACAAAAGGTCAAGAGTATTGGGAGTTCAATCATGTAGTCCTATAGATTACGTGATTGAAATATAATACTCAATCCATCCGTCTAAAAAAAAGTCCTTGAGAAGTCTAAACATACTAGTTACCATCATAGAAATGAAAGAAAAAAAAGTTATTCAATCCTTCCAGGAGGAAGGTTTCATAGCAATATGGGTTCGTAACCCTCCAAAATAAAACAATCTTTAGTTTCAGTTTTAAACAAGAAGTTTACCACCTCCTCCTTACAGGATCACTTAGAAGTTTAATATTTGTCAACATAATCAAAACCACTCTTCGAATGCATTTAAATGATTCACAAAAAGGAAAAGCCATAAATCTTAACAAAAAACCCCATCAATAATCATCAACTTATCTAAATAGTACAAATGAAAAGTACCCCCAAATGTCATTAATAGTTTTGAACAATTTTTTGACATAGGCCAATAATGTATTTATACAATATATCCCATTCAGAACCTCATAACTTATCACCGAATTTCATGAGTTAACAAGGGTCCTATTTCAATAAATACTACAATCATCCCAAGCACATTTTGAATTCTAAAACCAATACAGAGGTTTGTTCATAAAGTTATGACCATTAATAATACATTCACTAATGATTCACATATTATCAATAGTCTCTCAGCAAGGAATAATTCAACCAAGATAAGGTAAGAATAATTATAACAGGGCCAAGATTACGAAGCTCCCCTTCTAATGGTATCAATGCACTCTAACCAGGGAGACCACTCAAAGCAAAGAAAACAAAACCCAAGTACCCGGTTGATCCAGTCATAGTTCCTAATAAGAAATATGACATCACATTGGAGATCAGAAACTTAGAAAATTTCCAGAATGAAAAGTATTAATTGGTCATGGAGGTGACAATATCATAAATATCTGCAATTTGATTACATTAAACGAAGTCACAAAATGGAAACATTTAGTAACCAAGTCTGATAATATCTGTTATTCAATTTTGAATCCAATGGATTCGATACATGCTAGGTAAAACACCATCGATACCCCAATCTCTATAATGCCTTACCACGAGTTACATTCCACTGTTAAATAAACAGTGTTGAACTAAATATAAGCAGATGCAAACTATATACATAAATATATATTTTATATTATTAGGAATTAGATTCCTGTAACCTCATTGAGACCCAGACTAGAAGCCTCTAACAATCCAAAATAAGGAGAAGACTAATTGATGATGACATAACGATGGTATCATGGCAGAAGTGGCCATAATAAGCCAACACCAGTTAAATTCCCATTACTTTTGGATCCATGAAAATACAAAACCATGATGTCTCCTTACCATTGATAACGAAACCCACTCCACAATCGACATAGTAACCTTGCATTGTTATTATAACCATGAAGTGTACAAGATTTCAACATCAAATGATTTTACAACAAAATTGGGCAATCGAATACCATTCAAATAAGGATCTCATTTATAGATGACATATTTGGCACATAAATCTGGATTAACCATAGCAGTTATGTTCTTACAAACTAGGCTTACAAATTTTACCACAAATTCTTACCAGTTCACCCTATGGGAAAGTGAGTGAAAGAATTCCCAACTGTATAAGACTGCTCACAACCCATAAATGTAAAATATTAAAGAAAAGGTGAAATCCCCCTGTTGTAATCCATTCATTCAAAACCAGAGAATTAGAAGAATAAAATAGAGGGACATCCAGTTCACTCAAGGAAATTTATAAACAACCACAAAATATCATTTCTAAACGCCCTTTCAGGAAGGAGAACCATTCATTTCATGGAATTATAAAGGAGGTAGAAAAACATTGGAAGGGTCAAACTTAACATGCCTGATTCGAGCTTCTACCAAGCAACCATGTCGAATCAGGGCTCAAGCTGCTGCAACACCTTCTAAAAATTCACCGTCCTCAGCGTGTGGTCGCTCCTACATGTTCATGGCCATGCTTTGGCTTAGGTATGGGGTTAGGTGGCTAGGGAAGGAGCTCCAAAACTCTTGAACTGGCGTTGCTTAAGGATTCAAGCCCTTTTTCAACTAAAAAATCCTCCAACCCATGTGATAGCAGACAAAACACGGCATATGTAGGTCAAAACAGGGAGGAATAAAATAGAGCAGCTCAATGAACAACAACAAAACCAAAAAATGTGTCCCACAAAATGTGCCAAACATTATACCGCCCATATGCATTGAAAAGCAATAAAAGAAAGACCAGAATTTATGCCAAACTAGTAGCTAAAAACCATACAAGCATATTTCTTTTTAGAACCCACACATTTGGAACAGGTCGCTACAAAATGGTGAGAGGTGGTAGTTGAAAATATTAATTTCAGCATTAATAAATGGCCCCCTTCAAACTCGCGCCACACACAACCCACCCTACACATTCACAAGACATAAAACAAGGAAGAAAGGAACCCAATACTTATGCAAACCAAGTAGATTAAAAATTCATACAAACTGGTATGATGGAGAGAGCAAAAATCATATTTTCCTTTAATTTAAATGATTGAAACAACACGCAAGTAGACCTAATCGACCAAGGGGGAGAAAACTAGAGGTTGACGTTTCAAAAGCAAACACAGGCAATGATCAACCATGGCACCACGATGGGGTAATCCCTTCTTTAGCACGGAATGAGTTTCAGTCTATGGGAGCGATCAGAATGATACAAAAAAGGAGCGATCAGAATGATACAAAAAAATGACATAGAGATAATTAATATTAATACCGATTACAATCGACAATAAAATAAAATTATAATAATATAAAATAATATCTGATCAAAAATAAATTAATAATATCATTATTATCATTTTTATTATTAATTTTACAACTAAAAATAAAAATTATTATTCATATTAATAAAGGCCGACAATCAAGCTCGACAATTCGGGAACATGATTTTCCTTTAATAGGACAATCATAAAGGACATTGTGGGGGCCAACAACTGGAAACATCGACAACAACACAAGAAGGAACGATGAAGAGGGAGGATGCTAATAATATTATACGACGAGGTCAAAGCCAACTAATGATTAACAAGAGCACAAAAACATTCAATGCTTAGCAACAAGGTCGCCGAAGTATGAATAGGAGTAACGTCAAACAAGGCATTACATAACTCCTCTTCTCCTTTTTTTCATAACCATTATTTTATCTTCCTTCTTTTGGATTATCCAAATTTTATCAAGACGTTACTTGTGTATTCATTTAAGTTCTAGCATATATTTATCTTATACCCTTATTTTTTTATATAACTATTGTACTTAGAACTATCAATGCACCCACTTCTTCTTGATTTGTGAATCTAAACTACATAATTACTTTCAAATTTTTATAATCACATGTATAAAGTCTTATGTTCCCTTTAATAATTGATTCTTCCTTATCCTCTTCTGAAGGCCAAGTGCTCATGAGGATTGGATTTTCCTCTTCTTGAAAATGGATTAGATTTTTCTGGTACATTCTCATTTATTGTCTCCCTCTTACCACTTTTATCCAGTTATTTTTATACAATGCATGAATTTATTTTAGTGGTTTATTTTCCATATATGTCTCTATTCATTACGTAATCCATTGTGCAATCAATATGTCATCAATGTCTTTATTAAAAAACAGTTCATTCAAGATCTTGTGTCAAATCCCATATGGGAATCAATGTTTATGTCACCAATTTATCTCCTGTAACCACATAAAACGATCTTCTTACCTTTAATAAAAAAACATAAAAGGATCTTTAAAAATAATTTTTCCAAATGTTGATGTATATTTTATTTCTTATGAAACATGTGGCACTCAACTCATATTTTCCACCCCTACTATTAAAAAATGAGGATAAAAATAGTTTATTCGATACAAATCTTGATGAAGGGAATGCATCTCTTTTTACATGGAAAGGAAATCAATGTTTGGAATCTCTAGAAAATTTTCCACTAACTCCTACTCCATATTTTTTTGAAAGTTATAAATATCAATGCGATTAAATCTTTCAGTTTCCAACTCTACTAGTTATCTCTTATTTTTCATTTTAAAAAATGAATATATCATGGGGTCCTCAGATATATCATATTCTTTTCGAACCCTTACTATCACTAATCTATATTATCAGGATCAAAGGATTATCTTTGTGTTTGAATGGGAACCAAAGTTGATCCACTGTATTTTTTATTTTGAGGATTATTCATATGGGTATATTAAATATATATCCAACTTGGAAATTATAGTGTATATGGAAACTGTAGTGTATATGGAGACTTCAAATTCAACTTCAAGATCTTAGCTAAATCTCTAGATAATTTTTTGGCTCTTTGGCATAAAGACAACCCCCAAGTGTTTATATGTGTGTCTCCATGTCTATGCATTATTTCCCTCAATTGACTAGGTGCGCCCATATATCTATATAAGCTTTTGTCCCATCTTATTGATAAGTAATTAGTAGTTGCATTTGACCTTATATATGCATGTCTCAGAGTAGTCTCCAAGTCCAATCGATGAATCATGGACCTAATTTCAAACTTGGTATTAATTTCAAGAGGGGTAGGACCCCTATCTCTATATGGTGAAGCATAGTAAACCATTTTATATATCTCCCCCACTTGTGCCCTCCCTCTTCTCACATGGTTCCAAATAAGTTGATATTGTGCTAAACAAATTTGTTGACAAGATCTCTTGGGAGTCATCCACCTATTATCCCCAGTGTAACTTTGAGATCAGCTGAAATAATTGAGGGACGGAAGTTATGGTTTATATATAGTAAGTTTGGAATTCCCCTTCCCTTCTCTCTCTATGTAGTGGTAAGCTAAGATGGTTTTTGCCCCTATATCTACTCACTCCCCCCACACCTACCTTTTTATAGATACGACGTAAGAACCCCTATATATATTTAGATCAGGGTATGTATATTCTACCTACAATAGATATCTCCCAAGAAATAGTGTCATTTTTTGCGTTTTGAGAATCTTTATTTATTATCAATCATTTTTCTTGTATGGGAAATATCTCCAACTCCCTCATGAGATGAATGTATTAAATGGTTTGCTGAGATCAATAGTTAATATCCACTTTATTAGTCGACCCTATTTATATAGTTGATTATATAGTTCCAAGAATTTTAAAGTATGTACTCATACATACTAAAATTCTACCTTGATTACAAGATGAAATTAAGGCTTCAATTCCATGCTCATGGGGAAAATTCTACAAATGTCAGAAACCTATTTGGAGGGCTCCAAAAATCCTATAAATGTCAGAAACAAATATGGAATGTCCTAGAACCTATAAAATAAAAATATATTTTCCCAAAACAAACCCTATTTGCAAAATTTACAGCCTAAAATATTTTTGTTCAATGTTGAAATATTGAAAAATAAATAAGTTTTGGCTGGTTTTGATTTTGAAAAATTATCTTCTACACTATAAATATTGGATCTGATGGGGTTGTAATATAAAGTGGAAAACTTAATTAATAAAAAACCCCTAAATACTTAACGATCATGGCATATAACTTATACTTAAAATTCTCATATCGGGACGACACATATTTTAAATACAAATTATAAGAGTGACCCAATCAGGACCACTCACATTGATAATCAAGGTGATATAATTAGAGATTGCATACATAGAAGTAACATGCATATAACATATGTATACAAGAAATATATGTGAGCTAATAGAAGATACATGATACACATGATCTCTACTCATGAATGGATGTATTAGATAGTTTATAATTTGTGCTTGAAGGTGTAACTGCATTGGATTTAATAAATACTGGGAGTATTGGGTGAATCATATTTCTCAATAAAGATAAGTGATATTTTTAGTGGGTTTTCTACCTTACGTTTTCCCATTTAAAATGGTTTCTTTTATTCATTCAATTTCATGTTTATATTTGAAATCTACCAAATAATTAATCATGTGATGTATTCATCATAATTTACTGCTCAAACATAAGCTATAATTCTTGTCTTGTTTATTTTGGTGGATATATAAATATGTTTTATTCTCTATCCCAACATTTCCTGACATTGTATCGGAGCTTTTGTTTATGCTTGTGCATGACAAATTTTCTTTTGTGGTTTGAAGGTTTTTTTGCAAATTTTCAAGAACCATGACACTCTAACCAGTGATCTGCGACTATTTTAGGTCTTGCAAGGTGTACAAACCATAATTAATTTAATTTGAGATAAGTATAGATTTCTCAAATGCTTTAGATTAGTTTTATTTGATGAAAACCTAGGTTGTCATTGATTTTGCATATTTAAATGTGTTTTTTACTCTCCGCAACCATTTTATATTTTCTCAAGACCTTCATGTGATTTGTCTTATATTCTTAATGTTTTTTATGATTTCACATTTTTTTGAATTTTTAGCAACTTATTAGCTTTGTACGACATTATTGTATGCTACGCGACATTTTTATGTGTTACAGGGCGTTGTTTTTCTTGTTGTGTGGAAATCCTTTGTCCCGCGTATTTTTATTGTTCCATGACAATCCTTTGTTTTGTGTCTTTTCATTTTTCTATAGAAATCCTTTGTTCCATGGATTTTCATTATCCCATGGATATATTTTGATATGTGGATTTTCATTATTTCATGGAAATCATTTTTTCCGTAACAATCCTTTATTCCATAAATTTTCATAGTTATGCAAAAATCCTTTGTTTTGTGGCTATTCTTTGTCCTGCGAAAATATTTTTATTCTATATATTTTCATTATTGTGCATTAATCCTCTGTTCCATGGATTTTCATTGTTGCACGTCAATCCTTTGTTTTGCGTATTTTCTTTTTTCTACAGAAATCCTTTGTTCCACAGTAATTTTTTGTTCCGTGGATTTTAATTTTCCCATGGTAATCTTGTGTTTTGTGGCTTTACCTATTACGTAGAACACTATTAAAACTTCAAAAAACTATGACACATTATTTCTTCGTTCCGCATATTTTCAAAATTTGAAAATTTATAACTTTTTTTTTATAGCCTTACAACTTATCGTGACTGGGCTAAGTGTTTTACGGCCTTCTTGCTTTATTTCAATACATTATTTGAGTGTTTTTAATAAGTTTCAAGTTAAATTTGAGTGTGTTTATTGTATTTAAAATTTGCATCTAGGTTAATGGATTCTAACCATGGATATCTACAAACTGATTAAAACCCGCATAACACTAGTTTGTTTTTTCAAAATTTGCTAAGTTTTGTCAAATATGGGTAGTTAAACTATTTTTCAATTGATAAATCAAAATTATTGAATGGTTCTAGTTATAGTATTAAGATATTTATTCTTAAATCTATCTTTATGGCTAGAAATTTGTGGGATCTAGTTAGTGGTGTTGAAAAGAAACCCATCAGGAGACGAGCTACATCTGATAACTTGAGTGTATTCTTACAAAATCCCAAGAGGCCGTGTCCATATTATTGCAAATTTCCAAATATGAATTCATTTTTCATATTAAACATATAGAATCTCTAGCTGACGTATGGGATCAATTACATTCTATGTATAAAGGTAGCCACCTCTTCAAGATAATTTAAAAACTAATCATGGAACTTTTTACAACTCACATGAAAGGAGATGAAAATATAGTTAATTATCTTTATATAAGTTTAATAACATTAAGGGTCAATTAGATGGATGTGATTGTCAATTATTTTAAGTAGTTGTAATTTATTATTCAGATTAACATTCATGAGAATTTTAGAAATTTTATTTCTATTATAAATTTAAAGTGTCAAAATGAATCTGATTTACCTGATTTAGATGTATTGTATTCTCTACTCATTCAATAATAAAGAGTCATGGATAAATTTGAATCCAAAGAGAATTTCACTTCGGAATTGTTCTCCTAAAATTATAAATTATTTAAACATAAAAATAACAACAATTCTAATCAATAATCAAACTTTAAATCTAAGTTCAACCCTAAGAATAATATAAATTTTAAGGTCAAGTTTGATGGAACATGTACCAAATGTGGTATATTTAGTCATAAAATAGTTTATTATTATTCTAATATTAATAACGTTCATAAAAATACTGAAAATAACTGGAATGCATCCCTATTCTAAGCTGCAACCCTATTCGCAATGCATCCCTGTAACCCTATTCGAAGTTGCATTTCTATCGATCCTTCTAGCGAAGAGTTCACTGTCAGTGGGGAGGAATACAACTGCTCAGGTTGGTAGCAGTGGATCTTCTTAGGGAGGAAGTCACATTTCAAGACATGGGAACTGTGGATCTATCCAAGGTGGTGACAACAATGATAAATATTTTTTTGTGAACCATAAAAAAATTTATAGGACTTCCTTTGGGTTCTGCGGCGGTAGAAATGGAGATGAGGATGAAGAACCTCAAGACCTTCACACAGAGCTGGGTGGAAAGGGGAGGAATAGACCAAATTAGAACTTAGTTTCTCCTATGAGTGGTAGCCATTGTTTAAATGACTCAAAAAATAGATCTGTACCTTCTGCATGTGGCAGCAAGATGAATGAATCTTCCCAGTAGTCTTCCTTTGCTGATGTTGTCAACAAGAAGGAAAAGATCTATACAAGGACTTCTGATATGCTCTTGAAACCCTCTCAGGAGATCCCAACGTTGAAAATTGAGGAGGATCTACTATTAAATGTGCTCAAGGAGGAAGAAAATATTTCCCATCTGGGGTCTCGTATGTAGGTTTCATAAATTTTGGCCAAAAATTTCTCATCTCCATAACTGGATTGCTCAGAGATGGAGAGAAAAGATACAAGCTAAGATTGAACTCTATCCTTGTGCCAAAGCATATTTAATTTTTGTTTTTGAAACCCTTGAAGATAAGGATTTAACTATTACACAATATTGGGTTTGGGGTGAACACAGACTCATGGCTAAGCTATGGTATCCATCTTTTGATCCATTAATAGAATATTTTGACACCTACCTGGTTTGGGTTCGTTTACCTGGACTCCGCTCCAGCTTTGGAAAAAATAGCGTTTGCTTGCTATAGGGGATACTCTAGGCTCATGTGCTTCTGTTGATGAGAAACCATCCATTGAAACCCACACTACTTATGCACATATCCTTGTAGATCTTGATACCTCCCAAGCCTTACTAGCAGAAATTAATTTGCAAATTAATGAAAGACTCTAGATACAAAGATTAGACTACGAAGGACTTGCTTTCAAATGTCAGTGTTGTTTCCAAACAAGTCATATTACAAAATATTGTGAACATTCCCAATGAAAGAGAAAACCTGCATGGTGGAAATATTCTCTACCAAAGCATCTAACAATCAATCCCCACATAGATCCAACTACGAAATCTTGCGCACTCATGCAAGTTGACTCACAAGTCATGGAAGTCTCTTTGAATAATACACAGAAGCTACCCTGAGATTCTTATTTTAAGGACACTAATTTAGTAATAAACTATGCTTTGACTCCCCTTCCTGAGGATCACATTCCTATCAAATCGATTGAAGTGGTTCTTTTGATCTTGGTGGAAGAAGGAAATGAAGAATGGAAAGTGGTGGATAGGAAAAAGAAGGGATACACTAAACCTAAATCCCCCATTGTCTTGGACATGGTGTGAATCTTGTCCATTTCTAGCTCTTATCATTATATCTAGGATGTTGGCCTCTTATGCAGCCACTGGGAAGCTATTCTGATGTTTAGTTGTTGTTTATTAGCTATTTTTTAGATGTTGGATTGCTAGTTATAGGTTGTTTTCTTGGCAGGTTGTTATTTGTTGTTGGGATTTTTGAACATATATGGATTTTGATACCTTTTTGTTATGATGATATGGTTATATCTAGATTTTGAGCCTTATTGTATAAGGGTATAGTCCCTTTAAAAAACTATTTACCTTTAATAAAAAACAATACTAAAAATAAGAAGTTAAATAAAAATAAGAAGAATAGAAATTAGATTCAATCTAAAAGTCAAGCTTATAATGTTGACCAAGGTATTTCTCTTTATACTACTCTTTCAATCTCTAATGACCATGAATGGATCTTAGATAGTGGTACCTCTAGGCACATGACATATATTCATGCAAATATTTTTTTGATGTTATAGAATGCCATGAGAATATATATCTAGGTGATAATTCTGTCATTAGGTCCAAAAATTGTGGTAATGTTAAGTTAGTAAATGGAACCACTAGAAATGTTTTATTTATTCTTGACTTAAAGAAAAACCTTTTATCTTGTTCTCAAATGAATAGAGAAAAATTCAAATTTGTGTTACTAAAGGATAATGGTATGTAAATAATGAGCTTGGTAAGGTTACTGTTACTAGTTTTTAGAAGAATGACTTTTATATCTTTGAAGGATTCACTACTGAATCTTTCCTTTTTTATTCTTGTAATAATTTTAAAATATAACATGAAAGGCTTGGACACGTGAAATTTAAGAGTTTATATGAATTGTCTCACTTTAACCTTGTGATAGGTCTCCTTAAGTTTAAATTAGACCATGAATCTTGTGAAAGTTGCTTGCGTGGTGAGAACATGTTGAACCATTTTACAAACACCATGAGTATAATTCCTCTAACTTACCTGATTTAATCCATAGTGATGTAAGAGGTCCTTTAAAAGTTCCTTCTCTTGGCGAATCCTTGTATGTTTTTATTTTCATTGATGAGTTTCCTAGAACAAATTGGTCATATTTCATTAAGATATTTTTTTTTTACGTTCTATGTAAGTTTCAAGAGTTTAAAGCCTTAGTTGATAACATGACTAAATTTAAAATAAAGAAAATAAGAATTGACAATATAGGTGAATATGTAAAAAGGAAGTTTCATGAGTTTTTTGTTTTTTTCCTAATACAAGGAAGTTAAAAACTCCATATTCACCAAAACAAAATGATATAGTTGAAAGGAAGAATATAACTATTATAGAAATGGACATAACCATGTTTCATGCTTCTAAAGTGCATAAATTCTTATAGGATGAAGCTATGAAAAATGTTGTCCACATTATAAATAGAGTTATTACTAAATGTTTGTATAAAACTACACCTCATGAAGTATGAATTAAGAAAAAATATGATATTTCTAATTTAAATATATTTGGTAGTCATGTTTCTCTTCTCATTCCTAAAGCTATGAGACAAAAAATTGATCCTACCTCACACTCTTGATTTTGTTTTGGTATGATAGTCACACAAAAGGATTAAGAGTGTATGATCCAGTTAAACATGTGATCATAGAGAATAATAATGTTCATGTTTTTGAAAAACCATTTTTTGATTCTTCCCCTCTTATCTCTTATGCACTTCTTGAGTATGAATCTCTTCAATTTGATAATCCTTCTACATAAAAAATAGAAACTAATTTATAAGAGGGTTTCCATGCTTATTTTGATATGATGGATGTTGATATTGAAGGTGATTCTTCTCAACATGTGTCTCAATCTAGGCTTCCTATGTGGGCTCAAAATCTGGTTTCTAATTCTCAGCCTAATGATCTAAGAAAGATAGTTGCAGTTAGCATTATTATCATGCATTATCAAATTTGTATGAGGTTAAAACTAAATATTTTGAAAAATACAACCTAGATGAAATATGGGTTAATGATAGGAAAGTTGAATACAATTCTCTTATTAAAAATGATACTTGTGAATTATTCCCTCTTCCTAAAAAGATAAGCATTGTAGGATATATATGGGTGTATAAAATTAAGTATAACTCTGCTGGTAAAATTGAAAAATTCAAGGAAATATTATTTTCTAGAGGGTTTACTCAGAAACCTAGTTTAGATTATGTTGAAACCTTATCTCCTAATGTTAAAATGAGGAGTATTAGAATTCTTGTAGGTCTATCTGCTCAACATGGATGTGCGATTTACCAAATGGATGTGAAAAATGATTTTTTGAATGGTGATATGAAATAAGAAAATTACATGCATCAATCTAAAGGGTTTGAAGAACCCTATAAGGAACTATAAGTGTATAAACTTGAAAAATATGTGTATGGTCTTAAACAAGATCCTAGAGCTTCGTATGCTAAGATGTTTTTTTTCAAGAACTTGGTATCATTAACTATTTTATTGATGATGGTTTGTTTCTTAAAATTGAAAACAATCATGTTATCATTATTGTATTATATATTTATGATCTCTTGATTACTAATAGTGATAAGAATCTTAGTCCTAGAATCAAAGTGAAGTTAACATAACGTTTTGAAATTATTGATCTAGATTTGTTGAAACATTTTTAGGCATGGTTATTTATCAAAATCAAAAATATATTATTGTATCTCAATTAAAATATGTTTCTAACATTATTAAAATAGTTAACATGATTTATCGTAAGCCTATCTCTATTTCTATGGAATTTTTTTAAAAATTAGATCCAAAACCTGGTGGTGATAAATTTAATCCTACTTTATATAGAAAACTTGTTGGTAGTTTAATTAATTTAACCATAATTGGGCATGATATATCCTATGTAGTTGGAATTGTTTCTAGATTCATTTAGGATCCTTATGAGGACCATTATAAAATGGAAAAAAGGATTCTAAGGTATATCAAATGTATAATCAATTATGTTTTGTATTATTATTCTTGTGATGATACAAATTTATTTGGTTATTGTGATTTTGATCACGTTGGTGATATTTTGGATAGAAAATATAATTCTGGGTGTGTTTTCAATTTTGGTGTAGGTGCAATCACTTGGAGTAATAAAAAACAACCAACAATATCTATCTCTTCTACTGAAGTAGAGTATAAAAGTGTTATGGAAGAAGAAAAGGAAGTTATGTGGCTGAAAATACTATTGAATGAACTTCAAATGGGCATAAACGGAAGTAATCTTCTTCTATGTGACATCCAAATTTGTATTTCTCTTGCAAACAATCTCGTCCAACATCGGAGAACCAAGTATATTGATATTCATATGCACTTTATTCAAGAGAAAGTTCTGAATGGTTTCATAGACCTCAAGTTTATTTATATTGAAGAATAGGTTGCGAACATTTTTTAAAAGCCATTGTGTGCTACAAAGTTCTAAAAATTATGTGCTATGTTGAGCATCTCAAATTTTGGCTCAAATGATCATGTGGATGACATTGATATCCACCTCTGAATCAAATGTTCATATGTTTTTTGTTATTTGGCCTATTAAAGTTTCCCTTGAGGGGTGATAAAGAGGAGTGAGTATGTTTTTCAATACCACCTCTTTTTCCAATTCCAACCCTTATCGTCTTGATTGTGTCAATTATAAACTCCCTAGAAAATTTCCAATTTCTTTAAGTAAATATTATCACTTTATTTGAGTTTGCTTGTAATACCCAGTGAAGCATTAGATATGAGATATTATTATTTTATAAAAGACTCCATAATATTATCCAAAGCTTCAGAATTAATCACTTTATGTTGAGAAATTTTAATTTTTCCCATGTACTGCATTTTTTTTCAAAATCCACGAAGCACTATACCTTTGTATTGCGGCCTACTTTTTAAAAACCAATAGAACATTACAAAATATTTATGATATGGATTTTCTATAAATCCAGGGATCACTTTTGTAATGTATTTCATTTTTTCAAAAATCAACGTAGGATTACAACTTTGGTACTGTTTTGTTTTGATCGAAACCCATGGGACATTAAAATTGTTGTGTTGTAGTTTTTTTCAAAATCCGTAAAACACTTGTATTTGGTTTGTGGCTTGATTAAATGTAAGTAATACTATAGTAGTGAACAATGGCACTAAAATAGTAAACGATAAAATTAAAAATCTATAGAACAAATAGTTTTGTGCATACTAGCCTAAATCTCTTAGATGATTTATGGATTGTAATTCTTCTTATACAAAAAGGTGACTTGACATGTGTTATTTGGAACAATTTTGGTATATTTTCACGCTAACCTAAATCTTCATGTGATAATTTATGGATTATAAATCATTTTATATAAAAAGGAAAATTTTCATGTTTCCCTACTTAACATTAAGAGGGAGTGTTAGAGTTGTAATATTAGGTGGGAAAACTACCTGATAAAAACTTGCTAAGGACTTAACATCCATGGAATATAACTTGTATTTAAAATATAAGTGTGTGGCTGATACCTATATCAGCTCGACACATATTTTGAATCCAAATTATAAGAGTGACCAAATTGGGACAACCTGCCTTGATATAAATCAAGGTGATCTCATTAGAGATTGTATATATGGTGGTAACATGCGTGTAACATACATATATGAGAAGCATATTTAATATAATATAAGATACATGATTTGAATGATGTCTACTCATGAGAAAATGTATTAGAAAATTTAGAATTCCTAAGGTGTAACTGCATTGGCTCAAAAATTAGTGGAAGTGTTGGGTGAAATGTATTTCGCAATAAATATAAATGATAATTTCAATTGGTTTCTTACCTTATGGTGTTCCCACTTAAATCTAGTGTCTTATGTTAATTAATTTTAATGTTAATGTATGCAATCTAATATCTAATTAATCTTGTTATGTAATCGATCACAATTTACTGTTTAAACATAAACTATAATTCTTGTCTTGTTTACTTTGGTGGATATATAAATTTGTGTTATTATTTACCCCCAAATTCCCTAACATATGTGCAGACTCTAAATCACACACGTTGGGTAAATTTTAAGGTCCCAATCACATACTAATATTCATATGATTCCTAAACGAGAAAACTAATAATTGACAAGCTATATTTGGTATTTTTCTTGTGTTTCATGTTTTCTTTCTGGCCTCTTACACCCTGTATCCCAATTAATACTTTAATTTTTCATATTTTATCACTCTGGACACTAGCGCCCAGATAGGATGCCAAAACCCAGGTGCCCCCGTCCTTTTGGACGCCCTTGATCTCTCTTTACTTGACTCGCTCATTTTGGGCATATTTTATCTTTTGGGAATCTTGTTTTATTATTGTTCGGCATTCTAGTTGTTAATTGTAAAATTCAACCAAAGGAATCGTATAAATATAAAGTTATGTTACCATAACAAATGACCAAACTCTAAGAATCTCTTACTATCACCTAAGGTTGCATCCAAAGGCATTTATAGAGCATTAAAACATACATCTAACTTCATTCAAGGGATAAGGGAATACATTTTATACATACACACAAAGGAGGGGAAGTTCATTTTTACATCCACACAACTATATACATTGCTACATTAGCTATTTCTCACTATCAAGTGCATCTTGCATAAGATCCACCTAGGGCACAATTCTTACACACACATGAGAGCTACATGGAATCTAAAATGTAGTACTACACTTGATCATAAGGTCACTCGGTTGGGTGTCTGCCTAGGTCAGTATGACCCCCCATTTACGTCATTTTCTTTTTGGGATTTTATTTTTCTGGGGGTTATGTAGGAGATCATTTATTTTGCAGGTTGCAGGTGAATTTTGAGGACATATTGTGATATATAGGTGATCAACAGTAAATTTTATCCATAGCCTAGTAACACAAGAAAAACCATTTTCTAAGTTCATTCACTGTCATGGGTGTCTAGAAGAAGTCAACAATGCCTTGATTCCCCTTACCCAGTCTAGAATCCCCATACCACGTAGATCCAATAGTCGTATAATTTTTTGGGTATAGTTACGACAGTATCCCCCTCTTGTTCATCAGTCTTCTAGTCTCATATACATTGGGATTAATTACAAAATTATCTAAGTACTTTATTCCCCTCTTGCACCTAGGGTTTTAATTTCCATTTTCTTATTGTTGGTGTCAAATATGTACTTGAGCACTTTATTTATCAGTTGTGACTCTAAAATATATAGGGTATTTAGAAAATTTTATTAAACGATTTAATAAAATATGGAATTTTTGTAAAACCCAAGATATTTTAGAGTCACGTATGAAAAATAAAACATTAAGGTATAGATTTGACACAAGCAATAAGAAAATTAAAATTAAAATCCGAAGTGCAAGAGATGGAATGAAATACTTAGCTGATTTCACACTTGATCCTGAAGTGTGTCGAACTAGAAAACTAATGAACAAGAGGAGAAGTGTATCGCAAATATGCTCAAAAAATTGTTCAACTACCAGATATGCTTAAACTAGGGTTCTTGGATCAGGTTAGGGGCACCTAGGTATTGGAGACTGTTTCTGGGTGCCCATGATTGTGTAAAACCTCAAAAAGTGCTTTTCTTGTATCAAACCAGTGTCAATAACATTTTTTTGTCACCTGTATATCACACCATTCCCATAGAGTTTACCTGTAACCTACAGAACAAATGATCTCCTGTAAAACCCCAAAACACATCAAATCTTAAAAAATAAAGATGTAAATGGGGAGTCAGATTGACCCCAATGGTCACCCGATTGAGCGAGCTTAAAACCGAGTATTGCACTACATTTCATAGTTTATGTAGTTCTCACATGGATTCGCATGAGTGCATGTGTGTGTGTGTGTGTGTGTGTGTGTGTGTGTGTGTGTGTGTGTGTGTGTGTGTGTGTGTGTGTGTGTGTGTGTGTGTGTGTGTGTGTGTGTTTGTGCTCAAGAATCATTTCCTAGGTGGCTATTGTGTAAGATGCACTTGATAACAAGCAATATCTAGATGTACCAATGTAGATAGATGTGTGGATGAAAAAATGAACTTCCCCTCCTATGTTTGTCTTCATAAAATGTAGTCCCTTGTCCCTTGAGTGAGTGCTAGATGGATGCTTTGATCCTCTTAGAATGGATTTGGATGCAACCTTAGGTGGTGATGGTAGATAATTAGAGCTTGGTCATTTATTATGGTCACATATATTTTTAGTTATATGATTCCATTGGTTGAATTTTAGAATTAACAATTGGAACAATGACCCATAAGAAAACAAGATACCCAAAATATAAAATATTCCCAAAAGGAGTGAGTAAAATAAAGAGAGGTTAGTGGCACCTAAAGGAGATGAGGGTACTTGGGCACTGGTTTCTTGAGTGATAAAAGATAAATCACTAAAGAATCAACTAGGTTGTAGGGTGTAAGAGGCCAGAAAGAAGGTATGAAACACAAACAAAAGGCCAAATATGGTTGTCAATTGCTATTTTTCTCACTTAGGAATCATATGAATAGTAGTATGTGACTAGGACCTAGAAATGTACCCAAAGTGTGTGATTTAGTGTCTACATTTTCCCCCACTTTATGTTTTTGAGTGAATATTTGATAACATAAAATAGATAAGACATGCATACCTAATAACCATGTAGATTGATGGAGAAAACATGTTGAGGAGACAATAAAAAATGTGAATTCATGTAAATGAAGCGTGGAAGAGAAGTTAGGAAAAGAGGAAGTGTCCCTAGGGGTGAAAAGTAAAACGAATGATAACCAGATCGTACCAAGCCAAGAACTCATATGCAAATCAAACACCATGATCAATAGGATGAAAGAAATTTGCCAGAATAACTTTACATAAGCCTTTGCAAATAAATGCGTAGTAATATCATATATTATTGTGGAACTCAATGAAATATAATGAGAATGGGCCTTAATTATATAGACAAGGAATAACAACCTAAGAACTAATCACGGTTGTAGATCAATCCATAAATCAAGGAAAGAAATAGTCATCAAAGAACTAGTCAAGACCATAGATCAAGGAAAGAACTATATTTAATAACTAGATAATATCCCCCAAAATTTCTAAATAAATAAAAATAAATATCAACACACATAAGTGGGTGAGGATAAATACAATAAAGGTAAATAAAGTACCTAGGTGAACATGAGCTAAGGTAAATACCTACTCTAACAAAAGTGTAATGTGTGTAACCTTTTGTACCTGTTGTCATTGTCATGCTTGTGTTGTTGTTGAAACTATTACTTTTTATAAGGATGGACCTATAAAAGGAAGAGAAAAAGAGTAGTCAAATTTGTGTATATGAAAAATTCCATCAAAGTATGTAAAAATGTGAAAAGGAACATGTGCACATGATCTGTGGTGACTGAAAAGGATAGAAAATGTCCTAAAACACTATAGAAGAGCATGTTTTTGGGCGATCTCATGTCAAGTGTGATTTTTTTGGGCAGTATCATACCACGGAAGAAGAGTGTTGGGGAGAAAGGTCTAGTGTTATTCTCTAACCTTTACTACTTCTTTAATATTTATACACCGCTGTAAATGGTGTGATCCTATTTTTTTCCAGTTTTATCCAAGAAAAATAGAAAAAGGAGATAACATACAGGTTGATTGCTGTAGGAATGTGCCTGTTCTATGAAAAAATTGTTGATCTAAGAAAAATTCTATAACTTCCTTCAGTCATAGGAATCCAATAAGGGTCAGGGGTGCCCAAGCGCTCATGTTTGTATCTAGGCACTCACATATGTATTGAACTGAATACCAAGTTAGATTCTTGGCCATTTCTGTAACTGAAAACTAATTTTTTCCTGTACTGTGCAGGTCTTAAATGTGACAGTGTACTGCTGAATGGGGTGAATGATTCACCCAATGTATGCCCCCCCCGTTTAGGGTGCATGTGACATCACTAGGAGGATGCAGTTCAAAGGAGAGGACCAAATGTTGATCTGAAATTGATACCCTGTAGGGGGAGGGAATGTGCATGGTAGAAACCAAGGCACATGCAAACAATATAACCATAAATATGTGTTAGTGTAATCAAGATAAATACACATATAAAAAAAAATGTGTAAGATAGAATGTAATCTAATACAATGTAGACTATGATAAGTGGGTTTCAAACATGGGAGATCGATCATAATGCCACAAGAAAATCAGATCCGAAACGACCAAAAACATATAGTGTGCACACAAGACAAAGGGAAAAGCCCACAAATAATGACAAAAAATGACAAACAATAGCAAGAAAAGTGGTAGAAAACCATGGTGGAAAATAGTTCTTACAAGAATAATGTTTCACATGAAGCACCCATTAACATGCTATAAATATATAAAAGTATGTCAAGATGTGTATATATTGATATAGTAGTGTGCTACAATGAATAAGAAGTATAAAATGAAAAAGTAACACCTATGATGTGTACAAAAGTAGATGCACCCAAGATCCTTGGTGGGATTGTTAAGAGGTACAGCTCCAAGAATCCATCTTGCGTGTAAATATCTATAAATCTGTATTCAAAAGTAGAAAACAAGTAAATGCGCATGTCTATATGATAAAGATAACGACATACAATTTTTCCGGATAACATAGTAAGCAAAGTGTAACATGTGAGCATAAGTAAGAAAGAGTAAATGCAATCAAGATATGCAGTATGCTGTGAGTTTGAATGGAATAGAATTAAAATTGAGTATAATATGATCAGCATGCCCCCCAAGTGAATGTGTATGAGTATACATGAGACAAGGTTCATTGATAAAATACCCCTTGACAGTTAAGAATGAACCATAAAATAAGTGTGTGTCATCGGGAAATGATTTGAATCGTGCACTAGAAAGATATATCAACATTCTATAAACAATAAAGAGTGTGAATATGGTGAGGTTGATTTCATATTTAGACCCTCATCAGTCGCGTATGAACCATGGAACTAGAGTGCGTCATAGGGTAGTATGATGTTTGAGAATGTGATGCTAGAAATATGTGTCGTGAATGCATTGAGTGTGAAATGTGTAGTGTGTAAGATGTGAGGTTCATGGATGTAGTATGCCCTCAACAGTCAAGTGTGAACCTTAGCATGACAATCCATCATAGGGTAGTGATGATAAAAGTGGCGCATCAATGTGTGTATGATATAATAGGAAGACTAAATGAAAAGGAAATAACGTTATAGTAGAAATGCGAGACACCTAGTAATGTTAGAAGGGGAAAAGTAAGCATGATGCTCCCCAGTGTATGATAATGAGAATGATCAAGTAACATCGTTGAAGTGATCTTCATTGTCATGATTGAAGCCAAATAGAGGTATGTCAGAGACTTGGAAAGCTATAGTATGAGGTTGATAACATAAAGAGCCATTACAACGTAGATTGTACATGCCCATTGCATATTATTTGTCAATGAAAGGTGGTAGTAGAAATCCACATGCATACAAGTAAGTGAGATTTTGTTTATAGACAAGAAATAAATCATTGAAAATAGAAATGTTGCCAAAAGGTGTAGAGAATGTGAGAGTAGTGTGAGTAGGATCTAAAGTGCCCCCAATGTAACTAAGACAAGACAACCCAAGTGTAACTGGAGAGGTATGAGAGGTGCATGCAAGAAAGACTGGTAAATGAAGGACATGAAGGCCATAAGCGGCAGTAACAAAGACACATACATGATAAAGTTACAAAGAATGGGGCGGTGGGTGGAGATCATTAAGTGTAAACTAAGCTATGTTAAGCCATCATACGTGTAAACAGTTTCAGAGAAAGTAAGATAAAAAAGAATGTGCGTCCAATAAGAGGCATGGATAAGAAGAGTGCATGTAAATGGAGGTGCTAACATAGAGCATTCTCAAAGAGATGAAGTAGAAGGCATGATATCCAATACAAAAATGGATCCTTGGAGATGAATCATGTCAGTGGTAGAGGTAGGCAGTTCCGCAAGTTGATAAGCATCAATGAGATATGTAGGAGGAATATGGTGATGACCAACATTTTGATAGGGAAATGGAGTAGGTAGAGTAGTGAGTGGGTCTAGAGTGCAATATTTTAATGGGTCGTAGTCAACAAGAACAATATACACACAACCGTTACGTATGAACTTAACGCAATGATGAACTGTAGAAGGTATTGCCTACATTGTGTGAAGCCACATTCTATGAAGTAAGTTATTTTATTGGAGTTTTGCGTTGATGACAAAGAATACCATAGGGATGGTCTTTGACCCCACTTTGATAGGTAAAGTGATACATACCATACACGGTTGTGCAGAAGAATCGTAACTACGAATAGAAATAGAGGTTGGAGTGAGATTAGTGGAGGAAAGGATGAGCTACTGAAGAAATGTCAGATTAAAAACATTGAACTTAGATCCACTATCAAATAGGACCCGCATAATTCTTATGTTAAAGATGCAAGCGTTAATATAAAGAGGAGGATCATTGTCGTAAATAGATTTAGCAGAAGCTACATCAAATAAGAAAGTAAGGCATTGAGAAAATGCATCAATGAACAACTGATATACATGATCATGTGGATTATTTGCAGGAATGTAAGTATTATCTAGGAGAGTTTATTTTAGCCTTACATTTAGGATGGTCTTGTAATAATTGATAAATGGAAATAGCCATGATGGAAGAAGAAGAAGAGAGTATTCAAAGGACAGGTTCACCAAATGATTTAGTCAAAATAAACTTTTCCTTCTTCTTACCATTGTGATGGATCTGTCTCTCTTATCATAACATAATGAATGATATCCCATAATAGTATGGTATCTTTCACATCACCATATATATCTCCATCATCATACACTTGGGGGGAATCATAATTATTTCTCCTCCTTTCTAGCATCCTAGTTGTCTACGATTTCTACTCTTACACTTTATGGTTCATGTTGCATCTTTCAAAGCATCATTACACAATTTGATACACCTATATCATCATTACCCTCTGACACACTCTCATGCTAAGGTTCCCACTTAAATATTAAGGGCATACTACATCCATGAACCTCACATCATACACATGACATATTTCACACTTAGCGCATTCATGACACATCTTTCTAACATCACATTCTCGAACATCATGCTACCCTATTATGCACTCTAGATCCATGGTTATAACTCAACTGTTGAGGGTCTGAATCTGAATTAACCCTCACCACATTCACACTCTTTACACTCTGTGCATCATTGATATATCTTTCAAGTGCATGATTTAAACCATTTCCCGATGACACGCTCTTGTTCTATGGTTCATTCTTGACCATCGAGGGGTGTTTAATAAATGAATCTAATCTCATGTATACTCACAAACATTCGCTCGGGGGATGGGGGGGGGACGCTACTCCTATCACACTCACTTTGCATTAAATTTCATTCGCACTCACCACATAGTGCATATCTTGGTCGCATTTGTTGTTGCTTACTCATGCTTACATGTACACTTTGTTTCAGATGCTATATGGATACATTGTAGGTCATTAACTTTTCTATATACACATGGCCATTCACTTGTTCTCTAGTTGTGAATGTAACATTTCTATATATCTTTACACACATGGATGTTTGTCACTATACCTCTTATTAGTCCCACAACAGATCCTTGGGGTATCTAATTTCCTACACATTACAGGTGTTGTTCTTTCATTTTATACTATTTCTTGTTCTCACTAGAACACTACTCTATCAATATATACAAATCTTGACATACTTTTTTATCTTTTTAACATCCTAAAGGGTGCTTCATCTGTAAAATTTTCTTTGGAGGAACTATTTTCCACCATGGTTTTTTGCCACTTTACTTTCTACTGTTTATCATTGTTTTCTATTGTTTGCCTTTGTTTTCAAACTTTTCCCTTTGCTTTGTGCGCACACTGTATACTTTTGGTTTGTTCAGCCATGATTATCTTCCGATATTATGAGTGATGTCCCATGTTTGAAACCCACTTTTCATAGTCTACATTGTATTCTTACCTGTTATCTTACACATTATCTTCTATATATGTATTTTTCTTGATTACACTAACACATATTTTTATCCATATTATTTACATGTTCCTTAGTTTCTACCATGCACATTCCCTTCCCCATGTAGGGTGTCAATTTCATATCAACATATGATCCTCTCCTTTGGGTAGCATCCTCCTAGTGATGTCACATGCACCCCAAATGAGATGGGCATACATTGGGTGAATCAATCACCCCACTTAGTAGTACACAGTCACAGTTTATATTTGCACAGTATAGGAAAACAATAGTCTTCAATTATAGAAATGGCCCAGAATTTGAGTTGTGTCTTTAATTCAGAAAATACTATAGCACCTGGATACAAACATGAGTTCTTAGGTGCCCCTAACCCTTCCTGAGAACCTATGACCAGGGGGAAGTTACATATTTTTTCTCATATCAACACAGTTTTCAATATTTTACACAACAATTTTCATAGAATGGGCACATTCCTCAAGCAATTAGCATGCATGTTATCTCCTTTTTCTATTTTCATTGGATTGAAATGGATTGAACTAGAACAAAGTAGTATCACACTATGTCTAGTTATGTATAAATTGCCAGGAAGCCATCAGGGATGGAGAATAACACTAGACCTTTCTCCCTAACACTTCTTCTGTCATGGTATGATATTTCCCAAAATACTTGCACTTGGTGTGAGATCACCCAAAAAACTCATCCTTAGCATGATATCATTGTTGATGTGTAATCAAAACACCCTTGAATGTCTGCAACTCGATGGGTTGAAACTCTCAGTGTGATTGCATAACATGGAGCTTTTCCCAAAGTTTGGAAATTTTCAATCGGAAAGATCTCCAGATGAAGGTCGGTTCCTATTCCTCTGTTCAGATGCACACATTCAAATTGTAGAGGATCCACTCTAAAATCTACTCTAGTTTTCCAAGGAGACAGGGTTAAGAAGATGCAAGAAAATAAAACTAAACCAAGAAAGGTGATGCACCAAAGGAATTTTGAATGTCTTCTTTGCCATTAAACACAAACCATTGAAATGTAATACAACCACCATACACAAATAACCAAGATTGCAATGAGAGATCATAAAGGTGCAATGAACACAAGAGAGGGTTGAAAATAATCCACAAACATGTATTATTGCTCCACAAATTTGATACAGTACACTACAATGGCCAAGAGGCAAGATTTGCATTACAATTTTGATGGGAGGTTTTAACTCAACAAATCCACTTACAGACAAGAGAAGAAGGAAGGGTGCAAAGCCAAATTATCCAACCTTTTGAAAAATTCCCCTCCTTACAATATATAGGAAGAAAATGAAAGAAGGGGAGAGAGAAGAATTCAAGTTCTTGTTTCAACCACCCAAAAATGCATTGAAATCACATGTAACAATGATGGGTCCTAATGCAAAACCCATGCCTTCATGTACTCTTCCTTTTTGGGCAAGAAAGGAAGCCCATAACTTCATTATTGTGCTAGGTGAGAAACATGGGAAACTCTCTAAAATGGTGGACTGTAATTTTAATTTTGAAGAAATTAGTCCCACTTAATTTAAGATATCTAAAAAGTCCTTTCTTGTGTAAATCTACGATCCCAGTCAAAAGTTATAGCCATTTGAAGGTCGGGGTGTCTTTATGCAAAAATGGCAGGTTGGTGATCTTCCTTCTTCAGATTCTAAAATGCATGCAACCTCCGAAATCCCAAAATTCAAACTTTCAGACATTTCCATTTCGGAGATTGAAACACTGTTCACCGCTTAAAATGGCCTGAGAGTTCCGAAAGTCCGAAACCCACAATTCTGAATGTCTGAAAATTCAGACTTTTGGAATTCAGAATTTAGGACATTGATTTGAGATTTTTTCATTTTGGGGCTTGAGAGTTTCGAAACTCTGAACCCTGAAAATCTAGAACCCTGAAACCCGAAAGTCTAAAATTTTAGACTTTCAGACTTCGGGATTTCAGACTTTGCTGCTCCCTTTTCCAATTTCATGTTCTAAGATCTCCAGAACCACAAAACCTGAAAGTCTAAAATTTTATACTTTCAGACTTTGGTATTTCAGACTTTTCCACTCCCTTTTTTGAGTTTTGGATTTTAGGATTTTTTCTCACTTTGACGTTCCTTTGGCCATTCATTTTTTGACCTTACATTTCCTGAAAGGAAATCTTCATGGCCAAATGACTCCCTCCCCTTTTTCCTGTGCAAGGTTATGTTTGGTCAATTTTTCCGAAGGGGGAAAATTGGATAACAATCACCTACAAAAAATAGTTCTTCTACAACATTTTTAGGACACTTTCTATCCTTTTCACTTGTCATGGATCAGGTGCACATGTTCCTTTTCACATTTTATATACTTTTTACATACTTAGATTAAGTTTTTCGCATACACGACTTGAAAACTCTTTTTTTCTTATTTTTATAGGCATGTGTCCTTATAAGAAGTAGCAGTCTCAAGCACAATGCAAGAAAAAATGAAAAAGGTAGAACATGGTACGCACACTACACTTTTCACCCCTAGGGCCACTTTCTCTTTCCTATCCTAGATTCCATGCTTCATTTTTATCACTCTACACTTTTTTTGTCTCCTCAACATGATTTTTCCATCAATCTACATGATTATCAAGTACACATATCGTATCTACTTTAGGTTCTCAAGTATTAACTCAACAACATAAAGTGGGGGAAAATGTAGACACTAAATCACGCACTTTAGGTATATTTATAGGTCCTAATCACATAGTACTATTCATATGATTCCTAAGAGATAAAACTAGTAATTGAAAACTATCTTTGGTCTTTTTTCTTTGTTTCATCTCTTCTTTCTAGCCTCTTACACCCTACATCCAAGTCATTACTTGAACGTGTTTCATATTTTATCACTCTAGGCACTAGTGCCCAGGAACCCTCATCCTTCCAGGTGCTCCTGACCTCTCTTTACTTTACTCCCTCCTTTTGGGCATCTGCTTTCTTATGGGTCGGCCTTCTAGTTGTTAATTTTTAAATTCAACCAAAAGAATCATATAAATATAAAGCTATGTGAGCATAATAAAGAACCAAGCTCTAAGAATCTATTACTATAACCTAAGGTTGCATCCAAAGGCATTTCAAGAGCATCAAAACATCCATATAACTTCATTAAAGGGACAAGGGATTGCATTTCGTTCATGAACAGATAGGAGGGGAAGTTCATTTTTACATCCACACATCTATCTTCATTGCTACATCTAGCTATTACTCACTATCAAGTGCATCTTGCACAAAATTCACCTAGGTCATGATTCTTGCACACACACACATGAGAACTACATGGAGTCTGAAATGTAGTGCAGCACTCAGTCGTAAGTTCACTCAATCAGGTGACTGCCGAGGTCATTCCGACTCCCCATTTACATATTTTTGTTTTAGGATTTGATGTGTTTTGAGGTTTTGTAGGAGATCATTTTTTTCTAGGTTATAAGAAAATTCTGCGGACATATTGTGACATACAGGTAATCAAAAACAAATTTTAGTGACAACCTAACGACACAGGAAAAATTATTTTCTGAGTTCCTTTGCAGTCACGGGTGCCTAGAAGCAGTCTACATTTCCCTTAAATCCCTAACCGAGTCCAGGAACATCCGATAGTTACACTATTTTCTAGGCATAGTTGCGACAATATCCCCTCCTATTCATTAGTCTTCCAGTTTAGTACACTTCAGGATTCATTGCAAAATTATTATGAGTACTTTAATTCCCTCTCTACTACCTAGGGTTTTAATTTCCATTTTCTTATTGATGGTGTCAAATTTGTACTTTAGAGTTTTATTTTTTAGTTGTGATTCTAAAATATCTAGGTTTTTTACAAAAGTTAATTTTTAAAAAATCAATATGAGACTAATTCTATCAGGTGCAGAGTGACCCTAATTTCTTATATTTAATTTAAATAAATTTAAAGTATAAGTTTTCTTTTATTATTATTTTATTTTATTATTCTTTATACTAATATTAATAATAAATATTCTCCCCTAGCCTTACCTGTCACATCAAAAAGCTTTTAAAAACACTAATACCAAGAACGCACACATGTTCATGTATCATAGAAACACATACATGTTATAACTTGTATGTATTTTTTTACATAAAATTTTTGGTTTGATATCCTCTAAACTTGACAAGTGAAAACATGAATGTGTTTTTCACAAACCTTGTATTAATTTTGATGAATTTCACGTCTTTTTCCACTTTTTTTCCACCCACTTCTCCATGCACTTACGGGGAAAACACCAGTCTACCATGTATCATTCATAGTACTTGCATGGGATATAAAATTATCCCCTTGAATAATCATCAATGATGGGCTCTCAATACTCATTTTATTCCTCCCCCATCATATAATCGCATATCTAAGGAAAACCTTACTTGTTCTTAAGTGGTTATCAAACTTAGACCTACTTAAGTGTTAATCATTCTTAAAACACAATTTGGTAAAAAATATAATCATTTCCACTCCTATTGGGGGGGTACCTAAAAATACTAACCATATTATACCTCCCCAACTTAGAGCTCCTAAAGGGGATACCAAGGATTATGACCTCCATGATAAACTAAAAACACACAATCCATAATATATCTCTTAGATTTTTTCAATGTGATCTACTTCCCTTAAGAATATTCTTCATCATACACTAAGAAAAACTAATTTACTTGATAATTTTTAGCTCACATATTTCACATATTTCATTATTAACAATGTGAAGAAAAATAAACATAAAAAATACTTTGATAAATATGAATTTCCACCTTAAGATATCAGTGACATAAAATTTCCATTACACATTCAGGTATGAGTATTTAACAAAGAATTCAACTAGGCTATTTTCAATAAAGGGTGAGTGTTGAATATTTGTAATGCAATGTGTCTACTTGTAGCATACCTTGGTACAAAAACCACTTATGCAGGAATCACAACACCCCCTGAATTGTCCGATTTAAGATGGGGCATTCAGTGTGACTGCATAACATGGAGCTATCTTGAGTACGGGACATTTCGAAATGGGATAAATCTCTAGAGAAGGCCGGTTCCCTCCTCTAACCTATTTTCCACTAACTACTCCTAATGTAGGAAAAACACTGACTAATCCTAATCTAATTCTTTCAAGAGGATAGGGAGAAAGATACATGGAATGAAAAATTACACCTAAGAGCGGTGATACACCAAGAAAGGAGTGTTGATCACTTCCCCAACCTGCAACAATGAAAAATAAATAAATCTAGAAAGGGTGGTCTTGCACCAAAAAATAGATACAACCCAGTACATCATTCCTGAAATGAGCACAACATACCTAAATCAGTAATGAACAAGGATATACACAACCATCTATTTGCAATGAGAGGTAAGACAAAACAATAAAATCATGTAGAGGTTAGAAAAATCAACACAGAACACAATTTTATTGCTCCTTAATATCTACACAATATAGTACATGTACAAGAAGGCATGAATCCATTACAGAGTTTGGAAGAAGGCCTAAATCCCCAATATAATATGGGTTGCATGGGAGAGAAATTGATCAACACTTTGCACATGTAAAACCCCTTACATGTTATAGAGGAAGAAAATGAGGAGAGAGATAAAGGGAAGAAATTACAAAACTGTACCCCCAATCTCCTATAAAATCCATAATTTTCCTTCCAGGAGTGATGGACAAGTGTTCCAAGCCCATACTCCATTGTACCTTGCTTGTTGGGGAAGAAAGGAAGCCCATACCTCATCATTTTGGGTAGGTGAGCAATTTGGAACCATTCTTCTAAAACGACAGACTGCATTTCCTCATTTTGAAACATTTACCTTATTAAAATTAGGAAAATCAATTGTAGTTATGTAGAGGACACTAAGATATTTCCAAAAAGTCTAATTTTGTACAAATCTAAGCTCTCAGTCAAAATTTATGGCCCATCTGGAGATGAGGGTGTCATACCGCAATAAATGTGAGTGGTCGATCTGTGTTTTCAGACTCCGACCCTACATTGCATCCTCCACAATCTAAAATTTTGGACTTTCAGTATTTAGATCTTCAGGCATTTCTACTTTGGAGATTGTCATCACTATTCATCTGGCAAGCTTGCTCGAGACTTCCGAAATGCCGATTCTCCAAAGTCTGAATTTCAGAATTTAGAATTTGAACTCCGAGATCATATTGTGTGGCACTCTTCACCTGGCTAAGAGCCAAAAGGTATCGAAACCATGAAGTATGAAATTTTGACTTCAGGTTTCAAACCTTTGTGTTTTCAGGATCATGGGTACTATTCAACCGACTGAGCTCATGAAAACTCTGTATCTCCAAAACCTTGAAGTTTGAAATTTGGACTTCGGGTTTCAAACATTTGTTCTCACCACTTTTTTGGAATTCCTTCCATTGATTACTTGATGTTCCTGCATCATTGAACTTTAACTACTGAAAGGGGAGTTGACCCCGAAGACCCCCTGATACCTTTTAGACTTCGAAATTTCAGGTTTTCTAGGTTTCGGCTCATTTTTTGGGGTTTTGCACGGTGAGAACTACGAATCACTCAATCCCTGAAGTCTAAAAATTTCAGACTTTAGGCCCTTGTGTTTTCAAAATTTCTTTCTCAGCTTGAGCCTGAGCCTTCATTCCTTCCTCGCTTGGCTGACATGGGACCCCAACTTCAGTGAGTCCCTTTCGAGCTCTCCTCATATAGCTCGATCGTTCCTACACTACCAAATCCTTATGTCTTTGGCTCAATGAGTCATTAATGACCTGAGCTTGACCTCTCGCGATCATTTCATGTCATTATTTCATTGATTCAAACCTCAATGTTTAAAATCAAGCTCCCAGGGCCGAATCGATCCCTCCATTTTCTCTTTGTGAGGTAATGTTTGTCCATTTTTGTGTGAGGGGTAAAACCAGATCACAATTTGGTGATTAATGGGGTCACCTACCTATTACGTGAAAGATCAGTTGCATTGAACTACCCATTGGGCACCGGAGTCACTATATATTTGTGAACTGATTTATAACCTGTTGTATTTGAAATCCAGAGACTATTTGCACATCGCATGAATTTGGGCCTATTCTGTCGGTTGCACCCTCAATTTTCATAAAAAAAATTAAAAAGAAGATTTTGAGAGGAGAAAATTGTCTTGACTTGAGATCTTAACTTTTTCCCCCTCTGCAACACCTATTTTGTGAGACTTGAAATGGAATGTCCCAAAACCTGATTCTGTCAAGTACGAAGTACACAACCGATGATTGTTAGGTATGCATTACACACTAAAGAGTTTTGAATAAGATAATTATCAAGTTTTTACATCATAAAACCCTATTAAATCTTGATCTTCTCTCCCTTTTGAAAGTAGCACATGTGGCATGCTGCCAAAGGCTACTGTTGAAGATTCTCTAACACTGTGGGGACACTTAGAATTTCACCTATGATAGATCTTGAAGAACTTGAAGAATGAGACTCAGGTAAACCTACTCTTAATCTTGATTTTATTTACTCTACATTTGTTTTTATTTTTAGACATGTAAGTGTTTCCCGCAAGTATGAACATCTACTGTTTGCAGGGGGCATATTGAAACATCAAGTACTATGCTGGAGAAAACACAAACCAAAAACTATGTACAAAAGTACAAAATCATACATGCATAAATATACATGCAGAGTGTGCCTAAGCACATGTTATGTTGAAAACAATTCCTATACCTACCCTACACTAACCGGAAGCATAGAAGATTTCAAACAAATCCCTCTACTAGTAGTGCAAAGTAGCTTCCTTTTCTAACAATAAGCAGCCATGTGGTTGATTTGAAATTAGACATGGTTGTACAAATGAGTGAAAAATTGGCATGGACCCAATTTCCCACATGAACCTTCAAGGTATCAACTGAACACACAACAAACATCTCCTCGTGATGACCCATATGAGGATCCTGGAGATGTTGTAATTGATGTAACTAATCCTTGGTACTATGAATCTTGTCCTCATGTTCCAAAAATGAACATGGTTGGTTGTGGAAATTTTGATACTAGCTCCAAAGAAGCTAGATACCTGATGGGACATGTCCTGTAATGCCAAAGGTTTCTACTGCTTTGAATTGGAATTTCAATAAGAAGATCTTTAAGAAGAATTTCCTGGAAAAGGTGACTGTCTATATTCAAAATTTCTTCTCTTCACACATCTACAAAAAACTGATGTGTCACCTTGGTGGATGGATGGAAGAATTGATTTCACTGTCCTCTTTTCCCTCCATTGTAGTGTAGAAATCCTTGTCCAACATGTTCTTAGGAAGATTCAATTCCTCCAATCTAGGCTCAAGAGTATTCTTACAAAGGATAGGTTTCCTCTTGTATGTACTCCTCTTCAGAAATGGGCTCTTGTGCTTGGAAGGTGGATGATGGAGGAGCAGATGATGTGATCTCCATAGGCTCCTCTTCATTGAAACAATCCTCCAACTCTGACATACTATGCAAGTTCAACCTCCTCCATAGTGGGAGCATGCTCCTATTCTTTTATATTTGGAGATATTCCTTCCTCCCCTCCTCATTTTTAAACTTGTCTTTGATCAAAATTTTGTGAAAACAAAGTTCCCTCGTGAATGGTGAATCCTGAACACTTCGATTGTTGATCATCCTCAACCTGTTCTTTCTTGGCAACTACCATAACTGAATCAGCCTTCATCGCCTGCTCTTTCTATACCTTGATCTACTCTGAGGGCTTAAATAGTAGAGGGATTTTTTTCTATTCCGAGCTTAGCAACCCAATTCTTCAAAAATTGAATCATTTCTCCTCTGTTAGAATCCTCTTGTCACTACTCTTCTTGACTATTTTTTTAGCCCCTTCCTGATGTGAAATCAGGAATGCAAGTGGAGGGGCGAGTTCACTAAAAAATTATTTTTTTGGTGGTTGGAGAGGAGGTTCCGTTTCTTGTGGAGGGGACTTGTGTTTGGAAGGGAAAAGAGTAGAGAAGTTGAGATGAGGTGGATGAGTGGAAGACGAAGAAGTGGGTCTCATAATAGGGGTAACGGGTGTGAAGCTTGGGAATTGGTGCTCATTTTGAGATGGAAGTGACTATGGAATTGGTGTAGGGTTGTAGGATGACCACGCATGTGTTTCCCAATAACAAGATGAACCAAGATTGGATTCATAAGCTTCTATCTGCATTATCCATTGCTCGAGTTGTGGTAGCATCTCAAAAATGAAATCAATCTTCTCCTGCAGGGTAAGATAATATGGAACGAGGTCTTCCCATGGACAAAGGTCCCTGAATCCAAGTTTTAATGCCTTCATTTGAGCTAACACCCCTATACTACACCATATTTTCCATCATTTTGAGGATTTTCATTTGTAACTCGACATCTCCTAGTGAAGAATATCCTGTAAAATTTGTATACCCCTATTGTCCAATAGCTAGATAGTTCGGCATATAGCCAAACTGATTAGTGTCTTACTTGTTGGGATATGACCACTGTTTATTTCCATCACAAGATGGATATGGATATGGTTGGTAGCATCTTGGAGATGGATTTTGCAGCTTTGAAGGAGGGTTGCACTGATATGGCTATTTCCTTAAATGTGAATCCGATGAGGTGAATGAAGCCATGACCGAAAGACTTCATAGAATGGAAGAAAATGAAAGAGATGGAAGAGAGAAAAATGGATGGAAATGTTTGGTGAAGAAATAGAAATTCTTCTACTCAGAGAGATGGGTTTGTGACCCAGATGGAGTTGTCAGTTGTGCTTTTAATGCGTGTCTCTGAAGACTGAGGTTCCACCAAGTGCAAAAAAACTTGATGAAATGAAATGAACACATGTATGCATAATTTGAAGAGCTCAAAAAATGATGTGGGGGTTAAATGGTTTGGCTATAATCAATCTTTGAAATCCCAAAATTCAGAACCTAGCTCCACATGAAAACCACTGAAGTCTAAAGTGGTTAAAACACCAAAACCCAAAGTGCACAAAAATCCCAAACTCTGAAATGAGGAAACCCTGAAATCCAAAGTCTGAAGTCAAAAATATCCACAGCTCACAAAGTATAAAATTCAAAAATGGAAAACCTCTGAAAATCTGAATCCTGAAATCCTGAAATTTGAAAAATCCCAAAATTTTGAAAATTAAAATTTCAAAAATCTAAGGATACCCTTTTGAAGATTAGGCCCTGATCTATCATCTTTGAAATTTTGAGCTTATTTTATACATGTTAATCCCTCCAAGATTGATTTCATAGTTTTACCCTACAGTTGAAACCTACGAAATCTGAAATTTACAACTCCTAAATTCCGAAACGTAAGGAAACCACCGAAATTGAAGTGTTTGAACCTGGCTTGAATCTGAAAAGTTTTTGAGTATAAAAAATTTGAAAACTATACTCTAACTCCTTTCTGGTCCCATCGGGCGTGCCAAAACTATTATGGAAAAATCACAACACCCCTTGAATTGTTTGATTTTAGATGGGGCATTCGGTGTGATTGCATAACATGGAGCTATCTTGATTATGGGACATTGCAAAAATGGGATAGCTCTCTAGAGAAGGTCGGTTCCTTCTCCTAACCTACCTGTCACTAACTACTCTTAACTACATGAAAAAATACTGACTAATCCTAATATAATGCTTACAAGCAGACATGGAGAAAGATACATGGAATGAAAACCTATACTAAGAGTGGCGATACACCAAGAAAGGAGTGATGATCACTTCCCCAACCTGCAACAATGAAGAACAAGTGAATCTAGAAAGGGTGGTCTTGTACCACAGACTAGATCACACCTAGTACATCATTCCTGAAATGAGCACAACACACCCAAATTTGTAACGAATAAGGATATACACAACCATCTGTTTACAATGAGAAGCAACACAAAAATGTAAAATCATGTAGAGGTCAGAAAAATCAACACAACACAATTTTATTTCTCCTTAAGATTTATGTAGTACATTGCATATAGAGGAAGGCATGAAGCCATTATAGAGTTTGATGGAAGGCCTAAAGCCCCAACAAAATAGGGGTTACATGTGAGAGAAAATGATCAATTCTTTGCACATGCAAACCCCTTACATTTTATAGAGGAATAAAATGAGGAGAGAGAAAGAGCGAAGAAATTCTTAAAATGTATGCCAATGTCCTGCAAAATCCATCATTTTCCTTGTAGGAGTGATGAGAAATTCTGTCAATCCCATAATCCATTGTACCTTTCTTGTTGGGGAAGAAAGGAAACACATACCTCATTATTTTGGTAGGTGAGAAATCTAGAAACATTCCTCTAAAATGGCATATTGTATTTCCCAATTTTGTACAAATCCGAGCTCTCAGTCAAAATTAATGACCATCTGAAGATGAGGGTGCCATACCACAATAAATTTGAGTGGTTGATCTACTTTTTCATACTCCGACCCTGCAACACACCCTCTGAAATCCAAAATTTTAGAATTTTGGGATTCGGATCTTCGAGCATTACCATTTTGCAGATCGTTGTCACTGTTCATCTAGCAAGCTAGCTTGAGAGCTCGAAAATGCCAAACCTCCAAAGTCTAAATTTAGGACTTCAAATTTTGGAATCCAATCTCATATTGTCAGAATTGTTCACCCAGATAAGAGCCAAAAGGTCCCAAAATTACGAAACCCCAAAGTGTGAAATTCAGACTTCGGGTATCGGACCTTTGTGTTTTCGAGCTCATGCTACTGTTCATCCGACTAAGCTCATGAAACCTCCAAATCTATAAAACCCCAAAGTTTGAAATTTAGACTTCATGTTTCAGGATTTTGTTCTCCCCCTTTTTTGGACTTCCTTCTACTGAGTCATCGAAGTTCCTGTGTCATTGACCTCTGAACTCAGAGTTTACCTCAAAAACACCCCGAACCCTTCAGAATTCAAGGTTTCAGGCTTTCAGCCTTCATTCCTTCCTTTCTTGGCCGACATGCCCCCACACCTTTGGTGAGTCCCTTTTAAGCTCTCCTCCATATCTCGACCATTCCTACACTACCAAATCCTTATGCCTTTGGCTCAATGAGTCAAATCTGAGCCGAATTGGACCCCTCATGATCATTTTGTGTCATTCTTCCACTCATCTGAGCCCCGACTTACCAATACAAGCTCCCATGGATGAATCGATCCCTCCATTTTATCTGTGCGAGGTCATGTTTGTCCAATTTCGCTTGAGGGGAAAAATTGGATAACAAAAACCTTAAATAAATCACACACAATCATTAAAGGATTCAATAATACATCTTTCCCTCTAGCATTTGTCATCACATTACCTATCATATTAGGACCAAATAAACTTCAAGCTTAATATCATTTGATGTCTTTGAATTTAAATTATAATGTTCTAATGGGGATACCTTAGATTCAAAATATGGATCAATAATCTCTACTTTAGACTTATTCCTCAAATATATGCATGAAGGATGTGAATATACATGCATTGAAGATATTGATCCCTAAGATTATTGTTAAGTTATTGAATCAATTGATAATTTCATCTGACAAAGTAGTTTTATTTAGAAAATAGTTGAACTCCCATCACCCCCTATCCTAATCCAAGTTTTTTATATGCCTAGAAATCAAACATATCGATAAAATAGTACTAACCTCAGCGTCCAAATGGAGATATAAATAGAATATAAATATTCTCATACATAGAACAACCATGTGGAATAATCAAACCCATATGATGATTATAAAAATGAAGAATACATAGTCAATTACATTGATTAAATTTTGTATCACCTTATCTTTGCACCATTCAAACATAGATATTACCTAAATGGCATGCCAATTCTTTGGGAACACTAATTACACAATATAATTCTGAAGTAATGGTTCCCTTGTAAGACTCATGCAATTCTAGACACCACTAGTTCTAGTAGCCACATAGTTAATATTTATCACATTATGATGATCGGGTGGTACAAATACAAATCTAAAAATTAGTAAAAAATTCCAAAAGGATATTCTACACATAAGATCACGCTCAAGAGTATACACAATTCAAGAAAATACCAAACATCTACCTCTCATTCCCTATATATGTCTCAAAAGTTTGAACTACTATAGAAAAAAGTTGTAATACATCACTTTCAAACCTAGTTACACATAAATCACAACATCTTGTAGGCCTTACTACCTAGGTCCTTGTACGGATCAAAATCAAAATGTGTCGTTCAACTGCACTTGACTCCCCAAGGTTGTTTTGAGGCAGCAGATGTGGGAATCTTGATGGCTAACTATAAGAGAATCAATGACTAATATTTGGTAGTGTGAATTCCTAGTAGCTGAATCGGCAAAGGGGATATTTGGTGGCTATGAATGAGTAGCGTAAATTCCCTATGGATTCATTGAACCTAAGTGTTAAAATACGTTGAAGTTTCCATTTTAACTAAAACAAAACTAACAATCTAATCTATTGCTGAATAGGAAACTTATTCAACAAATCAACTAAACTGAATTATTACAAACACGGAAAACAAATTGCTTCTATTCTAAATAATTAAAGCTAATTCTACACTAAAAATAAACAAGTAAATAACATGGTGTAGTTATTCACATGTGCTAATTGTATTTATTCTACTTTAATTAATGAAAGCGTTGCTAAATTATGAATTCAAATCTAACTTCCACTTTTCCTTAGAAGTAGGGGAAGAAATCAGATATTCTCACGATCTTTTCTTTCCTGCAACTTCCCTCACAAGTAAAGAAGAATCCTATTGCATTGATTTATTGTGACTATTTAAGGATTAAACTATGGAAATGAATCTTTACTCTATTTGATAATTAGGCATACAATTCAGAAATAACCAATTTGAAGAAATGAAGGAAATCAAATAATGACTCCAAATTGGAATACAAAACTGTGGCAATCTGGTTGTGTGGTACTTGGTCCCTTCAGTTTATCTTCTTAATACCTCGTGTCCATATGAGTCCAGAGGTTAGAAATAAGGTGAAAACAATAGAGGGAAAGCACTGGAGAAATAGTAGCTTGAACTGGAAATATGGGAACAATGAAAGTGGAAGAAAGATAACACAATGGAACTGGGATTGGCTATGTAGTTTCTAGAAAGAAAGAAGGTAGCTTAGTAATTGCAAGAATAATCAAAATGATCTTTGACCATTTTCTTGAAAACAAGCGATCAATTTACAGAAGGTTGGCTAGGAAATGGTTCAAGCCATTTAGCAACCAAAGAGTGCCATATCAATAGTGAATAGGAAGTTTGAACTATCAATCACAATCAATCACAAATTAGAAGTGAAGAAGAGAATGCTACAAGGCAATCAGGATTGAAATCAGAAAAAATGGGTAAGAAAATTACATGAAAAGTGAAGTTAAGTGAAAGAAAACATGTCTAAATTCACGTTGGAACATTCTGGAAATTTTTCACATGATCGTCGTCTCTGTGCAGAGCGGTGATTAACGGGACCACATACATGATCAGTGTGGCAGTTACAAAACTACCTTCCTATCAGGGTAGTGGTTACAAAACTACCACCCAAATAGGGTGGCATTTTTGACACTAAAGGTCAAAACAAGGCTACAAAGAAGTGGGAAGCTAAGAAAAACCATGCAAAGGTTAAGTAAGGCATACTAGGCTATAATTATAAGCTACAAGTAGGTTTAGGAGCTCAAACACCTTATGAAAAGATATGAATAATCATTAGGGGATTTTCAACCATTTTTTGACAATGTAGCACATGCAAATTTGGGTGCGTACAGTTCTATCATGAAATTTTTCATTATCGGCCTCTCAAAATCAATTCTCAAGTATTATCTCTCTCATGTTTACCATGTGTCTCTTGGTCATGTGCACCACATGATAGCTCTAGAGTAGCCTCAAAATCATAACACATACATGAAACTAATGAATTATCCTTCCATATATTGATATCATTACATGAATATATCTAATAAGGCATTTGGATAGGGTATACACATTCTCCTAGCACTTAGGGATATACTTACCTTACAATATGATCCAATTTTTCTAATTATTATAGTGATTTATATCATACTCATTTTTGAACCGATATGTGTCTTACACCCATGAATACGAGATGTTCACATAAGTAGAATATTCATTAGCATTCCTCTTCCACAATAATAATCACTTATACATAAATTATTCCATACATACATGCTTCTGCTACTCAAATACGAAGGGATATTTATAAGGGCATGATACTCATTATTTTGACACTTATTTTTTGGTTTGCAACTAAGGCATAATATGATGATGTGGAAAATTTCTACGAGTTCAATGTGATCATTAAGGGAGATAATCGTTACCTAACATCACATCCCCTTTATTATATTGTTTACATCTTATGGTCTAGGTCCCTTAATACATTACAAGTTGGAAGCTTCTTTTTCATATTATTGCTTATAAAAAATACAAAAAAAGGATGTGCATGTGACTTGATTATTCATTACATAGAATTATAAATCCTAGTTCCTAATGCACTTTTAACTTAAAGTAAACATGATTTTTTTGGATGATCTCACGCAAAGAATGAGTTTTGTGGGTGATCTCATGCCAAGTGTGAGATTTTTAGGCAATCTCATGCCATGACATAAAAGTGTTGGGGAGAATGGTCTAGTTTTATTCTCCATCCCTAACTTCTTCCTGACGATTTATACACTACTGCAGATGGTGTGATCCTACTTTGTTCAAGTTCAATCCATTTTGATCCAGCACAAATAGAAGAAAAAAGGAGATAGTATGCATGCTTGATTGTTGGAGGACTGTGCCTGTTCTGTGAAAATCATTGTGTAAACTATTGAAAGCTATGTTGATCTGAGAAAAAATCTATAACTGTCCCCCTGGTCATAGGTTCCTAGGAAGGGTTAGGGATTCTCAAGAACTCTTTTCTATATCTAGGCACTGACATTTGTATAAAACAGAAGACCCAAGTCAAATTCTAGACCGGTTCTAAAGTTGTATACTATGTTGTTATTATGGTTGTCCTGTGTTATACTGTGTTTATGAACTGTTGTATGGGATGAATCATTCACCCAATGTATGCACCCCCTCATTTTGGGTACATGTGATGTTGCTAGGAGTATGCTTCCCAAAGGAGAGGACCAAACGTTGATATGAAATTGTATCCCTATAGGAGGGAGGGAATGTGCATTATAGAAACCAAGGCACATGCCAGATAAAGTGACTGAAAATACATGTATATAGTGTAAAAAATAACAAATACGCTAGATAGAATACGATGCGTAATCTTGCAAGAAAGAAGAAAATGTAGATTTTGCAAAAAGTGGGTTTCAAGCATGGGACATCGCTCACAATGTCACAAGACAATCAGGGCTGAAGTGGCCAAAAATCATACAGTGTGCACATAAGACAAAGGGAAAAGCCCATAAATAATGGAAAATAATAGAAAACAATGAAATACAATAGCAACAAAAGTAACAGACAACCATGGTAGCAAATAGACCCGTAAATAAAATACTACACATGAAGTGTCTATTAGCATGTTAGAAAGATAAAAAGTATGTCAAGAGGTTTATATATCGATATAGTAGTGTGCTAGTAAGAATAGGAAGTAGTATAAATCGAAAACAATAACACTTGTGATGTGTATGAAAGTAGATTCCCCCAGGAGCCATTGTGGGACTGGTAAGAGGTACAGTGCTAAGCATCCATGATGTGTGTAGAGATCTGTAAGAAGGATGCATTCATAACTAGAAGGAAAGTGAATGTGCATGTGTATATAGAAATATAATGACATACGAAATATATGTCTAGCATGTGAAACAAAGTGTACATGTGAGCATGAGTAAAAAAGAAGAATATGCAACCAATATATGCAATATTATGTGTTATCTCGAATTTACCCCTTGAGGTAAATTTGGATAACCTGCATAATTTCTTCAGGATTGAGCAAGTAGAATTGGTTCGAGGCCCAAAAATAAGGTTTTGGGGGTTCCTTTGGCTTTACTCTAACTTCCATATCCAAGGAAATGAATGAGTGATATGGAATGATATGCAATGTGAAACATTGTATTGCGGATAGGAGTCCTAGCAGTCCCCATCAGAGTGAATGTGGATGAGTATGAGAGGAGGTTCGGCCCCAATTAGTCATAAAAGGGAAACCCCGAATCAGACGATGCGGAGTTCCATAGAGAATGAACCATAGAACAAGAGTCTGGGACATCTTCCAAAATTGCCACAATGGAAATGGTCAACGTGATAGTGTGGTCCGATTATAAATGAAGTTCTTATTGTAGAAAATCCCTCAATAGTCATGTAAGAACCATAAGAAAATGCATTGGTATTGGAATTGTGGTTCATAAAACACAGAAACCATGACCCAAAATTTTATTAATAATTGGTAATGAGGTGAGAAGTTGGGAAAATGAATCACATTTCTACCAAAGATAGTATGGGGGGAATTTTGCAAGCAACCTTCCTAATCCATTTATGATATTTTACAAGTGAGGAGCATATTTTCATTTTCTCTCTCTCTCTCTCTGAAGCATGTGAAGTGGTAGTAACATGAAAAAAAATGTAGGAGCCAAACTCCTTGTGTGGTGATCCAGATGTTAGATGAATCATGGCAATGTTTAATGACGGGAGATGTAGTGGTAGGAATGAAATTTTTTTGTGAATGCATTTGCTAAACTGTGGAGATACTGTTATCACCCCTTTTAGTATGCACTTTGCTTCTACTTACACATTGGAAGACCAATGTGAAATAGTAGCATTGTTTTCATGTGAGGTTAGGATGACCTACATTAGATGAATGCAGGTGATTTTAGGGATAACAAGATTTCTATGGTGGAGGCAAGTCATTGGATATGAATAATGATCTTGTTCAAACCATATGGTAGATGGTGATAACATGAATGAGTGATATGGAATGATATGCAATTAGAAGTGGGTGGAGGAGACAAGTGAACCATAGAAGTGGAAGTAGGCTTATGTTGAATTGGAGAAATATACCACTCACAAAAGCATATTCCTACGAGAGCGGTGGAAGCAAAGGCAATGCCACTAGGTTATCTTCTAATTAGTTGTAACAGATTTTCATGAAAGGTAGCAATAGTCATGAGATGTCATGATGGCCATTGATGCTTTGTAGATGGAAATTGATAATAAGGGAGATTGTGTTGAATTGGAGATACCGCTCAAGTGAGATCAAAAGATGAGGAGGAGGATGTTGATTATTGAGGGTAAATTATAAATTAAGTGTAAGGGATTATTATAAGAGAAAAGTGCTTATGCAAATTATGCAACATCATGAGGCTTAGTAAAATGAAAGAAATGTAATGTCTTTTTAGTAGGATATGGAGAAGGCTTAGGTGGAGAGCGATGCGGTGGCATAGATGGAGGATACTTATGTGGAGACGGGGATGGAACATGCTTACAAGGCAGAGGAGAGGGAGACCTTGGGGAATGCTTCAAAAATGGAAGAGGAGAGAAGAAGTAGATGAAGTAGTAGAAGAAATAGAAGAGGGTTCTATAACATGTGCAAGAATAAAATCCTGTTCTAGATCAATGCCCTTATAACATAAAAGTGTAAATGATTCGCATGTATCATATTGTAATCTTTATTTTAATGCAAGAATCAAACCACGACAAAAGATAAATTAATTTTCTAGATCAATAGGATGAAATTTTAATTGATTCATGTAAGAATTGAAATACAAAATGTAATCTAGAATATGTTATTTATATCCTTGATGTAAGCTAGTTAAGCAATCATGTGTAACTATAGGACCATTTTTAAGTATAAAGAATCTAAAAAAACATCTTCTATTTCACAAAATGTACTAATAGATCCAAAATGAAAAATGGGTGTAACATTGAAGATCAACATCAACAAGACTATGACGAAAATATTTTAGTAACAATCGATCATTGGAATAGGAAGCCATAGCTAAATGATAATTCTTAAAATGCAAATAAAGATTTCCAGAGCCATTTAAACATGAAAAGTTAGTCATGATAAAATCCTTAGGAAAATCTGAATTATGAATTTTCTTTGGAATAGGATTGCCATGAAGAGAATTTTTATTAATGGAATCATAGTAGGCTTTATTTTCAAGAGTAAGAGATTAAACTTGAGATTTAAATTAGCTAACAACATGCATGAGTGATTAAATATCATGTGAAGGAATTTGATAGGAAATGAGAGGCACATGAAGAGCTTGAAGGTTTCCATTGCGAGTAATCATTGGAATGTGAGAAGAATAAGTAGAGGGTGAAGGCTCTATAGGAATGCTAGATGTAGATGCATAAGAAATAAGATGAGGTGTATTAGTAGGACTAGAAGAATAAAAATGAGTGAAATATAGAGGAGTACAAGAAGAAAGAGGCTAAGAAGAATGTGGAACATCAATAGTAGCATCAAAATAAACAATAGTAGGTGAGCTAGAAGGGGTGGTAGAATCAGAATGAATGATAGAAGAAGAAGAAGAAGAAGAAGAAGAAGAAGAAGAAGAAATATGTGGAAGTGGAGGAGAGGAACATGGAATATTGAAATAAATAATAGGATTAGCATCAGAAGAAATGATGGGATAAGAATATATAGGAGTGGATGAATCATCATGAATGCTATTAGAAACAACCTCAGAAGTAGAAGAAAGCAAAGTGAAAAATTCACATTCAACAGTTTTAGGAGAAGTAACATCCTCACTGATATGGTCATGATCAAAAATATGATTAGCATCAATATGAGATAAAGTTTCACATGCAAGTATTTTCATCAAGATGGTTATCAACATAAGATATATCTATGTAATTATTGGAAATATTTTCAAAAATAGAAGTCGTATGAGAGACATGTTTACATTCATCTTGACTAGTATAATAAACATCATAATGCGCATGTACATTTTCATCATTGGAAATAACGTTATTTTTATCTACAGTGCCAAAATCAAGACCAAACATATAATAAACAATAGAATAATCAAGTGCTGAAATAGAAATATAGGAAGGTGGGGTAGCCTTAGTGCCTATGGAAAAACAAGGAGTGTATCCAGAAAAATTTTGGTCTGTTGAAACAATGCTTAAAGTAGAGTTGTGGAAACTAGTAGGAACTTTGGGTTCATTAGAAAGAATTTTTTTTTGAAAATTGTCATCAAATTGATCATTGTGATAAAGGGTGCTAAGTTCAACCTCAGCAACATCATAAAATGTAGGGTTGACACTAACATGATGTATAGCTTTCCTAGGAGAAGAAGATCTATTTTCAGTTATGAGGGGTTTTGCAGATCCTAGGGAAATGGGTTCTAAGAGAGGGATTCACAAAATGATTTAACAAAAATAAACTATTTGTAAAACCATAATTTCATTTTAACAAATGTAAGCTATGATAAATAACTGTTAGATAAGTCGATACAAGAAAAAAAGCTAATAAGAATTAAAACCCTAAGTGCAAGACAAGGATAGAATATTTAATGTATTTCGCAATTGATCTAGAGTTTTACTAGACTAGAGAAATGATAAAAAAAGGAGGTAAGTGTAGTAAATGAACCCATAAAATTATGCGATATCTAGATCTTCCTAGACCGAGTCAGGATGCAATGGGCATTATAGACTTCTTCTATGCGCCCGTGACTGTAAAAAATATCATAAAATGATTTTTTTCATGCCACAAGATGTTCACCAACCTTTTTTATTGATCACCTGTGTGTCATACTATGTCCACATAATTCACTTGTAACCTATAAATAGAAATAGCACCTGTAAAACCCCAAAACATATCAAATCCTAAAAATAAAAATATGTAAATGGGGAGTTTGAAAGACCGTAGCGGTCATCCAACTGAGTGAACTTACAACTGAGCATTGCACTACATTTCAGAATGCATGTAGTTATCATGTGTGTGTGCAAGAATCATGCCCTAGGTTGCTCTTGTGCAAGATGCACTTGATAGCGAGAAATATCTAGCTGTAGCAATGTAAGTAGATGTGTGGATGAAAAAATGAACTTCCCCTCTTATGTGTGTTTGTATAAAATGTAGTCCCTTGTCCCTTGAATGAAGTTAGATGGATGCTTTGATGCTCTTGAAATGCCTTTGGATGTAACCTTAGGTGACAGTAATAGATGCTTAGTGTTTGGTCCTTTACTATGGTCACATAGATTTATAATTATATGATTCCTTTTTTTGAATTTTGCAATTAACAACTAAAAGGTTGAGCTATAAGAAATAAAGATTCTCAAAATATAAAAGAGGCCCAAAAGGGGCGAGTAAGATACAAAGAGGTCGAGGGCACCGAGGAGGATGCGGGGTGCCTGGGAACTAGTGTACAAATTGATAAAATATAATGTAGTAAATCATCAACTAGGTTGTAAGGTGTAAGAGTCCAAGAAGAATACATGAACAAAGACAACAAGGCCAAAGATAAATGTTAATTGCTAGTATTCTCACTTAGGAATCATATGAATAGTAGTATGTGATTAGGACCTAGAAATGTACCCAAAGTGCATGATTTAGTGTCTACAGAAACCCACCACATTGGGGACATGCCTAAACCATTGTATCCTACATAAAAATCCTATTTCAAATTATGAAAACAAAATCACACACATATTACTATTTTACTATGTCATCAAGTATGTTGCTATATGCATGGACATTAAGTAAGAAAATTATTCATTGGTGACACAATCCTTTGTGCATCTGCTTTTTTTATTGTCTCTATTATTTTTATCTCTCACATCTGTCTTTTTTATACCCAATTCTGGTTAGGTCACATAAATCCATGTATGTTAGTCTTTTCACATTTGTCATCATTTATCCTAGGACACTAGCTCCTAGACGCTCTTGTCTAATCTGGGCGCTCATGTTCTTTTTTTGTTTTTATACTTTTTGAAATTTGTGGTCGGCCTTTCTATTTTTATTATACTCAGCCTGATCTCATAGTCAGCCTTTTGGGTCACTAGTGTCAAAATTCAAATAAGAGATCCATATATATACATAATATACACTCTATTACTTTGGGTGGAAATTCTAAGGGGAAATCACATCTACATACTATCACTAACATTACAAGGGACTGCATTTTTTGGTTGCATACACTACATAGGAAAGGGAAGTTATCAATTCCATATCACACATTTGCATCTTATCTAGCCATATCTCGATGTCTTGGTGTCATTGGCATGAGGGAAACCTAAGGACACTATTACACACAAGCACAAAGAACTATATGGATTCTGGGATGTAGTGTAGTTTTAGGTCATAATTTCACTCATTAGGTGACAGTTGGGGTCAGTCCAACTTCACATATTTCATTTTCATTCCAATTTGACGTGTTTGTGAACTTGTTCAGGTAGCTAGAGTTTGTGTTGCAGGTTACAGGCACCCTTGCTGATTCAAGTACAAATATCAGGAAATCAACAGGAAGTGATTGAAAAAACCCTAGTGACACAGAAGAAATTATATTCCTACCTTTTGCATAGTCACCAGATTCCCAGGAAAAATCACCAATGACCTAAGTACCCATGTCCAACACCAGACATTCGTGTCTGACAATATTCCCAGGATCTAGATTTCACTGAGAGAAGTTGTGACATAGTTCCATGCCTTGTTCAGAAAACTTTACATCACCCATATCGGTTCCAGATTGTGAAGTATTTAGCTAAGTCATCTCTCCCTCTCATTTTCTTATAGTATTGTATCATTTGAGTACTTGGCATTTGTATATTTATTGTATTTCATCATAGATGTTACTCTGCAGTTATATTTAATTTATATTTTATTAAATCATTTGGTGAACCCTCTTTTCTTCGAAATTCTTTCCCTTAGACCCCCAAAAACCCTCATGGCTTTGAATAGGTCCTCATCTCCTAAACACCATATAGTCGATACATGCTAAAACCCTATCCTTGAAGATGTTTTTGTGCAAGCTGAATTTTGTGACCTTTATCGAAACGCTCAATGTGATTCATCCATTATTCAACAAAAACTTTCTTTCCTATGCACCCATCCTAATAACTTTCACAACTCTAGCATTTGCATAGTCTCTCCTGACCAAAAATTTTGCTTCATGATTTCCTTTCTCTCTCGTATTCACCCATGTTTCTACACCTTCTTCCACTCCTCTTATAGAAAATGACAATATTACTAAAATTTCTTTGATTGATTATGTTCTTGGTTGTGATACTATGGGTGCAAATACTTCTACTTATAATGTTGAAAATGTACATATGCATGATGTTATTTCTTCTAGTAATCAATATAAATGTACAACAATAAATATGATATTGGTACTCCTACCACTTCTTTCTATGCAAGATCCAACCTCTCAATATACCTCTCACTTCACCAACCATTCCTTCCCATGATATTGTTAGGTTGTAGAGAATGTTTTCATGTGTGGAAGTGTTGAAGACTGTACACTAAAAGTATTGTAAACTTTCCATAGTTGTCTCACTGGGGTTTGGGGCTGGTCTGGAACCCGAGTGGGGGTCCGAGGGTGTATCCCCCGAGAAAATTTATTGGCCTAAAAAAATGTGCCTGATATTTCGGGAAATGTGCTCTTTTCATATGGGTGGGAATTTTTACCCTAGGTTTATGATTCAGTTTTGGTACCCACAATGTTTTAAAACTTCTTAAGCAGTTGCCTATTTATGTGGTTTTGTATATATGGTAGGGTTCATGTAACATTGCAGATGTGTGTGAATTTGGGTGTGAATTCTATAGACTTTGTTGAGCATAGCTCCAAACATATCTAAGTATTATATTGATAGAAGAGGTGGCTTATGATAAAATTTGAGCAAGTGATTCTTAGTGGATATAACCCAATTTGGGTGAACCACGTTAAATACTATCTCTTTGTGTTGTGTTATTTTTTATTCTGCACTTTTATTACAGATCTGAAATAATTTCTACATATTAGTTTTCCTACTTTTTTATTCTATGAGGAATTGTTCTGTGTATTTTATCCCTTATTTCCTAGAAAATATTCTATCACTCATGCATGTTGTTGAAACTTTGAAATCTCAAGTTCATATATTCAATCTTGAAAGTAAATCCTACTATGCTTCAATTGATAATATTTCTTTGTATGGAAACCCTATTCCTAAAAATATTCCTAATTATGCTTTCCCAAAAGACTTCTTCATGCCTAATCTCTCATGTTTTAATGGCACCAACAATTATTATTTACATCTTAAGCATTATCGATCAACCATGTCTCCTTATTCTAATGATCGGTTACTACTCAAAGCATTTAGTCATAGTCTTATTGAGCATACACTCCAATGATACACTCATTTTCCTTATCAATACATTAGTACTTATTATGATATGGAGGATGTGTTTCTCAGACAATTTATTTCTAACAATGGTCCTAAAGTCACATATGAATATTTGCATACTTTGCATCAAGGAAATAAATGCACATATTTTAGATTACATTTCACGCATCAATTCTTGCATGCATCAATTATTATTTCATCCCATTTATTTAAAAAATAAATTTATATTTTATCGTGGCTTAATTCCCTCATTGAAAGAAAAACTATTGTATGATAACATGTGAATCTTTTACTCTCTTATGCTACAAAGTGTATTGATTTAGAACAAAACTTAATTGTCTGCACATGTTATATCACCCTCTTCTACTTCTTCTATTACTTCATTTTCTACTACCTCTTCTCCTCTTCCATCTATTAATATCCTTCCACAATCACCATCTCCTCCTCCACGTAAGTGTCATTCTTCTCCTCCACCATATCGGCATACAACTAAGTATTCTCCACCTCCTACTCATGAACCATTGTAATTATCACATAATCTAAAATATCATGATGTCTTGTGTGATTTAATTTACAAGTGCTTAAACTGATTACCTTCCATTGAGCATCATCTACCTCACCTCTTGCAATGCTAGTGTGATTTCCCTTTCCTTAATTTCCATCGGCATCAATTGCCATCGTGATAATGAATGTTATACTCTCCATGATCTCTTGCAAAAATTAGAAGAAAAAGATGTCATTGCTTTCCACTCTCCCTCTTGTGAGCACTTTATTTCACTTATTTCGCATAAGCATTCTTCCACCACTATCCACTTATCTCCTTCACCTCCTTCTAAAATTTTCATCTATAGTGCCCCTGCCTAGTTAGCCCTCAAAGAAAATAAACTGATATTTACGCCGTGTTTGCTATAATGGGGAAGACCCTTGGGGTATCTGACACGTGCAGAACATCGACAGCCCGCATCGAAGCGTACATTGTCGATGTCCCCATGTTACCATTGATGTGCTACAGGTTTAGTTCTTCAAAAATACGATAAAATACAAATCATGGGCTCATCCATGTGTCTTTCTATTGACTGGAAAATCTACACAATAAATCGGGGCAAATTTTCAATGTGTGCACCATCAATTCGCTTCTATGGCACGTTAAGTAAATGTTGGCAACTATTCATTTCTCTGCAAATAGTTACCGTATACATGAAACCTTCTGAATATGTGCACGATCTAGATCTTCTCTTCAAATAGAATCCAATTTTTCAAACAGTTCCATGCCGCCCGTGTACAAGAAATTAATTATCTCATTCCATTCTTGTTCGATAGTTGGTGCTGGTAGCTAGAGCCCGCCACTCCAGTCAACATGAAATACATCATGGTTGCCCGAGAAAGGTGCCCATGGGTGGAAGGAGTAAGAACTGACGTTTCTTATGGTGAAGTTTGTAAAGTACCTACAGAATCCAATAGAGCAAATAACTTGAACGGAATGTCTAAGCTGTTCGTCTAAAGCCCCCTGTATCTAATGGAGTTTCAGGAAGGGATGTTAAGGGAGTTCTTTCCAGTCCTGTTAAGAGAGAACACGGGCAAGCTTCTGCATCAAATTGCATGAAAGAAGCTAAGGATCTGAAACATGTGGGAGACAATATAAAGGTCTTTCCAATATAATTTCTCATCGCCATCATATATTTATCTAGGTTAGGAATATACTTGTAATTTGATGACAGTATGATTCTGCGGACGGCTAACCTCTTTTTGTCTCTTGACATCTGTGTGATGCATATTACAAAATAAAGGCATGGAACTTGAATGCACTGGGTTGTACTTCAATGCGGCTTTGAAATTTCTGAAGGGTGCTTCATTGTTAGAGCCTTACCATGCTGAGAATGCAAGGCATTGAGAAATAACCCATTCGATGGCAGTTTATATAGACACTGCAAAGCTGTGCGAGTAAGCTATACTGTCATTTAAGATTTAAAATGGAAACTTTCATGCATATTATTTCATACGCAGTATAGGTTTCATACGCAACATCTGAATGTAACTAATCCAACAGAGATAATGATTATGGAGTTTCTCAAATGGCTTTACAGGTATTGTGTTGTGACATATGATAGAAATAAGGAAATAGTTGTTGCCCTGGCATATAAATGCATGAGAGCGGCATATATGAGGGCTGTAATATCAAAACATTTATACGTAAGAATAGATTGGCTTGAGCTGCAAACGGCTTGTCACAATGCTCCACCTGGTAATGTAACATGCCTAATTATACATTTTTTGTTCCATTCGATGTTTCTACAGAGAACACACTCTTCCTAAAGAAGGATAAAATTTCATGCTTCAGACACCCTGTTGGATTAACTCCTTGTTCCTAATGATGTGTCAATTATGTAACTTAAACTTGCGAGCCAACTGAGGTAACAAATGTCACTATGGATGATATGGTGTTAATTTTTTGTTGAGAAAAAAAAAATTCCCCATGAATACCTTCCTGTTGGGATCTACCTATCCCTCACGCACGTTCATGGGGGGAATATTTAATTAAAAAGACTCAAAATTTTGAGTAACCAATGATGTGGCAGAGTGGTGGACCTCCTGCCTTGTACTTTGTAGGTCGCAAGTTTGAATCCGCCTATCTTCTGCAAACGTGTGTGAGAGATAGGCTCAGCCTTCTTGACTGCAGAGTTGTTCATGAGACCCTTGTGCCTTTTTATAATTCAACAGAGAGACATAGTGAGAGCAAAGGCGTGTAATTATAGTTACATTAGTAGTGGACGGATTCTCATTGGCTCCAAATATTATGTCAAGGATGGCAGATGCAAGGAAATACCACAATTCTCCTCCTTCTATGATTTACAGTAGACCGCGCCATAGCAAATATGAAAGTTGTTTTATGAAAAAACTTTGTCGCATGCAAATTGCCTTAGGAAAGAAATAGTTTTACAGAATGGGCATCTGACTAGAAGATTTGAATAGGAGCCACCTAGACAGGTTCAGGTTTGGAAGTGTGAATCCAAGCATTCTCCTATCCCTTCTTTCCCTTCTCATCGGTGCTTCTCTTGGCATAACAAGATCACATGAAAATGTAAGTCCTAAAGTCTCCTGGAGGAAAAACTATCGTCGATTTGGGAACTATTTCCTCTTTTATTTTTGTAACCTGGGTAATGTATTAACTTAAAGTCGAGACACTTTCTTAAGAATAGGCCACACTTGATTGATTCTTCTTCCAGATTCCTACAGTCTCCCCCTCCTTGTAGTTAACATGGATTTCTTCATAACTGGCCACCAACATACCTGCACTCCTAAAGAACATGCTCATCAAATCCCTGTGCCTCTTTGTAACCTTTGGGTCTTCTTCTCTCCCCTAAAATCTTGCGTGGGGAAAATTAATAACTATTTTGTCAAACATTCTTCCTCTGAAGTCGACTAATGGATCTATTCTGGTTGCATCCACCCCAGATAGTACCCATGCTCCACATTTTTCCAAGTTAGCGATTGTAATCCTTGCAGATTTGTACAACCGTATAACCTTCTCCGTAATCACAATGCACATAAATACGTATGTCAGTACTAAAGGTTGATAATCACATAATGTAAAAGGAACTTTAATTCATGATAACAATAAAATATTTGAAACTCGGACTGATTAATTCCCTTATAGAAAACATGAAAAGCAATTTGTATAGACCTAGCTGTTATCAAGAGATGTGGAAACAATGTTATCTGCACACCCAAACTTAATCCATAGAAGATAATGAGAAGTGTCTCTCTCTGACTAACAAAATCCTATGCAAGCTTGAATAGTGCATAATACAATTCTCCAATGGCCTTCCTTATCCCTGCAAAAATAAGAATCCATAAATATCGCCAATAAATGTAGAGATGATTTCACCTGAACACAAAAAAGATCCCACAAAGGTCATGCGAGGAACTAATCTCCGACACAGTTAGGCTAAAACCATCATGTAGTCATAATGATACAAAAATATTGTAAATAATTCCATATCCCAGAAAAAGAATACGAGTTCGTCTAAAAACTAGGAATAGTCCAAACAAAGACCAGAAAAAGTAGTAAACAATTAATGGGGATAACATAGTTTAAAATGGTGTCTACCACCAAATCATTGCCTTTATTACACGTATTTGTCTCTAAAATCCAAAATCCAAATCTTCCACAACATAGCATCTACAAGTGTTAGGCATTAACACTCTTCAATGCTATACATTAGCAATTCTCTCAGTACACAATAATGACATACACCAAAATTTCAGGTGGGAACATGGATATGTGGCAGTGACATCGCAAGGAAACCCCACCTTTGTTGGCATGACATGCCCATTGCCACCTTAGGGTTTTGTGAAAAATGACAGATGGAGTTTGGCAGGTAAGTACTTATAATTTGTGTTAAATACGAAGTTTCCCCAATGTAGAGTTTTTCGTTGTTGACGTTGGAGGTGGGAAGGGTGTATCCTTTGATGTGTGTGTGGGTGTGGTTCAAACTTGATGACTTCGGTCCACATTGTGCCCATTTAATGTGTCACACACCTGCACATTTTATCACGACACTAATTTTTGAAAGTGGAAAGATTTTATTAGGTTCGACCGTTGAAGGTGAGTGTATCTTCTATAGGACTATTCTTAGGTCAACACAGTCCCCAATGTATAATACGATGCCCTCAGTTGAGCAAAGATGAAGGTATCTAACTAAGCAAATGTTAGTGCGGCATTACATTTCACAGCACTCATGCCTCTCAAAATACATTTATTCTGAAGTGAGAGTATTTTTTAATAATATTTTTTTGTCAACATGTCAATAATTATGCAGAAGATGTATTTTTTAATTGTGCTCATCTGAACAATGTTTTGGAATGCAGATGCATTTTCCTCTGTCATTCTCAACTTTTTAACCTTTTCAATGGCATAAAACTAGAAACACCAAAACACTATCAGTTTTAATCAGTCTTTTGATATTTTTACCACTTCCTTGGCTCATACAAAACCCACATGTTCAAACCCATGAGCAACACAAAATAAAAAATGCCTTTTTCCTTAGTCTTCACAAGTTCTTGCTCTCCTTTATGGATACAATAGTTTCGAGTTCAAAATGTAACAACACTAAAAAAACAATTTTTGTCGCACTTTTCAGTGTACTTGTAGTGGTCGCCGAACAACATCCATATTATTTTGGAAAACAACTCCACAATTTTTCACTTAGTTCTACTCATGCCTCTGGTGCAAGGTAGCAAAAAAACTCGTATGCATCTTCTTTCGAATCATGACTCCAGTGTAACCAGCAAAGCAATTTTTCACTTTGTTTGAATCATAGAAAATGTTTTCCCTATTTTTTATTATAAAATACATGGAATTTTTCTAAATACCCATCTCTTCTAACTAACGTATTTTAAACATGACATTGTTTTTCATATAAATTAATGTACAATTTCATTGATATATAAATATATATTAACAAATTACTTATGTGGTAGACAAATAAACATTCACTAAATAATTTTATTGTTATTATATGAAAATTTCTATTTAAAGATACAATAATAAACCTTTCACCGGTTTGCATTAAATAACAACATAAAATAATACTTATTTTTTACAATATTTAACGATGCGTGCACATGCAGTTAATGTGACCACATTCTTGGTCTTTAAATATTTTTTAACATGAAACTCAAGTATGATTTTTTTACTGACTTAGGTGACATAGTAGAACATTTGGGGTTCACACCTAGAATCAATCATATTTTCCCAATTATTTATTTTAACCATTTTAAGTGCAAATTACTTTCACATGAATAGTGTCACCTAGATCAAAACAATAAAGCAGAGCATATATAACAGATATTTTTTGGGCAGAGAAAAAGACAACATAAAACGATCACTAGATAAAATCTACCTGACGCTGATGTCACCAACCATTGGAGGGGCTCAATCATTGATGGTTATCTGTGAATTTTGTATTTCCTTACAATTAGTCGAGCTTAAAGTTGAGAAATGGCCTACACAATGCCACAAGAAGATTGGGATGATAAATTTGACCACACAACAAATATGTTTTGGGTTAGGACACTCTGAGATGTGGTTTAGGTGTACAACATGTATGTATTTTATTCCCACCTTTTTATTTCCAACATTCCAATCATTTGTTCATCTTATCCAATAAATTAAATTGCAAATCGACAAACTTTATGCTAGAAAATTAAAATAAAATAATAGCAAACCCCTTTTCCAGTGGTTGTGATGTCACCATTGGACAACCCTTAGCACATGCTGAGAACAGTTGTCTTCCTTGCCAGTCAAAGTATAGATAAAAACCATGCATGAAAGACATGGAGACATTTCTTTTAAATTTGCACACAAGGAACATGGTATGTTGTATTCATGAGGTTGGGTTTCAAACCCAGGACCTTTTGGATTTTCCCCATTTTCTATTTTAACCCCTTTAAGAACAAATTGGACTCTCATGAAAAATACAAGCGACATGGATATGAAAATGTGGATCACGGTAAAAATAGCAAATCTATTTTATGTCAATGTTTATTCATAGAAAACTATATCAAGATTGTTAATGAGGGAAACCTTGGCTGTTATCCCGATAACTTGAGAGATTCCCTAATCACAAATGTGCATGAAATGGCTACACTTCAATTTCCGGTCCATTACACATATCCATGTGTATACATTGTCCCACGATATGCGCAATCAAATTCACTTTACAGTTACGTGTGTTCTTAAAAATAACTTTACACTTCGATCAACATCTTTATCAACCCTCTTCCTCTTCCTCTTCCACTATTTTAGTCTCTCCATTATCACTTCTTCGATGCATCCCCTTCAGCATTTTCATCGTACATTCCACGTACGATTGTTAGTTTTTAACTAAACGAGAACATAAAAAATAAATAAAATAAATATATAAATAAATAATTAGAAGTTAAAATAAAAATTAAAAATTTAAATGGGTGAATTTTGTGGTTGGGGTGTAGTTATGGTGGAGTCTTGACGTGTGGGGAGGGAAAAATGGATAGATTTTGTAAGAACATGGGCCTCCATTAGGCACGAGGATTGATGATGTTTGTCAGAAGTTGTAGTTGCAACTTCCCAAGGTGCATGGTCTCCCTGTCAAGCGTATGGGCATCCTAGAATATTTTCAGACATGTCACTTCCTTGTATGATTAAATAATCACTTTATTTGAGGTCCAGAGGAATTAACCATGGTGAAACTCGAGTTAACGTTGTAAATTTAGTAGTAATTGGATAGTTACAGTGAATGTATAAGTCAGAGCTCTGCTTTGCTAATAATGGTAAAGCATGGTTATGTACTCTCATAATTAAATAAACAGAGCATGGCATGGAATGGTGCTAAATGGAGCTATCACTAATAGTTTTCCTAAATCATTACCATTATGGGTTGAACTAGCCCTGCACACGGAGATAAACATGTAACCCAATATATCCTCGTCTTACTATATTCAAATATATTTATTTGGGTTTTTATTTGTATTAGAGGTGGATTCAATGTCTTTGAGAGGAAAGAAAACTTCATGCCTATCATTGTTCTGTTTGTTGTATGCATAAGAAGATTGAGGATTAGGCGGTGTTTATTTTAGGCGAAATGTCTTGTTTTATTGATCATGATTCTTTTGACTACTTGTACTACACGCATTATAACATTTGCAGTACCACTTCGTTTTCCTAATCTTTGTCTTTTATTTTGAGTGGTTGCTGCATTGGTTAATACATTGAAAGTTCCCTTCTTGTTATCCTACTTATGGCTCTAAAATATTTGTCTCTTTCAATCTTCCTCTGCACGAAACCCTCTGTTTAACAAAATTCCTCAAAATTCTTGGTTTTCTTCATGAAATGTTTTTATTTGTAGTTTGTACACAAACATGTGTGCTTGAAGGGGTTGTAGGGATCCTCAAATAAATGCCTCATCCAATGTCGTCTCACAGACTAACACGGTTATAGGTATGCACAAAATGGAGTTATTGCAAAGAACGTGCAAGGGGGATTTTATTTTGTGTGGCACATGGATGTTTATTATGGGTTGTCATTTGTTGTTTTATCTTCCTTTGGATGGAACCCAACCATTCTACCCTTGATGGATTCCTCCTTGGCTATGCCATCCACACCAATGAAGCATTTACAAAAATATGGGAAGCTTTGTTAGGTGTGGGCACATACTGAAGGAAAATGGAAACTTTGGAAAAGACATGAGGAATGTTTTGTGTATTATTTTTTTGTTTTTAAGGGGATGCCTTAGGAAGGAACAATCTGCCGTTGTGCCAGGAATGCAAACAGTTTGATAAAAATGTTGGGAATAAATTGACTCCCAGGACAACAAATAATACTTGGTGTGCACTTATCAAAGTATAATGGAAAATGATATTTTTAAATGTTGTAGTTTCCAGGAATGTGATAGAATGTATGTAAAGAGTATTTTTAATTTTTGTAGCTGTTAGTGCTTTTTTTGACATGAAAAAAATGTAGAATGCTTGTGCAAGCATGTAAATGGGTTAAAATATTCTAATGAGTTCATTCACATGGAATGTGATGGTTATATAATGTTCACACAATGAGTTTGGCAGAAAATATGTGGAGCTTTCAAGCAAGTGGATTGTGGACAAAATTCCTAAAAGAGATTTGGAGTCTCATGGAATACAGATGGACCCACCTGTAGCACCTCGTACACCACCTTGCTAGATAAAGACATGGTTCTCATCTTTTCTCGTAAATGTTTCTTTCATAACTTGCATTCATTATTTGTGGGTTAAGTAAAATCAATGAATGAATAACTAAAAACATTTAGTTTTATGTCAAGTAAACCATTTTAGATTGAAAATTATGTTGATTAATCATTCCATGAAATACCTCTTTTGATATCATTATAGTCTGGTTACATTGTGAACCAAATAAAACAAAGTCAAAATATTGGTGCCATGAATTTTTCATTTGTGATAACCAATCACGGAGGAAAAAATTGAAAATAAATTTACTCTCAATTTCAAATCAACCCCCTCCAAATATGACAAACACCTCTCGAGATCAATGAGCAAAGAGGGTCTCTTAAACATGTTTCATAAAATTATCTGATGCAACTCCTTCCTTATTGTACGAGGTTATCAGCCCAACCCTAAAACACTTCCAACACAACCATCAACTATTTTTTTCAAATGGTTCTCGAGGCCACTTCTGCGAATTTCCTAATGGAGGCAACTTCTTAAAAACAACATAATACCTTTGAAACCACATTGGTTTTAGTGCCCATGGCCCCTGAAAATGAAATGTGAAACATCTTCTTTTTCATACAAATAATCATGTTGCATGGCTCATTTGAACAGTACTCTCTGAAAAATCACTTTACATAACCATTTTGTAGCCAACTTGGCTTAGGCTGTTATTGGATAATAGTTAAATTCAACCAAGTGACCCCAGAAAAATACTCCTCGTTTGAGTGCCGCTTATCAATTTTGGATACCATTTCCTCTTGGTGTTTCTATGTTTAGTAGAAAAGAAGATTGGATTTTGAATTTTTCATTTGGATTAAAGCGCTCTTCTGGTGAGCCCATTTTTGAGGTCACTTGGCCTTATTTTTCAAAGAACAAATGAGAAAATATAGCCATCTAGCTCTAGAAAGTTGCATCCATTTTGAGCTCTGCTTATCCATTTTGCGATCCGTCTTATTCTCATAATTATTTATATAGTAGAGAGTTAATCAAAGGAATTAAAAATCTCATTATGATGTTGGGTGCTCTTTTTTAGGCCCATTTTGTGGCAACTTAGACTAGTTTGCGCAGCAACAAAATTTGACGCCATGGACCCAGGTTGACCTCCTAATGTTTGTAGTAAGGATAAGACTAGTGTAGTTGTTGATAACATGCATATGGAGTGTAAATATATTTTTTGAAGACTGTAATTAGAATATTAGTGAAATACCATATTTGCGTGATACAACACGTCCTAACCTCCCTTATGACCAAAGAAAAATGATATGTATTATAAACCATAAACTACTATGATATGTATGTTCATATATATTTGATGTACATAACACTTGATAGGATACTCTTCCACCACTTTGCTTGTGAAAAATAAATAAATAAGAAATGTCTTCTCACTATTCTTCCTTTCTCTCTCTAAAAAAATTGAATTGAAATTGTGCTATGAAAATATGGAAATTTGTTATGTTATTTCTCTCCTTTAAAATTGCATTTTTATGACAATAACATGTTAGAGGGAGGGTGGATCCATGCCAACGGTTTTCGCTAACCCATGCTCACATGGTTTTGCAAGATGCAATTAAGATGGTGAAATGACATGGTTGTGATTCATTTTTTATTATTATTGTAATTTACATGTGTTATAAAAAAGGGGGAAAATATGTATTTTTATCTTAGGGTAAAGTTTCATTACACTATTTTCTTTCAAATACATTATCTTTGTCATACACGAAGTTTAATAAAATTGTAATTTTTTTTTTATATCAAATCTAAAGAATTATCCTAATTTTACTAAATGCTTTTCTTGATTTCATTTGTAGCTACGTTATGAAACTTACTTCATGTATGGTAGAAAGGAGTATCTCTATATGAATTAAGATGAAATTTGTTAGCGTTTTAGGGTGTTTGGAAAATGAACTTGTGGTCATGGGTTTTAACCTAATTTTGAAATATGTATCATTATGAGGGTAAATGTATATGCTAAATGGAAATGAGTTAATCTTTATTGTGTTCTCTAGTGTGAAAATTAATAAATGAACCTCTTTTATGTGTTGCATTAACTACCTTAGAAACTATAAGAAAAGAACCTAAACAAAAATCCAACCATCGAGTAAAATTTTGTATGAATTACCCCTCTTGTTTGATCTCCTTCATGACATAGAAAACTGGGGTTTTAAGACGATCCTAGCTCCTCATACATAATGACACCTCCTATCTTAAGGGAAAAAGGATCCAATTTTAGGCTACCATAACAACATGTACACATATTGACATTGTCATGCAACGACCTATAGGAATGGTAATAGTTAAGAACTATGTTATGTATATGGGTTTCCTCTTAGGAGCTGTGTTTGTGTATGTGAATAGTAAAAAACTATTGATGGTGTGCGTCACCTACTTGCTAGAGATGAATTAAACCTAGGAAACCCTTTTCGTGCTAGAAAATACTTAAGACTATTACAAGTTGTTTCATTGTTTATACTTGAGACAACCCTTGCAAAAACATGTCCATAACCTAGGTGCAATCATGTGAGGAAGGGGTCACAATATGTGAACCCTGTCACATTGGGTGTGATTATAATCATCCCTAGGTGTTATAATTATAGTCTCCTCTTGAGCAAGATTTCCTTCATGTGTGTGTTGACCTTGGTGCTCTAGTGGGTATCCAAAGCCTTATGAATATTACTGGGTTATTTCACCTTCAAATGATCTCGTTAAAGAGAATTTTATGACATAAGTGGAACCTACATTGTAATTTATCTATGTATGAAACCATTGAGTTGAAGCCCCCATTATCCTCACAACTATAAGTGTTACCTTGGAAAATAGTACATTTGGTTGCATAAAGGATGCGAGGTAAGAATATCTGGTTTCCATAAGTACTTATTTTTAGTTTGGCGTAGAATCCTTTGGGTGTTAATTAAATTATTCTATCGTTGACCTCTCATGAGAATTAGGTTAAATTACACATTAATAAATGTTAAGAAAATGAGAAGGGTAGTGGTGAGAAGGTAATTGGGTATATAAAACTATAATTAAATGTCTCCTTGTAACATGCATTTAATACTTAAATTTCCCAGGGGTAATATAGAATTTGTTACGTATGAGATCATACTCCTTATAATATTGATGTAAGGGTTATAAGAACACGGTCAAATGAGAGGATATTTTGGAACGATTGTTAAATGTCACATACACCTTGAATGATGCCAACATGACTAACATGACTAAGATGGTTATTAAAACAAAAG